>OY757924.1:25451881-26156881 GCA_963585895.1 Sepioteuthis lessoniana
TAGTCATATGTGTGGGATGGAGAGGTGTGTATGCGTGTGTGTGTGTGTGTGTGTGTGCATAACACTTTTGACTTCCCTACATACAAAATTATACTCCAGTAAGTAAAGAATAATTTTCGCATCCTTTCACAATCGTTCTTATTTTCATGAATATGCATGAAAAATTACAATAATATTGATAACAGATTTTAAAGTTCGAATATACAGATAAAACGAGTGAGGAACATGGAGATCATAGGACTTTAGTTTTATCTTGCAATCGTAATGATAGTAAACTTTTATCGAAATTTATGAAGCTACGTTAAGCTACGTGTATCAGAGAAAAATCTCTCAGGATCGAATCAATTAAAAGATGTAATAGTCTGCAAAACAAACTTTGAAAACCAATCTCGTATATGATTACTGACTCTAGCTTGTATGGTCGCTTGGTTTGTTCCTTCTTTTCTTTATTTTATGACCTGTAAAACATTTGTTGTACCGATAGGTCCTCACGTGGTGCAAGCTAGATTAGCAAACCATTTTTAGTGAACTTGATTCTCATCAGGTGTTTCATACTTTTAGTGTTATTCTACACATAAGATTAGAATTTACCAAGCTTATCTTAAGAGCAGAATAACACTATTATGCAATTTATACCAACTGCATACGATTTAAAGATAATGATCATTGAGAGTTTGGTTGATTGGTTTTGCTGAATGTCAACCCTTATGGTTTTATTCAATGCTGAAGTTAGTCTTTTTTCAAGTAATCATATGCCATCAAGTAAATAAAAATACTATTATTATTATAAATAATAATAATAATAATAATAATAATAATAATAATAATAATAATAATAATAAACACATTGCTCAATTGATTAACTGATCAAGGCATCCCCAAGGACAGCAAAACGAGACGGAAAATCTAGCTACGGTGTGGATTGACTTCAAAAATGCTTATGATATGATCCCAAAAGATAGACTGCCTCAAAATGTACAAGATATCCGGCGAAGTCATAAAGTTTATCGAAAATACCATGCAAACCTGTAGAGGGGAACTGACAGCAGGAGGAAAAAGCTTAACTTAGGTGAAATCCAGAGTGAGATCTTCCTGGTAGATACGCTATCACCATTACCATTTGTAATAGCGATGATTCCATTGAATCACATATTTAGGAAAGGTACAGGCACATACGTCTTCTTAAATCGTAGGAAAAAATCAATCACTTCGTGTACAAGGACGACATCAAATTGTTTGCAAAAAATAAAAGAGAATGGGATATCTTAATACAGGTAGTGAAGATATAGGGATGGAATTTGGCATAGAAAAATGCACCATGCTATAATGAAAAGAGGTTAACGATAAATGATGGAAGCGATAGAACAACAAAATGAAGACAAAATCAAAACGCTCAGAGAAAAGGAAACTTAAAAATACTTGGAAATATTGGAAGCAAACACTATCGAGGATGAAAGATGGAAGAAAAAAAGCTAAAAACGAATTCTTCAGGTGAATGAGAAAACTAGTCGAAATCAAACTACATAGCAAAAATGTCATTAAAGGGATAAATACTTAGGCTGTCCTCCTTGAGAGATACTCATGACCATTCTTAAAGTAAACAAGAGAAGAACTTTAATAAATGGACCAAAGAACAAGAAAACTTATGACAATGCCTAAGGCCTTAGATCCCAGAGATGACGTAGACAGACTGTATGTGTCAAGGAAAGGAAGAAGAGGACTTACCACCATTGAATATACCGTCGATGCATCGATACAACGACTAGAAGATTACACTAAAAAGCATGGAGGAAGACGGATTACAGCAACCAGAAACAATACAGACAACGCAAGTATTAACAGAACAAAAATAACCAGGACACAAAAATGGGAAGAAAAATTACCGTATGGATATTTCATGCGACAAACAAGCAAAATCTCTCACGAGAAAGCTTTCAGAAGGCTAAGAAAGGGAAACCTTAAGAGAGAAACTGAATCTCTGCGAAAAGCAGCTCAAAACAACACCATAAGAACCAATTATATCAAAGTAAGAATAGATAATTCGCAACAAAATAGCAAATGTAGATTATGTAGTGATTGTGACGAAACGAACAATCAAATAATAAGCAAATGCTGCAAATTAACACTACAAGAGTACAAGACTAGACACGACTGGGTGGGTAAGGTGATTCAATTAGAACTGCGCAAGAAATTTAAATTTGACCATACGAATAAATGGTATATACTCAACCGGGAATACGTCCTGGAAAATGGGATGCTGAAAATTCTCTGGGATTTTGAGATATAAACTGATCTCCTAATCTCGAACAGACAACCAAACTTAGGGATAGTCCATAATTAGATAATTATAGTTTTTACGAATGTTATTCATACAGAAAAGCTGTTAGTAAGTTTAATGGTTTTGCTGTTCATTTTGAATTAAAAATAAAACAAATAGTATGATTATCAAAATTATTTAGTAAAAGAAGCAAAAAAACTTTCCTTTTATTATTATTCCTAAATATTTGAAATGTGAAATATGATTATGCTGAGGTCCGTTCGGAGTTTCGAGTGGGCTCGCTATACTTTTTGAATTCGAAACGTATAAACTTATTATAAAGGTTATACCATAATCTATATTTTGTCTTTATGGATTATTAATAAATCTGATGATAGAATTTTTTTATTCTGATGGTGTTTGACAAAACAAAAACACCTCTAGGCAATAAGAATCAAATGTACCAAATCAAAATATGAAAATAACTCTTTAAGAAACTTTCTGCATGGGACGTACAGCAGATAAAAAATGACTGCGTCTCTCAATGATGAACCGAGTTAAGATCGAAAAATCAGCAACTAGAACAAACTTTTCAGCTCACTTTGATAGCTTTCAGAAGATAGATAATCTCATAGATAGATAATCTCAACTCTGACCAACCAAGGTTTTCACCACAAACAATATAAAATAAAAACACGAAAAAATATCAAAAGAGGATGGTAAAGAATTATTATATGCAATCAACTAACCAGCCGGAAGAAATGCAACTCAAGAAATCGAAGAAAGACTAAATGTACCGGTACACACAAGAGATCTTAATGAATTCGCTAGGAAAGCAAGAAAATTTCAAAGAAAATATAACATCATATCAATTGATAACATTCCGATAATAAAAATAGTTGAAGTAAAATATCCTACGAAAGATATGACAAACGAACAAAATTCAATAAACACAACTGTATATTTCAAAAAGACTTCCAAAATTTTACTATGATAAATGTAATGGAAAACCCCAACTACTGAAGAACTGAAAACATTTTAAAGTAATAACTGAAACCATAAAAAAACCAAATAATATAAAAGCAATGTGGATTGAAAACATTAAAAAAAACGCTTATAACCCCCCCCCCCACAAATATACAATATAAGATAATATTATAAAAGCACTTAAACGCACACATAATTGAAAGTCACCTGATATAGATAAAATAACAAACTTTTGACTTTACCACCTACCCGCTTCATATCAACTAATAACGAAACTTATTTCAGAAATCCTTAAAGAACCTGAAAAATTGACTGATTGGCTCACAGAAGGAGTAATATATCTACAACCAAAAACAAAAAAAAAACAACAAAAATAAAAAATATCGACTCATCACATGTCTTTCTACGACAGAAGAAATTATATTCAATTTTAAATACGTAGTATTTAAAGACATTTTCCCTTTAGAACAAAAGGGATGCAAAAAATCACATGGATGTAAAGATCAACTTCTCATAAACAAGATGATTATGGAGAATTGGTGACCCAAACAAAAAATCTAAGTATGATATGGTTTGACCACAAAAAAAAAAAACTCTATTAAAAAAACTACCATAAACGAAGGAGTCTAACTTTCTCATCCTCTTTTTGTGTAGCTCCAATGTTTCTCTCCATAGAACATAAAATTACAGACTATATATATAAAACTCGTACTAAAACATAAACCGTCTATTCTACATGAATGAGTCAAAGTAATATGCAAAACCCCCTGCATGGAAAATATGCTAAAAGAATTCGAAATGCTAATATAGATATAGTTAAGACTGATACATGTTAAAAAGTGTTTGACTGAAGGCAGAAACAGAGGAGTAAATAGCAATCACAGAATCAGAGGCGACCAACAAGAAACTATTCGATAACCATTACAAAAATAGGACAAACCTCATATGTAGTTTATGCAATAAAAGAAAGAGCTGATTCAAGTGACCACTTAGAGTCTGGTTGCCGAATCCTAACACCGATAGAATATAAAGGAAGGAATGATAAAATAAGATTTTATATTCATTAGAATGTACTATGGGAAATTCGATTGAGAAAATGATAAAAACACCAACTAGAACGAATAGCAGAAGCAAAAGAAGCTATTATTCTCAGGGACTTTGCTATCCAAACTGAGAAAAAAATGCAATAGGATAGATATAGTGGTTAGCAACTATTAAAGAAAAACATACTTTCCATTGAATATATCAGTGCCAAGAGATAATAACATATCAGTCAAAGAACGTAATAAAATAAGTAAACTGGAAATAAGAATTGAAAAAATGCGGCACCTTAAAACTACCACCAATTGTATATAAGTCTGATTTATATCGAGAGACAGATAATCACACTAAGATATCTGGTAGTCCAAGACTATATGAAATACAAAAATATGCACTTTACAGAACAGCTCATTAATGAAATATATCAGTCAAAAAAAAAAAAAAAAAAAAAGAAGAAAAAACAGAAAAGAAAAAGAAAAAGAAAAAGAAAACTATGCATAGAATACATATAATCAAGAGCTTGGCCTTGGATAAAAACCTTGTGAATGACTGTAAAAAACCAAAAATAAAACTGAAAATTAGGAGGTAGCCACAATATACTATTCATAAAAATGAAAAACCCAAATATTCTTCAACGAGGGACTCAGACAACAGATCTTGCTCTCATGGTCGGTACGTGTTCTCTTGATAGCCACTTTGGGGACATAATTGAATCCTGCGAATGTTGGCTGTTCTAATTTCAGGTACACAAGCAACGACCAAAGAACCACACAATCCAGAGACACCAGCAGAAGAAAAAGACGAGGAGAAACAACAAAAATGTTCTTCATTGATATTTTAAGAGCAATCGTACAAAAAAGTTTATATAGAAAAGGAATGATAAAAATTTGAACAAAATTCGTTACATTTAATAATACAAACCAAAGACTTGCTGACCTGGCTAGAAAAATATCAAAGAAAGGTTGGTTTTCTGACCTTGAGATACTAGAAATAAGTAAACAAGTAAATAGGGAAGAATATCAACAATACTCGACTAACCAAACTGAAACGCTAAATACTGAAAAGCAAGAACCCCCAACGGAATAGTAATGCAAAATAATGAAAACCAAAACACCACACGCACCAATACCACAAAACAAATATTAACACAAAAAGACAAAATAAACATAGAATTTTAAAAAGTTCCCTTAGGAACCAAAACTGAAAAAAGTCAAGGTTTGGTTTGGTTTATTTATTTGATGGGAATAACCTTTGTAGGTTACTTAATGCCAAAGCTATTCTCATAGAAGAACAGTTGTGGTACTATTTAACCCATAGCTGGGAGGATAAGAGAGTTCATACCTTTCCCAAGGGTATTTGCCCCAAAGTGAACGTAATAATCCGACTGGAGTACGAACTCGCTTACTACGATTCTACATTCCATCGTTTTAACATTACACCACGAGGACACCCTACCCCGAAAAAAGGGAAGGTAGAAATTGAAAAGATAAACGAACTAGTAGCAAATATCCCAATAGACAAAATCACTGAATTAAGTGAGCTAATTTATGTCGGAAAAAATAGCAGGTGACAGTATCGATGTTCCCGAAAGTATCCCAAACAGAAATACAATACCTAGATGGGAAATTTGGCAGGAACGATAAGTAAATAAATTGCGATAACAAGCAAAGTTGCTCATGAAGAAAAAATACGAGGATATATTAGGATGAAAAGACCAAAACAAAACAGCAGAAAAATCTAATAATACAACTTGAAAGCATATATCCAAAGATATTCGTGAAGGAAAGGAAACGTAATTGATACCGATACATGATCAAACAATACAAACAAAACTGGACGTTGGATGCAAAGGAAGCAAAACAATTTTGGAGTAAATATGGGAATAGAAAGAACATAACAGAAAGGCCAACTGGATGAATGACATGGAAAAAGAATTACAAAGTTTCGAAGAAGGCCTTGGGGCAATGATACACCTAAAATCGCTCCGAGCAACACTGAGAAAAGTACGGAATTGGGAAACACCAGACCATGATGGCATACATGGATTCTGGTTTAAGAAATTCACATCTATCCATCACAGACTGGCTATTGAACTGAGTAGATGCTTAGAAGAAACAAATATGCCCAGATGGATGTCGAAGGAGAAGACCACTCAAACGAAAAAACGAAAAAGAAACTGTCCCCTGTAACTATAGACAAATAACCTGTCAAACTATGATATGAAAACTCCTTCCTGTACAGAGGAAATCTATTACTCGCAAGTAAGCCACGGTTTGTTTCCCGAAGAACAGAAAAGATACCCCAAGGGAAGAAGTGGAAGAGTTGATCTACCGTACATGAACCTAAAAAAGAGCAAAGCGAGACAGGAAATGTATCCATAGCGTGCATTGATAACAAAAAGGCCTATGATATAGCCTCACAAAGCTGGATACTAGAATGTCTAGAAATGTACAGCATAACCGATGAAGCCATTAAGTTCATCACGGAAGCCATGAAAACTGGTAAGTGGAATTGACAGGAGGAGGAAAAAGTTTACGTGGGAGGAAAATCCCGAGAGTTATCTTCCTAAGAGATACACTTTCACCATTAACTTTTGTAATAGCAATGATACCATTCAATCACATATTTAGAAAATGCCCCGAGGACTTCAAGCTTACAAAATCGAAGGAAAAAATTAATCACCTAATGTCCATGGATGAGATGAAGCTGTTTCCGAAAAATGAAAAAGAATTGGATATTCTTCAATAAACAATAAGAATATACAATCAGGATTGAGGGAAAGAATTTGGCAGAGAAAATGGTCTATGCTAATAATGGAAAGCGAAAAAAGACAAAAAACGGAAGGAATAAAACTGTCAAATCAAGAAAGAATCAAAACCCTCGGAGAAAATGAAAATTACATATACTTGGGAATATCGGAAGCTAACACCATTAAACAAGCTGAGATGAAAGAAAAAATTACAAAAGAGTACCCCAGACGGATGATAAAACTCCTTGAAACCAAACACCGAGCAGGAATCTCATCAAAGGGATAAACACCTGGGCGGTTCCCCTTGAAAGATACTCGTGACCATTCTTGAAATGGACGAGAGAAGAACTTCAACAAATAAACCAGAGTACAAGAAAGCTAAAGACGATACATAAAGCCTTATATCCAGAAATGACATAAAGAGTATGTGTCAAGAAAATAAAGAGGGATGGAGGCTCATCAACGTACGATGATTTGAGGACTACATAAAAAGAGTAAAGAAAGATAATTGCAGTGACCAGAAACAACACTAGCAGCATAAAAATCAGCAAAACAACAACTAGGAAAAAGAAATGGGAAAAACAATTGTATAGATATTTCAAGCAACGAACAAGCGATATCTCACATGAGAAGACATGGGCAAGGCTAAGAAAGAGAAACCTTAGGAGAGAAATAGAATATCTTCTAATAGCAGCACTAAATAACGCCAGAAAGCGAAAATAGATGAGATGCAAAAGAAAACTAAGTGTACGTTATGTGGTGATAGAGACGAAAAGATCAATCACAATAAGCAAATGCTGCAAACTATCGCAAAAAAGAGTACAAGAGTAAACTCAAAAGTTTAGGAAAATTATTCACTGAGAATTGTGCAAAAAACTGAAATCTAACTATACTACCAAATGGTAAATGCACAAACGACCTGGAGAATGCGATACACAAAATTATCTGTGATTTTCAGATTCAAATAGATCACGTAATCTCGGCTATAATACCAGATTTAGTGATAATTAGGAAAGAGAGAGAGAGAGAGAGAGAGAGAGAGAGAGAGAGAGAGAGAGAGAGAGAGAGAGAGAATCAGCCGAATAGTGGACTCTGTTGTCTCGATGGATCTAAAAGTCAAAATCAGAGAAAAGGAATTGAAAAACAATACTTGAACCTTTCCGATGATGTAAAAAAGTTACTGAACATGAGGGTGACAGTGATATCAATTGTAACTGTTGTGCTTGGAACGACCCCACAAATGCTCGGAAGAATTAGAAATCAGAGGACCAATCGAGACCCAATCAACGGCATTGTTAAGATCGGCCAGAATACTGAGAAGAGTCCAAGAGAGTTGAGGAAACTCGCCACCTCTCAGATTCCGAGAAAAACAATCATCACCTCACAGATGTGTAAAAACTTGCAATGAATAATAATGATAATGATAATTGAAAAGTGATGATTCAGTTGAGAGATATCTAAACCTATTTCTCTTCGTTGATACATTATGAATACGTTTACATGAATATTTTCATGTCTATGCTCCAATATCGAAGTGAATTCAGACTAAAAACTGAAAAAAATTACCGTTAATAAAAACACTTGGTTTAAATATAAAATGTCGTCTGCGAAGAAGGTAAAGTGACATACAACCTTTTGAAATTTTCATCTAATGACGAAAGTATCCAAATTCCAACAATGTTGGTTTTCAAATGTCCTAATATTGGTAACCGTAACAACCTAATACAAGAAAAAATATCAGCACAAATTAGGATTTTCGATTAAAACTCAGATTAAAATCAGCAACTAAGATTAAAATCAAAAGAGACACGTGGCCTCAAAGTTAAATCTTAAAATCATTTGTATTTCTAATTTTTATTTTGTATCGTTATTTTTTTTATTTCTTGGGTTGCCAGTGGAAGACTCCCCAGTCACATACATCCGATAAGTACAGATAATAATCAACGCCCAGGTCTATTATAGTCACAATGCAGTAACCATGAAAAATAAGTGACACAATATTCAACGAGCGAGATCAGAGATGCGCCGCTGTACAACTCATGTTCTCTACCGATCCAAGTTATGACAACAGGACCATTGCCAGCACCCTGAAAATGCAAATCCGGACGGTTCAACGCGTGAGGGCACAGCTCAATGCATCGGACGACCCTTTAGAGGTGGTAGAGCGGAAGCCCAAGGTTTGGACACCGCCAGGAAGACCCGGACCAAGGTGTTCATCGAAAAGGTCCAGGCTATCATTGATGAGACTCCCCAGCGGCCTATTCGGTAGATTGCCAGAGATTTAGGCGTCTCAAACACAACTGTGAATGCACGTGTGAAGGAGGACTTGAAGTGTAGGTCCTACAGGCGCCAGACAAGCCAGATCTTGACGGAGAAATCAAAGAACCTCCGGCTAATCAAGTCCGTCAGGTTGCTCAACAAACTGAAGTATCCCCAGAAACCAAACATGCTCTGGTTCTTTTCAGACGAAAAGAACTTCTGACAGGACCAGGTGCACAACAGCCAGAACCATCACAGGATTGCTACGAATAACAGGGATGTGCCCAGGGTGATGAAACAAAGTTTCCGGCTACGGTTATGGTCTTTGGTGTGGTTTCAAGTGAGGGCCACATCATGCCACCTCACATCTTCGAAGTCGGCTTGAAAATCAACACCGAAGTGTACCTGGATGTGCTGAAGAGTGTTGTGATCCCCTGGTGCAATCAGGTGGCCGGTGGCAGACCCTGGGTGTGGCAGCAGGACTCGGCGCCGGCCCACAAGTCCAAAAAGACCCAGGTTTGGCATCAGAAGGAGTGCTACGACTTTGTACCCTTCTCTCACTGCCCCCTCCTCTTCCGACCCGAACCCGCTGGACTACTTCATTTGGTCATACGTCGAGAACACCACCAGCATGACCTCCCACAACACCAAAGCCAGCCTGATCACCGCCATCCGCCGAGTATTCGCCGAGCTCCCGCCGGCGCTTGTGGAAAAGGCATGCTCCTAATTCCGGATCCGTATCGAGGCGGTGATTGAGACTGAAGGCGGCTATATTGAATAGATATCAGCTCTACTAGATAATCAAGTTACCTGAATTGATTTTTTAAATAAAAGTTTTAAAATAAAGCTGTAGTGTTGTTTTCTTTAGGACGACAATTTTATCGTTCCACCCTGTACAATCAAAAGCCAAAACAATAATGCATCTGAGAGGCATCAAAGGAAAAATGGAATCAAAACTGCAAAGCATTCAAGAGCGAAATAAAAAAAAACGTACATAAAATATATAATATCGGCCAACATCACCAAACTAAACAATGTAATTCATGCTAGAGATGAAACTAGTTAGTGATAAAATTGGTATCCCACAAAGGAACCCGAACAAATGGGAATTGAGGTTTGAAGGACAAAGAAACTACGAATAGAAACGGAAGAAATAAGGAACGGAAACACTATATGTATGTGTATGATATCAAGAACTTTGCTAAAAATAATAAAAAATTAGAAAACCTGGCACAATTTAAAAAATATACACAACAATATATAATCAGGATATATATTTTCACTCAAGCTTGGGAGTGGGTTTGATTTGTCTATTATTAAATATATTGGATAAGGTCTAGAAACTATGCTCTGGTCCAGTGCTGCAAATATTAATCCCTCTGTCTCCATCTCTTATCCTATATGTCTATCGGCATATCTAATTCTTTGTGCGTATCGTACATGCAAGTTTTTGTTCCTTGTGTTTTTGCTTCTTTTTAAATTTCTACTAAAGTCCATTTTTGTATAATAAAACTGTATGTCACTACTGTTATTGCCAAGGTGTTATTTTTATACCTTATATTTGAGTTCAATTCTGTTCTTAATGTGACTCTTATTTTCTTATAGAATACTTTTCTAATTTTTTCGAAAGTCTTCACAAAATGTGGCTTTCGCGCATTTGTCCGGACTAAATTGCATCCCTATGGCACCTCTAAGAACTTCTACAGTATTTCGAAGCCCTTCAAAATTGTCACAATTCTAGAAATATAATTACGTGTAACCAGTGATACCTTCAAAATGTTTTGAATCTATTCGTCGTACACGCTTATGTTTTTTCTACTTAATCCAAGCCACGCTCAGATTTTTGTTTGGATCGACAATTCTCCATGATGTCTTTTATGAGAAGCTAATTTTTACATCCATGTGATTCTTTTTTGCATCCCTTTTGTTCTAAAGGAAAGATGTCCTTAAATACTACGTATTTAAAATTGATATAATTTCTTCTGTCGTAGAAAGACATGGGATGAGTCGGTATTTTTTTTCACTTTTGTTGTTTCTTTTGTTTTTGGTAGTTGATATATTACTCCTTCAGTGAGTCAATCAGTCAATTTTTCAGGTTCTTTAAGGATTTCTGAAATAAGTTTCGTTATTAGTTAATGTGTAGCGGTAAATACAAAAGTTTGTTAATTTATCTATTTGAGGTGACTTCTATGTGTGCGTTTAAGTGCTTTTATAATATTTTCTATTTTCTATTTTCTTTGAAATTTTCTTGCTTTCCTAGACTTCACTTGTACATCCTTACACATTTCCTCAAATATGGATATGTCTTCTCTGTATTCCTCGATTTAATATTGCATCACTAATTTCCATTTGGTTGCTGTAGGTTATATTATTTTTGTGTTACGGTTACCGGGCTTATTACTGCAGCATTGACTCCTATTACTTTATTCAAAAGCATAAGATTAGGTTTAGTCTTGTAAATACTTCTATGGAATAGTTGGCTACCTCCATCTGCATTGCGCTGTTTTTGTCATTCTTCATTTTTCTTTAGAGATGCCCTGTCTTTCATATCAGTATTAGTTACCCAAGCGTTTTCTCTGATAATATTTTGTCTTATTTCGTCGATATTAATCTTATTTTCTGTGTAGTCTAGGGTTTCTATTTGAGATTGGCTATTCTCTAATTTGTTGTAGTCATTTTCTATTGTTGGAGTTTTCATACGATCATTACTTGATTGTTTTAATGCATTAACTGATTCATTATTAACTACGTTCATTTCAAGTGTCACTGTCATTTCGCTGGTTATCAGCCACTGACGGTTTTTGTTAGCATCTCGTAAAAGTCGGTTTTTTATTCATATCTTCTCACATTGACAAATTTATTGGGATTTAAGCGTGTATCAAAACATTTTGTGTTTTCTCGCCATATGTTCTAAGTTCCTTGATGATCATTATCATTCTCGTGTGAGAGTTTCTCACAACAGCTTTGGTGATGGTCTGACACTGGAGTTAGAGTTACAGCAAGACCCAGGAATCTTTTCAGCATTCTGATAGTCTTGATAGTTCTGTTGTTTGGATGGTCTCCATGTCCACTTATATTCAAGTCCTTTATCAATCCCTTGGTAAGTGTACTGTGCGCATGAATTACAATTGGTATCACCGACACTTTCATGTTCCATAGTTTTTCAGTTCTCTAGCAAGGTCCAGGTACTGATCCTTCTTTTCGCTTTCTTTTAGTTTTACAATGTGGTCAACCGGGACAGCAAAGTACAGTATTCGGAAGGTTCCCTGCTTTTTTTAAATATCACAAGGTTTGGTCATCTGGTTGAGATTATGTGATCCGTTTGCATCTCAAAATCCAAGAGAAGTTTGTGCGTTTTATTCTCCGGGACGAATTCCAGGGTGTACATATACCATTTGTTCCGATGGTCAAATTCAAACTTCTTGCACAATTACCAGTGGATCATTTTACCCACCAAGCGTATCTAGTCTTATTGAATCACCTGTCCCATCCAATAGTCTCTAGTCTTATACTATTTCTGTATTAGTTTGCTACTTTATCTCTATTCCCACTTTACCAACGTCTGCTGTTTTGTTGCGTCTTATTTATTCTTGCTTTGGTATGGTTGGGTCTAATTGTTTCGTGCTGCTATTAGGAGAGATTCAGTTTCTCTCAAGGTTTCCTTTTTTAGCCACGCCCATTTTTCCTGTGATGTTTGACGCTTAAACCGCCTGCAGATTTGGTTTTCTTCCCGTTTTTGTTTTCTAGATATTTCAGTTCTTCTTATCCTTGTGCTGTCTGGAGACTTTAATCAGTCTTCCTCCGCACTTTTCTATGTAGTCTTCGAGTCGTTGTATCGATGCGTTAACACTGTCTTCAATGCTGGCAAGTCCTCTTCTTCCCTCTTTTCTTGACTCATATAGTCTGTCAGATGTGCATGGTCATTAGTTTTCTTGTTACCTAGTCCATTTGTTTCCCCTGGTCTACTTCAAGAATGGTCCTGAGTATCTTACGTGGAGGACAGCTCTGGTATTTATCCTGTTGATAAGGTTCCTGCTCTATAGTTTGGTTTTGAGTTCTCCTGAGATTCTCTTTTTCTTTTTTTTTCTTTTATCTCTACTTGTTTGATGGTGTCAGCTTCCAATATACCCAAGTTTTCCTTTTCTCCAAGCTTTCTGATTTTTTTCTTGATTTAGTTGTTTCATTCCGTCCGTCACGTGTCGTTTCGAGCTTTTCATTACTAACATGGCGCATTTTTCTATTCCATATTCAATCCCTATATCTTGATTGTATATTCTCACCGTCTGTATTGGGGTTTGCCGTCCCTTTTCATTTTTGTTTGATGTCGTCCTTTTACATTAAGTGGTTGATCTTTTTCTGCGATATACTAAGTTTGTATCCGGATGTTAATTTCCTGAGAATGTGATTGAGTGGTATCATCGTTATTACAAATAGTAATGGTGACAGTGCATCTCTCTGGAATATGGGTCTCTAGATCTGCTAAGCTTTTTCAATCTGCAGTCAATTCTACTCTCGAATTTTCCATGTTTTTTTTGAAAATCTTTTTTGACTTCGTCGGGTATCTCATACGTTTTGAGACTGCGTAATATCCAGCTATGAGACCTGTTCCCAATTCAGAGGATCTTCCTGTACCCACACCCCCAGTAAATAAGGAAGATATTGAGTCTACATATTCAGGAACAAGTGGCAATGAGCCACTCTGGATCACGCAAGAAGACCTGAATGATCTTGCTCGTGATTTGTATCTGTCAAAACAGCAGTCAGAGCTCTTGGCTTCTCGGCTTAAACAGTTGAACCTAGTCCAGGAAGATATAAGGATCACCAGTTTCAGGAATCGGAACAAATAAGGTCATTAGTCTTCTTATGGGTATGCAAGCGGGCTTCACAAAGTACTGTTGTTTTCTCTGTCTCTGGGATAATCGAGCTGTATCCCAGCATTACAAGCAGAAAGACTGGGGGTCTAGAAGCACTTTTGTTCCTGGCGAACACAGCCTCAAGGAGAATCCGCTGGTGGACATGAACAAGGTGCTTCTTCCTCCTCTTCACATCCAGCTTGGTTTGATGAAGAATTTCGTGAAGGCGTTGCACAAAAATGGTGCTGCCTTCCAACATTTGTCTACTGTGTTCCTAGGTCTTAGTGCTGCTAGGCTCTAAGAGGGCATCTTTGTCGGACCTCAGATCCGAGAAGTGCTGAAGAATACTGTTTTTGAGAAGCTTCTTAACTTAAAAGAACTGAGAGAATGGGAAACATTCAAGTCAATCTGTAGTGGCCTCCTTGGTAACACACACGTACCAGATTACCAAGCCCGTATTGAGAAGTTGCTTAAGTCTTACGAGGATCTGGGGTGCCGAATGTCACTCAAGATTCATTTTCTCCATTCCCACCTCAACTTCTTCCCGCCAAACCTTGGAGCAGTGAGTGATGAGCAGGGAGAAAGATTCCACCAAGACATTACGAAGATGGAGAGCAACTATCAAGGCAAATGGAACCCCGGCATGATGGGAGTCTTCTGCTGGATAAAATACACCAGATCTTCTAAGAAAACACACTTTTGACTATCTGTGGTCCTATGAATTGTGTAATTGTGTCATCCAAGTATATTGATTCAATCAGTGTTCTTTATCTATCCTGTTTTATCTGTTATAAGCTGCTGCAACTCTTGAAATATGTACATATATTCTCTGTTTATACTAAAATGAGACAAATTAATTTGACATTGTGGTCTCTGATGTGAGTAGTTTATTTGTTCATCGTTTGTGAGCCTGAAAGAAGAATTGTTTGTGTAGAACAGTCAATATTCGTTGGATGCTGATTATGTCCCCCTTGTAGGCTATCAAAGAAGCTCTTGCCAATCTGTTTTCTTGGTCCTATTTTAAATTATGTTTCGATTTGTCATTGTTCATGTGTAGTATATTGTGGCAATATCAGACTTAGTGTTTGTTTATTATCTGCACGCCTGACACAGATATGACCAAGAACTCTTATGGTAAGAGTGGCTTACAAAAATATTATTTCCAAAATGGCTAAGTTTTAACTTTGTTAGATTCCACAGAAGACATTTCCTACAAATAGCCCCTGAGATATTTATAGGTAGTCTTGTTTCGTCATTTTGACTCTTGCTTTTATTGCCGTAGATTATTGGAGTCACGTTACTAATAAAACGAACTCTTTCAGATTAGGTATTAGAATTTTTCTTATCAATTTCGCCAGGTTAATTTGGGATGTAATTTGTTTACCCTGATAAACGCCTTCAAGCTCTCACGTAAATATTCTAATTTTCCTCTAAATTAACGATTGACAGAGACATATAATATACAATTTCTCACAGAACGAAAGAATAAAAAGGTTTAAATCTAACGCATACTTTTTTGGAATAGTTCAGTTGAAAAATCTTCATTTAAATTACAAAAATTCGGCAAACTCTTCACTTAGCAGCCACCGTGAAAAATTCACGATGCATTTTAAATTAAAGACAAGTTTTACACATCGATTCTCTTCAAGTTGCTGGTAGTAAACAGTATAGATTTGTTCCATCTATTTCTAAGCTGGCAGGTGTTTGAATATTTACAGTTTGTTTTAGGATAAGAGGTCATGTGACATTCACGAACATTCTATTCTAAATCAACCACCCTTCCAATTTACGCTTTTCGGGTGCTCCCGTAAATATATAAAACATTACTAACTCAATGATTCACACAAATATAGACTTTCTCTCAGAAAGAAAAATAAAAAAGTTCATAGGTCGTAGTGTGGAGAGTCTAAATTCATCCTCCGATTTTTCAAGTCTTCCTGTCCTTTGGGGATTACTTTCAGTACTATTACTGGCCACTTTAATCAGTGTTTCTTTGCTCTTTTTAATGCAGTCCATGATTCATTGTATTGATGCATCCATGCCCTCTTCAATGCTGGTGAGTTCTCTTCCTCCAAATTTTCTTGAAGCATAGTCTGTCTATGTCTTTCACGGATATAAGGGCATATGCATCATCATTAGCTTTCTTTTCCTCTGGTACATTTGGTGAAGTTTTCACCCTAGTCAATTTTTATAATGGACCCGAATATATTTCAAAGAGAACAGCCCAGGTGTTTGACAAGACGCCTGTTGCAGAGCTCTTTTGTTATTTTTTCTTTCATCTCTGTTTATTTAGTGATGACCGCTTCTAATATTCCCAAGTATCTGTAATTTTCCTTTCCTCCAATCATTCTGATGCTTTCTAGATCTGGCAATTCTACTCTTTCCGTTATTTGCTTTTATCCACTTTTCATTATAAATATGGCATATTTTCAACGCTAAATTACATTCCTATATCTTAGCCGTATATTCTTATTTTTTGTATCAGAGTTTCCTATTCTTTTTCATTTTTTGCAAACAGCTTGATATCGTCCACTTACATAAGGTGAATAATCTTTTCCTGCGTTTTTGTAAACCAGTAGCCTCCAGTGTGCTTCCTATATATACATAATTGAGTGGCATCATTGCTATTAGAAATACTAATGGGGAAACGTATCTCCTTGGAAGATATCTCTCTGGATTCTCACTGCTGTTAAAGTTTTTCCTTCTGCTGTCAATTCTACTTTCCAGTTTTTCATGGTTTCCATGCTCAATTTTAAGATCGGATATATTGGACCATTTTAGACTATCTACTATCCAAATTTGCGGGATCATATGGTGGGCTACGCCATGAATTCATTTTCCTCCACACAGGATGTCCTGACTAATGAACTTTAAGTAATCTGTTTCACTTGTTTTCTCGTAGCATCTTTTCTGTCCTTCAGGAAACATTTTGAAGCTTACTAGCGAGTAATAAATCTCCTCTTCCCTAATGTGTGCAATTAAAATTTTCCACATCTTTGGTATGTAACATAGTAGAACGGATTTATCAACCAGAAAAGTGAGAATTGATTGAAATAGATTTAAAAAAAATAAAATTAATACATTACAAAAATTGAAAATAATCGGAAATGGATTTGAGAATAATTCAGTATATAACCAAATAATTCATCGGGGATAATTTTTTGATCTTTTGGTGAGAATAGAACAAGTTGGATATAACTTATTTTTGAAGAGAAAGAAACGTGGAAAATTATATTGTTTTTCTATTTAAAATTTTTTTTTTTACCGAAGGAAGAAGGAAAAAACTGGCAAAATTTTTTTGACTGAAATATTTGTCAAAGCAGAATTGTTTTCTCAATCGTTCCCAAACAGGTGAGACGGAAACGTGGGTTCATTCGAGGGTCAAGGTCTGACATAAGGACAAGCCAGTTTGGTAAGAATAATTGTGTTTGGAAATGGAAATACAATTTTTTAAAATTCGAAACATGGGAATTTTTTTTTACTGTGATGACTTGAATGATTACTGACGTCATGTCACGCGAGCAGATTAACAGTCTGCGGTGAGGAATGGGTTAAGATAAAAATCAAAAGGGAAAAAGCCGTCTTTTTTTTATGGTAAAGATGATAGGAAACCAGACACTGGAAGTAGAAGGAAGAATGAAGAGATAGTGGAATTAATAAATAGAAGCCAAATTAGGAAGACCAGCCCCTTTAAGAGGAAGTCGACGGGATGGAATTAATTATTGAAATCCAAATTAGGAAAAAATTGATATTGTCAATAGTTCTGCAACCACCATCCCTCGGTAGAGAGAAAATGCATATAAGCAGAGACCTGCACAGTACGGCTGAGGGACTACGGTCTTGATCTTGTACCAGACTATCAAGAAGCCGAGAGAAGTCAAAAGCAAGAGACTGATAAAAGCTAACATGACCACAACTGAGACTGCGTTTTACCAGACTTCCTAAAGCAGAGAAACCGAGAAGAGCGAACATTATACACTATTTGAAATAACCTTGTGCCAAACTAGGTAAAGGGAGAAGAGAAAAGCCTAAATTTATAAAGATTTCGAAGATAATTTGAACCGCTTTATACCTAATTCTGGATACCGAAAATCTGACCGAGCTAGGTCTCTGTTCTATTACGACTACTCATCAGGAAGGGTGAAACTATGTATCATATTAAAGACTATTTTTTTTGTTAAACTACATTTTATTGTCTGTTACAAAACCGTGTCTTGTTCTCTGTTTGTTGACATTCAAGTTTTTTTTTTACTTTCTAATTATGCAGTCTCATCCCTTCCCTCATCGACTGGTGACTGTTTAGAAATCGATCTGCTCTCTGTATCGAAAATACAACTTTAGCAGATAGGTAGATCAACACTGTTATCCGATGATATAACCAGCCAAGTGAAACAGTCAGTGCATTGAAAGCGGTATCCCCCAGTGTTTTGGGAAGGCAAGCGTAGGACCAAAGGTAGACGTGTTATCGGTCTATAGTTGCTGAGGACAGTTCCCTTTCATGAAGCTTTCTAGATCAGAGTGTTTCTTCTTCCCAGTGATTAATTCAAGTATTCTTGCTTCTTCTAGGCATCTACTCGGGTTAAGAGCCCCTCCGTGAGGGATGGACGTGGATTTCTTAAACAAGTATCCGTGTACGTCATCATAGCTTTGCGTTTTCCGATTCGGCTGCTCAGAGCGATTTCATGTGTATTTCTGTCTCAGGCTTTTCCTCGAGTCCTTGAAATTCTTTTTCAATCTTATTTATCCATTCAGTCTTTCTGTTATGTTCTTTCTATTTTACTCCAAAATTATTTTGCTTCCTTTGCACCCGCTTGTTGTTTTGTCCTCATACATTCTTCTCTAACTTGTGGTTAGTATTTTCTTATGTTATTTTGAAATATCCTATTTTGTTTGTGTTGCTTGACCCTGTCTTGGTGTCCTTTAGTTCTCCCTTCTTTCGCCAATATCTCTTGATTCCTCTATTCAAGTTTTATTGCTAGATTTGTCTACTGTTCATTTACCTGTCCTAATTTGTCATGTAGGTTTTGTATTTCTGTTCGGGTTCCTTAAAGGAACACTCATAATATCAAAGTCTAATTTCGCTCCTGCATAAATTAGCACGTTTAGTTCAGTGATGTTTCCCGTTGCGATATTTGGTAATAATTTGTTTATTTTTTCGGTTTATACCATAACTTTTTCTTGTCTTGGAGAATGATAATGTTGTTTTCTTTTCAGTCATGATTTTCTTTATCTTGTGTTAACATTTTTGTCATCTTGTATTAACATTTGTTTTGAGGTGCTTGGTTCTGTGATCTTTTGGTCCTCAAAATTCTGCATTGTATTTGGATTGGTTTTCAGTGTTCAGTGTTTCGATTCGCATCAGAGAATTTTCATTATTTACTTTTGTACATATTTCGAGGGAAGTTTCCCTATTGATTTGTTCGCATACTTTTAGTATCTCGAGCTCAGAAAACCAACATTTCCTTCATATTATTTTAGTTTGGTCAGTAATCATTTGGCTTGTATTATATCAAACGGAATTTGCTCACATTTCTATCATTCTTTTTCTGTACTTTCTTTGTATGCGATTAGTCTTTAAATAACAGTAATGTGCATTTTTATTGTCTCTTCTGAGTTGAGTTGTTTTGGTCGTCGTTTGTGTACCTGAAATTAGAACTGCCAACATTCACTGGATGCGAACCCAGTCCCCCATGTTGACAATAAAGGGAATACCGGCCCATCATGACACTCAATCTGTAATCTATCTCCCACGTTTATCTCATTAATACATACCTAAAATTCTCTTTGATCGCTGAGGTTGTGTGACAGTAAGAACAGTTTTCATTGATGTCTTATACAGCGTAGAAAGGAATTATGTCGTACTATGACAACGGATGTGAAAATGAAAAAAAGGTGTTTTGGGGGAGAACTGGAGAGTTTAGAAAGAAGAAGAAGAAGAAGAAGAAGAAGAAGAAGAAGAAGAAGAAGAAGAAGAAGAAGAAGAAGAAGAAGAAGAAGAAGAATAGTTTAGTAATGTTTCATGGTATATCAACCCTTGTGAGTTACTTGAAATAATATATATATATATATATATATATATATATATACTGTCATCAACTGATAAATGGTTTTGTTGTATCACAACTCTTCGGCGTGACTAGACCCGCGAGATGCTTCTAGGTAGGTAACACTTTTAAAACTAATAATTCTATTTATATTTTATGGCATATCATCACTTTAAGGTTATTTACTGAGAAATCCGATTTGCACACACACACATACACACACACATATATTTTGTTGAATATTAGTTCATCAATAACATTTTAAAATAAACCAGAGTTCATCTGTTTGCACACAGTCAAATGATTTCAACTATTTCTATCTAGATAACAGTTTTATTTGCACATAGTTTAATGCTTTTAAGTAGTAAAATTTAACAATAGTAGTTCAATTTTACTCCTGTTATTTTTTGTCCCCAGTTGAATGGTTAAACAGTTTTGTTTCGACCTATATTTGGAACCCTAGCAGGATATACCACTCCAAGTAGATGTGAACCTTTGAGTAATGGCAATGAAGAGTTACCCCACATTCCCTAAAGCTTCAGGACTGGAGCCTTACCATCAGATGCATTTTAGTGTCATATTCAGGATACACATTAGGGAGGTCTTATTCCTCTGCAGAAATGCACTCGACTCATTCTACTGCCGCGACTGATTGGGATTTATCTTAAACTAATAACTTATTTGCACATAAACAGTTTCAAGTATTACCATCTAACATAAATAATTCTATTTAATATTAATAATTCGTTTATTCACAGTCAAATGGTTAGTTGGCTGGTTGTTGTTTTTGGCATATCAACCCTTGGTTCGTGTTGTAGATTACATCAACTCTTGTGGATTATTTAATACTAAATCCTTCTAATATATATGATTTGTAAGGCAATAGTTTGCAGGTAGCATCATTTTCGAACGATTTAGAGTTCGTTTGATTGCACACAGAGAAGTGGTTTCAAGTATTGTTATCAAACACTGATAACTCTATTCTGTATCAATTGTTTATTTCCTCATAACTAGATAGTTTCTAGCACTTCTATCAAATTTTAATAATTCTATTAAAAATCAATGTTTTTTTTCCACAGAGTTTAAATCATTTTAAGTATTGCTATCTATCACTAATAATTCTATTTATCAAGCATTTCTATCTAATATGAACAATTTGCACACAGTTGTATGATTTCAAATAGCTGTTAATACTCCTTAGTAATTGATTGAACTGTTCTATTTTATCCATCGATGGGATCCTAACAGTTACTACCACTCCGATGACAAGGAAGAGCAACAGCAAGAAGAAGAAGAAGAAGAAGAAGAAGAAGAAGAAGAATTGATTGTGCTAAAACTGAATAAAGATGAGAAGAAAGATGCAAAAGAATTTAATGCAATAGGAAGAATAACAAAGACTGCAGGAGGAAGATAAAAAAACAAGCTCAAAACGAAGAAGAAGAAGAAGAAGAAGAAGAAGAAGAAGAAGAAGAAGAAGAAGAAGCCAGAATAGGAGTGGTATTTGAAGTAATAAAAATGGAAGAGAAATAATTAATTCAAGAGAAAGAGAAAAAGAAAAAGAAGCCGTTTTAAAAGAAGGATGATAATGAAAGGAAAATAATAATAAAAAGGAGTGACAAGAAGAGAAACGTTACTACCTGTACAAAAACCAAAAAAGAAAAATGGAAAAAAAGAAAGCAACGCATAAAGGTTGACTTGGTTCGCTGCGAAAACATTTCCATGACTTCTTTACAGCAAAATCTTTTTTCTTTTCCTCTGGCTATTCAACACCTTTTCAAACATCTTTTATATATTCGACTCAAATGACATTCACTAATATAAAAATAAAGAAAAAAGAAAAAAGAAAGAGAATAAAATATGTAAAATCGAAAAAGAAAACGTAGAAATTATGCAAACTGAAATTCACAGGAAAATGGTATTGCCCACTTTTCAGTAAGTCTTTTCCTGACTTTGACTTTGCTTACGGTCTAGATATATTCAACCTATAATATTGTGGAAACGCTCGTACCATAACGATTATCTTCACCGGAAATGGTAAGGTTGACTGGGATTTGTTACGGCAACTGCTCTAAGAGAAGGAAAACTCTGAATTCAAACCAGCTGTACTCCACTTAGAAACTTACTTTATATTACATCTGGTCCTCTGTAAAATAATACATACTTCAAATCTATTCTAATCACAAAATCTGGCACTAGTGTTATATCGATGAAAACTATTTTATTTGTGTTACATTACACTTACCCTTTGAAAACATCATTTGTTGTTTACAACTTATTTAGATATCATTATTGAAACATATATTTGAATATTTCGTTCTTCTTTCAGTTATCCCTTTCCGTTTTAAAATTTCTACTTGCGTGTAATTATTCTGAGATGTTAATTGTACACTGTATTGCATCCTGTCGTACAATTTTTGAGAACTTCTCGGACTGATTAGGATGGTTGGTTAGATGGTTTTATGACTTGACAACTATTTGATTATTTTTTGTCAAAGTCAGTTTTTGCAATCAGTTATATGATTTAAAGAAGCTATTCTTAATACAAATAATTTGAACAGAGATATATAGTTCCAAGTTTTCCATGGCTAATACTAATTTATACAGTTAAATAGTTTCAAGTATCCCTATTTAGAATAATGATAATAATGTTTATTTCTTTGCACTGTTTCATGATTTCAAGTATTCTTGTCTAATATAAGAATTTTCCTATTTTTATTACTTGAAATACTACCCCTATTCTCGTTTCTAAATTATCATTTTACTCTTTTGAGAGTTTTTCACACCAGCATTAATGGATAATTTCTCTCAGGAGTTTGAGTGACAGCAAGTCTCCTCCAGTCACCAGAACTTTTCTCAGAATTATGGCCGATCTTAAAACTGCTTTAGTCTGGATGGTCTCAACTTGTGCTCTGATTTCTAAGTCATTTAGTCCCTTTATTAATTTTTGGGGACTGTTCTAAATGCACTAATGGGTATCACGATCACTTTCATGTTTCCTTGTTTTTTCGATTCTCTCGCAAAATCTAGATATTTATCTCTCTTTTCGCTTTCTTTAAATTTTACTCAGAGGTCTGCTGGAACGATAAAGTCCACTATTCGGTAGGTTCATATTTTTTTTACTATCCCTAAATCTGGTTATCTGGTTGAGATCCGTTTGTACCTCATAATCCCAGAGAAATTTGTGCGTCTCATTTTCCAAGACGGATTCTGGGTTGTACATATATCACCTGTTCGTATGGTCAAATTTAAAGTTCTAGCACAATTTCCAGTGAATCACCTTCCCCACCCAGGTGTGTTTGGTCTTATACTCTCTTTTTGCTAATTTGCTGCATCACATAATCTACACTTGCTATGTTGTTCCGTCTTATGCATTTTTGGTTTTACATATTTGGTCCTTTTGGCATTGTTTTGTGGTGTTATTAAAAAAGATTCAGGTTCTCTTTTAAGGGTTCTCTTTTTTAGCCATGTCCAATCTTTTAAATGTGAGGTTTCACTTGTTTGTCTCTTAAATATCCATACTTTTCTTCCCATTTTTGTTTTCTAGTTATTGCTATTCTGTTGATCCTTATGTTGTTTTAGTTTTTCTGGTAGCTGTTATTAGACTTTCTTTGTTATTTTTATGTGGTCTTCGAGTCGTCTTATCTTCAATGCTGCGTCGTCCTCTTTCTCTTTATTTTCTTGACATATATAATCTGTTTATGTCATCTCTGATATTTAAAGCTTTGTCATCGTCATTAGTTTGCTTGTTCTCTGGTCCATTGGTTGAAGATCTTTCCTCATCGACTTTAGCAATGGTCCCTAGTATCTTACAAGGGGAAAGCCTAGGTGTTTATCCCTTTGATGATATTTCTACAATATAGTTTAGTTTCGAGCAATTTTCTCGTTTTCCAGTGGTACTATTTTCAAATTTTTTCTTTAATCGCTTGTTTGATGGTTGTCCATGTACTTGTAAGTTTCCTTTTCTCCGAATGTTCTGATTTTTCTTGAGATGGTAGTTCTAGTCCTCCCGTCATTTGCTTTTTCCGCATGGCGCATTTATTATGCCAAATCTTATTTCTGTATCCTGAATATATATCCTCACTGCCTGAATTAGGGTTTCCAATTTTTTTCCATTTTTGGTTAACAGTTTGATATCGTCTATGTACATTAGGTGGTTATAATTTTCATGCGATTTATTAAGTTGTAGCCCTTTGTGTATTTTCGAAGTATGGTAATGTTAATCACGCATTTCTCTGGAATACCCCTCTCTAGATTTTCACATCAGCAAAACTTTTTCTTCCTGCTGTTAATTCCATCTTCCAGTTTTTTATGGTTTCCTCGATAAACTTTATTACTTTGTTGGATATCAAGTACATTTTGAGACAGTCTTCACGGGACCATATTGTATACCTGTTGTAAATCCATGTCATAGCCACGTTTCTGTATCTTGCGTTGCTCTCCTGGAGGATTTGTTGATTAATGTATCATAGATTTTCTGTTCCTCTTTTTCTCTTGTGGTATCCTTTCTTTTCTTCGGGAAACAGTATGCAGCTAAAAGTGAATGGTAAGTCTATTCCTTAATTTGCTACATTATTGGTAGGCACGTTATAGTTCTGTAGTTGTTGGGGCAGTTTCTTTTTGGTGGACTTTTTGGATTTGAGTTGTTTCTCTTTTGGTCATCCATTCCGGTATGTTTGTTTCTTCTGTGATGGTTAAAAGTGAATTCTTTAACTAGTATCCATGTATGATCTCATGGCCTTGTGTTTTTCAATTTGATGCTTTTTTGAGTTATTACTTTGAGTGAATCGAGGAGTATTTCCGCCTTTGGTATTCTTCGAGTCCATGAAGCTCTTTTTCCATGCTTGCCTATCCAGTCGGTTTTTATGTTTTGTTCTCTTCATTCCCAAATTTACGAGGATCATTAAATAAGTTTCTAGTCTTTTTCCGTATGGGCACTTTTATTGATAGTGCACACACATGAAACTCTAGTCCCCTTCGAAGTAATCTCCACCGGCTGCAATGCACTTGTTGTACCGTTCCAACAGCTTCTGAAAGGCCCCATGGAAGTCCTCTTGTGTGAGCATGTCAATGACCTTCGTCAAAGCCTCTGTCATCTCCTCAATTGTCTCATAACGACAGCCTCTGAGCTAAGGTAATGAGCAATAGTCACAGGGAGCAAGGTCTGGGTTATAGAGAGGGTGTGGAACTGTCTTGATGTCCATTTTGGTCAAATAGTCAGTGGCAAGGATGGAGTTGTTGACTGTTGCATTGTCCTGGTGGAAATGCCACTGACCCGATCTGAAAAGTGCAGGGCTCTTCCGACGGAATCTCTTCCTGAACTCCCTTAAAACCTCAACATAGTGACCCTAACCCTAACCCTAAACTTTTGCCCAATCAACTCTGGTCTATTGACTTCCTTACTCCTCCTACACCCCTCATCATCCCTCACAGACTCCCTGCCTTACTTGAATCTTTTATGGCACTCAGAAACTCATGCTCGATTCATACAAGATGCTCCAAAAGCAGTCTGAAGCATTCCATACGTTTCTGTGGGATTTTTTCTAAGTTTAAAACAGAATTTTATTGCATATGGTTCTTCTAAAGAGTCAGATTACATTTTTGAAATTCACCAGGTGTGACAATCAGGCTTTAGTAGAGTGTATTCTAATTGCTGCTGTAGCTGTTCATTTGAACCTGAAATCATAGAAAAATTGGTCAGTTTTCTAGTTTTGGTTTCTGAAAGATGGCAGCGTGGTTTTTTTCAGTCATGATTCTCTTTTTTATTTCAACTTTCATTTTATCTTCTTGGTTTTTGTATTTTTTGAAATTTTTCTGTTGTGTTGGGATATTTGGTGTTTTGACGACTATTTGCGTTTCAATTCAGTTTGGAAGTTCTTGTTTTTTAGTATTTAGCATCTCGGTTACTGTATTAGGGTCTGGTTGATATGTTTCCTTATTTATTTGTTAGTATATTTCTAGTGTCTGCTGGTCAGAAAAACAATCTTTATTATTGCCCTAGTTTGGTCAGCGAGGCTTAAATCTAGCGCATTTTCCCAGATTTCTATCAATCTTTTTCGATGCCTTCTTTTTGTTGGGTTGCTCCTAAAATAGGTGTGAACTGCAAGTTTGTTGTCTTCCCTAGTTTCTTTCTGAAAAGATTGCATCTGTCCCAATGAATAGAACAGTTGTATTATAAATCAGTCTTGACCAACAGATAATGAACAGGAACATGATGATTATGATGATGATATATTTCAAAATATGGTTTTCTCTCACGTGTATTCAAACAAAAATAAATTTCTGGATCTTTTGAACTTTATCAGATATATTTAAAGATTTCTGTTCTCTTTTAAAGAATTTTTGTCCAAGAGAAGATCTTCACCAACTAGGATAATTTCCATTTTTACTTCTGATTAGTTATACAAAAGGAGTGCAAAACCTTTGCTTTAAAAATGATGATTGAGAAATGTCAGTTAATGCTGATAATTGTAGAATAGGAAGAAAATGTATAAATATTCAGCATTGATTAAATTGGAGCAATAAAGATTGTACTTTACTAACCATCTTAGGGAGGAAAACTTATCCAAATTGTTAACTCTTTCTTCGAGTTGAACCCTGATCATCAGCTCTGGTAGAATGTGTGTAATTATCGAAATAGATACGACATAAAATATCTAGGAATTTACACAGGTTAAATTAGTTTTGTAACAAGTATGGAACGTTCACTTCGGATCGAATAGTTCCTAGTCTGGTAAACTATTCTTACACATCTCCATGTATAAGAATTTTTTACTTAACTTTACTTGTGTGTCAGATAAAAGGTGAGCATTCAATAAAGTATGTATTTACCCAGCGCTGATGGCTACTTCTCTACCTTTTAACAAGGCTATTATTCTACCTTTTAACAAGGAGAATCTCATTATGCGCGACTGTCTCCGTTAAATTAAATAAATTCGGTACATGGACCAACCAAGACGCTTGAACGGTGAGATTGCCATACAAAAACGTCTCTGAGACGCCACTATACGGACCAGTTCAGTCTCACCATAAAAGTAACTAGAATAACCAGGGAAAAGCAACGGCAAACTACTTCCCCGCCGTGTAATGATTATCAAGCGGATTTCACAAGCCCCTTTAAAAAATGATTTCAAATCACCTCTGGTTGCCTTGTGCATGTGCACTTTTGTCAAACTAAGTTAAACACTAAAGTTCATCCCAGTAGGTAGCCAACGAGGTATGCTTGTGGCTTTGTCCCAAATTAAGTTTGATCAATACTCGTTTCATAACTACACTCTTCCATGTTTACAGCCTAGTGTCAGACTATGCTAAAGTTAGTAGATACCAATGAATTCATACAAGTGACGTCCTTGACATTTGACATCACAATCTGCGGTGAGACGTAGGAGCATCCTACAATAAGTAATAAACAACTCGAGCACCAAGAAAGGCCAGGCACAATTCGCCTCGCCGTGCGTATACATTTTGCATTAAGTCATTGGGCATACTAAATAAAAGCAAGCGCCACCTGCACTCATAGCAACTGGTTTTTCCGGCACGTGCCATGTATCTTTACCTGTCGTTCGATGGTAACCTGCTCTTCGCTCTTTCTGTCTCTTCGCAATATTTTTTTTACTCGTCACATTCCGTTTCTGAAAGAAATTTTCTTTCTTTCTTTCTTTCTTTCTTTCTTTCTTTCTTTCTTTCTTTCTTTCTTTCTTTTCATTTATACGTTTATTTCTACTCATTTTTGTTTTTATTTCTTTCTCATCTCTTTTCTTTTTCTTTTTCTTTTCTGTTTTTTAGCAAAAAAGAATGAAAAAATGCTCGTCTTATGATTTTTTTTCTCATGATTTTTTTTAGTTTTTATTTAATTTTTTCTTGTTCATTGTTTTTTTTAGTCTATCTATCTATCTATCTATCTATTACTTTTTCTTTTTCTTTTTCTTTTTTTCTCTTCTCTTTATTTGTTTGTTTCTTTTGTATTATTCGTCGTTGCTTATTGCATTTTTTTCACCCAACCCATATCATATCTTCTTTCCACGCAACCTCATAGTGATTCCACTCCTTAAAATTTAAAATACCCTATTACTTCCCACACTTTTCTCCTCGATACACATGCACTTTTCATCCGACTGAAATAACATATCTTATGAAAACAAAATTTACAGGTTAGTCTTCTTTTAATTTGCTTTATTTTCAGTCATAATTTTTTTTTTACGGTAAGGCAGATTTATCGGGCGAACTGAGTCTGAATCATCGTTGTTGCTGTGACAATTTAAACGATATAAGAATTTGGCTAAGTTCTTGGAAACTACATTTCTTTCCTTAAACTATTCTGTATACACATACACACGCATTTTTTTATGTATACTCACACGAAAGGTAAAACATTACTGACCCACAGTCTGTCTTTTACATATACGTATAAAGGCGTATATACAACTTAAGCCAATTCTCAGCAAATCACACGGAAAGGTTATTTGTATTTGTATTGGAGCAACCATACTTTTTAAATTTAAATAATTAAATACTTTTTAATTTAAATAAGTTGAGAAGAGAAGAATAGTGTAACAGTGTACTATAGATTCTCCTTGCTGCACCTTTCAGGGTTTTTAATTCTAAGTTATTCCTTCTTTTAAATTAGTTTCCTTACCATAGTTAAAGAGCTCATTACGGCCAGATATTTACACATAACAAGGGGGAGAAGAAACGGATTCATGCCTTAACCAAGATCATTAGAACCAAGTCTTGCCGAGGTTTTAAACTTGGCACGTCGAGTTAATTTTCTGAGACAATAACCATTAAGCTACTCGCCCACGTCCGTCTACCTGTCTGTTTGTCTGTCTGTCTGTCTCCCTCTCTCTATATATGTATGTATGTATATATAACGCTACACTTGAATCTTTTCTGCGGCAAATAAATGAACGCTTGAGTTTTGATATGACTCAAATCACTTTGTAACTGTTACTGAACATATACATGCACATTAATGTCAGTGCATGTTCGCTGGTTGGTAATTGTATCCATGAGTACTTATTGAGGAAAAAGACTTTATTTTTGATAAATAAATATTTGTTTTTAAACATCATCTTCCTTTTTAATGCGTGGAACACAACACGTTTCCATTAATCACATACAATAATACAGAAAATTTCGGATCAAAAATCAACTAAGAAACTCCCGACTAATAGATCCATCTTTACACACACACACACACACACACACACACACACACATGCTTTTTGTTGGTAGGGTTTTATTGCATATCAACCTTTCTAGGTTATTTATTGCCAAATCTATTTTTATGTAAATAATTCTATTTTAAACATTTCAGTTTAGTATGAGCACACAGTTTGATAGTCAAAAACATTTCTACTTCAAGCTATTCAGTTTAGTCAAACAGTTCTAATTTAAACAAATCAGTTTAGTATTAATACTGATTTTGTTTACACACAGTTAATGTCAAAAACAGTTCAATTTCAAACAATTCAGTTTAGCATAAGTACGTTGTTTAAATGTAAATAAACAGTTTAATTCTCAAAAGCATTTCTATTTCAAGCTATTCAGCTTAGTCAAACAATTCTAATTCAAATAATTCAGTTTAGCACAAGGATAGTTTTTGTCCACACACAGTTAAATATCAAAATAGTTCTATTTCAGACAATTCAGTTTATCTTAAATACGCAGTTTACATGTCAAAAATTCTATTTCAAGTAATTTAGTTTTGCGTAAGTACGCATTTTAATTCTATTTGACCTACAGATAGGACCCGATCAGGTGCTACCATTCCAGGCCAGAATAGCAATGAAGGGGTTCTCTACATTCCCCAAAGCTCCAGCATTACTGGAACCTCACTATCAGATTGTTTAGTGTCTTATCCAGAATACTCGTTGGGGGTCGTACACCGCTGCAGAGGTGCAATCGGTGTTTTCTACAGCCACAGCCGACTGGGCAAGTGAGTGAAGGTATTTATATGCGTGTATGTACGTACAAAAAGTAAGAAATATATAATGTTCGTCCATCGTATTCGATGACGACCATTAACCTACTGAAAGCATTGTAAATTGCCTCATATGTAATTTGTTTATAAGAGCAAAAACTATTGTAAGACCTGCCACACTTTTTGGATCAGCTGAATGATACATGATTGAGCCACCAATTCCCTAAACAACACTCCATTTTCTTTAATAGAAAACGCATATTTAAATTTAATTTCTCTCTGTGTCTCTCTCTCCACACACACACACACACACATATATATATATAACGATGGAGAAAAGTGATTTGACAAATAGGAACATTTCTTTTGTTATTTATTTTTTGGTTGTTCTCAACTTGTTTTGACCTAAGGTCGTCGCCAGAAGAGGAAAAATTTTTACCGAAAAATGTTTTTTTAGAATTTTATTTTAAAGATTCTAATGTAGTTTATGAGGTATTATATATATATATATATATATATATATATATATATACATGAACTAAAAAGTAATCACATAAAATACTATTACAACTTTCAATTTTATGTGGCAAAAAGAAGTAGTGACACAATCCTAAGACAGGATATAATTTGAGGATTGTGATGTTGCCCATTTTTGTTACATAAAACTTCACACTGAAGTGATGACATTGTATCAATTCACTTTTGGTTTATATATGTCCGAGGATCATAAATAAGTTTCCAGACTTTTTTCGTATGGGCACTTTTATTGGTAGTACACACATGAAACTCTAGTCCCCTTCGAAGTAATCTCCACCGGCTGCAATGCACTTATTGTACCGTTCCAACAACTTCTGGAAGGCCCCATGGAAGTCCTCTTGTACACACAAGAGGACTTCCATGGGGCCTTCCAGAAGTGTCACTGATCTTCGTCACAGCCTCTTTCATCTCAATTGTCTCATAACGACAGTCTCTGAGCTTAGGGAATAAGCAATAGTCACAGGGAGCAAGGTCTGAGCTTTCTTGATGGTCAAATAGTCTGTGGTAAGAATGGAGTTGTGGATTGATTGATTGTCCTGGTGGAAATGCCACTGACTCGATTTGAAGAGTGCAGGCCTCTTCCGATGGAATCTCTTCCTGAACTCTCTTAAAACCTCAACATAGTAACCTTAACTATAACCCTAAGATTTTGGCCAATCAACTCTGGTCTATTGACTTCCTTACTCCTCCCACATCTCTCATCATCCCTCACAGACTCCCTGCCTTCCTTGAATCTCTTATGCCACTCAAAAACTGATGCTCGATTCATGAGGATGGTCTAAAAGCAGTCTGAAGCATTCCATACGTTTCTGTGGGAGTTTTTCCAAGTTTAAAACAGAATTTTATTGCATATGGTTCTTCTAAAGTGTCAGATTACATTTTTGAAATTCACCAGGTGTGATAATCAGGCTTTAGTAGAGTGTATTCTAATTGCTGCTGTAGCTGTTAATTTGAACCTGAAATCATAAAAATTGATCAGTCATCTCATAAGATGTATAGCAATAACATAGTGAATTTCCAACAGTCTACGCCAATTTTAAATGACTGTACAAAAATGTATGGAAACTTATTGAAGGCTCCACGTATATATATATATATATATATATATATATATATATATATATATATATATATGTGTGTGTGTGTGTGTGTGTATTTCTCCGGATGTTGTCAGCTATTCCCGGACAAGCATTGCTTTGACTGTTTTAAAAACCATCTTCAAACTGATTCGAACTCTTATCGGAATCACTGCCATGTTGATTAAGAACTTAAGTTGAATCTAAAACAAAAGAGGTATTTCTTAGAGACTGACAACTTATATGTTCGTGATTTGTAGTAGAAGAGCATTAGCGAAAATATTCCATTTTCATTAAGTTATTGTTCAATTTTTTAAAGCTTACCTGCGCAGATTGATGTCTTTATTTAAGTTTTTTCTGTGATAGGTGAATGAGTACGGGAGCGACATCAGTGTTGGGTATCACCTACCTTTTCAGCATAATGAGCTGTTCCGTCTGCCATATATGGCAGTAGCGGAGATCAGTCTGGGAATACGCCTACATGTCTTGAGCACCTTTGGTGGTGTAACGGTTAGCAAGCTTGACTAGCAAACCTACACGAGTGAGTTCGAGTCTCATTGGGCACCCCATTCATTCGGCCTTGTGCCGCATCGAAGCAAAGAGCTTTGTAAATTACTATACGCCTACGTGTCTTTTTGAGCTCAGAGTTGAATTCTTTCAGATCACTTTGTGTTATCTATGCGCTTTTTGGACTTTACTTTTGGAAAAAAAATTGTGGTAAGACTAGATTTGACCTATTTTTAGTTGTTTTTCTTTTTTTCTTTTTGACGTCTTACCAATTTTTTCTTTCTACTTGAGTTTGACCTTCAGTCTAACTTTTGTCACTCTTAAGTTTAACTATTGTCAGTCTTCAGTTTGCATTAATTTTTACTGGTCGGTAGTTTTTCACAGTTTTATTTTTTTTCTCCTTTTCTGTCACTCCTACTTTGAGTGACTTTTTGGTCTTTGACTTTGTCAGTCTTTTTTTTTACACGAGGTCTGACTTAATCATTTTACAGCCAAGGACCCCCCTCTATAGCTGGACTTTCTCCTTCCTTTTTTTCGCTTACCCTCCTGATTGCTTTTTGCAATCATGGAGGGGAATTCACGTACCTTAAACGACCCTGACAAAAATGAAAAAGAAGCCCTCCCTAAGCAGCCAGAAGCAACTAGCCTCATAGGATCAAACTGGCCATCACTACTAACTCCTTCAGAATCGGACAGCCCAATCCAGCCGGCACAGAAGGAAAAAAGCCCAGAAAAATCACCATGGAAGATAGACGAAAGAAAACCGAAAGACCACGAAAAAACCCGGGTGGGCAAATATGCCCAGTATTTTAAGGGCAATGAAATTTTGCCCATACCGGAGATAATAGAGAAACTGGAACCGAGAATATTATCACTAGTAATAACCGACTTAAAAACAAGACGATTGGCTGGGCTGAAGAAGGAAGGTTTCGAGGACCTTCTCCGGAAAGCAGGCGTCCCCTGCCAATACTTTTATCGCAGAAGTTTTGCGACTTGAGACGTCCTGCTACCATCCAAAGAACAGGCGGCGAAAGCAGCATCCACAACCATAACCACCAAGTTCTTCCGGCTGCAACCGGAGTACATTGGAACCCGCAGGGTCCGTGTCACAGTGTGCAACGTCCCGGCGTTTATCACCGGGGAAGTGCTGGCCGCTTTCCTCAGCAAATTTGGACGAGTTGAGGAAAGCAATCTCCTAAGGTCAGCCGCCGGGACGGCCTGTGGCGATCATGTGTTCCGGATCTGCCTGGATAGGGAGGGTTTCCAAGCCATTCCAGAGGTCATCATTAGCAGAGCGAGGCAGATGATGGTGGTGGTGGAGGGACGAAGACCACGCTGTTGGAGCTGCAAGCAGCTGAGACACATTTCAAAGTTTTGTCCTCAAAAGGACCCAGCCAATGCTGCAGCTGCCACAGCTACCACAGCAACTACGACCACAACAGCAACAACCACCACAGCCATTACCAGCAGCAAAACATCAGAAAAAGAGTTGTGTCAGGTCCAGCCCCCCAAAAAACCCGAGGAAGGCTGGACCGAAGTGACCAAAAAAAAGAAAGTCCCCAAAGAAAACAACAACTGCCTCTCCTGCTAAAAACGCCGACCCCGACTCATCAGCATCATCAACAACTGAACCCATACCACGGAACATTACAGAGCACCCATCGCTCCAAACAATCCAGGCCTCGTCTAAGAGGAAAGCGAAAGTCAAAATAATACCCACTACTCCTGAAGCATCAGAGACAGCAACGGAAACGGCAATGAACCTCAAGAGGAGGAGAAATAGCGAGGAGGGAGCCGCTAAGAAAAAATGCTCAGGGCCACCCTGCCCTGAGGATCCATTAGAAGGCCCCTCCAACGCTTACCCCCAAAAGCAGTCTCTCCTCCAACAAGTTCCACTACATGTACCACTCCTGCCTCATTTTCCGCCACTGTCTTTACCACCACCTCCTCTACCACTTCCGACACTGTTTCCCCCTCAATACTGCATTCCACAGAATGCTACCCTTGAGCCCCTACAACCCCCACAATATTTACAGCCACCACAACCCCCACAACCACCACAACCCCCATTACCACCACCACAGCCACCACAACCTCCCCAACTAATAGATCAAGAACATTCTCAACTATCCCACCATTTTCGCCAGCTGCCAAAAGTTCGTCCCCACCAAATTTTACACGTGGCGAGGTCCCACTCCCTGGAGAGGCAGCCATCCTCAAAATTCATCAGAACTCTATCTCTACCATCCCTGAGCCCATCATCTTCACCAGAACTATTCCCAGAACGAATTCCTACACCACCAACAACAGCAGCAGCAGATCCCCCAACTTAGTCTTCCCGACAGCAAGCAAAGGCGGCAAACAGTGCCGACCAAGACCAATGCAGAAAAGCAACGGAGTTATGCACTATAGAACCAGATTCAGTGAGAGACCATCAACTCCGGAAAATGCTAAAACAGCTAATACAGCTAGAAAAAGTAAACAAGAAGAAAATTAGTAACCCGTTAAATTTGGTCAAGTGCAGTCATGGTGACCACTTTCATCCGTTCAGCTGGTGACCGTACCAAGGGCGTATGGCAGTTCTTGGATACGGCCCGTCAGACTGACGCAGGTGTAAAGCTGGCGGAGTTGGAGCACTCCTCATTAAAAAGATGTCTACCATTCTGTTCAGGGAGGGTCCCCATTTTAGTTCATCCCTCCTTTTACAGGTCATTAAAAGTGCGGTTCCCGTTGGGTGTTGGCGGAGTGTCCAGGGATGGCCGAGTAAACACTGAGCTCCAGCACCGGCTCCTTGAGACAGGCCGTCGGCATCCTTACCCCCGAGGATTTCCGGCCCGTAGTCGACACTGAGTTAGGTAAGTTGGATCGATGACTCTAAACCTTGCCAGTTTGAATGTGAGGGGACTGAGGGATTCAAGTAAGTGTACGCGCTTGCTTGGTGAACTCAAGAACCTCGGGGTAGATATTACTGCAGTGCAAGAGACCCATTTCACTTGCGGTGCCGACTGTTGGGTGCTGGAAAGCGATTTTAACGTTTTCTCATCATACGGAAGCCGCACCAGCGCTCGGGTCTCCTTGCTAGTTGGACGCAGCCTTGATGCTGATGTTGACGTTGTTTTCACAGGTGACGGGGGCCGGCTGGTTGTGGCCGATATTGCCGTTAAAAATTTCCAGTTCCGTCTGGTTGCAGTTTATGCATCCAATATAGCTGCAGAGAGGTTTTCCTTTTTTCGTCGGTTGGCGCCGTTCCTGGACGATACGAAGCGGCTAGTCTTAATAGGTGATTGGAATGCGATCCTTGATCCCAAGATAGATAAGGTCGGGCGGGGAGCTAACAGATTGGGGAGGTGTGAAAGCAGCCTTGTCGGCTTCATGACTCGTCATGATTTGGTCGATAGGTTTCGTCTGGATCACCCAGGGCGGGAGATGTTGACGTGGCTTGATAGATCGCCCTCTGCCAAAGTAGGTTCCTACTTGGACAGTGTGTTAGTGAGAAGAGCTGACATTGATTTCGTTAGTTGTCCCACGTTCCGCTTGATATTACCAGCTTCTATCGACCCATACCGCGCCCGTCCCTTTATTTATTTTACCCCCGTAGATTAGGATTCCCGTCCCACCTAGGCTAGGCCCGGCTTGTTTCCGGCTCTTTCGAACCGGAAAACAGTCGGCCTCCAGTTTTATAGACGTGGGGGGGGATGTTAGGATAACCAAACGGGGAATTTTTTCCTTATTTTTCATGTATATATACTTTTCGGGGTTTTTTCTCCCATTCCCATCATATCCATTATAAATAAACCATATATTGTAAATAAAATCATACAACACTTTCGGGTTTTAAGTAGGTCTTCTTCATAGAGTAAATATGGTATTTTGGTAACTGCTGCGTGCATGGTGATGGATGAATGATTATATATTGTACTGTTGAATGGGTCGGCGAATGTGGCTAGCTAGGTCCCCTTAGAATATATAGAAAAGCATGACCGCTACGTTCCCCTCTCCCAAAACCTCAAAGCCTTGTGCCTACGTTGTAAATACAACGAAATAAAATAAGCCTACGAGTCAGACCAGAAGAACCGTTCCTATTGTTGAAGTATATCATTACTCTATCACTAATCCTATATTCTTATTACTAACAGTCTCTCTCTTATAAATACTCTTTCCTGTAAATATAACTATTTTCGTCACATATCGTGGTTTGTCTTATTACTACTATTAGTGTTCACTAACCAGAACACAACAATCAGTTTTTTAAAAAAATGATCAAATTGCTTATCGTGAAGTCATTTACTATCTCTTTATCAAATGAGGTCAGTGGTCACCATTTTTCCGCTTAAAATGAAATTATTGATTCAATAAAACGCTAATTTGAGGCTCAAGACGCTACCTTCTATAAACCAGGAATCCCGACGCTCCAAAACTGCAGGATAATGTGAGTCTACTTGAAGGATTAATATGTTTAAAAATATATTTGTAAAACTTGAAAAAAAGATTTTTGAACATCAGGACTCGAACTTACAAGTATCAGCCACCCCTCGCATGTACATATACATATATACATATATATATATATATATATTGACAAAAACAGATGGAAAGAGTGAGATAGAGACAAAGATAAACAGAGACAAAGACAGGCGGAGAGAGAGAGAGAGAGAGAGAGAGAGAGAGAGTGAATAAGGATTTAGACAGCGACACAGATTGTCAGTAGAAACATATACTCCAAGAAAGACAAAAACAAAAGTCTATATGACAATCGATCTGCCTACACTTTTTTACAGAGCTGAATTTTGAATCCTATTTCAGCATTTTCTACACTTCAATGGACACGTTTTATCAGCCTTGCCTCTGCATTATTCTAAACGAGGGCGGGATTGATTAGATCTCAGATACTGAATTCCTTAATCATTGAAATTCTATTGTATAGAGTTTATGTTCGATGGACCGGTCAAATAGCAACTACTATCTTTCAAAAGTACTTCTGCTCGACGAACTGTTAGATGGGTGATGTTACAATGATGCACTTACAGTGGACGACTAACCTTTCTGGAGTCAACTTCTGTCTCCCGACCCTAGAGACTATCGACAAAACTAAAAAAAAAAAAAAATGGTTAATATTTACCAACATGATTAAAAAGAATTTTTTTAAAATTGCAATTGAAAAAAGACAATGGAACATTGAAAATAGTTAACGTGTAATCAAATATTTACAAATGAATCAAATTTTAGAATTTGATAACCTATAAAAAGTTAATATGCTATTAAACAGATAATCCAACTACATTTTTCTTCGTCTTTTTCTCCCTCTCCCGATGTCTTTCTTTCTTCATTCTTAACAAATAAAAATTGCTAAACAACTCCGTATTAAATATGATTACTTTAATACAGCACTGGTGTAGATAAAATATATTGTGTTAAAATGGATGTGTTGAGTGCCAGCTCAAAAAATGACAATTGCGATTTTTACTCGAAAACAAAGATTCAACCGATGTACTCTTCATTCTTTAACTATTTTCTATAGTAACGTTTATCCTATTTCAGAGTTCAACAGAGATTACAGTTCGTCTTAATGATTCTGAACTGTCATATGCATATATGATCCGGGGATGGAACTTACGACTTGAGTGCAGCCATATAACCTTCTTTGGTGTTTTATCCTCGGGGTCAGTTATGAAGGTATAAAAGCTCAACTTGTAGATACCAGAGCTTTAAACTACCCTTTTGCTGGGGCTGTAGAATATGTCGACTGCCCCAATACAGAGGGATATGATCCCCTCAACTAGTCCATTAGTGGTGAACCATGATGCATCAGAGTGGGATCCTGGTGTCTGAGCAATCCTTGACCCAGTAATTGAATGGTCAAGTGACTTACAACACATCACTTTGGATCTTACTGGGCTAGACGGACGGATGGTCATATCCGGCCTTAAGTCAGATTAAATATTTCCTTTTTCATTGCTGTTAAGTTTAATCCACAGATCAAAATTTGAGTTAGAAGGAGGTGGCTCTTGGGTTAATCGTACCAAAGGGCAAAGAACTTTGCTATACTGGACAGTCTTCTAGGCGACCATATACTTGGATATCCGAGTGTCCAGGGTACTTTTTCTTGGTACCATTATATAACTGTATTGTCCAGGGAGAATGGAATTTCACTTTGGTCACTTCCCGCTATTAAGCTTTGAGGCGAGTGGTGAGCACAGTTAATTGATATAATAGACAATATCTACAGCACCTTCTGAAACAGATTCATACACCTCTTTTCCGAATTTTATTTTCTTAGAGTCAGTTGAAGAGAAATTTTCTCCTTTCGTGGTAGAAAAGTTCTTCTTTGCCAATGCATTTCCCAAATCAGTGAAAACATCTAAAAACAACATTGGTGGTGGAAGTGAAAAAAAGATCCATGCTTAGTTGCTCCCCAAGATGAACGTAAAATTGCCGGTAAAAAAACAAACAAACAAATAACTCGCCTAAAATGCCTCTCAATAACAAACCCAAAAGTCTCAACAAAATATGTTATTGCCAATCTGTTGGCAGAAACGGTGTAAAAAATGTTCCAATCTGATCAACAAAAAGTTCCAGGTAATCAAACAGAACGCAGAAAAGAAAAAATGGTCTTCACTTTAAGAATTTCCGAAGATTATAAAAAGTCATTCACCTAAACAGAATTAGTGGATTCCATTAATAAATCTCACAATAGTGATGTCGGTCCTGACGATATTTAGAACGAATTTCTAAAACAACTGCTGGATGAATCCGTCAAATCTATTCAAAATGTCTTCAATAACATATGAACAAGGGACACCTTCCCAGAAACATAGAGACAGACGACAATAGTTTTCATCCCTAAAACTGATTAGTCCGTAAAACTATCGACACCTCGCATTGAAAAGCTACCTCTGCATGACGATCGGTCGGATGATTAACAACAGTCTGACGTGGTACCCAGAATCAAACGGTCTAATCACCAAACTCCAGACAGGATTGCGTAAAAAGAGTGGAACCGTTGAACATATGATCCGCCTGTATATGTTTATCTTCATAAAAAGCAGTATCTAACGGCAATTTTTTATGGAGGAGATTTGGCTGCTGACAAACTCAAGATTTCATATACTGACTTAAAACCAAAAATTAATAGATTCTATTTACAAAATGGTAACAATACAACATCCACAATAAAAAAGGAATAAGTCACAATATTCCGATTACGCATTAGTCCCATAACATTCAATTTATGCTCTTCTTTATACTCAAACAAGAACAACAAGCAAAGTTATGACATGCCAAACACTCTGCACAATTAAACACATTCTTATAGAATGTAGAGCATTCACTTTCATCAGAATTTTTTTTCAGCGTAAATTATATGAAGCATCTGTTTGAAAGTGTTAATATAGATTACATTTTTTAAAGAAATAAAATTATACCAAAAAATATAAGCGTAAACCTTATCAACACCAAACAAAAAAAAAAAAAAACTCTCAACACGATCCCCGGCGATTTTAACAAATCGTTAAAACCGTTAACTACAAAAGAGTAAATATAGACGTACATCTTACATTATTCCCTAACCTCTAGGCATAAAATAACCCTTGACGGGCTCACATACTGTTAAAATCCATCAACCAACAAACATTGAGCTTTAATTTAAAATCAGTTTGATCCTTTATTAAAAGCTTCTGTATCATCATGATTATCAAGTCGTGTGGATAGCATAAAGTTGTCTGACTCTCTTTCCTTCTCTCATTATTCATTCCTATCGTCCATTGTTCTTGGTACGTCCTTCAAATAGCAACCAGTATCAGCACAGAGCAGTAAGTGCGAGTAGGCTAACGCTGTAGCGACGTTCTTTTAAGAACTTAAGAGAATGTCGCTAATGAGTTCATTCAGCAGTGTCCAGTATGTCCTGTTGGTCTTTACTTGGATTGTTTGTGAGATGGGAGACAAATGGCCGTGCAGCTGCAGTTTTCTGAAATGTTGATTTCAATATCTGTTCAAAATACCGTGTAGCATATTTGTATGGTTCCTATTCTTCTTCTCCATGGGTTTCGTTCAGGTTGTGCATCTACACAGTATTACTCACAGTGCTACAGATTGGAATAAATACTATTTTATTTTATTAGATTGGTCAAATTTCTATATGAGCGATTACATGTCAATAGCTATCCATTCGTTTGCAAGGTATATATTGACATCACTTTCAGGAGATGAAATATTGCTGACAAGGTATGTGAACTTGTTTACCAATTTTAGAGGATTGCTACTTAATGTGGAGATGGCTCCTTGTTTGAAACCTATGAACTCTTTTAATCGCGTTCACGTTGAGGCCAATGGCATCTACTCTTTTGATCCATGTGATGTAGAAGAGCTTCGACTTGAAAGAAAAGTTATCTGCTCGTGTGCGTCTATCACAGTTACTGCAGATCATCGCCAACTTTTTGTTTCTTTTTTTAGTGCGAATCCATTTTCTCTTATTTGATCTATTTACGTTGGTAGTGCGCAGTGTATGTAAATTATAGATACGGCGCAAATGTATCTCTTTATAAAACTTCAACCACGATGTCGTATTTTGGTAAAGCATCATAATAGCAGTTTCCTGGGGATGACCTTATGCATGTACTATTTGCTCCATATTTCCTCTGAGTATGGAACCAGATGCCTTGGAGAAATCTAAGAACAATTGTTTTTCCTCGATATTCTAAAACGTCTTGTGGAAGAATGTTAAGGTAGGAGCGTTCATTTTATTTGTTTATTCAAACATGCTGCTCCATAATCACTCAGATATCCTACTCCAAGTTGTGAATGGATAACAGTCTCTGAGGGAAGAGAGTTTATTCGAGCCGCACAAGCGTATAGCAAAGAAAACCAAATGATACAGCAGGGTGGATGTTAAGTCAGTTGGACGAATCTAATCACTGAACAATGGCGTGCGTCAGTGGATGTTGGGTGAAGGAAATTCATAGATCAACGGCTAGACTCAAATGCTTCACTTAGTAAACTACTGCTATGAATCCCAAGCTTTGGGTAAATAGTTGAGTAGATTGAATTCAAAAACCTTGGTTAGGCAACCAGTTTTGGAGGAAGAAAACCATAAATTTAAACCAGCTTTACTTCTCTTAAAAAATAACGTTGTGTCACTTCCAGTCTTTTGGCGGAGTTGTTGTGCAGATATATACATTTGTTTTTAATGACACTTACTCTTAATTGACATTTCTGAAAATTCTTCTTTATTCTTTATTTTTCTTTTTCAAAATCTTGTCCATCTTTATCCCGAAAATAAAAAAAAAAGATGTCAATTTTTAGATTAGCATCAATTATGTTACTAGCTTCTTTGAAGTTACTCAGTTGTAAATGGATGGCAAAATATTTGGGTTAATTCAGAATCAGTTGATTAGTGACTTAGTTGAAAATCGAATACAGAGTGGTTTTCCATAAACAACTTTTAGCGATTTCACTGCCAAGAGTCGGGAGAACCTGTTGGAGCTGAGGCACAATTTAGGAACCACTGTTTCAATAACATGATGGAAATAGCTTAGGATAAACAAGGTAGAAGAGTACTGCGGCTGAAATGTTATGATAAAAGCAAGAAAGACAAGGAAATCGGTTTGAGGGTCTCATTATATAAGAATAAAAGCATCATATCTGAAATCGCACTGAAACGAAAATGTAGTCAAGACACTCCCTTGAATTAAAGATCAGTGCAAGGCGATTTGTCTTTTCTTATTACTTCGAATTTCAGTTGACACGAGTAGAAAAAAAGAAAGAAAAAAAAAGCTTTTTTTTTTTTAATTACAACACGCTTTGTTGGATTGCAGATTACGGCACCGCCCATTCATACATTATATATTTACCTAACTGGGGCTTCGTACAGTTTTATCATATATCGGTATCGATTTTATTCTTAGTCTCAGTCTAAGGCACATACACTCTCTGGTTTGTGGCATTTCTTTGTCACATTCCACCTTTAATCAAAAGCAGGAGGTCGATTTCCAGGGCAACAGGTACGATGACATTTCTCATGTATAAGACTGCGTTTTTTAAAAAAAAAGCAACAATAAAGATCACGCACAACTTTACACACGCAAACCGGGCCATAAGTAGAGTCTTCGTCAATGGTCCGGGAAACCGGGGTTCAATCCCAGGTCGAGTCATACCAAAGACTCAAAAATTAGTACTTGATGCCGCCTTGCTTAACATTCAGCATTATAAGGTAAGGATCGAGGGTAAAGTGGAGCAATCCAGAAAATCAAGTAGCGCCACCCCCTACACTTTGGTGTAGTAGCTATTGAAAAGGGAGCCAGTGGGTCAACCTTAACTCAGGTCACCAACTTTATACACACGCAAAAATTTATCTGGTCGGCCTTTCATAATAGTAATTTTAGCATGCATTTATTCAACTCACCGCGGACCTAAAATATTCGAAAACCTCGAAAGAATTTATAAAAATAAGATCTAAATTTGAAGCATGCCAAGCACAACGGGAATCACTTGATTGAAAGAATAAGTTGCCTAACGCCATTTCACATTTCCACAATGTGTTATATTTAAAAAAAATTAATCAAATTATTTTTTTACGGATTGACGAAGCATTGCCATATTAGATTTAAACAGCGTACATTCAAACGTGTGTATATATACATTTACTCCCTCACAAGTTGACTGAACTGCGTGATGTTTTCTTTATTCGTCTGTCCATGACTTCTATCAAGATCAAATTACAAAAAGTGTTCACCCTGTGAAGAAAACCAAAGTTTTGTCTAGGTTTACAATGTTTCTAACTAAATATTCAAAGTGAAATCTGAAGCTTCCATTTTTTTTCATCTCAAAATTCAAAGGAAGGCGTGTGCTCAGCCTAATGACATTTAATAAAATGATGATATCTGAATCATCTAAGCTTCTTTCTAAACATTTAGATGAATCAACGCCAATTTGTTGAAAATTATGACGCAAGTCACGATTCTTTTAGAAGGAAAAAATTTTGGTGAAACGAATCATTCTGAAACATATACAGCTCACGACCATTTTTTTTATCTTTACTATCAAAACTACATATTAGTCTGTTTGATAAATTGGCATTATTTCAAAATTCCATAACTGCAATGAAAAAAACTGTTTTGTAATATATAATTATGTTACTTTCATGAAAGAAAATCCTATATAATTTTTACAACCTGTAAATTATATGGATCACATTTTCAGAATGACTTGTTAATTTTCTCCTTATTTCGAAACGGTTCGATGAATGCTTGAATGAATAAGATTTTTTTCCAATATTACAAACACTACATTTCCCATTGTTACATTTTGAAGCATCTTGCATAGTACAGATGATTATGCAATACCATCAATAAAGAAAAATCTCTTATTTCTGTTTAAATCAGGGAAAACAAAAAGCCTGAATTAACAACATAAATTGTTAAAATTGAAAGATTCCACTTGCTTATTACTTTGGGCTTTACATTATCACGGCCTTACACATCAGAACTAGCGACATATTCAGATAAAATCGACTCTGCTTCACATAATCTTTATACGAACAGTTATAAAAATATGGGTTCTAACAATATAACACACCTGGAATAATTTAAATGTCATTATGTGTTTTGGCTTACTTTATACATTTTTGATTTACCACCGTTTAAAAAGTTTAAACTTACCCATACTTAAAATGATAGGTGAAAAAGCTTTGGCAGATGAAATATGAGAAGTAAAATTTAAAAGAAATAAAGAATTGGAAAATTAAATTGAATTGTAGATTTTTATTTTTAGAATAATCCTTTTTTTTTTTTACATTATATCGCCACTTGAACTCACATTAGACAATAGTGAGTTGAATTACTGCTTGCTGGATTCTACCAGTTTATCCATGCAGAGGTCAATATCAGCAGAGTCATCAGTTTGATGACTGCTCCAAACATCACGGCACAACTGAACCATTGCCAAGAAAAAAATTTGTCAACATTCACCGTGAGAAGACTTAGTGGCCTATATTGAATAATTGCTATCAAGAAACCAGTTTTGAGGAAGCAAAACAATGTCAAAAGATTCCAGCAGCCCAAGGTGCCCAAAGACCGGACAACAGACGAATCAAAGTTCGAAATCTTTGAGTCAAATAGAAGGGTCAATGTGCAGCGAAGAATTGGTGAAAGAGCTGACTCCCACCCGTATTTCATCAACCATAAAGCATGGAGGAGGCTCGGTTATGGTATGGGGGATTTTGCCAATTGCATAGTCGCGTATTTGAACCAGGTAAAGGGCAAATTAAATCAGACCGGTTATCACAGCATAGTGTAGTATCGTGCGATTCCATCTGAAACACGGCTTGTGGCTCAAGGATTAGTACTTATGAATGATAATGTCCCAAAACATACTAGTAACTCTACCAGAGGTACATTAAAAGCTCATAGGAACAGTAGATCCTTCTACGGATGTATTGGTCAGTGCAATCAGTAGACTTAAATCCCGTCGAACTAGTGTGGGATGAAGTTGATCGAAAAATCAGAGCTAAACAACTCACAAGTGCGGCTCACCTCTGGCATCTCTAGCGAGAAAACCTGGAAGAATTATCTTCACTCCACCTCTAGTGTTTGGTGGAAAGAAACAGTGATAGCAGTCTAAGTAGGGACATTTTGATGAATCAAAAGTTTAAGAAGCTTTTTTTTTGTTGTTAAATTTGTATTTAATGTGGCTCAGGATAACTTGTATTTAGTAAAATAAATAAAACCATTGTGGTGCTTAACTTGTTCCATTAAAAATAACACCTTTAGTATGAGAATTAACAATTTTTTAGGGTAGCCGAATAATTTTGACTGCTAGTTTATATAAACCACCAATTAATACACTGACTGAACATCACTTTAGACGCATTATGGCTCATCTACATGTATTCATGGAAATTGAAATAGATATTGAAATATATAAATGATTTAAAACTTCCCAGTGATATCTACAAATATTTAGAAAATGATACAAGTCTCTTTTAACTTTAGCCAGGTCTATTTCTAATGCATTTATCTACTGAACGCCATTTATAAGCATTTTGAAAAACCCATGAGCAAAGAAATAGATTTGAAATGAAGAGAAACAAGCTGTTAGTGCTTAAAAATTTTATTTATATCTTCTTGCTTGACAATGATTAAACATTATTTTTTTTAAAAGCCATCTGTGACAGAAAATGGATGTCTTGTGAGAATCCAAAATAAAGAAAAGTGTATTTAGATCAAAGTCAGCGTTCAACAGAATTTTCTGGGTAAAGTATTTTTCAATGGAATTCAAAATGAAGGCTATGATGATTTGCTGAAACCTCAAATGGGGGTTCGACATGGTTATAGTAAATGACTAACTTTTTTGAATAACAATCTTGCTGGTTATTGCTGTAATTTTCCTGCATCACAACGAGTGTTCCCGAGTTGAAAATGCAATGCAGCAAATCATCCTGATCTTAGAATCAGAAGTTCTTCAACTTGCAGCCTATTCTTTAAGCCTTGTCACCTTCAGATCACTGCTAGTTTCCTTCTATGAGGCATGCCTTCTATAGTTAGTGTTTTCGACAATTTCAAGATATAAAAAATTTCTCGAAAAATTCATCGAATGAAAACTGCTATCTTTTTTATGGTGAACACATTATTTACTTTTCATAGAAAACAAGAGAATTAATTTGATGTCTAAATAAGGATGCTTTGAATTTAAATGAATGAAATAGTTTGTAAAAAGTGCTGGAAGATTTTGCATTAAACTCACACACACATGCATACATACATATACACATACACGCTTATATATATATATATATATATATATATATATATATATATATGATTTGTAAGCGAATAGTTTGTTTTTTAAACACCCCACGTGGCACCGTGGCTACAAGACCCAACATGGCGTTCTAACATCCCACGTAACAGCATGTTTACAACTTTCAAAAAATTTTGAACATTCAACATTATGTTCATTCATAAAATATGTCTCTGACGATGAAGTTTTACTTTGAAATTAATTAGAATCAAATAAATATTATTTCGCATTGCAATAAAATTAATTTAATATTATATATATATATATATATATATCTTATCTTACAGTATTTATACCTACCCTACTACTTGTCCGTGGTTGGAGGGAGAATTGCAGGATTTGTACCTTTCCGAAGGGTATTTGGCCAATGTGAAATGCAGAATTCGAACTCAGATCGCCGTGTCCATTTCCAACGACGATATCCATTACAACATGCGTGTGTGAGTGAATGTGTGTGTGCAAAAAGAAAGAAACGAGGAAACAAATTATTTATCACCCACATAAAATTATTTGACAGAATTTCTCTCTCTCCATATATACACATCTTTGAATAGTTTGTATATCTTCAGAATATGTATGTATGTATGTATGTATGAGTTTTCGCAAGTTGTGTAAATGTACTTGAATCGCGAACAGCGAAATCCCAAAGGAAACAACTCATACAGTGCGTGTGAAAAAGAAAGTGACAATTTTTTTTATTTGATTTTGGGGTTAGCTAGTGCAAACTTGCTAAGGAATATATTAAGTTTATCAGGACTCCTTTCTGATGGAAAATTTAAATATTCCTCAAAATCCACCCGATGAAAAGTTCTCTCGAGCGGAAGTTACGCAGACGATTAAGTTTTTTAAAAAAATCTGGCACCTGTCTATTTTGCTGTCCTTGCCCCTGCGCCTGTACATGTTGCATCGTTCTGGGGAAATTTATATTATGAAGCTGATTTAACTGAGCCAAAGAAAAGTGTAATAACAACATCTGAAGTGAAACTTTCACCTGTATGCTATTGTAAATATACGTCCTATTAAACTTTGGATTTTACTCAACCGTATTCAATCGTGTCGTTTGTCATTAATCTTTATTATTCTTGAAAGATCACCTTGATAATTGTAATGATCTCCGAATCTCTTTAAATCTATAATACTTTAGTCAAACTTAACACTGATTTTATCTGAATAGTAGATCCTACTGGTTTTCTGGTCTTTCACTCTTTATTCTCACGTTTATTTTTTAGTTTTCAGGCAAGGTCAAGATATTTTTATGTTCTTTTTACTTTCCTTTAACCGGGCTATTGGTCTAATGAGTTGTCTGTTCGTCAGCGGTCGGGGAGAACGGGATTCAATCCCTGGTCGAGTCATACCAAAGACTAAAAAAAAATGGTACTTGATGCAGCCTGGCTTAACAATCAGCATTATAGGGTAAGGATCAATGGTAAAAAGTGGAGCAACCCAGGGAATTGAGTAGCGCCCTCCCTCTATACCTCTGTGTAGTAGCTATTGAAAAGGGAGCCTTTGAATCCACCGCGACTAAGGTCGCTGACTTTAATTACTTTCTTTGAATTTGCTGTAATAGTTAGATCCAGATAAGAACTTTTTCTCTTGTTCATAGTAAAATATATTTCTCATGTTCGAATGTTATGATCTGAGTCGTAAATGTTTTAATCTCTTCCTTCTTAAAGAGGGCTTCCAATCTGTTTTTATATCAGTTAATTCTGTGAATGAAACAAAGACAGTTGATTTATTTCTAATAAATCCATGGTTTTACTTCAAGGTATCTTCCTTTTTTATAGTTCTTTTGGAGGAGGTTACATAGTTGATTGCATTTTTTCTATTTTGGAAAAATTATTATAACTATATATAACATTGGATAATCGAATTTCTGTGTGTCAATAAAGCTTCAACCGATCGGTTATACAGTTTTCTCTTAGTGTGGAAGTCGTAAGGAAATTTATTCATTTTCTTACGAAGATTAAAAGAGGCAAAAAACGTAGGGACCTACATATTGCAATTGGATTAGATCAAGAAGTTGCACAATTCTATCGACATAATGGTACAAGAAGTCATAAAAATTTTACTAATTCGATCTATGCAGTTGTATGGTAGTGTCCATCAACTGGGCATCTTCTAAGGAAAAAAAACGATTACTTGGAATTTACTCTTTCTTCATCAAGGATGGTGAACGACATACGCTTTTATACTGTGCTAACCTATAAACATTTGCGTGTGTGTGGATTAAGAATTTCCTCAAAGCGTCGAGATATTGCAGCTGGAATCTATTAAATAATTGTGATGCTTATATCTTTAGTACAATATGAAAATACTGCGTGGATGATGTATTCTCAGTAAATGGGTATTCATTAATCGGGAAGACCTAAAGAAAAAGATTGGTCCTTTTTGTTTAACGACTCAAGATTAGGGGTAATAATACTAATTAAGAAGAAGAAAAGAATATATCATCCAGTGGATTCTGTCTTTACACAGAGTGAAAATATAAGAAAACGAAAAGTTAGACAAATAGTTGCACCTGATCAAAGAGCTGATTAATTTATAGGACAAAGTAACACTAATTAAAGCTCTTTGAATAGTCCCCAAAATATGAAAAAGAAAGTGGGTGAACAGGAGATAAATGGTAGAATCGAAACCATCCAGACCACATAACTGTTTAAAATAGGATACTAAGAAGAGCTCTGGAGATTTGTCACTCAAACTTCAATGTAAAAAACCAGTGTAAGCTAATGTATACTGGTGATACCAAGTGTGGTTAGTACACTTGGAACTAAAGACTAAAAGAAGAATCGAGACCATCCAGACCATAGTCAGGTTAAGATCAGCTAGAATTCTTAGAAGAGCCCTGAGGAGACTTCATTGAAAAGCTACCTCTGGAGATTGGTGTAAAAATTAGCATAGACTAATAGCATAATACGCTGGACAAAACCAGTTCAAGATTAGGCATCACAGAGTGGGAAAGTTGATTTTCTAGAAATTTCCCAAGAGACTGAAATTTGACCATGTTAACAAATGATATATGCAAAAACCAAAACATAGTTATATCAGCAGAAAAAGCTGTAGAACATTAAGATAACAGCGATACGAATTGTAGTTGGTGCCCTTAGATCAGTTCCTAACGGCTGGGAAAATAGGTAGGGAGAAGAAGAATCTAAACAATCCACATAACAAAACTATTAAAACAAAAAATATTAGAGGTGTCTGGTGCGATTTGCTGTCACTCAGATTTCTGTGAAAACCATCAAGTTAAACTGGTGTAAAATATTCATAAAGAGTAAAATAATAACCATAAAAATAAAGATAAACTGAAAGAATGTGAAAAGAAGGATAAGTACTTCGACCTTGCTAGAGAATTGAAAAAAAAACTATGGAACAAGAAGGTGACAATTATAACAATTGTGATTGGTGCTTTTGGCACGGTAACTAAAGGTTTATTAAAGGGCCTGGAGGATTTGGAAGTTGGCGGCCGAGTGGAGACCATCCAAACAACAGCAGTATTGAAAACTCTACTGAGAAGAGTCCTGGAAACTCGAGGAACCTTGCTGTCACTCAATCTCCAGTGAAAGCTTACGTTGATGTGAAAAAATTTAGTGAGTAAATAATAATAATAATAATAATAATAATAATAATAATGACCCTTTCTCAAGTGGACCAGAGATGAACTTAGACAAATGGACCAAAGAACTCTAATGAGTAATAATAATAATAAGAAGATCGCGCTAGAAGCACGATTTTTCCTAACGATATTTTGCTCTCGCTCTCCATCCGTGCCTATCCTCCATCGCTCCCCGCAAATTACATTCTGTATTCGCACAAATTTGCTGGAAGTATTTCTTGCTTGTCGGCCAATCGTGCCAAGTCCATTTGAAGGGATTCACTGGAGAACGTCACTTATGACTTCTTCCTTGCTTCTCCAGCAGTGTCCCGTATGTCTTTTTTGTCTTACTTTGAGGGTTTTAGAGACGGGAGGTAAGTGGCCATACAATTGTTGTTTCGTGGGGTGTTGCTTCCCTGATTTGTTCAATATAGCTCCTAGATTTCTTGCGCAGTTTCCGTCTAGCTTCTTCTCAATACGCTTTGTCAGTGTCCATGTGGTGCACCCATTGAGTAATATTGACACAGTTGCTGCTTTGTAGTCCTCACGTTTGGAAATCTGATGTATCATCTAAAATAAAGCGGAATAATAATAATGATAATAATAATAATATTAATCAACAAGGTAGTCATACAGTACCTGACACATCAAATATTAACAAACAAAAACAGTCCAACTGATGTGAAACACCAGCTTCGGAAAATGGAAACACTACACAACCAAACATTGCAAAACCAAGCAACCCAGTATAAACACTATCACATGAAAAATCAAAACCAGGATGGGAAATTCGACTGGAAACGCAGATAAAAAATCTACGAAAACAGGCCAAAATGATAAAACAAACGAAAAATACTGGAAAATGCAGAGACAAAAAGGAAGAGGCAACACAAGAAAAAATAACACAACTTGAGGAAATAAGACAGAAAGTATTGGCGAAAGAAGGAAGATTAAAGAGATATCGACAAAGGGTAAAACAATACAGACAAAACAGGACATTCCAAAACAACGAAAGAAAATTCTATCAACAACTTGGTGGAGATGACAAGAAAACATACGAACAACAAGAAATAAAAGAAACTGAACGATTTTGGCCTAAAATACGGCAACCAAAAAAAAAAAACATAACGAAAAGGCTGAATGGATAAACAATATAACAAGAAAATTAGAAGGGCTCGAAGAAGGCCCGAAAGCGGAAATACACATCTATTTACGCAAAACGACACTAAAAATATCAAACTTTAAAACGCCAGGCCATGATGGAATTGATTGTTTCTTGTTCAAGAAATTCAACTCCATTCACGACAGACTAGCACTAGAAATGAACAAATGACAACAAAGAGCACTTGTACTCGAATGGCTAACCAAGGAAAAGACCTCATTGATCCAAAAGGACCCAAGGAAAGGAACCGCCCCAAACGACTACAGATCCATAACTACCGATGATGTGAAAAATATTAACAGCACAAATAAGGGAAGAGATTTACTACTCGCTAACAAGCTGTGGATTGTTCCCTGAGGACAAGAAGGATGCCGCAGAGGTTCCAGAGGCACGGCAGAGTAACTTTTCATAGATTAGCACATCCTAAACGAGAGCAAGACCAGACGGAAAAAGCTAGCTATGGCCTGGGTTGATTATAAAAAGGCATTTGATATGATTCTGGAAAGCTGGATAATAAACTGTCACAATATGTACAAAATATCAGATGAAGTCATAAACTTTATCGAGAAAACCATGAAAACTTGGAGAGTGTAATTGACAGCAGGGGAAGAAGCTCATCTGAAGCAAAGATCCAAATAGGTATATTTTAAGGAGATGCACTATCACTGTTACTATTCATAATTGCTTTGATGCCACATACTCAGAAAATACATTGCTGGATGTAAACTTAGTAGATCGCAGGAAAAGATCAATCACCTAATGTATATAGATGACATCAAACTATTTGCAAAAAATGAAAAAAAAAGAAGTGGAATCTCTAATACTTATAGTTAGAATATACAGTCAGGACATAGGAATGGAATTTGGGATAGAAAATTGAGCCATGCTAGTAATGATAAGTAGCAAACGACATCTGACAGACGGAATAGAACTTCCAAATGATGGGATTAGAACCCTAGGAGAAAAGGAAACCTACTTATACTTGGGCATCTTGGAGGCTGACACCATCAAACAAGTGGAAATGAAAGGAAAAATTCAAAAAGAATATAACAGGAGAACCAGAAAGCTACTCGAGATAAAACTGTCTATCGAAAACCTAATCAAAGTAATAAATACCCCTCGTTAGATATCCGGGACGCTTTTTGAAGTGGACACGGGAAGATCTTAAACAAATGGATTAAAGAACAAGAAAACTAATGACAAAGCATAAGGCATACATCCCAGCACGACGTTGACAGACTATATGTACCAAGAAAGGAGGGAGGAAGAGGACTTGCCAGCAGTCAATAGCATTGACTCATCGATACAACGACTCGAGGACTACATAGAAAAACACGAAGGAGAACTGATTACAGCCGTCAGATACGAGACAGACAACACAATGGACAATAGAATGACAATGACCAGGAAACAAAAATGAGAAGAAAAATCTCTATAGACGTTTTAAACGACTAATGAATAATATCTCACACGAGAAAACTTAGACATGGCTAAGAAAAAGAAATTTTAAGAGAGAAACAGAATCTCTCCTAATAGCAACACAAGACAACGCCATAAGAACCAATCATATCAAACCCGGAATAGAAAAAATGCAACAAAGAGCTAATGTAGGTTATGTGGTGATAGAGACGAAACCATCAATCACATAATAAGCGAATGCTGCAAATTAGCGCAGAAAGAGTATAAGACTAGACACGACTGGGCGAGCAAGGTGATCCACTAGGAGATGTTGAAGAAATTTAAATTCGACCATACAAACAAATGGTATATGCACAACCCAGTATCTGTTCTAAAAAATGACACACATAAACTCCTATGGGACTTTGATATACAACGGATCATCTAGTCTCGGCCAGAAGAGCAGACCTTATCATAATTAACAACAACAACAACAAAAAAAGAGAACTTGCAAAATTGTGGACTTTGCTGTCCTGGCTGACCACAGAATAAAATTGAAAGAAATTGAAAAGAAGGATAAATACATGAACCTTGCTAGGGAATTGAAAAAAATATGGAACATGAAGGTGACAATTGTACCAGTCATGACTGGCGCTTTTGTTACTGTCACCAAACGGTTATTGAAGGGACTGGATGACTTGGAGGTTGGAGGACGGGTGGAGACCATCCAAACATTATTGAGAACGGCCGGAACACCGAGAAGAGTCCTGGAGACTTGCTGTCACTCAGGCTCCTGTGAAAAACTATCAGTTAAAACTGACGTGAAAAACTCTCAATGCGAAAATATAATAATAACAATAATAATAAGTACCGTTGAACATGAAACTGACGATAATTACAATTGCAATTAATCTGCTCTGAATGGTCTCCAAACAAAAGAAACAGGAGGAACAGGAGATGAGAATCAAAACAGTACACGCCACTTCAACAAGAAGAGTCCTGTGGATTTTAGAAGACCTGCTGTCCCTCAGACTCCAACGAAAAATCCATACTTAGAGCTGGTGGTAAAAATTAGCTGGGGATATTGGAAGCGGACACCATCAAACAAACAGTGATGAAAGAAAAAGTGAAAAAAAAAATCAAGAAAACATCTCTAAAATAAGCTCTACAGCAGAAACCTTATCAAAGGAAAAAAAGACATGCAAGTCCCCATTGTAAGATCTTTGAGATCATTCTTAAAATGAACAAGGGTGGGGGGAATTAAACAAATGAACCAAACGATAACGAAATTGATGACTATAAAGTAGAAATTAGAGACAAGAGTTGGCATACATATTCAGGAAAAAAAAGGTGTTGAGAACTCACCTGTATTAATGACTTGTGTAGATGCAACAATCCAAAGATTCACGTGATGCATTAAAAAAGCAAAAAAAAAAAAAAAAGATGAATTACAGCAGCCAATGACAACAAGAACAAGCAGAAAACAACCAAAACCAGAAAGCAATGACGGGATGAAAAACGCCTGTATGGTACTTCAAAGGACCATCTAACAAGATTTCACACGAGATGATTTGGACAAGGCTAAGAAAGGGAAACTTCAATAAAGAAACTTAATTTCTTTTAATAGCAGCGCAAAAAATGGTATAAAGACCAATTATATCAAGACAAAAATAATATTCAACAGAAATTCAAGACTAGGTTATGTGTAGAAAGAGATAAGATGGTTATTAACTAAATAGTCGAATGCAGCCAACTTGAGCAAATGTAATAAATAAAAAACTTTGCAGGACTATGCTTGAAATGTGATCAAATGGGAATTTTGCAATCGACAATACAACAAAATGATACATGCACAAACTAAATTCCGTCACAGGAAATTAGACTCGTAAAATTCTAAGATTTTGAGATGCGCATGACCACATCATCCTGACCAGAAGACCAGACATAGTGTTAACAGGAAAGGAAAACTTGCCATCTAGTCGATTAACAAGAAAGGAAAGCTTGCCTTCTTGTGGATTTTGGATGCAAGTGATCTCATCCTTACCCAGTAGACCAGAACTATTCTTAACAAAAAAGTAAAATTTGCCTTCTTGTGGATTTTGAGATGCAGATAATCCCTTCATGCTGACCAGAAAACCAGAGCTTGTGTTAACAAGAAAGTAAAACTTGCCATCTTTTGGATTTTGAGATTCAAATGATCATTTTATCCCGAATAGATGACCAGAGTTAATGTTATTAATAAAGTACAAATCGCCATCTGGTGGATTTTGAGATTCAAATGATCACCTCTTCCCGACCAGAAGACCAGACATAGTGTTAACAAGAAAGTAAAACTTGTCCTCTTATGGATTTGGATATGCAAATGATTACTTCATGGCGACCAAAAGACAGGTGCTAGCGTGAACAGAAAAAGTAAAATTTGCCTTCTAGTGTATTTTGAGATGCAAATTATCACCTCATCCCAATCAGAAGAACAGACTTAGTGTTAACAAAAAGTCAAACTTGCCATCTGATTGTTTTCGCCGTTCTAAGGGATGTGATTAAAAATTCTTGAATTTTACCAGAAAATATAAAAAGCTGTACAACATGAGGGTGATAACAATTTTAGTTGGTACAACAAGAAAAGTCCACCAAAGTTTGGAGAAAAGAATGGAGGAATTTAAAATTAGAGGAAAAATCAAGACCAAACTGTGAATGCTGTGTATAGACGTCAACACCGTATTATACAACTATAATCTGCATCCTTGTACGAAATAGTTGCGTGAAGGAGAGAGTCAGTAACAGCTAAGATATAAACGCAGAGGGAGATATGGTTTCTCCAATGAACCGCTTCTTCGTTCTGCTTTCACGACTGGTACAGGGCCAACTCAGAATATCTAATCATCTTCGCTTCTTCGTTCCCATTTCGCGAGTCTGGTATAGTTACACTCAAAATATCAATAATCTCAGCTTCTATATGTTTTTTCAACCACAGGGCCTTCGACAGGCACCTCTTTTCCTTTTTTATGGGATCATACTCGTTTTTTACTTGTCTTCTCTCTTCTCTGCATTATCTCTGCATTATAATGCAGAGATAATGCAATATAATCCTTTTTCTTTCTTCTGGAACCATATTCGTTTTCGACTGTAGCGAACCTCGTACAGTTAGTCTTGTCTCTACCTTTCAATCCTTGGGCATCTAGCACAAGGCCAACGCCCAGAGCACCGTGACGTCTAGTGATTTTTCTGTCTGCCCTTCTTTCTCTTTCCCTGGGTCGAAAAATCTCTGGCGTTTTATGATTTTTCGGACGCCCACACAAAACTCATGGTCACTTCTCCTTCAGGCATGTCACTCACCCAGTTCGCATGGCATTTCCACTGTGTTTGTTTATCTTAAGACACCGGTATACATTATGTTTTTATATCCACCTAACCTACACGGCCTGTCAAAAATAAGATATCTAATAACCACAGTATTGTTACAATCAGCAAGAATACACAGAAGAGTCTCAGACACCTGAGAGGACACCTTGTATCTCAGACTATGGCGAAAGTTCGCCAATAAAAACTAGTGTGAAAAACTTGCAAGATTGAAATAGTATTAGTATCTCAGGAGAACGAGAAAACTACGCGAAATCAAACTATTTAAGAGATAAATGCCTGGGGTATCCCTCTTGAAAGATACTCGGTACCATTCTTGAAGTGGACAAGGGAAGAACTTCCACAAATGTGTCAGGGGAAAAAAACAACTAATAACGTTGTATAAGGCCTTAAATCCGAGTGATGATGTAGACATACTTTTTGTATCAAGGAAAGAAGGAGGAAGAAGACTTGCCAGCATTCAAGATAGCGAAGATATGACGATTCAAAATCTACATTAAAAAGTGAGGATGCAGCCAGTAACAATATAAACAACACAAGCATTATTAGAACAAAAATAACTTGAAAACAAAAATGGGAAGAAAAACAACTGTGTTGATATTTCAAGCGACAAACAAATGAAATCTCACAGTAAAAAACTTGGACATGGCTAAGAAAGGAAAACTTTAGAGAGAAAGTGAATATCTTCACATAATAGTTCAAAACAACACCATAAGGATAAATCATGTCGAAGCAAAAATAGATAAGACGCAACAAAATAACAAACGTAGGTTCTGTGGTGATAGAGAGAAAACAATATTACCATAAAAAGAATATCAGATTTGACACGGCTAGGTAGGGAAGATGGTCCACTGGGAATTGTGCCAAAAGTTTAAATTTGACCATACCAACATATGGTATATGCACAATCATGATTCCGTCCTAGATAATGAGATGCCCTAATTTCTCTGGGATTTTGAGATACAAACGGATCACCTAATCTCGGCCATAACTAGTGACAGTCAAAAAAAATGTGAACCACCCGAATAGTGGAGTTTGTCGTCCCGGAAGGCTACTGAGTAAAATTGAAAGGAATAAAGATAAATACTTATAACTTGCTTGAGAATTGAAAAAAAAAAAAAAAGAAACCCTAAAAACAATCAAACTTAAAGGTGACGGTGATACCAATTATAATTGGTGCTCTCGGTGCTGTCACCAAATGATTAGTTCAGAGACTGGCGAACTTGCAAATAACAGTTCGAGTGGAGGCCATCCAAACTACAACATTATCAAGATCGGGCTGAATACTAAGATAAGTCCTGGAGACTTGTGGAGACTTGCAGTCACTCAACTCCCAGTGAAAGACTATTAGCTAACAATGGTGGGAAAAACTCTCAAAGGAGTAGAATAATAATTATGTTAATAATAAGAATATGTAGCAACAGAGAAAAACGGATAATCATATTATAAGCAGATACATCAGATTAGCACAAAGAACTACATGACTAAATACGACAAGGTTAGAAAGCTGATCCACTGGGAATTGTGCAAGAGATTAAAATTTGAACATTCTTCCAAATGATACATACACAAGTAGGAATCCATCCTAGAAAATGGTATGCATAAATTTAATGAAATTTTGAGATATAAACCGATCACAGCTTTGATTGACAAGAAAAAAGAACTGGTGTATTTTGCCGTTCTGGCGGACCACAGAGTGAAAATAAAAACGAGCGAAAAGATCGACAAATTCTTGGACCTTGGCAGAGAACTGACAAAACTGTGGAACATGAGAGTGACAGGGAAACAAATTGTAACTGGCTCGCTTGGGACGACACCCTAAGGCTTCGAAAGGAAACTGGAGGAACTGAATATTAAAGGAAGAGTAGAGCCCATCCAGACTAAAGATACTGATAAGAATCGTGAACACCTGAAGAAACTTACTCTCACTTAGGCTGGTGTGAAAAACTTGCAAGAAATAATAACTATAATAATAATAATTTTCACACCGGTCATACTTCGTAACTCTTGTTTGGTAATTGCAATTCTCAATTTTATAGTACCTCATTATTTTTGCCCATTTCTATAATGTCATTATCCGAACAGTTTCAGTTCTTTTTTTTAGATTTCCACTTTTCCCACTTATTCCAGATATTCTCTCTCAGGACGCCTTACAAATAGAGCAATACACTTTGTGTTTTCTTTTGATTCATAGACTTCCAGCTTTTTGCATGGTTCTTTATAACAGTTCCACCCACTCCGGCAACTAAGTGGACAAATCTCAACTTCATATTTTTTCTAATCTGACAACGTAAAAAATTAACGAGGTGACAATTTTCCATTTTGACCCGAAACTCCAAGTTGGAATTTAAATTTTTTTTCACAAAATGACGGCAGTGGTGGTATGCACGTGCTGTGTAATAACTGTAAGGTTTTGCGCGAGTGAAAACAAACTGCGGCCATTTGCATTTGTAACACGATGCTTGAGTGTTGCAGATTATTAATGAGTGACTTCATCTTCGTGCAATTATGAGTAGCAAAAGTAACTTGACCATTTCCGCGAACTCTTTTATAACCTCTGAACTTACCAAAGGTAAATCAACACTATAAACATAAAAAATAATCGGAAAATATCACAAAACTGTGAAAAAGTTATTGCATCTCCTACCGAGTTACGTCGGAGAGCCATTAAGGGTCACTCGATGGTTGTTTCTCAATGTCTTCTTTCACGAATTAAATTTGAAGCCGTGAATAACCAAGAATTGACCAACGGAGAACTTTTCAGGTGCAATGAAGAACCAACCGTGCCCAGAACTACTCGATATTGTCTTAAGAAAAAGGTCGGGATATCAGTGAGACTTGTGACAACGCCTCTATAAATAAAAATACATGTAAAAAAACGTCTGAAAAGGGTAGAAAGTAACATGAAGGTTGATTTCTTGAAGATTTTGTTCACGGATGAATCTCATGCTTCCCTTGATGGATCTAATAGAGCAAAGGATGGGTCGTAAACGTTGGAAATCGTCAACGCTTGAGAAGCTAACAAGGAGGTATTATGATTTGGGCTGGAATCATGGGAAGTATTATGGTTTGTCCGTAGAATATTCCTGACGGTATTGAAATGACTGCAGATGTTATATAGCCTTCCTGACAGAGAACACCTTGAAACTTGGTTAAGAAAGCAAAGGATCAATTTCAGAAGCACCATCATATTTATGGAAAATAATACTCTCTTACATGCAGCATATACAACTACAGAGTACCTGCAGCAGGTGACTAATTCACTAGACATAAACCCAATCAAAAACTTGTGGGGTATCTTGAAGCGACGAGCTTACGAGAATGGATGCAGAGCAAGGAGGACTTGTGGCAAGAAACAGTATATGTATTGCGAGGTATTACACATGAGGAGATCCAGAAATTGACATGTTCTAGTGCCTTATCAAAATCAATAAAAGGATCAAATATCATTTATTAATCTGCTTTACTCTCATTTTTAATTCTGTTTACAAGTTGAATTTTACTTATTTCATATTGGTGACTATGTATCTATAAAAATCTGTACATGAAATATTTAAAGTGGTATTTTCTTGTTTACTTGAGTTTTAATTACACTTTTTTAAATATTTGGAAGAGTAAAGTAAATAAGGTAAATTACCGTTGTTTCTGTAGTATTTAGTGAAACCTCACAATTCTTACATAGCACACACACAAAATTTCATAGAATTCTAATCCGTAGTTTTTTGAATAAAATAGAAAATTGTCAACTTATGCAGAGTAGATTCTAGCTAGTGTGTTGATAGCTTTAATTTATTACATTTGGTGCCATTGAGTCTTTCTGATTATCACGTGATTGCTTAAAACAATAGAGGGAGAGTTAGAGCGAGAGAGAGAGAGAGAGAGAGAGAGAGAGAGAGAGAGAGAGAGAGTGAATTATCGGAACAATATTTTCTTTTCATTTTTGTCTATCATTTTCAACTGTTCTGAAACAGCTAAAAAGCAAATATACACCCATTTAATCTTTTGGGTCACAAAAATATCCATACTTAACTGATTGATTTCAGGATAAAAATCATAGGAAATGCGTTAAAAAATCATAACTTTCCCTTCTGCGTACGAATAAGGTCATAGAGGAAATAAATTATATTTTCATTAAATTAATTCAGGAAAAATTTTAAAGAGACAATAAAATATAATTGATCTGTTTGAAATTCATTTGTTTTTGATAGGAATTGCATCATATTTTTACTAAATAGGAATACTTGAAACCAAAAAATAGTGTACAAACAAATGATTAGTGTCACGTGATGGCTCACGGAGACGAGGAGGTGGGAATGATACTCCCCCCCGTTGAACAAACATTATCTAGGAGTCAAAAAGTGACCGTTAGGAGAGAATGTGGGTCACGCAGATGTTTGCACCTAAGTGACCTTGGGTCGCCGGACATCGGAAGGGGAAAGAAAAAAGAAGCCAAATGATTGGCGGGGGGCCCCAAACGGAAGTGGGGTTCCCTTCCCCTCAGCGGAAGTAAATACAAAAAAAAGTAGTTTTTGGGCAAGTCTGGTGGCAGACAGACGATAGCCATTTTACTCCGGGCTAAAGACAAAAGACTGAGACACGAAGAACTCCAAAATCCTTCAAGCCAGCATTAAAAACAGTACAAAGTCTATTAGCCCGTGAAAGAAGAGAAATTCTCCAGTGGAACCCCGTCAAAAAAATAAGATAAGTAACTTTGGGACATTTTTTCCCTTACACCCAAATTTTGTTTACCACTCTCTCTCTCTCAATTTGAAAAAGGATAAAAGCCAGGAAAAGACAGTTATATTCATGGACTATCCTATTATATGTGTTTGACATTTTATTGAACGTATATGTATATATATATAACCGTAGTAAAGAACCTATGTATTTTCATTTTACCATGTGGTCTATGTTATTATTTCATGCTTTCCTTTCAGCTTCTATTCGCCTTACATTATCTTGCTTAGAACTGTCCTATTAACTCCTAAAGTATCACACGGGAAACCGGAGTTGCCGACTACTACAACAACATTAATATTATTACAACTAAGACCTATAGGCCCGTATTCTTCTATTATCTAAGGGAAAGAAGTTTAGCGGCCTGGTGGGTGTGTGATAGTGTGAAATTTTGGACCCCTTTGCCAGCGGTGGCCAGTCTGGCCCTAAATTATTCCCTCACGTAATATGCCAGTTCTTATCTGCCTGAGAAAAGAACTCTGAACAGGACTTATTTCTGTAGGGGATCAAGTGCCAACCTGCCCCGTCTTCACACGTGCGAAAATAAAGTCCCGTTTAGGGATTTTAGTCAATTTGCCGTCACATTAGTATTTTAAAATATTAAATAACTCGTAAAGAGTTGATACATTGTTAAATAAACCAAAACAAACCAAGCCAATACTTAAAATCAAATTTATACTTTTTAATATTCTCGAAGTAAAAAGAAGACGTTATATTTCAGTAGAAAAAGGAGGAAGTATGGAATATAATATGTAGACCCTCTTTGTCTAAATTTTAACTGGTATTAAATATCAGCATTGTTTTCTTAAGAATTCCACAAAGTATGAACTGGAATATCAAAAAAAAAAAAAAAAACCCAAAAAAACAGGAGGTAAAAAAAAATCTCATGGAATTTATCAATCTTTCCACGAGAGTAAAAGAAAGAAAAGGGACACTCATTCAATTCAATGCGAGTCCTCACATGTAGAAGTGTGTGTATTACTTTTTTGAAAGCCAGAGCCTTTAGAGAATGGTTTTAATATACGCTTCTTAGTAGACTGGGGAAATGTGGCCTATAAAAAGAGGACTCCCCCCAAAAAGCTAACATTTTCGCTTAGAAAAAAGATTTAAGAGAAAAAAGAATTGAAAGAAAAATGAAAGAGAGACATAAGTGAAACTGTATATGTCACTTTTCCTTTATTCGACATTTTATTTGATACAACTTCATGACTAACGTGGTAACATTTCACGTGACATCTTTTTTGGAAGAGCAGGTAACAGCAATCTAATAAAATCTAATCAGTACGCTATATACTTTAAAATTCGAGTCTCAGCACTTATTCGAGTCTCAGCCACTATCATAGTTATTGAAGACATACTCACCGATATTATGCCCATAGAAATCGACTGTATTTTACATTGCTAGCCGTTATAATATAATTTTATTCTTTTTTCTAAATATTTCTAGGAGTGTGTATCTTATTTTCTGTCATTTTGCCGTGTGCTGACTCAGTATGAGGACCCCAACAAATCCCCACAGATACCCTTATTTCTCACCAGCGCCACGAGCCCCGGGCGCATCACGCTTGAGTGGAATCAACCGCGCACTAATATCCAAAACCGAGAGGGCACTGCGTACGTTTGTGTCGTAACTTCCAATTGTGTGACGCTCGTGCTTTCTTTGTCGCCAGCATTTTAAAATAATGTTGAGGGAGGTGGGTTGGGGGATAAGGGCGTTGGAAGTAGGATGAAGGTGAAAGCTAGTTGGTAGGTTGATACTCGATGTCGAGCCTTGTGTTTTAGTTTTGAAAATATAAGACAGTGATTGGAACATGAATTTTTCTTTTATTAACGACATCCTTAGAAGATTAGATAATGAAAACTAATGAATAGAAAAATGTCTTAAAGTTAAAAAGTAAAGTTAGCGACCTTAGTCGAGGGTGACCCAAAGGGCTCCCTTTTCAATAGCTACTACACCGAGGGGTAGATGAAGGCGCTACTCCTTTCCCTGGATCGCTCCACTTAACCCTTTATCCTTACCTTATATAGCCGAGTGTTCACCAAGGCGGCATCAAGTACCATTTTTTGAGTCTTTGGAATGACTCGACCATGGATCGAACTCCAGTCTCCCGGACCATGTCTAGAGGAGCAATATTGTACCTTATTTCATCGTTTTTTTTTACTTGGAAAATAATAAGGTATCCGTACGAACAAACAGACACGCAATTATAAAAAGAATGGAAAGAAAACTTAATTCTCAATGGAATTACTTTTAAAAGGTGTAAAAATTACGATTTTTCACTTTCACTTTCACTTTTAAGGGAGTCAAATTAATAAAATAATTGAGGATTTGGAGGCGTATGAAAAAATACGATTGAAAAACATGTTGTCTTCAGAATTTTGAGGAAAAAAGTATCTTATCATCAACCTTATATTATATATCTTTATATTTTTTGCGGCAACCGAGCTGGACTTTTATTTATTGGAACAGGAAATTTCCACAGTTTAATCAGAGAATGGAGTATTCTTTTTGGCCTAAATCACGTTCACAGAGAGTGATTAGAAGGTAACAAGATTTTCAAATTTTTTAGTGTAGAAAGTAACATAACTGATTTTTGATTTTCAGGTTGAAAACCCTGGTGTTAATTCCTTAAACGTCGAATAAGATCTGATTTGAATGCCAACTTTTGTCACATATTCTTTACTTCACGAAGTTACCATTCAATCACCATGCGGTTCATCTTCACAGTCTCTCGACCATCCAATTTATACTGTGTGCTTCTTAAAACTTGTTCCTGGGGAAAAAATGATTTCCATAAGCCTATATCATCTTGTTAAATGATTCTTCTGCATTGTACTGAAATTTAATTTTTTTCTATTTTCATGAAACTTGTAATAATCCAAGATAACTGACCTGGACGTGAATTTGAAGAAAAGACACATAAAGAGAACAGTTTCACGCCAACATTGTTCAGCTGATTATAAATCAGGACTGCCATTCAAAAAACTTGTCTCATTACTTTCTTGATATATATATATATTAATGCTTTGGAATTTTCAACAGTAAACAATCATTACTTACGGTCCACAGTTCACTTCAGAACAATTTCCTTGTGTTCTCACAAAGTTCTGAAGGTGCGGTTTAAATTTCTTGTACATTTTATTGTTACAACTTCATGGTCAAAAAGTGTGCCAACCTAAAACTTTCTGATAAAAAGCAATTATCTTTCAATCTAAATAACTTAAGACTTTAAGTTTAGACTATTGCTACTACTTTTATGATGTAGTAGACGTACAATAAATTCACATATGAACCGTAGAGAACTTATTACTGAAGATAATGATATTGGCACGCACAAGTTATAATACTTTAAAAATATTCTCATTATTTTCTTGACCGACTTGAGGGACTTAAAGGTCGATTTTACATTATTATTCAATTTTTTTTTTACTATTATAAACTTCTTTGAAATGAATCTTCTTATGAGAGACGCTTTGTAACTTTTATCATAGATTGATTTTTATTCTTCTAGCTCTGAAAAGGAAGGAAAATATTCTGCTTGATACCTGAAATTAATTGCAAAGAAAAAAAACTCTTTAAATCTGGTGGGGAGTAACCCAATATAATTAATGTGTGTGAACTGAAAAGAGTTTTTTTTAAAATATATTTAATTAAAAGCAAGACAATAATTATTTTAGCGTTTCATTTGTCTGGCTTTTATTACATTTCGTTGAGTATTTTTAGAGACTAAATTAGTTTTTTGTTTGACCGAAAGATTTACTTTCTTTGAACATCTGAAAAATCAGTATCTGCGCTGTTTTTGCCAGAAGTCGAACCTGTTAGTCCCCAAAAAGAAAAGCTTAGATATATCGGGTGTGAAGCGTTGCTGAATCTAGTATGATTCTAGTATTGAAAATCACAAAAAAACAAATTTACAATCTAAGAACATTTATTTTCACTTGTAAAATAGTTGCAGAAGGAGTCAGGAGAGCGTGTCAGAAAAAAAAGTGTAGTAAATACATCAAATAATGGTTGGCGATTAGAAACAGAAAAGATGTGCTCCTAATGCCACATGAGGTCTTCTAAACAATCAAATTCGGTGTTCCATGGCTTTGTCAGAAGATCAAATTACACAATTCCACTTTAGAATTTGATATCATAAAGTTTTCTTGAAAAAAGACAATCTGAAAAATCATTGAAAAGTAGGTAAAGTTTTTCATTTCTTTTATGTAATATAAATGAATAGATTATTAAATCATAAGTTAACAGCAAAACCAAACGGTAAAATTGTTATCCTGCACTCTATCTCCTCTTTGAATATCTTTCAACATCAAAAGTAAATGAATGAGTCTAATCTAAGTCAATTCATCCCGAGTGAAACATTACAAAAGCCCATGTGTCTTATGATTCCAATTGATGATAAATTGTTGTATGTTTCTGATATATTTCCTGTGGTTTCGGTTTATTTTCTTTTTTTAATCAAATAGAAGTGGGTAGGAACGACTTTAATTGATGATCTTAATGAAACTGATAAAATATCATTGACCACAAATTTTTAAATCAATACAATATTTATACGTCACAAAACTAACTGTATATGAATAAAATACGTGTATTGGCAAGTTAAACTTGACGTATTTTTCTTTCTGATACAAATGTTATTTTTTGTCCCCCAATCGTTTAGTTACCGCTCTACCAATTGAAAAATTGTTTGTATTACCACAAATAGCAAAAAATGAAACCTCCCAACTTATGGATGAGGCTTATGATATGCCGACTTTATATTCTGAAAATAAGTTCCTCCTCAAAAGGTGTGTACAGGCTATAACATTAAATTTCATCTTATAGTCAGACTCCAGTTCTTAAGCTCTTAGGAACTTTAATTTCTCTATCACTGCCATTAATTCTAGGTCCACGCTTACTTGGAGTGATAGTATCTGTTAAAGTCCTATCTATGGGTCAAATAGAACTGTTTATAAGTATTAGGAATACTTGATACCATATAACTGTTTGTAAAAGTTTTGTATTAAGAATAGTTACTTGAAGCTCTTATCATTTTCTAATTATTATTATTATTATTATTATTATTATTATTATTATTATTATTATTATTATTATTAATTTATTATTTACTCTTTTAGATTTTTTCACATCAATGTTAGGTGATGGTTTTTCACTGGAGTTTGAGTGACAGAAAGTCTCCTCAAGTCTCCAGAACTCTTCTCAGGATTCTCGCCGTTTTCGGCAATGCCGTCGTTTGGATAGTCTCTACCCGTCTGCCAACTTCCAAGTCTTCCAGGCCTTTTAATAATCCTTTAGTTATTGTTACTAAGGAACCAATCACAACTGGCACAATCGTTACTTTCATGTTCCATAGCTTTTTCAATTCTCTAGCAAGGTCGAGGTACTTATCTTTCTTTTCAATTTCCTTCAGATTTATTCTGTGGTCCGCCGGGACAGCAAAGTCGACAATTCTGCAGATTCTCTTTTTGTTGTTGATTACTATGAGGTCTGGTCTTCTGGCCCGGATTAGGTGATCAGTTTATATATCAAAGTCTCATTTATTATTATTATTATTATTATTATTATTGTTGTTGTTGTTGTTGTTGTTATTATTTTCTGTGTGCAAAGCAAATGATTATTATCACATAGATTTGTTTACTTAAAATCATATAATTGCGTATAAATTATTAGCATTAGATAGGAACGCTTGATATATAACTGTGGGAAAAGACAACTCAAAAATTCCCTAACCTTTAAGCTTGAAATAACCCTAGAGCGATAGAGTTAAACTCAATCAATCAATCAATTAATAGGAACTGAAATGCTTCATCTCAGTAAGTCAAAGATTGTTAAGTATGAGTCAAGATATGTTTATGAAAAAGCTTAAAGAATGAGATTCGGAAATTGTTACAAATGTGGTCCAATGAGTGTGTGTTGCACAGCAGGCCACATATAGTTTTTTCTGTCTCCGGTGAGCCTGTTCGTTTGGACTTCCTGAGTCCACAGAAAAGTCGATGAAGAGTCGTGGAAGAGCTGGCTCGGACTCCTCACTAGTGCTGTTAACTACTTCAATAATCCAGAAGCGATTTTTAACAGGAGTAAAAACTTTATTTATAATACAATGATTAAAACCATGTATTCATAACAAGTGGTTTCTATTGCATGGTCCCGAACTGGGGGATTTATTAGCTGAAGGTAACAAGTTAACTGGCGATAATGTATATGGCTTTAATCTTCTAGCGATGAGACCAAACTTCGATCTGCCTCTTTCATTTTCGGTGTCTTCTTATATAGGGAACAAAACCTCCGACTACACAGTTCTGATTGACCAGCCAATAAAAGCTCTGAAACAATGGCATCGTATTATAATCATCGGAGAGGAGAATAAAAGCCTCGGGACCCACATTTGTTGCACATCTCGGAAAGGAGGTAAAAACTTCACTCCTTTTTTCTTTAATTTATTGTATCATGCCCTTGTTTCCCACCTTTAACTGAAAAGTCGTTAAGTTTCAATCATTCTAATCCTGAACTTTCAAACAAATCATTTCCATGTACCCAAAATAAAAATTAAGACAATGACCTTTTCAAAATTATTAAGTTTTGATAAATCAAACCCAAAATTTGTATCGAGAACACTTTGACTTTGACTCTTTTGAAGTCTTAGCTTCCGAGCTAGTTAGGTAACGTTTTAAGGTTCAACAATTTAATAAACCTGATGATGATTCTGTTTTAACACTATCTTACCAAAAGTAATGTGATTACCTTTAATAAATTATCTCCATAACTAATCTAAGTATTTAATTCAATATCACCTGTCAACCTTTGATACTAATCATAGTGTTATAAAATTATCAAGTAGAATTATTCAATGTAAGAAAGGCAAAAATTTAAAGGCAATTTGTTTTAAACAGGTGGAAGAATAGAGTGACGTGGTGGTACCCTCAACCTTTGGCACTCTTGATAGTGGATGCACCAAGCACATGCAGAATCATAAGTGTAGGAAATAAATTACCAAAATCAATATCATGTAATTAGATTCTAAAAGTCACTTGGGATAGAGACTTGAAGCAAAGCACTTGCATTAGTGAAGATTAGAATTCTAACTAGTCAAAATGGAGTTTACTCCTTCGAGGGCGACCGTGAAATGATTGTTGAAAATGCCCCCACTTTCTAAAATGATGATGGAAGACTTTACTAAGGAATAAAAACGACCGGTCTCTTCTTGGAAACTCTCTAATAAATGTGGGAACGTAAAACAGAAAACGTCTTCATCAACTTCTCTCTCACACCTGATCATAAAAGGACAATCGATGGTTTTTGAGTTCTGTTCGGAATCAAATTGAAAACCATTTTATTCACTCGGATATTGTCAGTCTTGTGATAAAAGGACAAAAAATGACATTATTTCTTTGATTTTCTGAGATAAAGAATTTATAAGCAATTCAGATAAGTAGCTTACACTTATGCAAAAAGCAAGCAAACAAACAAACAAACTTTATATAAATAAATCCTGAATACAGCTGTGTTTCGCTTTGCGTTAATTCCCTTGGAAAAAGCATGGTTCTTTCTCTTCTATCTCTAGCTTTGGTTAAATATTTGCGCTGATTGGACTCGTTAGCTTTGGTAAATCAACTGGTCTAGGAGAAGGAAAAATTCTGAATTCAAAATTTGAGGAACGTTGTTTGGGAGAATCTGTGATACATTAGAGCATCATTCTTTTGTTATCTGCTCATGCAAAAAGTGAGTCTGGCTCTATACAAACCTTTAACACTATGAGCATATCACTTGTGTTGATTGTCCAACGGTTCTCCAGAGACTCTCTAACACAGAGAAGCCAGAAGGAAGCAACTGAAAAAAGTGAACATAATATGCCTTTTGAAATCACAATAAAAAAACGAGTAAAGCTGGAAGCAAGAGAGAGAGAGAGAGAGAGAGAGAGAGAGAGAGAGAGAGAGAGAGAGAGAGAAGAAAACCGAACATAATACGTTACTTAAAATCACCTTGTACCAGAAGGAAGAAAGGAGAAGAGAAAAGCCTAAATTTACTAAGATAATTTGAGAGTCCTAGTTCCTGACTGTAAATACCGAAAAGTTGACTGACTTCGTGAATTAGATCTCTGTTCTCTTACCACCATTCATCGGGAAGAGTGAATATACGTACCATTTTAAAGACTCTTTTTTTTTTACTGAACTAAATATTATTGTTGTTATACAGCCGTGTCCTTTTCTCTGTTTGCTGGCGTTCGACTTTTTTTTTTTACTTTCCTTGTTGTGCGGTCTCATTTGTCAACTCATCGACTGGGCTTTCCGATTAGTGATTAATCTGGTGTCTGTATAAAAAAACAACATAGGCAGATAAGCAGATAGGCCGTGCCACCCGATGGCATAACCAGCTAAGCAGAACAAACAGTGGATTGAAAGCGGAATTTCTCCAGTGTTTGAGGAAGGCAGGTGTACTGTCACTGTATTGGATAATTCAAGTTGCCGCCATCAACCTTTTTTTTTCATGCTGCTTTGGTATAGGGTAATGTTTTGACATTTCACCTCTGTGCAGAACGCCGTTCGTAGCGTTGTCGTGTTCAGTCCATTTTTCGTCACATGTCAAAATGCAATTAAGTAATGGAAACTTATTTGTCGAGCAATTTTTTTCTTTTAGTTCGTGGGATATTGAGTCATAAAGATCCTATTTACCAACCCCTCCGCTCGGGCAGGATATGACACAAGGTCAATTTTTAAGTGGAGTTTAACAGGTTTCTCCTCGACTAGTTACCTCACCAAGGCTGAAGAACCAGTCTGTCCTACTATTTACCCATAGCTGGAGGGAGAATAATTGGATTCATACCTTTCCCAAGGTTATTAGTGCAATGTGAAATGCAATCAGCCTCGTCCAGGATTTGAACTCGTGTCGCCGTGTCCATTTCCTACGAAGATAACAATTACACCACGGGCAACTCCATATAGATTTGTGTATTTCTAATTTGATACACTCGTGAAAACTTAGCATTCACATTTAGTTCTTCTGCAACCTCTCGAATTGTTTTGCTTGAGACCAATTTAATTAACGATCCCCAGGAGCAAGTTGTCAATCATGATTCTCCTTATTTTCAAACTTCTTGTTTTTGTTTCTCAACATTTAAAATGTGAAGCTTTACAATCAGCTATAAATTCTGGCCAGATTCTTGTTTAATAGTTCGAACATTTGCCTTCGTATTATATAAAAAAGAATCGCTCGAATTTTCTTTTCCTAACTTTAATTTGTCATTGCAAAATAAACAAGACTGGACAGTGAAAAAAAGACCGTTAGCATAATTCAGGAGAGCGAAATTCGCGCATTTAAATGAACTTAGTTCAATAAATGTTTACACAAAAAAACATCAAATTTTACAGTAACATAAATGAAATCTAATACTGTTGCTAAAAATTTCCAGTACTGGGAATAAGTCAAAGCTTTACGCACATCTATACGCACCCCCTATATATATATGTGTGTGTGTGTGTGTGTGTGTGTGTGTGTGTGAGAGAGAGAGAGAGAGAGAGAGAGAGAGAGAGAGAGTGTGTGTTAGTAAGACAGGCCCAAATAAAAATGAATATGCTAAATAAGGTAAAGTTACCGCGTGTATGAAAGCTTTCAATCTGATATATGTTTTCTATTAAATTCGCTTTTGAAGAGTTGGGCGTACTAAAAGTTCATCGGGTACAACAATAATACAACATTGTATGTCAAATGCATCTTAACAGAAGAAGCCGAAGGTCAAAGGGGAACATGAAATACTTCAGTGGAAATCAATGAAGACCGAGTAAGAAAAGGAAAGTATGATATTAATGATGATTAGTTAGATAAAAAAAACTAAACAAAAATGTGTACGGTAGATAAAAATCGATTTAAAGACAATTTGTAATAAGATATCGTGACACGCATGTGCTGTATTTCGCTTAACACAAAGCTCAGGACGCACACTCATCTTATAAAAGAAGGAAGACAAAAGCATATGGAGTTAAAAGAAATGTTGGCGGTTGTGAAAAAATTGGTGATGACAATGTAGTTTGACCGGGTTGAGATTAGAGTGGATGGGAATGGAAATTTATTTGACCGTGGCACTCTGACTTTAAAAAATGCAACATTAATGATGGACAAGAAAGCACAATTTAAAAACGAGTAATTTCTTCTTCTTCTTCTTCTTCTTCTTCTTCTTCTTCTTCTTCTTTACATTTTTTCTATCTTTTATTTTTCCATCATTTTTTGTTTCTTTTGTTCTTTTTCACTTTCGTCGTTTTTTCTTTCCTCGTCTTTTTTCTTTCATTTATTAAAAATAAGCTTTTCTTTTTTTCAATTTTCTCTGACCTTAGAAAACATTCAATCATTCCTAGTCAAATGCAGTAGCAGGAATAGTATATCGACTGAATTTGGTATGATAAAAAAGACAGCAGTTTTAATATAGAATACAACTTGTGATAATATAATGAACTATAAATAAGAAAATATGATTAAAATGCTTCGTCCAAAAAGAATTTCAGATATAAAATAGCTCTCTCTCTCTCTTTCTCTCTTTCTTTCTCTCTCTCTCTCTCTCTCTCACACACACACACACACACACAGAAACAGACACACACACACACACACACATTCTCACACACACCTTTTTGTCCTATTGGAAAACATCTCTAAAATAAGTACGTGTGATATTAAAATAAATTAAAACATACATTATCATTTAATGAAGATGAAATACATCTAAAAATTTCTTAGGTAAAAGAAAAATACAATAAAAGAAACTGATGAAAAGATGAACTATAAGAAATCGCTTTTTAAAATTGCATAAATTACACAATGAAAGAAGTCAGTATCTTCGACAATATCCAGACTAAAATATGAAGTTTATTTGAACAATTTATAACTCATTTATTTAAACTGTTCTCAACTTGTGATAGTAACAACGTTTTGGTCGAAGTTTTTAAATTACCGTTCATATTTCGGACAATAAAATGGCCCAATCTGATTGCGTTACAGTTTCTGTTATTGTCATACAAGGCGTTTTAGAAATTCAGAGAAAACTCCGCTCACTTGACAAGATGAAAATATATCTATTAAAGCATCTAATTTTCAGCGACGAATCCACTGTGCGTTATAATGATAAACTTAAAACTCGCTACAAAACGGTGTTTCATGCTTGTTAGGATCTTAACTATTTGTTTAAAATATATTTTTAGAACTATTTATTTTATACACATTTTCAATAATTCAGATTTCTTAGGTGAAGCAACCAATTATTATTATTATTATTATTATTATTATTATTCACTCATTGGAGCCTTTTACATCAGCGTCAGCCGATGGTTTTTTACTGGAGTCTGAGTGACAGTATAACGAAATACATCGGGAGGATTAATACTTCATTTAAAATTTGTTACTAAAAACTTTTTTTTAAAAATCGGTTCTAAATGATATATGTGGTCGGTGGGCTGAAACACTGTCAAATTTAATTGAGAGTCATATGATACGTGGTGGGTGAATGAGTGCATCCGTCCTTGGAAACTAAGGTTAAATCTGGCGCATAGGAATGATTAAAAGCATAAACGAAAACTTCGTCATATCTAAAGTTGTAGGTTAAAATTGTAATTCTAAATAAAGCCATTTGGTGCCTTTTTCTTTGAACAATGTTTGCTTTGACAGATTTAGCAAAACAGGTAGTTTGATTCTCTGAAGTTAAAAATATATATGATTGTATCGTTTCCAGTAAACAATTGTAGATTGACGCGTTGTTGGAAGCGGTGTGTGTTTAAGAATTAAATACTGAAAAATAAAAACGACGCAGTTATAACTTTTTGAAGTTATTAAAGCCCATTGTTGACCTTGCACTTGTGAATGTCAAGATGAAAGAAAAATAAAAGGGTGAGGTAGATATAATGGAATATTAAGTAATCAAATGAAATTTTGTTGGGAAATTTTTTTTATTTAAGCAAGGGCTTGTTTGTCCCAGAGAGAGTTCGTCTCCAGATTTTGAAGGGTGCGTTTCGAATCCATAGTTGTTGTTTTTGGCAACAACTATGGATTCGAAACGCACCCTTCAACTTACCTGCATTTCATAGCCAACAACACTACTTCTTATACACCCGCCTCAACATTGCATACTTGAAGATTATATACCTGCTATTGTAAATAAACCTGCATTTTAAAGTTTATTTGCAAGTTGAGATACTTATTTTTCAACTACATCAGACAAGTTTACCACGGCACATCATCGTTGATCTTATCATTGGTGGTGTGAAACACAACGACCAATGGGGCAGGAACAAAGACGATAAGACGATCAGAACGATAATCCATATTCCCTTTATACCGGCGAACCAACGGCTAGATTATCATCGGCAGCAACTTGTTGGGACGGAGGGAGAAACAGTGAGAACTAGAGTTTTGTCAGAGTGGAGCAGCTTTGGGCAGCCGAATAAGAGAAGACAAAGCCAGTTTGAACAGCAGTCAATCAGAAAAGAGTCCTGATTGACGCATCGACTGTATCAGTGATCGATCTAAGATACACGACCGGGGAAGGTGTATACAGCAAGTCTCCTCAGATCTCCAGAACTCTTCTCAGTATTCTGGCCGTTCTCAATAATGCTATCGTTTGGATGGTCTCCACTCGTCCGCCAACTTCCAAGTCCTCCAGTCCCTTTAGTAATTTTTTAGTTACTGTTCCAAACGCACCAATTGAAATTGGTATAATTGTCACCTGCATGTTCCACAGTTTTTGCGATTCCTTAGCAAGGTCGAGGTACTTATCCTTCTTTTCACATTCTTTCAGTTTTATTCTGTGGTCAGCCGAACAGCAAAGTCGACAATTTTGCAAGTTCTCTTTTTTTTGTTGATTATTAAGACTGGTTTTCTGACCGAGATTAGTTGATCCATGTGTATGTCAAAGTCCCAAAGGAGTGTATGTGTATCATTTTCTAGGACAGGTGCTGGGTTGTGCATAAACCATTTGTTTGTACGGTCAAATTTAAATTTCTTGCACATCTCCCAGTGGATCACTTTGCCGACCCAATCCTGTCAAGTCTTATATTCCTTCTGCGCTAATTTGCAGCATTCGCTTATTATGTGATTGATGGTTTCATCTCTGACTCTAAATAGCCTACATTTGCTATTTTGTTGAGTCATATCTATTCTCGCTTTGATATGATTGGTTCTTACGGCGTTGTCTTGTGCTGCTATTTGGAGAGATTCTGTTTCTCTCTTAAAGTTTCATTTTCTTTGCCATGTCCTGGTCTTGTCGTATGAGATGTTGTTTATTAGTCGTTTAAACCCCACATAGAGTTGTTTTCCTTCCCATTTTTGTTTCCTAGTTATTGTCATTCTGTTGTCCATAGTATTATCAGTATCGTTTCTCACGGCTGTAATGAGTCCCCTTTGTGTTTTTGTATATAGACTTCGAGTCATTGTATCGATGCGTCAACGCTGTCTTCAATGCTGGCAAGTCATCTTCCTCCCTCTTTTCTTGAAACATATAGTCTGTCAACTTCGTCTATTGGATGTAAAACCTTATGCATTGTCATTAGTTTTCTTGTTCTTTGGTCGATTTGTTTAAGTTCATCTCTGGTCAACTGGAGAAAGGGCCCGGAATATATAACGAGGAGTACAGCCCAGGTGTTTATTCCTTTGATAAGGTTTCTTCTATTGAGTTTTGTCTCGAGTAGTTTTCTAGTTTCTCCTGAGATATTCTTTTTGAATTTTGTCTTTCATTTCCACTTGTTTGATGGTGTCAGCCCCCAAGATGCCCAAGTATTTGTAGGTTTCGTTTTCTGCGAGCGTTCTAATCTTGTCTTGATTTGGCAGTTTCATTCCGTCAGTTAGATGTCGTTTGCCACTTTTCATTACAAGCATTACACATTTTTCTATGCCAAATTCCATTCCTATGTCCTGACTGTATATTCTAACTGCGTATATTCGAGTTTCCAGTTCTTTACATTTTTTGCAAATAGTTTGATGTCATCCATGTACATTAAATGATTAACTTTTTCCTGCGATTTACTAAGTTTGTATCCGGCAGTGCATTTTCTGAGTATGTGGTTAAGTGGCATCATGGCAATTATGAATAGTAAGGGTGATAGAGCATCTCCTTGAAAAGTACCTCTTTTGATCTTTGTTTCAGCTAATCTTCTTCCTCCTGCTATTATTATTATCATCATGATATTTATTATTATAATTCAATTTTTAGGTTTACTTTTGGTTTCTTACAAAACTACATTAGGAATAATCAAGGCCCTGGGTTGATTATATGCATTCTACTTTTTTTTGCTGCTTCTTTTGGGTGTTATTTTTCTTTCACGCCGATAAGACTCTCCTAACGAGATAAGCAGTTACGCAAAAAAACATTTGTCTTGTATTTCACATAGGCTAAAACTAACAGGTATCTTGTTAGGTAATCTATGTCTTTCTTGATTATACCATGGGCTCCCTCTATTACTAGAACGGTGGTAGTTTTAAGGAGCCATATTTTTTCAATTGCTATTTAGAGGTTTTTATATTAACTTATTTGATTATATTCTTTGACTTATTTTATTATCTATTGGAAAGCATATTTTTCCTTTAAAGTCTAACTATTATACCTGCTCTATTGCTCTTATTTTTCAATCAGTTTGACTGGTAAAGTATCAGAGAATAATAGCTTTTTCGGCTTCTGTTTTGGGCCTGGTTGGTGCTTATACCACTTTTTACAATCCAATATTCCATACTATTTACATACTTCCCAATAAATATAAAGAACTATACTATCATGCCTTTCTTTATATTCTGTTGGTGTTGGGATTGAGCAACCGGACACTTATTGGTCAACTGGTTCAGTTTTTTGTTCGTACACTCTGCATCCTGAGATTGATCCTTTTTTTATAATGCTTGTTTGATAGTATCTAGATAGCAGGCTCTGATTCCGTGTTACTTTTATTAACCTCTCTATCTCAGCGTTCATTGAAGCACTTTTCATTCATCGATTAATCCCTACTTTTTCTATACCAGGATTTCTAATTCTTTAAGCGTATCATCCATGTAGAGGTTTTTGCTCTCAGGCGTTTTTTAATTGATTTAGTCTTTGTGTCTTTGCTTCTTTCTTATTGTTGCCTCTATTGCTTTATCTTTTATGTCTATTTCTTTCGGAGTGAGGTCGAGTTGATGAGCAAATTTATTCTTTTTTTACTGATTGAATATTTTTTTATTTTGCTTCTTGTGTGTGTTTACTAAATGTAGCCTCACATCTGTTGTAGTTCTAAGTACTTCTTTAATTTTATAGTAGTTGTTTCGTTGGTCAATTCCAATTGAAGAAATTCTTCCACTCTTTTCTCTTTTGAAGTATATTGGCTCTTAGATGATACATTTTGCGGCAGTCTTTAGTTTCTAAACTTTAGTATTCATCTTTTTTCAACTTACACCCATTTCATAATATAAAACTAAGTTATCACTGGTATTGCCAGAGTGTTAATCGCTATAATTTAAAACTTGCATTCAGTTCATTTCGTAAAATGCCTCTTATTCTCCGATAGAATATTTTTTTTCTTCTTTATTTATAGCATAAGTGATAGCATTTGGTTCAATATTTCATGAATGCTTATAGGTTTTATTGTTTTCTAACCCCGAAATCTTCATAATTATATCTAGAGTAGTGTTTTTATACTTTGCTTGCGAGCCTTTCTTAAATGTGACTTTCATACATTCTTTCCAGACCAAATTGCATTCCTACGTCGTATCTAAATCTTTTTACAGTGTAGATGTACTAAATCGTCATTATTTTTGGATTTAACTTTAAGTCGTCCATATAGAATAGGTGTTTTTAAAGTAGTCGTTTTATATCCAATGGTTGTGTTTTTAAGTTCAATGTAGATAGATATCAAAGCTATACTAAGAAGATGAGAAAGTGTGCCTCCTTGGAATATTCCATTGTTGATGTTCAGATAATTTGCCGTACCTTTTGAATGGCTTAATCTAAGGTTAATATCCTACATTTCCATATTATATTTCAGGAATGTTATTATAATATGGGATATCTATATAACGTTTAGAAATTTTAGAATCGATTCAAAGGCATTTTGTTGCAAATCCAAGTCATATTTAGATTTTTCTGTTTCGATCTATAATTCTTCACTGGATTATGAGGAACTGATCTTTGCAGGAATATGGTTCTTTTTGCATCCTTTTGAGAAGAAGTCTATAGATTCTATGAATTTTAAAATTTTCTCCGTTAGAATCGGTGTTATATGCAGTAGAAAGGCATGTGATGAATCGTTAGTTTTTTGGCATTTGTTTTGTCTTTTGTTTTTGCTTGTAGTTATATTACTCTTTCTGTGAGCTAATCAGGTATTTTTTTTTCAGGTTCTTTGATGATCTTATGATTTCTGAAATGTTTCCTCGTTAGTTGGAGGAAAGATGGTGGAGACAAAAGATGTTTCCGTTATTGGGTCATTGTTTTCCTATCGTTTATATTTTCAGTCAACCTTTATTTTTAATATATAATTTCTTATAGCTCGATACATTACTCCAAAATGTTTTCAATTCTTCAATCATTAGTGTTTCCTTTACATTTTTTCTCTCTTCTATTTCTCGATAGAATGTTTTGTGGTCTTCTTGAAATATTTTGTTGTGCCTGTGAATTCTGTTTTTCACATCTATGGATACGCTGGGCCTTTAGTTGGATATTTTGCTGCAACTTTTCTTTTATTATCGGAATGTTATCAATTGATGATAGCCCAGATTTTAAAATATGTTCTTGTTTTACTAGTTTTACTTTGAAACCCTTACCCATTTCATCAAGGATGAATATTTCTCTGTATTTCTCCATTTCTTTTAGTATCATCACTTTACACTTGGGTTGATTAAAACCATTTTGTTTATGTGTTATGGTTACCGGGATTATTGTGGTTGCAGTCGTTTTCATTTAAAAGCGTAAGATTTTAAAGTTTTGTTGAAGTTCTATGGCATAAATCTCTTAATCTACATTACGTTGCTTTTGTTATGTTTTTATTTTTTGAAGTTTCTCTTTCAAATTTGTTTTAAATACCTTCTCTGAGTATATATTTATCCTATTTCATTGATTTTTATCTTATTTTCTATGTTGCCTGTGTTTTCTATTTAAGATTGGCAATTCTTTAATTTTTTTTAATTAATTTTCTGTTTGTAGACTTTTCATACCATTATTGCTTGATTGTTTTAATGTGTTACCTATCTTATTATTAATTGCGTTCATTTCACGTGCTATATTTTCATTTTGTTGGTTATCAGCAACTACCCGTTCTTTGATATTATCTTTTTCAGCTTCTTTAAACGATTGGTTTTAAGGATTTATCTTCGCCTATTGGCTAATTTATTGGAATCTAAGAGTGCATCTTACCTTTGGTCATTTCACGTCATATATTAAAGGTTCCTTCAGTTGCATCTCTTCTTGATCATTTCTTAATTGTAGAAAAGAATACACGTAACATTCCTTTATAATTCTCTTTTGACTATTTTCCTCAAGATTTTAAATTTTTGGTGGTTATTGAGATCTTGGTGGGCCAGATTTTAGGTTATTCTGGTTATAACTTCCGAAGTGAGAAGATTTTGTTCCAGTTGCTGATTTTTTTTATCCCCACTTTGTACATCATTGATAGACACGGCCCTTTTTTATCTGTGGGAAGACCTACGTGGATTGTGTCATAAAGAGTAGTTTTCATATATGGCTTCAGTGCATTTTGTTCTTAATATCAAGAGATGTTTTTGTTTGGCTGACATCATCAGCAGAAGAATATTGTATCATCGTATTTATTGATAATTAATAAAGACAGAACTTATGTTATAAATCATATAATGAATTTGGATGCATTTTTATAGGCATAAAAAACAGTTCTAATCATTCTAACAATTTTTAGAATTGTTTTATTCGTGAATAACACATTAAAATAAAGTTTTTTTTTTAAAAATCAATTAAGTTTAATTGAAAATCTAAGGATTAACTTAAGTTCATGTCTTTGTAGTTCTCAACAAATAAAAAAAAAAATTCTAAGAATTTTTAAAAGCTGTAAACCTTACTTTAAAAAAAAAAAAACAACTTTAAAAATGTTTCAATATTAAATCATAAAAGTATATATTTAAAAAAAAGATTTTTAGGCCTATGAACTACGTTTTCAACTGGAGGAATCGTCTGCCTTCGATGAAAAAACACGTGTCACAGTTGAAGTTAAACTTCAAAACACATATCTTCGTGATGGGGCTATCCCTAGAATTTTACCTGTCTCTCAAATTTATCTTCATTGAAAACCTCTAGAGAGTCAGCAAATTCTAGGAGAATCTGACTAGAGAATTCTGCACTTAAAAGTGCTTTAAATCAAAGTATTACTGATGACTTAACATATAAAAAGCAGAAGATATCCCATAATATGAATGATCTAGAAGGAAAATTAAATTTTCTTGGGAGAAATTACTGGAGTGTTGTTAGACAATAAGAGACACTTACAACATGCAGCATCAGCAAATCCCCATATCCAAAAATCAATCTGTCTCTTGTAATTTAATCAGATTTTGCAGTACATATATTTTGTAGAGATGTGGAAATTCCAAAAATCGGGGTCTATAAGTGTTGTGGCCCTGGAAGGGGCACTAATGAAAGCACACACACGGATATTAGATAACAGATTATATTACACAAGAAATATAGGGTTACATAGAAAAGGCAATAAGTCTCGTAATGTTCGGATAATACCGATATTGATCTGCCTCTCTGGCAGTGAAATCTCTCAGTACTAATAACGGTGAGAAGAGTCCATTATGGTAAGATGGGTAAGGCTCCCACAACACCCCTCCCCAAACCTTTTACTTCGTAAAAGTGCTGTTATTTTTTTCTTTTTGGGTCAATCGTCAACGGGTAGGTGAATTTCCTTTTTCTTCCTGACCGACGTATTTTAGGTGTTGGTTGGGGAGGATCTAAATCAAACATGTCGAAAATGGTGTCTATTGGCTCTTCTTCTGTTTGTAGTACGTCGTCGGAGTCATTCAGACGGCGTTTCTTTAGCTAGTTCTGGTGTCTCTTGTGTGTGTATTTGGGTCCTTCTACAATGTACACCATATCACCAATTCTTTTTTTAAAATTATTCCACGTTCCCAAAAGGACGTGTTATTTTGATATTGTTTAAAGTAAATTTTTTCTCCTGGGCTGAACCTTTTTTAGGCGCTAATGTGGTCTTCCTTAGCTTATTTTGTTTCGGGAGTAGCTTATCAAAGACGAATCTTATCTTTCTGGCAAACATCGTCTCGGCTGGTGAGACTGCCAGTGGCGTATTGGGATTGGTTGGGATTCTGTATACCTGCAGAAACTGCTGAGGTGCCTTGTCCGTCGGGGTACCTGATGCTTTTTTGTGTGCTCGCTTTAACATGTCTCCAAAACGTTCAGCCTGGCTGTTTATTCTTGGGTGATATTGCGGTGTGGTTATGTGCTTTATTTGGAAGATTTCGCAGAACTTGAATTCGACTGATGGGAATTGGCTTCCGTTGTCGCTGACCATACAATCTGCTACGCCGAACCACGCAAACAGTTCATGTAGGAACCCAATAGTTGTCCCCGTAGTAGGTCTTCTGCATCTGAGAACCTCAGGCCATTTAGAGTAACTATCCACTACAATTAGGCAGTAGAAATCTTCCAGGGGACCCGAAAAATCAAAATGTATCCTCGACCAAGGTTGTTCTGTTTTTGGCCCAGGTTTGAAAGTAGTGGGGGTGCTTTGCCGCTAAGGTATAGCCTTTACATTTTTCGATCATATCCGTAATGTCGTTATCCATCTTCGGCTAATAAACCTAGCTTCTCATGAGACTCTTCCTTCTATTTATTCCCGGGTGTCCCGTGTGGAAATCTCTTAAAATTCTGTTTTGCAATTTCTTTCACTATATAGGTGGATGTTGTCACATAGTGAAAATACTTCTGGCAATTTTTCGTTTTTTGCTGTGATTTTCTGTTTAATATTGGTAATAAAGTCATCGTTCATTGCTTCACTTTTTATCTCGCGTCGCGTCACAGGCAGTTCTTTGATAGTGTTGGCTATCATGTTTTTAATTCTACAGTCTGTTTGTAAGGCTGCTATCATTGTGTCCTCGAAGGGTTCACTATACTTCAGTACCGACCTTGATAGTCCATCTGTGTGGCTAACCTGTTTTGACGGGAGGTATTCGATTTTAAAATTGTAGTTCAGTAAAATCGTTCCCCATCTTTGTAGCCTATTGGCAGTATAAATTGGTCGACCTTTTTTTATCCGAAAATGGTTATTAGGGGCTTGAGGTCTGTTTGTAGAGTAAAGAATCTGCCATGCAAGTATCGGTGAAATTTTGTCACTGCAAATATTATTCCCAAGGCCTCCTTTTCAATGTGGGTATAATGGCGGAAGAAGGGTTCTAGATACGTGAGCTATTGGCTTTTTTGTCCCATCGGGCATTTTATGTAGGATACACGCACCAACCCCATATGAGCTGGCATCGCATGCGACAATTATCTCCAGTTTTGGCTCATAGTGCATGAGAAAAAGATCAGATGTTAATGCCTTTTTAATTTGGTCAAATGCTGTTTGATATTCGGGCGTCCATCTCCACTTTTTAGGGGGGTTGTCCTCGTGGTGTAATGGTTAAAGCGATGAACTGCGGAATCGTAGTACGCGAGTTCGTACTCCAGTCGCGCTATTACGTTCACTTTCGGGCAAATACCCTTGGGAAAGGTATGAACCCCCTTATTCTCCCTCCAACTATGGGTAAATAGTAGGACGGACTAGGTTCTTCAGCCTTGGTGAGGCAACTAGTCTAGGAGAAGGAAAACTCTGAATTCAAAACCTGTTAAACTCCGCTTAAAAATTGACCTTGTGTCATATCCTGCCCGAGCGGAGGGGTTGGTAAATAGTATCTCCACTTTTTATCTTTTTTTAGTTGTTTGTTTAGCGGGGCGCGGAGATCGAACAAATTTTTTTTTGTGAAACTTTGGTAGTAGTTCGCAAGTCCAAGGAAGCGTAGCCCTTTCGGAGTCGGGACGTCTCCCGTCTTTGTCAATGATATGTCCCAGATATTTGATTTTGTTCATAAAGAAATCACAATCTGCTTCCTTTACCTTGAACCCAAATTCCCGTATTTGTGCGAAAACCTTGTTTAGATGTTCTCTGTATAGCTCCTTCGTTTTACTACTAATTACAATATCAGCAAGATAAGCGAAAGTGAAGTCAAAGCCGCCCAGCATGGTGTTCATCACCTGCTGGAAGATAGCCGGTGCGACTTTTATTCCAAAAAACTAGTCTGTCAAATTTGTACAGCCCTCTATGTGAGTATTTTAGAGCTATTTTCTTCTACTGGAATCTGGAGGAAGGCCTCGTTTAAGCCAATTTTTGAAAAGACTTTTCCTCCCTTTAATTTATTAAAAACCTCTTCTGGGAAACCGACCGAGGCAACCCTAAATAATCATCACGGTCCCTTTTTGTTAAGGTGAGACATTTCTATCTTTTGTGAAATAGAGACGTTTTGGAGCTGAATTATTCAGACAGTAATTTAACTGTTTCTGAAAAGCCAAGTTCGTACGTTTTTTTGGTAAGATATAATGTACAAACTTGTGTTCCACAGTTCCGAGCTTTCGTAGAAGTAGCCGGACTTTTTTGCATCAGACCAATCGGCACAGTCGGTAATATAGATATCTTCATATCTTCTGTAATATGCCTCAAAGGTCTTATCCTTATCTGGTGCGTTGGAAAATGTTTCGAGTGCGTTCCACATTGCATTTTGAGTGAAAATAGTTGTACTATCTGTAGGCTGGTTATTACTTATACTTTTGAAAAGTGCTTCTTGTTGTTTTTGTAATTCAAGGAAGAACCGTTGTTGTTTTTCCTCGTTTTTTAAGATTCTTTCTTTGTTTTCTTTCTGAAGTTGGAGGAGTTTTTCCTCATTTTTTAGTTGAGACCCTATTTGGAACTTCATCATTTGTACAAGCATTTACTTAAGGTCTTCCATTCTTTTTCTGGAGTGGGGGGAGTTTAAAATAATTTTTTTTAGTAAATATCCCCAGAAATCAAGGATAATTACTGTGTGTGTGTATTATCATAATTATCATAATAATTATTATTACTCCTTGAGAGTTTTCTCATCATTGTTAGCTGATGGTCTTTCATGAGAGTTCGAGTGACAGCAAGTTTCCTTAAGTCTCTCAGAATTCTGGTCGATTTCAGTAATGCAGTAGTTTGGATGGTCTCCACTCGCCCTTTCATTTCCAATTCGTCCAGTCCCTTTATTAATCCTTTGCTGGCTGTAAGAGGAGCACCAATTACAATTGGTATAAACATTACTTTCATGTTCTACAGTTTTTTCAATTTCCTAGTAAGGTCAAGGTATTTATCCTTCTTTTCACATTCTTTTAATTTGACTCTGTGGTCAGCCGGGACAGCAAAGTCCACAATTTTGCAAGTTTTTTTTTGTCTGGTCGTCTGTTCAAGATTAAGTGATCCGTATGGATACTTCCTGCGCGGTCATTTGGACTAGGTTTGTTTCACTTCATGTTAATGCTCTTCGGAAAGGTATGAATCTCTCTCCAGCATAGTTGCACGGACAGGGATCTTTAGTAACCAATGTAGGCGAAGGAAAACTCTAAATTTAAAGCAGCTGTAATTCCCTTATAAATTAGCTTTGTTTTACAGCCTGTTCATGGTGTTGGAGTTCGGTAAATACATACAAAAGGTAGCTGCATATTAGAGATAAATATTAGTAGTATGAGAAATAACAGAATACTTTTCTTCTAAAACTTTTCGTCTTAAAATCAATCAGGATTGTCAAATTCGTCCAGAAAGCAAACAAAATTCGTATCCTCGAGTGTGTTGCGCCTTGAGAATGGATACCCTGGAGTTTTTTTAGATGAAAATTTATCAAAAATATCTCATTTGTTAAGAAACCAAATAAAATTGCTATCTGAAGTCTAAAAAAAGTCAGAAAATAAATAAATACGTCTAATCTTGGAAGAATCTTTTCTTAAAGTTTAAGGCAGGTTGTTCTTTCCTTCATTTTTACTGAACAGTTACATTTTGGTCCTCCAAATCAAGCAAATAGCGCGCACACACACACACACTAATGATTGAAACTCCTATGTGGATATTGAATGTAGATATTTCCTTCACAAATATTTTCTATATTGTCATAGGCATTCTCATAGCCGAATATTCTGCTCACACACTCACAAACACACACACACGTATATGTGCATGTGTATGTATGTGTTTAGATTGAATAGAAGATAAATGTGGCCGAAGTATGAATGCAAAATGGTGAAATATAATTATCGGTTGGACGGAAAGGGAAGAAATCCGCTGACTCTTTGTCGATCCAAAAGTTTTGAAAGGAATTCAATCAGGCCAAGTTGTAAGTGAGCGCAGGTGTCCCCCACACACCTGGCTGCGAAGGACCGGCTATGTAAAGGCATGAATAGAACCAGTGCTCTTTTGTTGTAGATTACAGCGCACGTGTCAGTGTATGGTTTACGATAACGGTTCACTTGGACAATATAGGCGCCCCATATTTTCCGCATGATGCCCGTCTCACGCATCACCCTGTCCGAACTTTTATCCTGTGATTACTCCCCACTTCTTCTAAAACGTAAAATGTGACTATTCTCACCCGTGCATCAATTATATATCAGTGCGTGAAAGTCACACCTACTTTCTTCTACTCACTTACCTAGTTTTGCCGTAATTACCTGACAAAAATTTTAGCGGTTGTTATTCTTCCTCTATTATATCCGGTCGTTTTCCACTTTTCAATCAGTCCTGTGATTGCTGACCTTTTCACAATCCCCCCCCCAAAAAAAAACAAAACAAAACAAAAGAAAAAACATGGCCAGTGTCCTTTTCCGTCGCTTGAAAAGAAAGCTGCAGAAGGATGGTAAATGTATTAAAAAACTTGGATGTGGCTCGGGGACCCCTGCCTATCTAAAGACCAGGAAAAATGGATAATTTTTGGTCTCTGGTATATCTGTTGTCTCTGTTTTTTTTCCTTTTTTTTATTTGTATTTGATATGTACGATTCATTGTAGAACTACTAGGTGTCAATAAAGAAAACTAGTTTTGCGTGCGGTTCTTTTAGTTAATTAGGAAGTCCATCTCAACGACGGCTGTTTTTCATCCCGCTTTTCTCTTTTCTTTTTCTCGTATTATTTACAAAGTTTACATTGACTAAAATCTAGAGTAATATGACACCCGTCAAGGATCGAACTTACTGTGCGAGTGAAGTGGTCTGCGACTTCAGCTTACTAATTTTGTTGCGGGAGGTATCCTCTAGTAATATCACTTCTCCCTTGAATTCACAGTATCTGGTAAAAGAATAGATCAATGAGTCAGTAGCCGTAAAATTTATTTCGATTTAAAATTTCTACTGCAGAATCAGTATGATTAATGGAAAAGCACCGAAGGAAAGAGATCCTTTTGAAAAATTAATATTTACGTATACAATAAATGATTTGGCTTCCAACTTATTGATGTAACATTCGAGGATGGATCAATAAGTTTGTAGATGGACACAATTATTAAGAGATATGTCATTTAAATTTTCATTGTAAATTATCTGATTCATATGACTAATCGAGAAGCCTTCAGTGCATTTACACGCTGTGAGATCATGTTGAAAAATAAAAAATTGTCGAATAAGATCATCAGATTTTGCTTCCTTAAGATGGGGACTTATTGACTTGACTACATAAATTTGCAAACTCCCGTTTTTATATCAAAAGTTCCTGTAAAACATCAGATATAATTGAAATGTAACTAGAAGGTTTATAGGAATGAACTGACGTCCTTTGAGAAAATGTCTTATTTGGTTTATTTGTTAACAGCGTATAAATTCCTTATGGATTATTTAATGCTGGAATTTGATTCGTTCCTAATTGTTTGATTGCCATCATAACTAATTATATTCTTAATGTTCCTTCGCAATCATTTTTTAATCAAACATTTTATTTGGTTACTATAATCATTTGTATGCAGTTATATAGTATCAAGTATTCATACCGAAAGCTGTCAATTATATGGTTTCAAGTAGCTATTCCTATTGGATAATAATCATTTGTTTGCAGTTTTTCGGGATTAGGTAATTCTATCTCATTCGAATATTCTTCAAACAGATCTATTTGAAAGTAATTAATTTCTAAAAGTAGGATTACAGTTATATTTTTAATGTTCCATTGCATTTATTTTTAAATTGCACTTTTTTGCGTATAATCACACTGTTATTTGATATCAAGTATTCCTATATAATACAAATAGTTTACACACTATTGTAAGGTTTCAAGTATTTTTATCAAATGCTAATAACTTATTCTCAATTATACGCTTTCAAATACTAGTTATTATCTAATGATACTGTTATTTGGTTTCAAGTAACTAATAATAATCCTTTCTAAATTACTTTAGCTTTATTTAACTATTCTTAACACAAATAATTTGTATATAGGTAAATAGTTTCAAGTTTTTCTATCTGACATTAATAGTTCTATTCAATAATCATAATAATAATAATAATAATAATAATAATAATAATAATAATACCTGGAAACTCTAATGCATGCTGTTAGAATATACATTCAGGACATAGGAATGGAATTTGGTATAGAAAAATGTGCAATGCTAGTAATGAAAAGTGGCAAACGACATCTGACTGACGGAATGGAACTACCAAGACAAGATTAGAACTCTCGGAGAAAAGTAAACCTATAAATACTTGGGCATTTTGGGGACTGACATCGTCAAACCAGTGGAGATGAAAGACAAAATTAAGAAAGAATATCTCATAAGAACTAGAAAGCCACTCAAGACAAAACTTTCAAGCTGAAGCCTTATCAAAGGAATAAATACTGGGGCTGTACTCCTCGTTAGATATTCCGTACTCTTTCTGAAGAAGAACTTAAGCAAAGAACAAGGAAACTAAAGAGCAAGGAAACTAATGACCATACATAAGGCATTACATCCCAGAGACGACGTTGACGGACTATATGTATCAAGAAAGGAGGGAGGAAAAGGACTTGTCATCATTGAAGACTGTGTTCACGCATCGATACAACGACTCGAGGATTACATAGGAAAATACGACGGGGGACTGATTACGGCCATCAAAAACGATACTGACAACACAATAACTACAAAAAAATTGGGAAGTAAAATAACTCTATGGGCACTTTAAACGACTAATAAGCGACATCTCATATAAGAAAACCTGGACGTGGCTAAGGAAAGGAAACTTTAAAAGAGAAACAGAATCTCTCCTAATAGCAGCACAAAACAATGCCATAAGAACCAATCAAATCAAAGCGAGGATAAGCCGCAAAAAAATAGCAAATATAGATTATGTGGTGATAGAGACGAAACCATCAATCAGATAATAAGTGAATGCAGAAAGTTAGCTCAGAATGAGTATAATACTAGACACGACTAGGTGGGCAAGGTGATCTACTGGGAGATGTGCAAGAAATTTAAATTTGACCATACGAACAAATGGTATATGCACAATCCAGAAGTAGTCCTGGAGAATGACACACATAAACTCCAATGGGGGTTTGACATACAAACATATCACCTAATATCGACCAGAAGATCAGGCCTTATAATAATCAACAAAAAAAAAAAAAGAAGAAAACTTGCAAAATCGTCGACTTTGCTGTTTCAGCTGATCACAGAATAAAACTGAAAGAAAGTGAATGGAAGGATAACAACCTAGATCTTGCCAAGGAATTAAAAAAAAACTATAGAACGTGAAGGTGACGATTATACCAATCGTGATTGGTGCATTCGGTACAGTAACTAAAGGATTATTAAAGGGACTGGAGGACTTGGAGGATGAGGACGGGTGGAGACCATCCAGATTACAGCATTGTTGAGAACAGCCAGAATACTGAGAAGAGTCCTGGAGACTTGAGGAGACTTGCTGTCACTCAAACTCCAGTGAAAGACCACTGGCTAACGCTGATGTGCAAAACTCTAATGAGTAAATGATAATGATAATTATCGCATATCTCAACAAACATCACGGAATTAAATGAACTATGCAGGAGCAAAATTAATCAGTGATAAAATTGGGGTTCCTCGAAAGACCATTAACGAAAAATCATAACCTGGATGAGAAATTCGATTTGAAACGCAGATAAGACATATATGACAACAAGCAAAAATGATAAAATAAAGGGAAAACACTGGAACATGTTGGCACAAAAAGGAAAAAGCAACACAAGTAAAAATGACAATACAAATCGAAGAAATCAATCAGAAAGTACCATCGAAAGAAGGAAGATTAAAAAGATATCGAGGCAAGGTAAAACAATGCAGATAAAACAGGACATTCCAAAACAATGAAAAAAAAAAATTCTACCCACCAGCAGCGGGAGGAGATTGCACGAAGACATACCAACAACCGAATGCAAGGGAAGTAAAACAATTTTGGAGCAACATATAGTAACCAAGGAAACATAACAAAAAAGCTGGATAAGCAACATGCGAAAGAATTAAAAGGACTCGATGAAGGACCGAAAGCAAAAATACTCGAAAAATAGCTAATTGGAAAGCACCAGGCCCTGATGGCATACATGGATTCTTGTTAAAAAAATAACTTCCATCCATGACAGATTAGCTACTGAAATGAATAGATGGCTACAAGAAGCTAACGTACCCGAATGGATGACCAAAGGGAAAACCACATTGATCCAGGAAAACTCTCTTACAGGAACCACGCCAAACAACTGCAGACTACTTATGATGTGAAAAATACTAACGGCACATATAAGGAAAGAGATTTACTACTCGCTAACAAGCTACGGATTGTTCCCCAAGGTAGAGAAAGGATGGAAATGATTCAAACTTCAGCATTATTGAAATCTGCCAGAATTCTGAGAAGAGTGTTGGAGACTTGAGGAAACTGGCTGTCACTAAAACTTCCGTGAAAGACCATTAGCTAACACTGATGTGAAAAACTCCCAAGGAGTAAAACTAATAATAACTTGTTTGCACACATGTTTTCAAGTATCCCAAATCAATGCAAATAATTTTTAGTTGTGTTTGACGTATAGGTGTGACCCTAACAGGTTTTTCCCATCTGCGTCAGAGTGAACTTAAAAGTAATGACATTGAAGGTGTATTCCACACTCCTTAAAGATCCAGAACTAGAACCTCGCCATTAAATTCAGTTTAGTGTATTAGAACACCCATTTGAAAATGTACTCTCAAAATGGCTTATTACAGTTCTGACGGTATCTACACACTATCACATTTTGTGAAGATGAATTTGAACTGGACCTCTGCTGGATAAGCTTCCAGAACTGAATACTTTTGCTGCAGATAGAACGTCAACAGGTAGAAGTGAAAGAGCATCGTTTCTTTGCGGGTTGGGAACATGGAAAACCTGATATTTGTATTGTTGGATTGCGGTGTGCGTTATATAAACGTAATCAATGAGAAGCGGTACACCATAGTGGGATCAGTATTAGAACATTTCTTAAGATTCTCTTACTTGTAGAATCAAACAATTGTCAGTCCAATTTAAAATTGAATGCTGTGTCTGCATTCTCACTGAATGTGACGTTTTCATCACGTAACTTCTAAGTATTATGGAGATAATTAGGAAATACGAAATAGAACCCTTCCCTCTTTCCAACGTAAAAGCATCAATATTATAGACCTTTATTACAGCGGGAAACGACGAGTAAACGGGTGGTCTACAATCTGAATAAAGCTCTATTTCAAGTAGTCACATCATGAGAGGATCGTCAAATTCTATTTTACTTTGAGTCGACGGAAAATGGAAAAAGAAAATGAAGACTTTATCATGTATGAAAATGCAAAATAAACAAAATAACAACGAAAAAAATGACCAACCAACTGAGGTAATGGGATAGCCATTTATTTTTTCCTGAGGTTAGTATCAGATGGATCGGTGAATTAAATATTTTGTGTAGTTCTTTATGTCTCCTTTTAAGACGCTTTGTTGTTTGCGACGTTATATTAAGGTGCTGTTTGAGTTCGTTGGGGCTAAGAGCTTCAAAGCTCTTTTTGTCTGGCTCATCCCAGTCCACTTCAATACAACATTCCGATTTACCACTAACATATAGATCGGGAAATGAAGCAGAAGAAAAAATATAATACTGAATAACATTATCAACAATAATTATGATTGCATTCAATAGAATCGTTCGTATAATGGCTCTATTTTGTAATATCTGTAGTTTGTACTAACTTTTGGTTACTTTTTCGATCTTCTTGATTTTCAAAGTATTTCTATCCTAAAATCATTAGAATGCACACGACATAAAATGCCCTGACAATTGATAAAGGAAGTCATAGTCCAAAAACATTGCGTCCAGCGTTGTAAACGATTAGCTGTACAGACTTGAATGCCTTTCTTGGGTTCGACAACAATAACAAGGGACTTGTGATTTGTTAAAAGGGGGAAATGTCACCCATTAAGCATTTAAAGACATTTTTCATTGCAACGATGATTGGGCAGGCTTCTTTTTCGATTTGGCCATAATCCCACTCAGCGAATGGTTGGGATCTAGATACATGAGCTTTTGCTTTTTCTCACACATCTGGAAAAATCTATGAAATAACTGATCCGATTCGATTGTTTGAGGCATTAGAGACTACAATAATATAAAGATAGATTGTAATGTGTTTGCAATAATTCTCAACTATTAAAGACTTAATTCTATCAAATGTGAACTGTCATTCACTTGGCCAGTTCAATGGTATATTATTTTTTAAAAGGCGACTGAGAGAACAACACACTTGGTGCATTTCTCGCACAAATGTAGTATATTACAAAACCTAGAAAAGGGCGTATATTTGGAGAATTTATCGGTGTCACCACATATTGGATAGAGTAAATATTTTCGAGATCTGGACAGCAACCATTTTTTACCCTTGATATCTAATAGATATCTGTCTATATTTCTGAGATGAGGTACTATGCACATTATTTACATTTTTCGGACTATTTTCAGTTATCAGTTATCTCCTGTTAATTTCCTCTCTGAAAGTTCTCCACTGCATTCACCGGCTATTGAACTCACAATATTTTGGGTATGTCACTGGATCTAGCCAACGACTTTATCCACTATGCCATGTGTCCTTGAGGACATCAATGTATGAATTTCTGAGTATTATAAACCTAATGTCTTCAGTAACCATTTTTACCAGTGTTCATATTGCAATTTTGCTGTTACCATTGCATGTTTTACTTTTTTTTATACTAGAGCTCATATAGCAACTTTGATGTTATTGCTTTTTTCTGGTGCTCCTTATTACTGGTTACAGTATTATATTAATTTCTATGCTTCGTCAGCTCAGGAGATTTTTGTGGCCTAGCGTATGTGCTGATTCCTTTAGTTTACAAAATTTCCAATGGTGTTCCTTGTCTATGATCTCAACCTGGTCTCACAGAGGGAGGTGATCTCCCTGTTCTCTCCATATGTGACCAGACACGCCTGATCTTTCTACTTCCCCGCGTGTTACAGCCTTCTGGTGTTCTTTAAGCCTCACCTTAAGGGGGCGGCCTGTTCCTCCTCTATATTTCCTTCTGCAGCTGCACGAGAAAGCGTACGCACAGTCTTTAGTCATGTTCTCCTTTATGGTGGGGGTCTTACTTGGGAGAGATATCTGTGAAGTGCCGTCAAGCTTTTGAAGGTTGTCCTGATGTTATATGGACCGCAGATCCTTTGTATGTTCTCTGATAACCCCTTCACATAAGACAGGCAGACTGTTTTCTGAGTGTTTTTCATCTCTTTTATCCGCTTATCCCAGTTTTTGTGTGTGTGTGTGTGTGGGGGGCTGCCATGTACTCAGGGTATTTGTTACGTTGTAGGGTACTACTTATTCAGACTAATTCCTTATCTAATGTCTCTAGGTCGCCACTTATGACTTTTGCTCGGTGTTGTAAGCAGCGAACGATTGCTTTCTTTACGCTGTATGGATGGTGGGAGTTGAAATTGAGGTACTGTCCGGTGAATGTTGGTTTTCCAACCACTTGGAGAAGGCTGGAGCGTACAACGGCCGAAACGTCGTGATAAACATAGCGACAAAGATGAGGACAACAGTTCGAAAAATGTAAATAATTTATCTAATAGATGTTCGAAAAAATATACATTTGTCAGCTCCTAAACGGAATCCATATAGTTGAATTTATTCAATTACCCCAGTCAAACCTCGTAAATACTGTTGGCGTGGCATCCATCGTCTGTTAAAATATGGCAAGTGTCGACTTTACTTTAAACGGAAGACGGGAAAATAGGAACCAACCTTGATGTGTATTGATTGTAAGTAACTGACAAATTTTTTTTGAGTAGGCGAAAAAGTGAATAATGACACTTACCACAGGAACAACATGCTGTTGGTGGTGTCTTTTTTGACGCCTTTAGAGTTGTTTCTCTTGCTTGTATGTTGTTACAAATCGGTGATTTCGCAACCTGCAATACAATTTTCAGATTGAGTAAACGGATGTTGTAATATCTTTCAATGTAAATTATTTCAGTTGATCAAGTTTCGATAGTGGGGAGATTGAAAATAAAGAATTTAAGGTAATTTTCCGTTAGTGACTGCAGTTGAACTTTTTCATATTTACGCTTGACGAAACCTACGAAGGTCATGTAGTCATCTGCCTCGTGTTTGGTTAACTTGAAACGGTTGTATCGAAAACTGAACAGAGAAAATTGTTATCTAAATATTTCACTTAAATGATTCCCTGTCTGATTACTTAAGTTGTTCCAGAAGGATAAAATTTTTGAAAAGTTCGTATTCGACTGTACTAGATTTTCTGACAAGAAGACATTTTCCACATATCGTTTTTGCTAGAAAATTGAGAAAATTTTCTTCCCAGCGTTTTTACCATGTTTCAAATGTGTGACTAGATTCAGTTTTGTTGTTGAACTCGGAAATAATAGCTGTGAGAGAGTCAACAGCAACTTCTGAACTGCTGAGAGAAATTGTTTTTGCAAGTTGCATATTAAAACATCGAGATAAAAAATTCCGTAAATGTAGCTCGGCTGGTACAAATTGCGCTTATTGTTGTTTCAGAATTTCTCCTTCCAGACAGCGGTATACAAATAATGGATTCGTTGGGATTAGTCCTCCTAATAATCAAAGTCATATTATTAGAAGGATCTTGTTTTTTTTTTTTTTGGGCTGAATTTCATGGATCCAAAATAACTAGATACGTTATTCTTTTTTTCGTGTAGCATCATTATAAACACTCCTAACCAAATTTATCTAAATCAACATTTCAAAGCATAGAAATGGAGCAAACATATAAAAGGACTGACTGGTTCAGAGATACTTTTTATTGCTTCAAAATTGAAACTGAAAAGAATAGTTCTACGAACTGAGCCTATATATATATATATATATATATATATATATGAAATGAGTGTGTGTGTGTTTGTGTGTGTGTGTGTGTATTGTTTGATTTCTTTGTTTAATGGCATATTAACCTTCGTTGGTTATTTTATGCCAAAACCATCCTTCGGGAAGAACAGTAGAGTTACTATTTAACCCATAGCTGGGAGGATAAAAAGGTGCATACCTTTCCGAAAGTGAACGTAATAGCGCTATTAGAGTTCGAGCTCGCTTACTACGATTCTGCAGTTCATTGCTTTAACTTTTACACCACGAGGATACCCCCATGTGCATATTCAAGAGACACACGTTCACACACACACACACATCTACATATATATATATATAATTCTACAATAGAAAATCTGATAACCGATAGAATTTTTTCTTGAATTTTTTTGAAGTGAAATCCACTCAAGCCATTTTTTTCTTTTGATAGTATTTATTTTTACCAAGTGGAAGTCATTTGGCCCTGACCTTGTGTGTAGTAAGAGTGTGGGCTACTTAGTGCGTGTATCAATGTGGCTCTCAGTAAAAAGACTGGATCTAACAGATACGAATCAAGTTTCCTTGTTGGCTCGGCGATCGACCTGTTTAATTCACTATTACATCACATCCATGTCATACGTTGCCAGTAAAAAATTGGAGTTAAGGTAGACGGGAACAAATAACCATGGTAGAGTCTTACTGCCTTGGGCTCAACAGGTGTTTCATGCGGGCTGCCTCAAACTTCCTAAGCAATTTATTAGGACTATTACTCATGTCTCAACATTGTCTATTATGTTTTCTTTATACATTAACCTCACTTCGAGTCGGACGAACATATACATACACACGAACGCACACACGATATGTGTGTGTGTGTGTGTGTGTGTGTGTGTGCATGCGTGCTTACACTTGTGTATGTATCCATGTATATAGAATATCTCCAAAAGAAATAAGCATAATAAACTACATAAAATATTGAATTCGGATACTGTTTTTGAGAGAAATGAATTTATCATTAAGGCTTTCGACGACTCCGGGTGTTCGATTGTCAGTCATGGTGTCATAAACTATGACTGTTTAGAAGGGGTTTTGTGAACTTGAATTAAGCAAAACTGAGCAAAAAGGTTATACGAGGATCATTGAAAAAGTTTCCAGAATTTTTTCGAATGGGCACTTTTATTGATAGTACACACATGAAACTCTAGTCCCCTTCGAAGTAATCTCCTCCGGCTGCAATGCACTTGTTGTAACGTTCCAACAACTTCTGGAAGGCCCCATGGAAGTTCTCATGTGTGAGCGTGTCAATGACTTTCGTCACAGCCTCTTTCATCTATTCAATTGTCTCATAACGACAGCCTCTGAGCTAAGGGAATAACCAAAAGTCACAGGGAGCAAGGTCTGGACTATAAGGAGGGTGAGGAACTGTCTTGATGCCAATCTTGGTCAAATAGTCTGTGACAAAGATGGAGTTGTGGACTGGTGTATTGTCCTGGTGGAAATGCCACTAACCCGATTTGAAGAGTGCTGGCTTCTCTTCCTGAACTCCCTTAAAACTTTAACATAGTAACCCTAACCCTAAGCCTAACCCTTTGGCCAATCAACTTTGGTGTATTGAGTTCCTTACTCCTCCACACCTCTCATCATCCCTCACAGACACGCTGCCTTCCTTGAATCTCTTATGCCACTCAAAAACTGATAGGGGGTCTCCTCGTGGTGTAATGGTTAAAGCGATGGACTGCGGAATCGTAGTACGCGTGTTTGTACTCCAGTCGCGCTATTACGTTCACTTTCGGGTAAATACCCTTGGGAAAGGTATGAACCCCCTTATCCTCCCATTTATGGGTTAAATAGTACCACTACTGTTCTTCTAGGAGAATGGCTTTGGCATTAGATAACCTAAAAAGAGTTAATATGCCATAAAACAAAGAAACCAAACTAAACCAAACCAATCAAAAACTGATGCTCGATTCATGCAAGATGATCCAAAAGCAGTCTGAAGCTTTCCATACGGTTCAGTGGCGTTTTTTCCAAGGTTAAAACAGAATTTTATTGCATATCGTTCTTCCTCACGTCCAGATTGCATTTTTGAAATTCACCAGCTGTGACAATGAGGCTTTAGTAGGGTATATTCCTATTCCTGCTGTAGCCGTTCATTTGAACCAGAAATCATAAAAATTGGTCAGTCATTTCATAATATGTATAGCAATAACAGTGAATTTTCAAGAGTCTACGACAATTTTAAATGTCTGTACAAAAAAAGTTTGGAAACTTATTGAAGGCACCACGTATATATATTTTTTAAAAACAATTTGGGAAATTACCGGTGATTAGATAATCAATCCATGATCGGTAAAAGAAATTTGAAATGATAGATGGTTTGTATAAAGACAAACCCAAGATTTAAAAAAACAAACAAACTATGTTGCATATTGTTAACTATTCAACCGACATAAATCCACAAGTCAGACGTGACAAAATCCTTCCTGATAAATTTAAAAGTAAAATGATCCCTATCTGTTTAAAAGCAAAAGGTTTTCCTCAAAACCAATATCATTAAAATATGCCTTGAGATAAAAAGAATTCGTATACTTTCTTGTTTTTTAAAGGTACATGAGAAAAATGCAATGAAAGTACATAGTGAAGCCTACTACTCCCGTGAGTGCTGCCTGGAACATTTATTTTTAAAGTGATCAGGAAGATCTAATTCCTCCAGAAAATGAATAAAATTTCCATCTGGGAAAAGAAATTGGATTAATTTTTGCGCAGAACAAGTTGCTGATTACTTTTGCGATTACATTTGTAACTTATCTTTCACTTATACAATTATTATAACTGAACCCAAATAATTTAAGAGAAGATCTAATTGTTAAATAATGTTCGATGACATCGCTTTAAAAAGTTTTCTTATTGAACGGTGATGGGGAACAGAGTTTGCAGCTTCTCTCTCAGCAGATATTAGCAGCTATAGTAATGTCGTTTGCCTAAATTCCTAAACAGGTACTCTTTTATCAGTCAACCATTGTGAAATATTTTTAACGTGATGTAGTTTGGGAGAGAAGTATATCTATGCTTCCCATGAATATTATGGTTAAGTAAATATAAGCGGCTTTCACTAAAATTCAAAACTCTGTATATTCCGTTTTCTGTGTCGGAAACCTTTATTCCAACTCGCAGTCGATTGATTCAAAGTCATTGGAATACATTGGCTTAAATCAGATGCTTATCTATTATTTTGTAAACAAGATATTATTTTGTAAATAAAATATTTTTGTAAACAATATATTTTCATTAAAGAGAAACCACCGTGCTATGTTGTAGAATCATGAAACAGACAATTGATGGAATTTGAAGGAAATGACTGATTTTTTTGGAAAAAGTTACATATCCCGCTTTCTTTGACACAATTACTCATACTTATAGTTTTCAAATGTATTTTTATGTAAGGACTTTTTATGACTTATCTATTCAGTGTTTTTACATTTATTACCATTGCATTTTTATCACAACGTTGTTTGAATTAGTACAACTGTATAATAAGCAGTATATATAAGGTACAAGATGCCATATCAAGCACCATTTAAAACTAATTTATTGGGATTGATTTATATTATTTGCGGCCGTAGAAATTAAATCGACTAGGAGAACAAATAAAGGAAGAAATTAGAATTAACTTAAAACGAAGAAAAATGTAATTAATCTAATTAATTAAGGTGGTTGGTTGTAATCGATGGATTTCAATATCAATGATAAACTGAACGTCTTTATCATTCATTGATTTACTGAGATTAGGGTCTTTATCTTAAGTGATATAGTCACAGATGTAAGTTGTACATACTGGTATTCGACAAGTGTTTGTTGCACTCTTGTAGATTGAAGTTAGGTCTCAGTAAAACAATAAAACATAAGGCGATTAAAACTATCAGTACATTTGCAAGGCTGTGATAACTGCAACACTTAGCCCAGCCAAATGGGTACCTTTAATTTAGAAAGGACATTTGACCAACAATTTACAAAATTCCAACACCTGATAACGCTTCTGGTAGTGCAAAACGTTTTATATTCTGGTTCCGCTGAACAGCTGAAAGAAAAAAGATTGTCAGAATTTCACATATAAATATTGAAGTAGTTTGGGCATGGACCTGTAACGGTTCTTGTCTTTGGAAATGGACTCAGTGATCCCAATAAAAATCCTGAAAAAGACTTTACGTTTTACTTTGCGCTAATAACTCTTGGAAATGGCCCGAATATATCTCACAGCTATTTATCCTTATGTGCATTTAGACTAGACTCTTTAGCCCAGATATGGAATCTGGTCGGAAGAAATAAAACTCTGAATTCAAACCAGCCACTCTCTGTTAAAAAATTGACATTGTGCTGCATCCTACCAGAGGCGGAGGATCAGGATAAATACACATAAGCAATAAACCAAGTAGCATATATAAAAATATATGTGGCCTTAAACAAGATATAAAATTGCATCCCGTATTCTCGAAAGAGCTCCCTTGACATTTATGATCGAAGATTATAACATTGCGGTTACAAGTAAGAATAAGCCTAATGTAAGATTGGACAATCGTACTCATTGTATGTAGTGCTGATGTTGTTACCTTAATTTTTATGGCAATGAATTCTACAGTCTTCTTCGGGTATATAATCCGTACAGATTAATATATTCGTTTTCCCACGTAGACGATATGTAGCATAAGGCATGTTTTTTGAAAGCTTGAAAATCCATCGACGTTTATATGCGAGTAAGATTCAAAATTTGCATAACTCTATCAACGTATGACTGCATGTCTTAGAGCGAATCAATGGCTTACTCTTTTTGATGCGCAATACTCTAAGAGAGAAATTGTCACGAACAAGAACTTTCACAAGGTAAGAAGGAAGCCGGTTTTTGAAGGATAAAAACAGATTAGTCTATCCAGACTATTTAATTCCATCAACTTACCGTCAATATCATTAATAACTACTCATCTAACATGTGTGAATGTAATTTATATCAAGGGTCGATTCGTAATCGTTTCACTGTTAAGCAGAGAAAACCACAAAGTGCTAAAATCTCTACTGGTCTGATAAACACAACGAACTAGTAAGGCAATACACACTGCTTCATTCAATTTATCCGCTCTCCGGCGATGTTTCCTGATAGTTATCTGATCCTCATCCCAGAAACGGTTATGTGTGACCTTTCTTCGGATACTGTCACTTATTCTTGAATTTTTCACTTCCATTTTGGATATGTATTTTCAATTATTTCTCGAACATGAGTTGTAGTTTTTAAAAATCTTTTAAAAATGTTAATGACTCTTGTTGATAATATTTTTATTCTAAAACATACAGTGAAATTGCTTTCGGTATTCTTCTGTCCCTAGAAGTTTAGTCAGATATATCTGGAATTATACAAAAGACGAGAGTGAGAGAGAGAGAGAGAGAGAGAGAGAGAGAGAGAGAGAGAGAGAGAGATCAGTATATACATATATTGGTGGAACGTTTTCTGTTGGAGATATAGTGTAATTTGATGCTGCATTCTGGGAAAATTGAGTCTTTCAATTACCTTAAAATGACAGATAAATGGCGACCATTTTGTAATTGAAATTTTGCCCTGGGATTGATTGTCTGTGAATTGGAAATTGACTTGAAACACTGAAGAACCTTTTGTGAGTTTACTAAATTAATCTCTGTATTAAGGTTTTAATTTGTCAATGTTATTAACACACACACACACACATTGTAATTTTTAAATGATTCAAAGGATATGTGAAACTCTGCATTAGAGGAACAATCATACGAGATTCAGATTTTTAAATATAAGGTTTTACATCTGCTCTACTCTAAAACTATTGAGCACATTTTAACTCACTTTTTATATACAATTATCATTATCAATCACACACAGACACATTCATTCAATATATATATATATATATATATATATATATATATATATATATATATATATATATATATATATATATATATATATATATATCGTATGAGCACAGTGTACGTGAAATGGGCGATACGTAATTTGAGGATTATACTTAAAACACAAGAGAGAGAGAGAGAGAGAGAGAGAGAGAGAGAGAGAGAGAGAGAGAGAGAGAGACTCTGTGTGTGTGTGTGTGTGTGTAAGAGGTGTGATGTAATGCACGTAAATTTGTGGTCTATTATTTAAATTATTAAATCTCAAGTTTTACACACACACACACACACACACACACACACACACACACACACACACACACACACACACACACACACACATATATATATATATATATATATAGTATTTGTGTGTAAGAGGAGGGTTCAATTTAGAGAATAACAACACAGAAAACAACAGCGGAAAACCGATTTCTTCTAAGGAATGCATCGATTTCTTCCTGTTTACAGTTTCTTCGCTAGATATCTTGACATTATGACGCATTAGTAAAGTGCTCTGAAGCTTGTCGAAGAAATGAGTGGATGACTGGCTGACACTCGTCATTAGAATTTCTCAACGAAAGTTAGCATTAAATATGGATAGCGTACTTCCTCTCACTAATTTATTTGTTGAAAAGCTGCCTTCAGTTAGTAATAATAAATGGTAGATATCCTCAACTCAAGAATAAATAGATAAAAAATAGAAACCCTAAATAACGTAATAAGCTAATATAATATGCTGGATGAAAATTGTGTAAAAGTCAAGCATGACAGGGAAGGAAGAGTTAGACATTGAGAATTATGCAAATAGATTGGATTTAACCTTGTAAACAACTCGTGGAAACGAGAAAGTGCTTCACATTTTTTTAATTCTATGATTTTGACAAACCAGATAGAAACAAAGAGAAAGCTAAGAGAAAAGTTGTCCGAGTGTAAATGTTCTTCTAACGAACGGATAAAGATCTTTTTTAAAAATTGGGTATGGGGAATTAGAAAACATATTCTCAGGATTAAGAAAACAGTGGAATACAAAACTGCTAATAAAACTTGGAGTTCTTCTAAACATGCCAAAAATAATAAAATCGATTTTGAGTTTTTTTGAGGAATTAAGACTGTGCTGTCCTAGTTGGGATTGCGAAGAAAATGAGAATGGTATTGGTTTTAATGATGCCTTTCAACCTCTAGTGCTAACAACCAAATATTCGGAAAAAATAAGATTTATGATAAAAATTACAATTATAAAATAAGACCATACTTGTTATTTTAAAAATATCACTAAATTAGATAAATGGGGAGCAATTGTCTTGAGACTGATCCCCGGTTACAGATTTCTAACTCACTTTATCATTTTTTTAGAATTTCGTCTGTTTAGTGTTCTTAATTAAATATATTTCTTGGATGCACCTATGATTTTACAAAAATAATGGAGAAATAAATAAATTATACGTATTTAAAAGAGGACAAATATAATTGACGCTGGTTATACATGCAACCATGGTAACGTGACAGAGATCATAATTTCTCATTTGAGAGAGCGAGACAGAGAGAGAGAGAGAGAGAGAGAGAGAGAGAGAGAGCTTTGTCTATGTCGACATGAAGCAGGTATTTTAACAAATTTATCACCAGTCAAGGACATTGTGATAACAATCTCCTTTCTACTTGGACAAAGACAGACGGTATACGAGGACAGAAAATACCGTCATATCTTCGTTGTATTCTTCTTGTGAAACCAATTTTTAAACAATGATCAATTTACGGTGTCCTGTTACCAGACAGCTGCTTCAAGTGTAGAATTCAAACAATCTTGGTTGGTGGCGATGAAGTCAACTGGAACAAACACCTCACCTATAAGAAGCATTTTTGGCTGAGGAGACAAATCAGCAAGTCACAGTAAAGACAAATTGTTGACTTGAAGATTAAACTAAATGTAAAGCTTTTTACATCGTTACCTTCAGAGAGTGCTCGAAACATGTAGCCATTTGCCAGATTAAGTTGAGTTTTGTTAATTCTTCATAGCGAGAAAGTTTTATCTTATTCCTTTGTATATACAAAAATATATGTTTGTCCTAAACAAAGTCTAATGTGTTATTCTTCAACCATTTATTACTATAATCTCCCTTATTTATTTACACGCTTACTAAAACTCAAAATATATTTCATAGTGTAACGGAAATTGAGTAGCCTTCCTTGCTGTCGAGATAAATGCAACATAAATGCAGAGCTGCAACATGAAGTGGTATTTATTCAACCACCACCGCATTGGAATGTATGACAACTCATTAAATTTGATGGCTCAGCAGGAATCAAGCCTCCTATGGGGCAATTCCAAAAATATATCAGTTTTGTTGACATTCCTCTTTCGGTGTAAATTAGGGACAAGACAATAAAACCCAGACTTTACTGCTTTTAGACTAAAGCATAGGTAGTGACAGGGTGTAGGACACTGAGATGATTTTTTTAGTTATAAAAGATTTTTCAATACTTATTTGTATAAAGGTGAAATTCACTGTTGACAAAAAGGGATTTCGTTATTTTGTTTTTTCTTTTTATTTATCCTGATCAAGTCTCACAGAGAGAAAAAAGGTTTAGAAGGTAACAGAGTTTTTATTTTGTGAAAGTTAATTTCAGAATTTTTCCAATTCTACTTTTTGAAATTATTTTAAAAATATCAGATAAGTCATTTGAGGACATGGGAACTTTTCATGAACATTCTTATCCATACTGAAAGGGTTTCAAACCCAATCTACTATTGTAACATTAAAAAAGAATAAGGAAATCACAAAGAATATCTATGTCGATAAAATTTATTATTTCATTCAACACTAAGCATACATTAGGCAATTTTTTAAAATCATTGCAACCTTAAAGATTTTCTTAGAAACCTAAAATAGGATTTTGAATTGTAAAAGACTGGTAAAATTCATTCGTCAGTTGCATCATCTGGGGATGCATTTGCAAATCACTTGGGAACTCTGGAGGCATTGTACAATGGGCTTCTGATTTGTGGTTGGATGCTGCAGTATGGAATTATCTTGCCCATAACTTATCTGCTTTTTTTTGTTCTTCTGGGGTTTCCGGAAACCATGGTAGCTAAGGAAGAAAATATGGAAGACTTCTTTTGTATAAACTAAGTCAAACCTTCATTCCTTCAATTAACAGGATATTTTGTTAGAAATCATAGAAAAGGGGTTCTTGTTTCGAGAACTCCACAAATACACATCTGTCCTGTGGACTAGCAGACGCTGAAAGAGATCGATTCCAATCAAAGAGTAAGAAAAATAACATGAACGTGAGTGGCCAAAACTTTGTGATGAAGACAAGAAAAATGAGAAAATGAATCACTATATAAGAATTTCAAGAAAACTGGAGAGAACACTGATTAAAATGTGATAAAATCACTAATGATGAAAGCGTCATTTTTTGCATTAACAAGCTACATATTTGTGGCAGCAGAGGAAAGATTGGAGAATTATCATTATCATTATCTAACCCTTTTCAGAGTTTTTCATACCTGTGTTAGCTGATTGTTTTTCTGAGTGACAACTGACAGCAAGTCTCCTCTAGTCCTCAGGACTCTTCTTAATATTCTTATCCTCTTATTTACAAGTGTTCCAGTCCTTGTTCTAATTCTTTAGTGACAGGACTGAGCGCACAAATTCCGATGGGTATCACCGTCACTTTCAAGTTTCATAGTTTTTTAAAATTTTTCTAGCAATGTCAAGGTACTTATCTCTCTTTACGCTTTCTTTTAGTTTTACCGTGTAGACAGCCGGAACGGTAAAGTCCACTATTCGGCAGGTTCTCTTTTTTCTGTTTTGTTGACTCACGCTTCGTCTATTCTGGCTGCGATTAGATGATATATATCAAAATTGTGAGCGTCTCATTTTCTAGGATGGATTCTGGATTTTGCATATACTTATCATATGATAGCTCGTTTCGTCTCTATCACCACATAACCTACATCTGCTATTTTGTTGCATCTTGTCTATTTTCCCTTAACATAGTCTTTATGGCGTTGTCTTGTGCTGCTATCAGAAGAGATTCATTTTCTCTCTTAAATTTTCCCTTTCTTAGCCATGTCAGAGTTTTCACGTGTGAGGTTTCCTCGTTTGTCGCTTAAAATGTCAATATAGTTGTTTTTCTTTCGGTTTAGTTTTCAAGTTATTTTTGTTCCGATGATGCGTGTGTCATCTGTATTGTTTCTGATCGCTGTAAACAGTCTTCTTCATTTTTTAATGTAGTCTTCGAGTCGTTGTATCGATGCATCAACGCTATCTGCAATGCTAACAAGTCTTCTTTCTCCTTATCTTGACACTGACAGTCTGTCTACGTCATCTCTGAGATGTAAGGCCTTATGCATCGTTATGAGTTTTCTTGTTCTTGGTCTATTTGAGTTCTTCCCTCGTCCACTTCAAGAATGATCCCGAATATCTTACGAGTGGGAGAACCCAAGTGTTTGTCCCTTTGATGAGATTTCTGCAACATAGTTTGTTCTCCTGAGGTATTGTTCTCCTGAGGTATTCCTTTTTCATTTTTCTTTCATCTCTACTTGTTTGATGGTGTTAGCTTCCAATATTCCCAAGTATTTGTAGGTTTCCTTTTCTCCGAGCGTTCTAATATTTTTGAAATTTGCTATTTCTATTCCTTCTGTCATTTGTTTTTTTTTTTTTGCTTTTCACTATTAGCATAGCACTTTTTTCTAGGCCAAATTCCATCCCTATATCGTCTCTGTATATCCTTACTGCCTGTATTAGGGTTTTTAATTATTTTTCATTTTTTGCTAACAGTTTTATTTTGCTCATTTACATTAGGTGGTTGATTTTTCTTTTGATTAACGAAGTTTCTATGCACCAGTGCATTTCCTAGGTATGTGATTCTGTTGTTTTTTCACTATAACAAATATTAATGGTGATAGCATATTTCCCTGGATGATCCCTGTCTTGATTTTCACCTCAGCTAAGCTTTTCCCTCCTGCTGTCAGTTCCAGTCTCCAGTTTTCAATGGTATTCTCGATAAACCTTATGACTTGGCCGGATATCTATCACATTTTGAGACAGTCTATTATCCAGTTTTACTGGACCATATTATAGACCTTTTGGTCATCAATCCATGGCATAGCTCAATTTTTCGTCTCGTTTTTCTCTTCTTAAAGATGTGTTGATCAATGTATAGTAACTCTCCTGTTTCTCTTGTTCTCTTGTAGCATTCCTCCTGTTCCTCAGGGCGCAGTCCACAGCTTATTAACGAGTAGTAAATCTTAATTTGTGCCGTTAGTATTTTCCACATTATACGTTGGCACGTTATAAGTCTAAAATTGTTTGGGCGGTTCTTTTTTGGTGGTCTTTCTGGACTTGGGTGGTCTTTCCTGTGGTCGTCCATTCAGGTATTTCTGTTTCTTGTAAGCATTTATTCATTACAATAATCATTCTGTCGTGGATAGACCTGAATTTTTTACACAATTTTCCATGTAGCCATCAATGCCGGTCGTTTTCCAATTTGGTACTTTTTTGAGTGTTGCTCTGAGTGAATCAAGGTATCTTTTCGCCTAAGGTCCTTCTTCGAGTCCTTCTAACTCTTTTCATATATTAGTAATCCACTTGGCTTTTCTGTTACATTCTCTTCGTTCCCATATTTTACTTCTAAATTGTTTTATTTCATTATCATCCGGTTGTTGGTATATCTTCGTATATTATCCTCCTAATTGCTCGTAGAATTTTTTTCGTTGTTTTGGAATTTTCTGTTTGTCTGTATAATTTTATCCTATCTCGATATCTTTTTAGTCTTCCTTCTTTCGCGATTACCTTCTGATTTATTTCCTCGAGCTGTATTGTTTGGTTTACTCGTGTTCCAGTGTTCATCCTCTATATGATCATTTTTGCTTATTGTCATAGAATTTTTAGCTGATCTCATTAATCAAGTTTTCTGACAGTCTCGATCCTTTCGTTATTCTCCTATTCCTCTTGTCTTTTTCTTAGCCAGAACTATTCCTAGAGTACCACATACTATATTCTACAGTTTTTTTCAGGACTCAGGCAGGATTTTCGATTTCTTTCATTTCCATTTTCTGCCGGAACAGCAAAATCCACACGACGACAGGTTGTTTTCTTCTTATTAATTAACAATGGGTCTGATTTTCATGTCTGGATTAGGTGAAACCTTTTGGATCTTAAAATTCCTGAAAATTACATGCATCTCATTTTATTTGATGGATTCTGGTTTATGCATATCTTTTCAAACTGAAAAAATAAATGATGGTTGACAAAAGCTGAACTCTGGACACTTGCAAACTCTAATGACCCAAAAGATGATTTTTTTAACAAAAGCATGAGAACTATGTGGAAGCCAAAAGTGAACCACTCAGAACAACTGGTCGCCCTCGACAACAAAACAATAATCCAAAAGAAGACTGACAAGATTGTGTTAACTACCGTGGGATCTCGCTTCTCTCCAAATCAGGGTAAATATTTTCCCGTATACTGCTCAATAGGAGGTGCCCGTGGTGTAATGGTTATCGTCGTAGGAAATGGACACGGAGACATGAGTTCAAATCCTGGACGAGACTGATAACATTTCACATAGCACTAATACCCTTGGGAAAAGTATGAATCCAGTTATTCTCCCTCCAGCTATGAGTAAATAGTAGGGCAGAATAGGTTCTTCAGCCTTGGCGAGGCTACTAGTCAAGGAGAAGGACAACTCTGAATTCAAACCTGTTAAACTCCGCTTAAAAAATTGACCTTGTGTCATAGCCTGCCCGAGCGGAGGGGTTGGGTAAATAGAGTATACTGCACAATAGACTAATGACTGTAGGGGAGGATATCCTACCCGAGACAGAATATGGCTTCTGCACAAGCTGAGGAACTACAGACATAATCTTCTTGCGATTTTGTACCATAGCCATGATATGGCTATGTGTGAAACGTACATCGAATGTCCATAAAGATAGAACATAGGAATCTCGAAATTCGAAAAACACTTGACGACTTCTTTGTTCAGGTACGAAACTTTTTATTACCTTTGAGTTTAAAGGTTTTTCGACAAAAGGAGAGAGAGGCACAATCTTTTTATTCTGGCTTTTTCATCCCCCCCGAAACACGTGTAGTACCCGCCACAAAGGCCTCCGCGAGCAAGCGAAAGTCAACCGTCTCGTTCGGTGTCCAGTTCTCAACTCTACTAACTTTCTTCAAATTCCCAAAATTCTCCGCGCGCTTCCGGTGCGTGACGTCATCCACACTCTGTAACCCTGTTCCTCATCTCGGGCTATTGTGACATCTCTGAGTGACACGTCCGCTCTTCGCGCACGCGCGTGAACACCTGTGTTAATGTTGCACCTAAGTAACCCACGCACTGAGTCGAAACCTAAAGAAAAATCCCTCGGCTATTATATTACAATTTGACGACTTTCATAAAAGTCTTCGACACTGCGAACAGGGAAGCACTACAGAACATCCTACGGAAACTATGGTACCCGGACCACTTCGTCAAGCTCGTATATACCTTGCGTACTGGAATGAAAGCATCGGTCAGCTTAAGAGAACTCCCATTTGAAGTTGAAACGGAGCGAAACAGCGCTGCGTACTAACCCCCTTACTGATATTGGTTTTTCTTTTGATAGTATATTCTGATGCCTTCAATGATTGCACCTAAGGAATATGGATACAATGTAGACTGGGGCAACCTGTCAATACCAGCCAATTTAAGTCTACAAAAAGGACCAGAAATATTCTAGTAAGCCAGTTTATGTCTGTTGATGACACTGCTTTCGTGGCCTATAACCACCAAAATCCACTGGAAATAATCACCTGTTTCTCGAAAACTGCAAAGGCGTTTAGGGTGAAAATGAAACAAGAAAACCGAGATTATGTACCAACGTTCTCCGGGATCTCATGACATTGACCAAGACAAATAGATACAGGGACAAGAAAGTGTATTTCTAGTATCTCAAAGTCAGAAAACCAACCTTTTATTAATATCATTCTAGCGTGGCCAGCTCGTCTGTGGCTCAAATCAAGCGGATTCTGCGCAAATCTTAACCATTGTTTTTCTATACCATCGTGTATGGTTGCTGATAAGTTAACAGGGAAGTACAATTTTGTGGTCTTCCTTTCTCCCTTTCTTCCGTTAGTGTAACTGAAATGAGTTTGAGTGGTTACTTAGGAGATTGTTTGTGAACATGGATATCTACGAGTACTCCATGTTAACTATCGAGGAAGCACCTGACAATTATGATACAAGACGTATTGTCTGGGTTCCACGTAGAATTATATTTGGTTTTGTCATTTTTCATGGGTAGAGTATTGTGGCGATACCAGGCCCAGGGGTTATTTAGTATCTGCACTCCTGTCACAGATATGACCAGGTACTTTTAAAAGCAAGGGGAGACTTTTGCATAAAAAATTAAAACCCTGTTAGATTCGATAAGTTTTAACTTTCAACAGTCAATTTAAAAAAAAATGTTCGTTCTATATTTTCATTTGCTATGTAAAATGTTACATGGTGCTTAAAATGGTTTATAATTGATACTCTTTAGTTTAAACCCGAGCAATTTTGTGGCATTCGTTTATTATGGTTTTTGCTCAGCATTTCAAGTGTGCTACTTAATACCGTCTCTATCTGCTAATGATCATTGACTTTTTGTCAAAAAAGTTCTAGTCACTAGACTTCCAAAGGGGGACAGAACCATCCATTTGCAACCATTAATCTTTTTTATTTACCATCATTTCCCCCTTTATTCTTCTCCCCTTCCCAACAACAAATACAAAACTTACAAATAGAATTTAAAAAGCAAAACATTGAAATATAACTTCGATAATGCAACAGATAATTTAAAGATATTTAATAACCACCAACAGAATTTTGCATTTCAATGAAGTTAAAGATTCAAGAATAAGCAAGTTTTGCATTTCACATATTATTATCATTACTTTTTTTACATTCACATATTATAATTATTACTTTTTTCACATATTATCATAATTATTTTGAGAGTTTTTCATACCAGCGTTAGCTGATGCTTTCTCACTGAGTTTGAATGACACCAAGTCTCTTCAAGTCTCCAGATTTCTTCAAATCTCCAGGACTCTTCTCAGTATTCTGGCCGATCTTAATGTTGTAGTTCGGACGGTCTCCACTCGTACTCTTATTTCCAAGTCCTCTAGTCCTTGTACTTATACTTTGGTAACTGTAGCTAGCGCACTAATTACCGCTAGCATTCACGTTACTTCTATGCCTCATAGTTTTTTCAATTCTTTAGTAAGTTTTAGGTGCTCATCTCTCTTTTCACTTTCTTTCAGTTTTCCCCTGTCGTCAGTAAAATCCACTATTCGGCAGGTTTTTTTTTTATTATCATAAGGCCTGGTCGTCTGGCAGAGATTAGGTGGTCAGTTGTATCTGAAAATCCCAGAGTTTTTGCGTCTCATTTACTTGACGGATTCTGGATTGTGCATATACCATTTGTTTGTATGGTCAAAATGTTACATAGTCAAATTAAATCTCCTTTATTTTCACACCAACGTTAGCTGATGGTCTTTCACTGGAGTCTCCAGGACTTTTCTCAGTATTCTGCCCGATCTCAACAATGCTGTAGTTTGGATGGTCTCCACTCGTCCTCATATCCAAGTCCTCCAGTCCTTGTACAAATCCTTTGGTGACTGCAGTAAGAGCACCAGTTACAATAGGTATTATCGTCACTTTCATGTTCCACAGTTTTTTCAAGGTACTGATATCTCTTTTTGCATTCTTTCAATTTTACTCAGGGGTTAGCTGGGACAACAATGTCCACAATTATGCTAGTTCTTTCTTTTTTGTTGATTATTATAAGGTCTGATCGTCTGGCCGAGATTAGGTGATCGGTTTGTATCTCAAAATAAAAAAAATTGTATGTGTCATTCTCCAGGATAGATGCTGGGTTGGGCATATACCATTTGTTCGTATGGTCAAATTCAAATTTCCTGCACAAATCCCAGTGGATAACCTTTCCCACCCAGTCGTGTCTAGTCTTATTCTCTTTCTGTGCTAATTTGCTGTATTCGCCTATTATGTGATTGATTGTTTCGTTACCACATAACCTCAATTTACTGTTTTGTTGCTTCTTATCTATTCTCGCTTTGATATGGTTGGGCCTTATGACGTTGTTTTGTGCTGTTATTTGAAGAGATTCAGTTTCTCTCTTAAGGTTTCCATTTCTTAGCTACCTTCATGTTTTCTCGTGTGAGATGTCGCTTGTTTATCACTTAAAACATCCATGGAATTGTTTTCCCCCACTTTTGTTTCAGGTTGTTGTTCTGCGGATCCCCGTGTCGTTAGTATTGTTTCAGTTGGCTGTAATCAGTCTTCCTCTGCGCTTTTCTATGTAGTCTTCGATTCGTTGTATCGATGCGTCACCGCTGTCTTCAATGCTGGTGAGTTTTCTCCCTCTCTTATTGACGTCTGTCAACAAGAAAACTTCTTTGGTTCACTTCAAGAATGGTCCTGAGTATTTTACGAGGACAGTCCGGATATTTTCCCTTCGACAAGGTTCCTGCAACAGACTTTCATGTTCCACGGTTTTTCTATTCCCTAGCAAGGTCGAGGGATTTGTTCTCCTTTTTACTTTCTTTCAATTTTATTCTGTGGATAGCAAAGTTCACAATTTTTGCAAGTTCTCTTTTTTTTTTTTTTGTTTATTATCATAAGGTCTGGTCATTTAGCCGAGATTAGGGGATCTGTTTGTATTTCAAAATCCCATTATTATAATTATTATTATTATATACATGTACATACATGTAAAGTGGGTAAATATTAACTCACCCACTACTAATTTCTTTCTTGATCATTCCTCAGTGCACCTGTGAACATTTTTCTTTGGTTCTTAACTTTCGTTGTAACATACTGAACCGGATCTTTGCCTCATGTTTCTAATGTACGAACTTTACACTCACCAGACTGCCGATCCTCGGTAGCAGATGGAGTAGGTGTGTCAAATATTGCAGCCTGGCGTCTTAACATACCAAGATAAACTCAAGAAAGAAATAAAGAAAAAGAGAAAGAGAAAGAATGAAAGAAAGACTATAAATATAGAAAAGAGAAAGACAAACGAAACAAAGGAAGATGAGTAAAATATCTAGAAAAAAGAATTTAAATGTAATTGATAAATAAATAAATAAATAAATTATAAAAACATGTGAAGAAACATTTAGGTGAAAGGTTAGCTTTACAGTTTTGCGAATCGTTAATTTATAACATGCTCCAGCTATATCTTGTGATCGTGTTAGCTACTTCTCGTCACCTTAACTAAATAACTAAATAAAGATCGTACTTCTTTTATTTTAAAACGACAATGCCAAATTTTAATTCAAAATTGATGGCTTTTTAATATTGAATTAGTAGTTTCATAATAGAAAATAGATAAGCTTTTATATAAAATAGACATATTCTTAATATAAAAGGGGTATTTTTAATTCAAAAGGGAATAGATTTTGATAGAAATTAGATAGGTCTTTAATATAAAATTGATATATTTTTGAAATACAATATTTAGTATTTTGTTATAACACAAGTAAGATTTTCAGGCAGACTGATAAAGATAGAAAGATACAGACTGACATTGATAAAGACGGATAGATGGAATATTTAAAGTTGGTAGATATTTGCAAAACAATATTAACAAGAACATAGATAGATAGATAGATAGATAGATGTTATATGAATTTTTTAAAGAAATACGTTACGCTTTTAAAATAATTTTTCAAACACCATTTACCTCAAATAAATTTGAAACATGACGCTTCTAATGGAAATATAATATTTTAAACTTTCCTATTTTTTTTTAATTTAAAAATTCATATGCCTTCATGAAGAGTTAAGGTTTTCACTTTTAAAATCCAAAACGTTTAACGTCAAATAATTCAATCTATAAAATCATCCTTCTATTTTTTCATATTGTGCCTCTCTCTCTCTCTCTCTCTCTCTCTCTCCCCATATATATATATGTATGTGTATATAATGGATATTCATTTTTATTATTTCCCTTAAGGCCTTAAGATATTGAGTACTCAACCCTTCAATGATAATTTCCCCAGGATTTAATTGCACAGAGTGGGTGATATATTCTTTCCACTAAACTTCATCTGGTGGTGAGGTTCTGGTTCTAGAAGTCTTGAAAGTAAGAAATATCCCTCCTTTGTCCACTCTGACCCATAAGTCAGATGGACTTGCTTGAAAATTGCCGATTTTGGCTTGAATTGCTTGAAACAATGTAACTATCTACTAACAAATTATTATTGATAGGCAATAGTTTTTTAAAATCATGTAATTGTCTATAATTATTAGTCTTAAAAGTAAATGTATTAGGAATACGTCATATAACTGTGCAAAGAAAAGAAACAGTAAAAGAAATGACTCTGAAGACAATATTGGAAAATGAAAATGACGCAGGAGACAATATGGGAATTCAATTATACCTATATTTTTAAATAAAATATTGTCTTTTCAGACTAGTTTATTGTGTCAATAAAGGGTATTTTTATCACTCCGCAACAAAAGACGAAATGAAATCGTTGGATTTACCTAGCTTCATGTTAATGACGATGGACAAGACACTATTCGCGAGTCATGCCATTAGAGTAAAGGACATTAGCATCGATGACGTTATTCAAATGATCAGAATAGATTTAACAAAACACACACATCATTACAGAGAAAATATTATTAAAACCGCTGGAATCAGCAGAACAAAACATTAAAAAATTTGCGCTGAAGAACACTCATCGACAAGTTTGCTCAAAGGGCGCCTGAAAATAGAAATTATATCAATTAAAAATAGGCAAAATCAAGACAATAGTAGAAGACATTTAATGTGAAGAATTAGTAAACATAAACTAACTTAAAAATACTGACAAATCCGTGAAAGGATAGTTATACACTGTAAACTGTGCAAATGGCTTCAGTTTGAAAATGGTAACAAAGATTACGAACGTAGAGGAGTTTTGAGAAATGTAAAAAAAGATATCATGGGGCTATGACATCTGGATTGATTGCTACATCGAGAGAAAAAGGTAATCTTACATGGTATAAAAGGCTATGTTCACGAGGAATATAATCTTACATTCAAGAAGACTTTACATATCATAATAACCTGTAATGACTGCCAAATATCTGCCCTGAATAAGCAAATACATAAAATAGAAGAATGTTTATGTAATGTCGTTTATTATACAAAGATTCACGCTAAACTTGGCCAAGGTGGCCATTATTCAAAGGGTTACAATGATATGTGACTATGTAAATGAATAGAAAGAATGATTAGTGATGGAGAAATGAATGTATAGATGGAGAGGGAGTGACTCGGCATCTCAAGACCAGTAGGATTCTTATTGATCTTAGGCTACTCACTAATAATTAATCTATGGGAACAACTTATCTATTACATCACGCAGAGGTTCCCAAACTAGGTTCGTATGAACTTTAAAATAAAAATTTATTGAGACTCATCACTGAGTGATTACTGACACTGATACACAAGATCACTATTTCAAATTTTTATCTGTTCATGATTTTCTAAAATAGTCTTTTTATTCATTTTTCTATTTGCTTTTGATAAATGCAGTTGAAATATTTCAGTTTGTATTTCAATAACCTTATTTTAACACTGTGTTGTCTAAGTTGAGATTATTATTTCAGCTATTCTAGCAGACTATCGAGGAAATTCATTCTTCTAAGACGAATCAAAAGTACTACTTCAAATGCAACTGAAAATCCCTTCGGTCATTTTCCAATCATAATAGCGCTTAAATCAAAACCCACATACAACTTACAAATTGAATAATCTAACTAGTGTATCTGAATTTTGCAAGTTTAGAATCAACCAACTATAGTAAAATCAATGTTAAATCGTTAACAATGAGATCTAAATCTCTTCAATATTTCATCTCTCTGTGGAAGCATCTGTCGAATCTTTTCTTCTAGTTATATACGTCAAAATCCTAGCACATAATCACTGAACTAAAGTGCAGCTTGTTTCTTATTATTCGAAAATCTTTGTCTCTATTTACACAAACATGAGTGAAGCCCTTCATTAAACGAAGCTATGCATTACTCATAATAATGTTTAGCCACATGGGAGATAGAAGTTAATAAATATCATCCTTGTGACCGAATGAATTTCGTAAAAACAGTAATGCATTAATAGCAAAAGGAATTCTGTACATTGACAATGAGTAAATACTAACGAAGGTTTAGAGTTGTTGGAAAGACCATCGTCACATTTTTTAAATGTGACGATGGTCTTTCCAACAACTCGATGAAACCATTCTGGATATTGAATTTTGAAGGAATATTTCGCCAGAGATAATGGTCAAGGAACTAGAGATGTCTCTAAATAAAGAACCGGTGAATTATTCAAACAATAAGGATAGAAAAACAGCATATTCAAGACATGGAAAACTCGAAAAACAATATCGAGAAGACCTCGAACGATAGGAGAAATGATTTTCAAAACTCTTTGAAAAACGATCATGAGAAAGTGACCAAAGTAACTCAAGCTCTTTTTCTCAAGATTCTATAATTAACTCAATTGGAAAAATTTTATCATTAAGGGTTTTCGGACTATTGTCTTCATCTTTATTGTTATTTCCTCACGTTTCGGTCGATATGTCATCCGGTCTTCTTCAGGTGTTTGTCAAACTCGAAAACATTCACGGAACTTCGAACTACGTCCTTTATTGAATCGACGGGGGTCACCTGTCCTGATTCCTTTAGCTATAACCGGGTACAAGTGTTAAGTATTCCTGTATTGTTACTCGCCGGCAGTCAGGATTGAACCTGCAACCTCCAGATGATTGTCTCCTTAGAAGCTTAGGGAACCAACGCCAATAACCGTTACGCTATGTGTCCTGCTGGACAGCTTAGAGTGAATTTTTGGGACTCGATACAATGGAAACAGAAAAACTGAATCAAAAATTGGCACGAATGACGAACCATCTTACATTCCTATGGAGATGCCGAGATCTCAAGCTAGTTCCACCCAGCTTAACAATAAAAATCCCAGCTCATTCCAGGAGGGTGTGGAAAGTTACAAAAAGATTAGAGCAGGAATTGATCCGAGATAGAATTCATTACCACTGTTGGAAGAAACATCAACTCCGGTTGGATATCTCGAGCAAATTCACCCCGTTCATGGGAAGAATATCTATGAGAGATAACCGTAACCGAATCCAACAATATCTGGATAAATCGTACAAACAGCAATTTTATATGGTCAAGGCTCGCCAAATTACGAAGTTGGAGAAGATGAAAACCAGCAATATAAAAATCTAATCCCATTACTCACCAGTGGAAGCCATTGTCAACATCAGTAAGCGACAGTTAACAACTCCGTAAAAATCAGTGCTTAACAAAGGTCTCAACTTCGCCACTTCAATCAAGCGGATTCCTTACTTAGATATAATAGCGCTAATCGAGGATGCAGCTTTAAAATTCCCAAGGCGAGGACTGATGAGCTAAGAGAGAAAGTGAGATAAGCACTTGAGAAATCCAAGCCTCCAAAACCAAACATCTCAAAAACGGAGAGACAGGCTAACAAATTGCTACTGGATGATAACAGTATCATAATACTTCCAGCTGAGAAAGGCAATGCTACCGTGGTAATGGATAGGGTGGAATACTCGAACAAACTGGCGGACTTGATTGGCAATCGTGGCTATTGTAAAGTAAAGAAGGACCCGACACTGAAGACGGAAAGGAAGCTGTCACAGATCCTTGGTTAGAATAAAGATCTCATAACACAATCAAAATACCGACAGCTAATTCAACATTACAGTAAGCTACCACACACATATATGGCCTTCCAAAAATTCATAAGGATGGTATTCCATCGAGACCCATTGTCAGCAACTGAGGTTCAGGATGTCACTATTTGAGCCGCTTCATTGCGGAGATCATCAGCCCACTAACCGGTAAGTCCTCATCCTGTGTTAAGAAATCAGCCCACTCTGTGAAGAGAATCAGTGATGCCCCCAATCATTCTAACTAGATGGTGAGTTTGGATGTCGTATGTCTGTTTACAAAGGTACCTACTGATAAGACACTTGCTGTAGGACGGGATAAACTGGCTGCAGATCCCTTGCTGGAAGAACGCACTTGTATCCCGATAGATAATCTATTGGAAATGTTGACTTTCTGTGTAGAGACAACCTCCTTCGGCATAGGACTGATATATACCAACAAGAAGGACTAGTTATGGGTTCGCCATTGTCACCAGTACTGTTTAACGTATACATGGAATACTTCGAAGAAATGGCATTAGGATCTACATCACTAAAGCCATCTATGTGGCTTAGATAAAAAGATGACACATTCATTCTCTGGCCTCATCAGGAAGATGTTCAGACATTACTTGATCACTTGAACTCAATCCAACCATCTATACAGTTCACTATGGAGAAAGAGCAAGATAACAAATTACTCTACCTCGATGTATTACTAACACGCACAGAGCAAGGATTCAGGCCATCTGTGTACCGTAAGCCCACCTTCACCGGACAGTACCTCAATTTCAACTCCCATCATCCATATACGGTAAAAAAATGAATAGTCCGTTGCTTACAACATCGAGCAAAAACCATTAGTAGCGATACTGATGCATATCAAGAAGAAATGATTAGTCTGAGACACAACCTCCATCGTAACAACTACCCGGAGTGCATAACATCGGCTCCAAGAAACCTGGATAGGTGGATAGAGAACAATATCCGAAAACTCACCACAGTATGTCTGCCCTATGTCAAAGGACTAACCGAAAGGATTCAAAAGATATGCAACCCATATGACATCAGGACAGTATTCACAAGTGGTTCAACTCTCTGGAGATATCTCTTCCGGGTCAAGCCACTAACGGAATTCAACATGATCAAGAACTGTGTTTACTCAATCCCTTGCAGTTGTGGTAAAATATACAAAGGTGAGACAAGTCACCCACTAAAAGTAAGACTAGAAGAACATTGTTAGGCAGTAGTACGATGTGAGAGTGGAAATTCAGGTATGGTGACCATATATGGAAGGAAAAGAGAAACCATCTGCCCTTATGGGATGAAGTTGAAATAATTGATAGAACTGAACAATGGAGGATTAGACGTCTTCAGGAATCAGTACATATGTTGGGTTACAATGGCCTGCTGAGTCGACCAAGTATAGAGATGAATACAATATGGGAACCGATAATTAAAAAGGTTAGATGAAAAAGAAAAAAAAATCATACGTAATTGTAGTAATCCTAGTCAAGTAAGAACATTAAGTTTATAAGTCCCAAAAATTCACTTTAAACTGTCCAGCAGGACACATAGCGTAACGGTTATTGGCGTTGGTTCCCTAAGCTTCTAAGGAGACAATCATCAGGCGGTTGCAGATCTAATCCTGACTGCAGGCGAGTAACAATACAGGAATACTTAACACTTGTACCCGTTTATAGCTAACGGAATCAGAACAGGTGACCCCCGTGGATTCAATAAAAGACGTAGTTCGAAGTTTCATGTACGTTCCCGAGTTCGACAAACACCTAAAGAAGGCCGGAGGAAATATCGACCGAAACGTTGTAGAAATAACAATAAAGATGAATACAATAGTCCAAAAATCCTTAATGATAAAAATCATCAAGTTTCGTCTCAGAAATTTAGACCACTAAATTGGAGAATTTAGGTACCGGCCAGAAGAAGAGATCACATTTGCAGCACATTTTTGAAGATACGAGGATATTTTTAAAAAAGACTGTTTTACATGGTCAGACGAGAAAAAATTCGACTATTGCTTAGTAAATTTGGAGCCACTGAACATGAAAAGTATGCTACCAAAAAATCCAGGAGATATTTCGTTTCTAGAAACCATTTTTCTGTTTAAAATTCTGGGCGAAAGGAATTCACTTTTCAACACACATTAGCAATGTCTTAATCTGATCAAGAAAGACACAAACAATTATACCACATTTGCAAGTGTATTGAATTCAAAGTGCGAGGAATTCAAACTCAGTGAACTTACTCCAGATAATGTTCAAATGTTTCATATTTGTACGAGGACTAACAGCACTAAAACACGCTGAAAAAAAAGAATACGAAATTTAAAAATACACTTAACGCTACAAAAACAAAAAAACACATTTACTGCGATAAAAAGAAAATTTGTAAATATGCAATTGGACGACTGAAATTTCAATTAGGCTCAGGGTCTGACTTGACAATAATAAATAAATTAACGTGGATAAAAATCGGTTGACCAATTCTAATTACTTGAAAAATTGCCCGGTAAAAAGTTACCATTTTTTAAAAGTTAATGCTATGCTAATGTATCATTTATGAAAAAAAAAATTAAACTGAAAGGATTCGTCATGGATCGATCTCGAAACCTATTTGGAACTGGCTGGATGGAATCTTTCGATTTATGGAACCTGCCAATAAATACGTTTTGTAATATCGTTAAGGCAGCCTCAGCAAGTGCAGAAATTATAAAGGTCGCGCCAGGAATATTTCAGCAAATGATGTACGCCCGGTAGGGTGACTTGGATTCTGCAGTAGAATATCTTGACGATATTTAGATAAAAAGCAGAAATCGTGGAAAACTCGCAAAACCTGTGAAATTGGTATTTAAAATCTTTTAAAGAAAACGCTTTTAAGCTAAGCATTAATAAATGCGATTTTTTAAAACAACAATTAAATACCTGGGACATATAATTGATAAAAAGGGTCGAAAGCCTAACCCAGCTAGATCTATAGCAATAAAAATATACCTCAATGGACAAGTGTATTAACATAACAAGCTTTTTTGGGACTTGCGAATTACTGAAGCAATTTTATTCCTAAAATGCACGAATTAAGAGCTCCACTAAATCAATTACTTTAGAAAGATACAAAATGGAGCTGGTGTTTTGAATGTCAAAACGCATTAGAAAAAATTATAAAAGCTTTAACGTCTGACTTATCACTCACGCAATCTGATCCTAATAAGGAGTTGGGACTGAGGCTTGGTATTAGGTGCCGTTTTATTATACAAGGAGGAACATGTTCAGCAGAAAGCAGTAGTCCATGCATCAAGAACCTTATTGCCGAGTGAAAAAAATTACAGCCAAATAAAAAAAGAAAAACTAAGTATAGTATTTGCAGTAAAAAAAAAAACATTCGTAAATTTTTACATGGAAGAAGCTTTATCTTGTAAACGGACCACCGTCCACTACCATAAATATTTGGGTCTAAGAAAGGCATACCAGCTCATACTGCAGATCGTCTGCAAATATGGAGAACCACTCTTTTAAACTATACATTTGAAATGGAATTCCTTCTATCTAAAGAAATAGGACACCCAAAGGTATTGTCAAGGCTAATTCTGAAACTAAATGAACCATTTGAGGAAGCCTTAATTGCTGCATTAATTACAGAAATGGAGATAAAACGTACTTTGCAACAGAGTGAAAGAATTTACCAGTAACTCTCGAAGAGATTAGATTTAAAACCAAATTTGATAAATTTATCACAGAAAAAAAGACAGAAATTATGAGCAGGGAAAAGAAAAGTTAAATCACGAAAACATCTTTTCTTCTTTGATGATATTTTGTCAGACGGTGAGCGTGTGGTGATACCGGGATCACTAAAGAAAAAATATTGAAGAATTTTCATACAGGACATCCAGGAATTACAAGGATGAAGTCCCTTATGAGGAGTTCCGTTTAATGGCCTGGCATGGACAAATAAATAGAAGACGTTGTGAAAATTTCTAGAGGGTGTGCAATGACAGCAAAAGTACCATCAGTAAAAATTAACGCATTGGCGCAAATGAACAGACCATGGTCAAGGCTACATATTAACTATGCAGGACCAATGAATGTGTTTATTACCTTATTGTGGTAGATAGATGGATGAAGTGGTCAGAAGTTGTCAAAAGTTGGAGACTACGTGCAAAAGCACAATAAACTTTTTGCACGAAATTTTCGCAAGGTTTGGTGTTCTGGACACAACTGTTTCTGATAATGAAACTCAATTTACGGCTTAGATATTCGGAAATGTCTTTCAGTTTGCTATGTGACAACCATCCCGTTCCATCCAATATCTAATAGCCAAGCTGAATGCTTTGTTGATACATTTAAGTGGGTGTCAACAAAAGCGGATCGAGGTAAAACTGAAGACGAATTCTAACAACAATTTCTCAAAGTGTATCAGATAACTCCAAACCCGCATACAACTTCAAGAATGTCACCAATTGAACTTATATTCGCAAGTAAAATAAAATTGGGATTTGATTGACTAATACCTAACAAAAACAAAGTGTTTAAGAAAAATAATGCTGATACAACAAAATTTTTCTAGCCCGGCGACAAAAAATTGTTTTAGAATATAAAGACGGAAAAGTTGACTGGAAAGAAAGCATTATTGAAAAACGAATTGGAAGACTAGTGCATATCATTGAATATATTAATTGTTAAAAGACATTATAACCAGCTTAACGCTGGGCCAATGTCCCGACATTGGCCCAGTGGTTAGAGTGTTCGCCAATGGCCCGGGAGACCTGGGTTCAATCCCAGGTCGAGTCATACCAAAGACTTTAAAAATGGTACTTGATACCACCTTGCTTAACACTCAGCATTATAAGGTACGGTTCAAGGGTAAAGTGGAGCAATCCTGGGAATGGAGTAGCGCCCTCCCCTACACCTTGGTGTAGTAGCTATCGAAAAGGGAGCCTTCGGGTCACCCTCGACTATGGTCGCTAACTTTTAACTATAACCAGCTTAAAAAAGGTATAAATCTGAACCAAATTAGCATCGGAAAGAACCGATAAAGGTGATCTATGATTTGTTTGAAGTAGCAAGACATCAACTAGCACCAGAACAGAAACGCTCTTGCAAGTATGAAAGAAAACCATCTTTAACTTTGGACAATGATCCCAAAAGAAAAAGATATGGATTTCAAGGAAGTGAAATTTTAAAAGGGGGAGATGCTGTGGAGTGATAAAACACTTCTCACTGACACTATGAACTAGTCTGAAAAGACTATAGCGTGCATATTTCATCCAATAAAAAAGTATACTTGATATCCAATATTGTTTTCTGCGAGTATTCATTACTTTTACTGTTGGATGACAATATAACATCGTTTGTCCAGCATAAAAAGGATCCCGTGTGTAATGTTTTCGGATGTATCAAAAGTTGTCACTTGATCCCTATGGTGATGTTTAAGACAAAAATAATAAAGAGACACTTTTATTTCATTCGGTATCTGACCGGTCCCAAAAAGAAGACGAGGAGTAACTTTAACTATTCAGTGGAGGAAAAGAGGCAACTTTTCGTCGATAAGAAGTTTCCTGCTTTCAATGGAGGCGCACTTTCTCTGGTTGGGATGATTTACTTTAATCTATGATTGTCACCAATGGAAAAGTTACGAAAGACCTGCTTGAACACCTTTGAACACTAGGGTGTGTATTTGTGTGTGTGGGAGAGTTTACAATAGCTGTCAAATGCAAACATCTTGTTACTGGATTTGGTTTGGTTTATTTGTTTAAGGCATATCAACTCCTAATGGATGATTTAATGGCGAAATTTGATCACTTTCTAACTGCTAGATTATAATGATAACTATATTTTCAATGTTCCATCGAATTATTTTTTTGATTGCACTTTTTTATTTGTCTATAATCATTCATTTGTACCGTTATACATCGAATATTCCTATCTAATAAAAACAATTTCCACAGTCATCTGGTTTCAAGTATTCCAATCTAATATTAATAATGTATGCTATTAAATGGTATCAAGTATTCCTATATAAGAAAAGTTGGCGACCGTAGTCGAGGACGACCAGAAGGCACCATTTTCAATATCTACCACACCGAGATGTAGATGAGGGCGCTACTCCTTTCTCTCGATTGCTCCACTTTACCCTTGATACTTACCTTCTATTGCTGAGTGTTTAGCAAGGAGTTATCAAGTACCATTTTAAAAATCTTTGGTATGACGTGACCTTGGGTTGAACCCTGGTCTCCCAGACCCTTGGCGAACACTCTACCGACTAATTCCTATATAATGTAAATAGTTTTCGGATAGATATGTTTTACCCATAGATGGCACCCTAACAGGTACTACCACTCTGGGTCATATCTCACCTTGGAGTGATAGCAATGAATGAGTAAATCCACACTCTCCAGGGGTCTAGAACTGGAGCCACAACAACGGATTCAGTGTAGTGTCATACCCAGGACACTCCTTTTTTGCTGAGTAAATATGTCTTACATTTCTTCTGAAGATGCATTTGGCGTATCATAAAACTCAGCTGACAGGTCGGATCAGCACTGTGTCTAAGCGGATGTTACACTTTTTAACATTTCTTTGGTTATGTTTGTTGTTTTAAAGATAAAATTGTATTTCATTCTTCTGATTCTTCCAGTGCTCTTCCTTTTTTTAAATTTATAAATGCCTGTATGTACATCTGCAATGATTGCCCGACATATCTAGGCTATAACCCGACATTATCAAATCCCAATTACACGACTTTTCCCTTCGAAATCTCGTTGTCAACTGTCTAGGATTTCACATCTCACGTAACAGCCCGTAGCTAATCAAGGAGTATCCAATCAATTTTTGTTTTTCCACAGGTTGTTTTGGCAGACATAGCCTTTGAATTATACTTCAACTAATGTATGATACATCCACTATCCAGAATGTCGAGTGTGGTTGAGGTCATTATATTACATGTCTACCTCACAAATCATACTCTATACGTGTTCACCTCTTTTATTAAATTTCTGATGCTGACTTTTTATTATATACTTCTTATCTTAAGTTATTATGTTTTTAATTTTAGTTCGTTTAATGCTGCGTAATTGAATTAAATTCGAGTGGTCCCAGATATTTTTTTATTAGGATTATAATCTTCTAAAGCACCGTCCTCTCGACCGGCATACTAGATGACCTAAAACAGAAATGAGATCCACGTGTATTACGATTACCATGTCACTATTCTGCATCACCTAATTCATCATGGTGATCATTGGTGGGAAATTTGCAGTTTATCTCTTGTCGCCATCTTGTGTGTACGCTTGGCTTGTGGTTTTGAATGCCACAGGAATGTTTTGGCTAACAAACGAGGTTCATCAATGTTTTTATTTTTTATTTTTTGTACCAGAGCTGAAATTACATAAGAAAGCTAGGACGATTTATTCTTTCAAAGCAAATGTATTGAGACAATATACGGTTATAAATCTCTATTACATGACACCGGAACAGGAACGTAAGAGATTGTGTGTCAGTCTGTTCAATGATCTACTACAAGTTATTGTTTATGCTTTGTGTGATGAGACATTAGAAGAAACTTGGCAACAATTTGAAGAAAATTCTTTTTTCTAATATTAGTTGATCTTCTACATAAAAATGCAGTTATTTGCTGCATATATTCAGTTTCGACAAAAAAAAAAAAAAAAAAAAAAAAAAAGAACTATGAACTTTTGATCACATCTAATACACTACACTTATTATTTTTCTGCTAGTAACACTTATAAAAATTGATGATACTAACAAATCGTACATTTCTGATTTCCAGTGTATTTCTATTGTAGCATCAATATCAATTCATTTACATTATATATAAAAGCTTTATTCTGTCTGTCGAAGTCCAGTCAGCACCGACTGGATTTCTGCAATGATTACTGTCATACTCTGGACACTCTCAACGAGTGTCCTGTATATGACACTAAACCATCTGATAGTGAGGCTCCAGTCCTCTAACATTAATTGCCATTACTTCCAGGTTTACTCTGGTCTGGCATGTTTCCATCTATGGAACAAATAGGGATTAATATTGATATTGGATAGAATTATTAGTGTTAAATGGCATCTAAAAATGTCTAAAAATGGATATCCATATTCTGTTTTGGATGTCGTTGTCCATGATGTTATGATTAAGTTTGATAAGGCTAGCAGGTTCACTGTTAATAAGTGCCCTGTTTATTTGCGTTTGCCGTATATAGGTTCCAGAGGTGAGAGATTTGCTAAATCCATCACCATGGCTGTTGGTAAATTCTATTTCTCAGCTGCTGTACGAGTGATTTTTCAGACTCGTACTGCATCTGTTTCAATGCGTAAAGATGTCTTACCTCCCCACCATATTAATTAAGTTATTTATAAATATACATGTAGTTGTGGCAGTGACTACATTGGCCGGACGTCTAATCGGTTGGACTTACGCATAAAACAGCATTTGCCAGTTCGTATTTTAAATCTTGAGCTTAAAAGTGGTCTGCTTGCAAATACACCCGGGTCCTCTATAGTGGAGCACATGATTAATAGAATGGAATGTATTGCAGATTTTAATATTGACCGATTCAGTATTTTGAGTCGGTCACATTCGATTTTCCATCTAAAAGTGTTGGAAACCCTTTATGTTCGATCCCTTCAGCCTTCCTTCTGTAAACAGAGGGACTGTCTGCTGGGATTGAATGTGATCAGTCTCTGACCATCTGTTCATCTCTACTACTACCCCACCTCTTAGTGTTTTTTTTCCTCCCCTTTTCTTTTTTCCATAACTTTTTTCCATTACGTTCCCTCTTTTAAATTTTCTGGCGTTAAAAGCTTGATAAGAGCCAGACGAAACCGGCCGTTTATATTTTTTAACAATAAACATACCCACAGTTTCCCTAAACCTATAAGTCTTCCTTGGTATTAATAAGTTTTTAACCATCAATAACTTATCTATCTATCTATTTATCTATAAACAGGATTTGGCATTAAATAACCTAAAACAGAACCATTTAACCAACTAACCGTCAGTGGTGCTTAACTTAATTCATGATGAGCATCTTTTCCTCAAAGTCCTAAGAAATATACTATTAAGCTAATGAAAATCCCACTTCAAAAGACCCTGGTGATTTATATTCAATTATAACCCTGTAAATATGCACGCTCTTCGTATACCAAAACCAATACTCACCTGAAATAGGTTCTTCGGAAATCTTTATTATTCTTTCTATGCTCAAGCTAACCAGTTTATATTTTGAATCAATCATGTACAACAACAGGGTTTGTATAATGTGTCTGAAGTTTCGCTTGATTAAATCTAGATATACTACAGTGTATCATCGTTGTGTAATGTCTAGAAAGCTCGTTACCAGTGAGTTCAATTCTCACTGAATGCTCGATGAATCTGAACTTTTGTCAAAATCAGATTGACTATGTAGGAATTATGTTCGACATATCCTTTCGTTAAATATACTATGGAAATTTTGGTATTTGTTTACAACCTATATATACTTTTGTTTTTTGTCGTGTCTCTGTACACGTACAATATATATATATATATATATATATATATATATATATATATATATATATATATATATCTCGTGAAAGTGTTAATCTCTATTTTTTCTCAATTTCATCCGTGATATCCCGAGTTTTCAATTAAGCAATTTTTAGAATAAAAGTTCTTGACCCAAACCACTGTACAAATATTTACATTTTATTAATTTTTTTCCAAATCACTCTTTAGGAATCGGTTTGCCAGTCCTACGAGAAAAGCTTCTTTTAGTCTTAGCCAATAGATATTAAATAATTATTGGTGGCAATAAAAAGAGCTCTGTTTTTATGTGAATTAATGACAAAATTTGAAGGGAAATTAACGGCCTCCGTGATCATCAAATATACCTATGTAGAGCAAGTTACAAGTGAACAATTTAACTTCAAAACAGCTGTTAAATATAGTAATATAAGCATGATTAAATCTGAATTGATGGAAGGATTGTCTAGAACTACGATTGACGATAAGTAATCGATGATTTCGAATATGGGTTTGGATATCCAACACAACAATGCTATTACTTTGTTGTGGAAGTGGCAGTTGGTTTTGAAAATTATTCTCAAAGTTTGGACAAATAAGAATTCTTTTCCGACAAAGCTCATAGTACGAAAGAAGAAAATGTCCTCACGTCAACCAAACAAATCGAAAACATCAGGCAATGTCCACAATGATACGTATGGGCTTACCTCCCTTGTCTGCAAAATTCAACGATTAATAGATGGTGTTGCAATAGCTCCAAAACTTAATAAAGACGGAGTCCTCGTGGTACCGTAGTTTGCGAGCTGGACAGTGACATCATAAGAAATAATCTAATAATAAAGAAAAGGGCGGGGAGACCTGACTCTACATACTTGAAGCCGTAAAAACGAAGAGCTGTTTCGTTCACCTAGACAAGGACTTTTATTTTGAGTGTTTATTGAACATAATACTAAACAGCACTCTATTCAAATCACCGTAAGCTTACTTTCACACACAGGTATGAACAACTAAGAAACTCTACACAAATGTTTAAGTCTCTGAAAAACTTCTGTATCAGTTAGAATGTTTACATATAAATGCGTGCAATAAATGTCACGTGTACATACTTATATGAATTCACTCTTTTTATATCTCTTTCTCTATATATTTCCAATGCGTCTTTGTTTTGCTCTGGTAAGTTATGGTTTTTAAACTCGTTTTTGATAGCAAAATTATAGCCACTTACAAAAATATAAAATTGATTCATAACAATTCTTTTACATGGGCATCTATTTAGTATTATCGAGATTAAAATCAGAATTTCAGGAAAAAGAAAATTAATTAATCTCATTTCAAGAGTAAGTTTTATTTAGTGTAATATTTTTTCCTTTTTCTTATTCATCCTGAAAACATTTTAACTGTTTCTCATTTTTGTACTTTTTCTTTCTGAGTTGGTGAAGGATGATTTATTTTTCCTCTTTCCTAAATATTATTAGACAGAAATAGGGATTCTGTAAACTAAACAAGGTGTTTCGAAATATTTTATATAAATAAAGAGTGGTCAATATCGGTGATAAAGCAAATGTATTTAAATTAGGATAACGTAAACATAGTTAACGGCGCTTGATGATAGATAGTTTCTCGCCGAAGTGATCAATGACAGTCACCAAACTCATCAGAGTCTGTGTTTACATTATATATATATATATATATATATATATATATATATATATATATATGGGTCCTTCAATAAGTTTCCAGACTGTTTTTGTACAGGCATTTAAAATTGGCGTAGACTCTTGAAAATTCACTGTGTTATTGCTATACATCTTATGAGATGACTGACCAATTTTTATGATTTCAGCTTCAAATGAACAGCAGGAATGGGAATACACCCTACAAAAGCCTGATTGTCACACCTGGTGAATTTCAAAAATGCAATCTGGACGTGAAGACACTTTAGAAGAACGATATACAATAAAATTCTGTTTTAAACTTGGAAAAAATGCCACAGAATGCCGCGTATGGAATGCTTCAGACTGCTTTTCGACCATCTTGCATGAATCGAGCATCAGTTTTTGAGTGGCATAAGAGATTCAAAGAAGGCAGGGAGTCTGTGAGGGATGATGAGAAGAGTGGGAGGAGTAAGGAAGTCAATACACTAGAGTTGATTGGCCAAAGGGTTAGAGTTAGGGTTACTATGTTGAGGTTTTCAGGGAGTTCAGGAAGAGATTCCTAGGGAAGAGGCCAGGACCCTTCAAATCAGGTCAGTGGCATTTCCATCAGGACAATGCACCAGTCCACAACTCCATCCTTGTCATAGATTATTTAACCAAGATAGGTATCAAGACAGTTGCTCACCCTCCCTATAGTCCAGACCTTGGTCCCTGTGACTTTTGGTCATTCTTTAAGCTCAAAGGCTGTCGTTATGAGACAATTGAGTAGATGAAAGAGGCTGTGACGAAAGTCATTGACACTCTCACACAAGAGGTCTTCCTTGGGGCCTTCCAGAAGTTGTTGGAACGGTACAGCAAGTGCATTGCAGCCGGAGGAGATTACTTCGAAGGGGCATAGAGTTTCATGTGTGTACTATCAATAAAAGTGCCCAAACGAAAAAAGTCTGGAAACTTATTTAATGATCCTAGTGTAAATGTGGGAGCTTTCCTCCTTGTTTGGTACAAGCCAGAGTTGGGGACATACTAACATTGTACACCGACCAGTCACACACGTGACACGGTCAGAAGGGGTCGAGTATTTTATTACCATTTCTCCGAGCAGAACAAACGTGTTGCCTGACAGCTGCGATTTTAGACTTTACGAAGGGGGCATTCTTTGAGGCGAACAGAGGTAAGACTCACACACTGTATCTGTATTTGCCCGAATTATTCATCTGTCTAAAAGGGATTACATTGCGAGTAGACAACTTCTTTACCAGTCGAGCTTTTTACCTCATTTTTTGTCTCATGGTGCTACCGTAACAGTGAAACTCTGGCTGTGTTTGCGAATGGTAGCCGTTACACGTGCGAAACGAACCCTACAAATTCCCAGGTTTGGATATAAAGGATTTTTCTATGTGGAATAAATGCACCACAGATGATTTTTTTTTCAAATTTGAATTTATTTTGAAACAAATATTTCTGGACGTTTTCTTTGGGGTGAGAAAATTTTCGACACCCATTCATTCAACATACTGCGGACATTTTAAACTTTTTGTTTGAGGATATATATTCGTTACCACTTTATTTTTCAGGCACTACAAGTATTTTTCTATGAGAATACATGCCATGTACTTTATTTAATTTTGTTTATTTGCTGCGAATATTTTTGAACATTTTGCGTGAAAAAGTTTTGTGTTTCATTTACAACGGACATTTTTTAAATCTCTTTTGGGAGAATATTCGTCACCCATTCATTTCTTGCTACAGCAAATACTCGAACATTTCTCTGTGAAAAATACGCACCACGTTTTTTTATTTCAGAAACTAGAACATTTTCTGTGAAATTTATCAGTAACAGACTTTATTTTTGAGGATATTTACGTATCCACACGGGCACATTTTCCCCCGTTCTTGCAATATCTCTCTCCCTTATTGTGCATGAATGCTCCGGTATTTGGGTTGGGATTTGTGTATTTGTTAATTTGTTTATTAGGTGTCGTTTTGTTCTTGTGAATTTGTTTAGCGACCGTTTATTTTTGTACCTGTACCTTTTTTTTTGCAATTTGCCTGTACATTTTGTTGTAATTTTTGCTGTGAAAGTAATATTCAAACGTTGTACTCTACCGGAATGGAAGGTCAGCAAGAAAAGGTACAGCCCGAGGGAGGCTCCCTGTTTCAAGGTAGCAGTTCTCGCAAAATGACTGACAGGGGTTTTTACTGGAAACTTGAAAACCTTGCAAAGGATTTCACTGCTACCATTGCACAATGGCGGAAACAGGCTAATGAAATTCAGGTGCTCTTGTCGGATTCCAAGAACACACTGGAAATAAGGAACGGCCGAAACATGCTAATGGACATCATGAGCAGACTCGAGGCAACGTATAGCACAATAGATGCACACTTCACCGACAGTAATGGGAAGGCAGCAGAAGGCACAAGAACCCTAGAAGAATTTCAGGGCAAGTATGATGGAATAGCAAATGACCATCATACTGTCCTGAGAAACATTACTTCCTGTCTGCAGGACTTGGAATTTGACTCTGCATCCAGAAATTTCAGCAGGACGTCGAGAAGTCGTTTATCACGTACTTCTAGATCATCTCACCTGTCTCGTACTTCAAGAAAATCAACCGAAGCAACGATTGAAGCTGCTGCTCTCAAGGCAAAAATACATTGACGTGGAAGCAAAGCACAAGGCAGACTTGGAGAGAATAAGGACGCAACGACAAATTGACATCGCCCAAGCTAAATTGGATGTCTTGGAAAGCACACAGGATTCCAATTTAAAAGTGGAAGAGCTGCCATCTGAAGTTGACACCGATCGACAGGCGAGGGAGTTTTTGGGAGCTCAACCTGACATGACCAAACCTGTGTCTGGGCATACTGATGACTCATCTACAGCTGTTGCAGACTTACGGGTGGTGGAGTCGACATCGTGCATGGTAGGTCATACCACCAAAGAAATTGAGATTGGTCAGGATCCTGTTATATCTCATTTGAACCCTGACACGCCACATTTTGTGCCTCACCAGCCGATACCTTCTATGGCAGCAGTTGGCGACCGCTCCATCAGGACTCAGTCTGACATTTATCCTAATCCCTATGGACCTTGTTAAAATAATGCAGTAGCATCGCCTGTTATTTCGGTCAGCCGTAATATGGCACCCAGAAACGATTTGTACTTGGAACAAGCGCAGGTAGACGAGGAAAGGAATCCAGAGAAGGCTTTGGTAGGCCTTGCTAAATGTCTTGCCGAGCAAGTTAGTCTCAGTAGTTTACCACCCCCGGAACCTAGCATCTTCTATGGAGACCCAATGAGATACCCTGGCTGGAAGGCAGCATTCCAAACCCTGATCGAACATCGACAAATTCCTGCAGTAGAGAGGATCCATTAGTTAAAGAAATATCTGGGTGGTCAGGTCAAGGACGCTATAGAAGGCTATTTTCTACTTCCACCAGAGGATGCCTTTGACGAAGCAAAGAAGCTGCTGGAAGAGCGCTATAGTAATCTGTTTGTCGTGGCCAACGCATTTAGAGACAAACTTGAAAAATGGCAAAGGATCAATTCCTGGGATGGAGCAGCTCTACAAAGATATGCAGACTTTCTGAGGCAATGCGATACTGCCCTGCGGAGTATTGGAAATCTCGGTGTCCTAAACGAAGAAAGGGAAAATAGGAAAATAGGAAAATGCTTGGCAAATTACCAGAGTGGACCATTACAAAATGGGCAGGCATTGTGGATCAACATAGGCAGGGTAAGGGAGAATTTCCTCCCTTTAAAGCCTTTGTGGAGTTCATAACCAAGCAAGCCTGGATAGCCACGGACCCTGTAAAACACTTCAGTCCATCAGATTTGAGCAAGTGGGTGTAATGAATGATAGACCACCACTGAATAAATGGAGACAACCTCACCAAACATTTGCGACCATAGATGAAGGGCACACTAAGGACTTGATAGTCAGGAAGGTAAGGTGTAATGTTTGCCCAGAAATTCACGAGCTGGAGGCCTGTATGAAATTCAAGGCTATGAATCTTGCAGATAAGAAGCAATTTGCGAGGGAGAAAAGACTTTGTTTTGCCTGCCTACAGTACGGACATGTTTCACGAAAGTGCAGACAAAGAAAAAACTGCGATATTTGCGCTAAGTTGCACCCTACATCCTGTCATGGAGATATCAGACCGCCAAAGGAGACTGACTGTGTAAGAGAAGAAAACTCTAAAAATTTAGTGGATGGCATATCTGGAACAACCCTAACGAATCATTCTAAATCATCTAGAAGAACCTCTATGATACTGCCTGTATATGTATCTCATGCAGATAACCCAGGTGTGGAACGACACGCAATCGGACACATCCTTCATTCTGCAAGACACTTGCCGAGCTATGGGACTTGTAGGGAAGCCTGTGAAACTCAAGCTGTCTACCATGCATGTGGAAAACGGGATTATTGATAGTAGTAAGGTGCGGGGGCGCATGGTTCGCGGTTTTAACAATCAGAACAGAATCATGCTACCTGACACTTACACTAGAAATATAATGCCAGCAAACCGAGCTCACATCCACACACCAGAAGTAGCAAGATTGTGGCCGCACCTGGAACACCTGGCCAATTCGATTCCACCTTTACAGGATTGCGAGGTCGGGCTCTTGATTGGTCACAATTGCATCAAGGCTTTGACACCCAGAGAAGTCATTACGCCAACTGGTGACGGACCATATAGTCTACGAACTGACCTAGGATGGGGTATAGTGGGCCTCGTAAAGGGCATTCGGGAGGATGCGGATGGTGACGACGTTGGGACTAGTCATCATATTGTAGTCAGAGAGGTGGCTAACGATTTGTCCATGCCCAGCGGTTCAGGAAGTGCTATATTTTCATTGAAAAACAAAATTAAAGAAGTATTACTTATTGTGTGCTGTATTAAGAAGGAATGTCTTGGCTTAAAGGAGCAGCTAAAAACAACTCAAGGTACTGTACAAGATGGGGCTGGTACTTGTAAAACGATTTTCTCATCGATGTCGTAAAAGGTGAAGAGTTTGTGGAAAGTGAGAAAGCTATGGAAAATGTGGAAGCTATGAGTGTTATTGCAAATGCAAATGATACTTTGATTAGCAATAGCCCTTTAAAAAAACCTGCTCAAACTCTCCAAAAAAGACAGTCTGAAGAATACATTAGAGAAGTGAAGCGCTTATGTTTAAAAGACCAGGAAATATCAGAACTCAATTGTACAGATGATTTTAATTGGCAAGAATGTTCTGATACAGTTCCCAAATATCTTGAAAATACCAGTTGTAATCAATATGGTCATGATAAAAATACCCTATGTACAAATGAAGCAGATAGGAAAGAAATTATTGAACCAATGAAAACCACTGAGACAAATATTCTACAAGAAATAACAAGCACAGATGAAGCTGCTCCATTTGAAGCTAAAAGGAAATTTTGTGAGGATGAAGAGAAGCAGTCTGATCCGAACAGTCTTTTACAGATGATATGTACAGTACGACACTATTCTTGGCATCGTCGGAAAAAAGTACGTCAAAAGCTTCTCCCGATATGAAACGGCCAATCCACAAGGTTGTGCTGTTGCACAAAACGGAGACCGGGGAAGTCCCCACCGAGGAGCCATTGTGTATATTTGTAAAAAAAATTTTTGTAAAATAAGTTGACCTTATTTTGAGGAGCCATGTAAATGTGGGAGATATCGCCCTTTGGTACAAGCCAGAGTTGGGGAAATACTAACATTGTACACCGACCAGTCACACATGTGTGCAAATAATTTGTATTAAGAATCTATAACTGTTCATGAAAGACTATTATTATTAGTTAATTGAAACCATATTATTGCATTAAATACTTGAAACCTTGTCATTGTTCAAATTACATGGGAGTAATGGAAAACCTGTTTTCTAACAGATGGTTATTAGATAGGTAAAATCAATTGAAACCGTAAATTTCTTGGATTATCAGTATTAGATAGGAATACTTGAAACCATGTAAGTGTGGTCAAACAAGTGATTATAGATAAATAGAAATGTGCAATTAACAATTTCTAAATGCAATGAAAATTGAAAGTATCAATAGGATTATAATCAAACCTTTACAGTTGAATCAAATATGAAAGTTAAATAAACCATAAAAAGATGATATGCTGTAAAACAAATAAACTAAACGAAACGAAACCAAAAGATTTTCTACGTTCAAAGAACTTCAAAGAAGCTGCTTGCTTATCGAGATCGAAGTATAGGAGTTAGCTCTCTATCGCTAAAAAAAGATAACACGTGTAGATGTTTACTTAGTCGGATTTTGTCTGTTACAGCGCTAAATAATGCGTAAAGATATTCATTTGCGCTAACCTTATAATTATGTTTATGTTTTGAAATTAGGCATTCAAAAACCTTCTTTTGGAGGAGTCCGAACATCAATTAGTTGACAAGATAGAGAATACTACATTATTCACAAAAAAAAACATGAGCAGTCGACGTGGCTTAGAATACGTCAATTGTATTCTTTGCATCGGAGTAAGCACTTCCTCCTCCATAAAAAAGAAAAGCCAATGAAAAAACAGTTATCTTGCATATGCCTGCATCAGGCGATGAGGCTCTAGTTCTGGTGCTCCCAGGATTGTGGAGTCCCGCCTCCATTTTCTTTACTCGGACTGGTAATTAAGGTTCCATCATTTGTTTTAGATAATGAAGTGTTTATACGTTGAAAATGATGAAGAATATAAATTTTTGTAACGAATATAATTGGAAAACATAACTGTTAAACTGACTTTCGCATAAAATAACCCAATAAGGTGTGCATGCCGTAAAACCAACCAACCAGCCAAAAGAAACCAAGCCAAATATTTACTTAACTAACCTTAAATTGGTACACGGCTTTGTGGACGAGGGATATAATTTTTAAGTTATTCTGGAGGGATCAACGTACCTTGATAAGAAGTATCTCGAAATTCTGACTTGACATTAATTACCGACCACTGGCGTTAGTTGAAAAAGGTAACCATTTCTATCAGCAATTATTTTTTGTTGGATATATATATATATATATATATATATATATATATATATATATATATATATATATAAGAGTGGGTTTTATGATGATAAAGAAGATAACGGCCGTGGAGATAAGAAGCTTAGGGTCCAAGTATCGTTTTATATTTTTTAACTTATTAGTATTATTGGAAAAGAAAATAACCAGACAGTAGTATTATTTCATTTATTTTCCAGCATATGTAACAGGTGTTGCCTATTCGGGCATTATGCACTGACATATCTTTACTATTCATGATTTTTTCGGTCCGTTTGCTTTTCTTTATTAAGAGTTGAATAATGTTCTGAAAAAGAACCTTAAAAAAGGGAAAAGAAAAACGCGTATTTTTTAACACTGAAGGGATGGTTTGTAAGTTTTGTTGATGCCTGCGTAAATATTTTAGTTGATATCACACTGGTCGACCTTCAGTATTAAATGCCAGGGTCAAAAAAATTCAACACACGAATTTACTCAGAGAAAACGAATATACACGTTTATTTTCATTCTTGAAGTCATCCCTCATGGTTTAGATAGAGGAAAGGGATATGCAAATGTCGTTGATGCCGGTTTTGAAATTATATGCATATATATAGCGATAATAAATAAATGTATATTAAATTTATGAATTTAATGCCATGGAATTTTGTCTGCGACCCCTGGGTTTCATAAAGATTTACAAAAAAACAATCATCAGGCAGTTAACAAAATGAAAGGAATCAAAAATCGAAAAATATAGTAAAAAACAGTTGGGATTGTGTAGGAATCTTTACGTGTATTTGTGAGTGTGTGTGTGTGTGTGTGTTTGTGTGGGTTATAGTTGCGTATTATTGTGTGTTTGTGGGTGGGTGGTATATAGTGCATATGTATGTGAAGGTACATGCGCAGCGCGTTGTCAATGTATCTGATATTGCTACAGTATTGTCGGGAAAGATTCTTTATCTATTTCTGTATTTGTAGGAGATTATCACTAAGGAACAAAACATCATCATTGCATGTCGAGGAATATAAATAAAGATTTTATTTGTAATATTTTACTACAACAGTCATACAACGTTAACACAAACCACATAACGATTAAAGATAACCATCACAACCGCCTAATTATTACCCATACTTCCCAAATCCACCATCTATTTCCTTAATTTTATAATGACAACACTTTGCTCTTCAGTTATAATCATCATCGTACATAAAAAATACTAAGTATTATAGTAACCCCTTCATTATTTTCATTATGTACTTACTATCACAGATAACTATCGTATATATATATATATATATATATATATATATATATATATATATATATATATATATATACGTAACATTTCATCAAATTATTTTTATATTCTAACCCAAATCTCTTCCCTACATATAATACCAATATTGTACAATATTCCATCGTATATTGCAATGTAATATATCCCTATTCCTTGAGATTCATTGTGATTCTTGTTCACCATACTATACTCGCTTATATGCGCTTACAAACCAAATCTTTATTTATTTCTCTTGACATGCAATGATGATGTTTTGTTCCTTAGTGATAATCACCTACACAGAAAGAGAAAAATTTTTCCTGACAATACTGTAGCAATATCTGATAGATTTGACGACTAACATACAGTAAAAACAACGGGCTGCGCATGTACCTTCACATACATATGCACTATATACCACTCACACATACACACACAATAATACACAACTATAACCAACACAAACACACATACGCATACTCATACACACACACTCACAAGCACACGTGAAGATTCCTATACAATCCCAAAGGTTTTTGACTATATTCTTGGATTTTAGATTCATTTTGTTAACTGCCTGATGATTGTTTTGTAAAAAATTCATTAAATCCAGGGGTCGCAGATAAAATTCCATGGCATTAAATATATAAATCTAATACATACTTATTTATTATATAATAACTCTATCCTACATATTGAGCACTCTCCATTTCATTTGGTACACCACAAACCGATTTAGTGACAACCAACACTGTTATAATATATATATAGTCATCCACAGAGAGACTGTTTAGTTGTATCGCAACTCTTCAGTGTAAGTAGACACACTAGATTCTCGAAGCTGGGATCGAAAGCAAGCTGACTCAAACGCCAATCAAAGATTCTACCACTCAGCCACGAGGACACTTGCGACAGCGAAGAAAAATTTAAACTCATATGGATCACATTTGTTTTGTTTACATATACCCGTTCAGTATGTACAAACTTCTATTCATTATTTAAACACATACAAAATTACTCCTTGGGAATTTCTGACATCAGAGTTAGCGGATGGTCTTTCACTGGAGTTTGAGTGACAACAATCTCCTCAAGTCTCCGGGACCCTTCTCAATATTTTGGCCTATCTCAATAATGTTGTAGTTTGGAATGTCTCCACTCGACCTCTTATTTAAAGTCCTCCATCCTTTTATTAAACCATTGGTGACAGTACCAAGAGCGCCCACTATATTTGGTACAACGGACACTTTCACGTTCCTCAGTTTTTTTAATTCCCTTGCAAGGTCCAGGTACTTATCCTTCTTTTTGCTTTCTTTAAATTTTACTCTATAAAGCAAAGTCCACAATTCGGCAAGTTCTTTCTTTTTGTTGATTATTATAATATCAGATTGTCCGACCGAGATTAGGTGATCGGTTTGAATCTCAAAATCCCAGTTTGTGCTTCTCACTCTCCAGGACATATTCTGGGTTGAGCATATATCATTTGTTCGTATGGTCAAATCAAATTTCCTGCACCTTTCCCGCCCTATCGTGTCTAGTATTATACTCTTTCTGTGCTAATTTGCTGCATCTGTTTAATATGTTATTGATCTTTTTGTCTCTATCATCACATAAACTACATCAGCTGTTTTGTTGTCTTATCTATTCTCGCTTTGATATGGTTTTTCGATGGTTGCGTTTATTCTGAATTTACACAGCTGATTTATTTTACGTTAATTCAAATCTTTCTGCATGAGTAGTATATGACACAGGGTCATTTTTTGCGCGGAGTTTAACAGGTTTGAATTCAGAGTTTGCTTCTCCTAAACCGGTTGCCATACCAAGGTTAATAAGCTCAGCGGCCCAAATTTTTATTTATAGTTGGATTCATACCTTTATCCAGTTTTCTTTTAGCCCTATGTGTATGCCAACAGCCTCGTCCACGATTTGAGTTCGATTAGTCGCACTGATTTACCTATGACGGCTACGACACGAGCGCCTCCTGATTTATTCATGATCCCAATAACAACTATTTGAACAGAATACATATTTCCATCAATAATGCAAAATAAAGAATAGAATAAATAAGGTATTATTCTACATGTGCACCCGTACAAATTCGTTGGGAAATTTTTTTTTTTTTTTTGGTGACTTAAACGAAGTAGACATTCAAACTTATTGCAATTCTTTTATTTTTCGAAAAAAATTAAAAGAGGGTTGTCTTTCACATTTTCATTTAATGTAGAATGATCACCCATTCCCAGAATAAGTATTAATCCCCCGGCGCACACACGTACCGAAGTAAAAAAAAAATTGTTATCATAAAACCTATCTGCTTACTTGTCTCTTCCAACGTTAAATTATTCTGAAGTGGAAGAAGTTTATAAAAGAACAAACTTTTCTCAAATTGACGTCCCCAGCAATAGGTTAAATGCTGCCCTACAGGGATGGATTAGGCCTTAAATAACCTACGAAGTTTGATATACCATTAAACAAAGAAACCAAATCATCAAACTGACGTTTCAACAATGAAGATTTAGTCACGTGGTATTTTTTTTAATAACATTCATGAAAATGAAAATGTTATCAATTTATTATTGAGACCTGAAGAGTTTAAAACACACTGGATTATTGGTAAAATATATCTTGAAATCAATTAAGTGGTAAGCGACACAGATTCAATTTACTAAAATTTCTGCTCTTGGGAATCAAATCTCTTTCTTTTGGTTCGTGTATTCCAGAATGCATACATTTTTTCTGGACATAAACGGCAATTATCATTATCTCTTCAAAACACAGAGACTTTTTTCACGATGTATTTGAGGTGGTAGATGCTACAAAACATTTCGGATAAAAATGACGATCACAAAGAAAAAATAGCAAGAATGGAAAATATGTTTCATTTCTTCTTTCTTGTGCAATGATTTGAAGAGTGCGTTAAATGCCTGACAAGAAGCAGGGAAAAGAAGCTCTGTAAATTGAGTGATAAAGAGAATGATAAATCCGTTCAGTGTGTGTGTGTGTGTGTGTGTGAGTAACTTTTGGCAGCAAGTTTTCTTTTACTGTTAAAAACCACCGATAAAGATGAATTAACTTTTTTATTTACTATATTTTATTTAAAAAAGAAGATGCAGGTGATTTAAGTGAATTTAATACTTTATGTTTATATATATATATATATAGTCTATATAAATAAGAAATGGAATAATAGCATATTGAATTGTGAGGCATATTCTTCTTTTGAGGGTGTGTCTTCCGATCATCGAATTGTCATGGCAAAGATACGACTGAGACTCCGAAGGAATGCAGCCCAAACAACAACCGTACACTATGACTGGTCCTTGCTTAACAACAGGGATATTGGAAATAAATATATGTTAACACTAAGAAACAAATTCGATGCACCTCAGGAGATACCTACTGCGAATAACAAATATGAGAACTTCGTCAATGTCCACATAGAAGCGGTTGCAGAATACATACCAACTAAACAAAGAGCTAAACCTAGAGTCCCTTGGGAGACATTAGCGGTTAGAAAAAAAGCGCGCAGACGTAAAAACTGCTTCCAAATGCAATTGGAAAAGCCTAGGTCAAAATTGGCATCGTCATTCTGTGCTCCAAATTTATTTTTCCTTTATATATATATATATATATATATTTCCTGAAAATGTATTCCTAATTTGTCCAGTGACTTTGCTTTCAAAAAAACAATTATTCAATTTCACACATCGTTGGATATCCATCCACACCATCCTGTAACCCCTAATAAATTTACATGGTATTCAACCGTAACATGCACGTTTGAGGTACCCAATGGTTGCAATTGTGACACTTAATTGAGATATTTAACTATATAGCACAAAACCTGCAAAAATCAGTTCGTTGAGTGCAACAATTGAAACAAAATGCTCCCGACTACTGATTGAAAGGATTTCTGAATTTCGCAATTCTCACTGTTGTAGTAATCAGCAGTGTCTTAAATAAAATTATCATTTGTTTGAACAACAAATGATAAATCTGCAATTCGATAATTCTGCAATGTTTACGACTCCATCTGTCTACGTCATCAGAAGTACCTGGGCCATATTGATCATCAATTTGAAAACCTGTGATACTTCAAGATATTGAATAATTGCTTCCTTTAAATCGAATTATTAAATATATCTTAATACCCATTGTTTTTAAGATAAATAAAACCGTGTATACAGCTTTTTGGACACTATATATATATATATATATATATATATATATATATATATATATTTATCTATGAGTAAAATTGTAAGGTAGATTAGGCTCTCTCGCTTTGTTAAAGTGACCGACTTAGTAGAAGGGAAAACTATGTATTTAAAACCTGTGTAGTGTTGTTCAGAAGATTTAGGGGAACACCCGTATCATCCTATCAAAATAAAAAGTCTGGCTGATTTTACATAAGCCTTTATCGACATAAGCAAATCATCTGCGTTGTTAAATCAACAGTTCATACTTTTAACCGAACTGTTGGCTCTCATACATAGAGATCGAGTCTTATAGATGAACGAGTCTATCTATCTATCTATCTATCTATCTATCTCAGTTGTGTGTCTTGAAAGTATGTAAATAAACAGATAACACTATGATCCAGCGTAGAAAATTAAAATTGATTAATAGGAATTAAAAATCAAATTAAATGCATATTTCCTCCGAAAATGACAACAGAATTCTTTACTATTGTAAACTGTTTTTAGTACTAATTGATTCTTGACTGAATCGTGCAACACAACAGCTGATTTTTTTAAAATCTTAGAATAATTAAAAATGAGAAAATATACATCATCGAACTAAATTCTATGATTCAGCTATGCATGTGTGTATATCTATTTACATTATCATAAAAGAGGTGTACAGGTGTCTATGAATACTTGGGTACATTTTAACTCATAAAAAGTTGCTAACCCGAAAGCTCCCTTTTCAATAGCTACTACACCGAAGTGTAGGAGAGAGCACTACTCTGTTTCCTGGATTGCTCCACTTTACCCGTACCTTATAGTCTTGAGGGTTAAGCAAGACGGCATCAAGTATTCTTTTTTTGAGTCTTTGGTATGATTCGACCTGAGATTGAACCCCCGTCTGCCGGACAAATGGCGAATATTCTACTCATTAGGCCAATGGCTCGGTTTACCTCATAGAGTACCCTTAACTTTTCTAGCTTTTTTTTTTTTTTTTTTTTACATTCAAACCATTTGTATCGTTAAATTGATGATTGGCCTTTTCAAAATCTACCTATCTGCGCGTCGCATCTTTCCGTGTAGATGAAAGACTGCAGCGTTCAAACAATACGAATACACAGTTTCTGGTGCCACACTGTTTAAATTTGACTAAAGCTAGCGCTACGGGTGGTATTGGGTTGTTTAAGTGAACGAGTTAGTGGGATGACGTGCATCTAGTAATCAACAGCGAATTGCCGTCTGAAATATCCACGTAGCACGAATAAAATTTAAGCCTACGATTCCAAGTTCTTATTTTATTTAAAAAAAAAATTCTCTCCTTTAATTTTGATTCAATTATTTGAAAATTCCTTTGAAAAATTTAAATAATGCAAGCTAAATTATTTTGTTGAAAGCTGTCAAGCAAGTTTGTTAACAAGAAAAATGAGTTCGAGCTTCACTAGGAACCCGATTATTGTAGCTCTGTAATGAACGAAGCTCAGTAAATATCTCTGCATAACTCCCATAGAAATATACAAATAAGTTGGTCCTCTTTGCCTAATTTTAATATAATGAGTTCAATCGTCAGTGATTGCTCCAGTACTTTGATTTCTGTATTAGGCTAAGCCTAACAAAGACCAAATTTACATAAAACTGTAAAATAAGGGAAAACAAGCCGTTATAAGTGTTGTACGTTTTATCCTTTATATATATACAGTGTGGACATATTACACCCACTATATATATATTTATGTGTATGTGTGTGTGTGTGTGTGTGTGTGTGAGAGAGAGAGAGAGAGAGGGAGAGAAAGAAAGAGACAGAGTGGAGCGTCTTGTGATTTATGCAAAAATAAATGATTTTATTAATTTAACAGAAAAATGTATTTGTATTTCCAATTATTTTCCAGTTTGCTGCAATAACAAATTATGAGTGCAATTTTTAAAAATATACTGCAGCAAAAATATCGAAAAGCACTATGCATATTGGCTCACAAAATCACCATCAGCGGAATAATCTGCCTATCATTTTTACACAAATTTAAACCATATTTCGTCGAGAAGTGACATAATTTTGTTGTGAAAAGAGATTATTGCTGAATTATATTTGCATATTAGAGATACAGATTTTCATGGTTGAATGTCTTTTTACAAATTTCAAGTATTCTATCCATGGTAGTTCAACAGTCCAGTTAAATATGTGAATCGTTGGACTAACTACACAGGTGATTTAATTATATTGGTGAAAGCTTTTGTAGAATCTGTCAGGTTTTTGAATTATATATATATCTGTGCGTGCGCACGTCCGTGTGTGTTTCTTGCGATGGAAAAAGAACATCTTGCTAAAATTCATTCAGCTCTCCTTACGAGATTATAAATAAGAATTGATGGAGTTTATGAATCCCACATTGTCTTTCCTTTCGTATAAAAATGCTTTCAGCTTTTTATATACATTGTCAAGATGTGCATATCTTTCCTCATCGAACAAAAAGGCAACTCCTTATGCGTCTTCATCCTTTGAAGACTACATGGCAACACCTTATACGTCTTCACCCTGTGATGAATGAACGGCAAGTAACTTATTTCCGTGGTATGAAAAATTACCACATGTTGATTTTTTGGCGGTTTCTTCCTCAGTACCATACATGGTTTAGGGGTCTGCCTTTCCGCTGACACATACATGGCTAATAGAGAGTGAGGTCCTCCTATGCCTATCTCACCTTGTAATGATAGAGAGGGGTGAAGGTGAGACGGCCCCACTGTCAATTATTCTGCTTACTACTATCGTCCGCTGATTCTTGCTTGCTACCATACTTGGTCGCCGGCCTCCTTCCCCTACAACTCGGCAAAAGTATTTGGGTGTCATATTTCCTCGTCTCAATAGCCACATACATATATATATATATATATACGCACACATATATATATAAACACACACACATACACACATACACACATATATATATATATATATATATATATATATATTATGGCAGAGTCTGTGACTCTGGGTTGCATACCGTCGACATTCATCAAAGTGAAGATTTAAAAGAAAAAGACCGATTAATATGGTTAATTTTTTGTTTGAAAAGTTTTTTTTTTATATGTGTATATGTGTACCTAAGTTTGTACGCATGCGTGCCTGAATTAGTTTGCTTTTGAATGTTAGTTCGTTTGTGTATGTGAAATTGCTCGCGTGTACACGCATACATATGTTTGCGTGTATACTGGTTTGTAACTTTTCATATGTACACATATTTCTGCTGTCTGTTAATGGGAACGGGTGAGACAAAGGAATAGAGTGTGAGGTGGTAAAAGTGGATAACGAGGAGGTGGGAAATGGTTTGTTGCAATCACCACGACTTTCTCTCTTAATTCTATCGAACTTCCTGATAGCCAAAGGTTTATTTGATGTGAATATGAAATGTCTGTTTTGTGGTGAATTTTGTCGACTGAAGATGAGGATTAAAATTAAATTCATCATCACGTTACTTCTTTTTTAGAAAGATTTTTATAATTATAATTTTCAAGAATTATATATTCTTGAAAATTATGATTATAAAAATCTTTCTAAAAAAGAAGTAACGGTTGCCACGGATTTTATGGTATCGTATTTATGGGCTGGTTGTAAAAATGATGTTAAGTTCTGAGTAGATTTTGCGATAGTGATAATAATAAATGTAACTATTATGATCACAATGGTCTTTGACAATATTGATGGGTGCTTATAATGCAATAATGTGAAAAAATAACTCTTATAATTATTGACAACACTAAAAATATTACTTACATTTACTGACAGTACTTGCGGGTGTTCATAATGTGATAATGTGGAGAAAATGGTACCTTACTGTTATAATATATATAACATAATCATCTTGTCGTGCCACCAGCACAGATATCCCTGACCCTCTCTCGCCACTCTTCTTTATCGTTCATCGCTTCTGGCAGGTCTATAGGGCTACATCCCGTATCCTCACAGAGCTGCTGTATGTAGGTTCGAGCAGGTCGCCTTGCTTTTGCTCGCCCATGTGAAGGGGTCCATGTATGTGTGTGTGTGTGTGTGTGTGTGTGCGTAAAAGCTCTATCATCGATATTGAGCAGTATTTAACAATATTGTAAGATGTGGTCCAAGTGAGCTAGTAAGAACCATAAACCTGTGTGTGCGTGTGTGTGTGTGCGCGAGGGTTATTCCATAAATAAGGGGATTATTTAAAAAAAATACATTTAGCGATACATTTATTTTGTAAAAATAGCATTGTGTTTGCATAATATATATATATATATATATATATGTATATTTAGTCATCCACAGACAGACTGTTTCGTTCTATCAGAACTCTTCAGTGTGGCTAGACACGCAGGACGCTCGAAGCCGGGATCGAAACCCGTCCAACTTAACGTTAGACCGTGTTTCAGACCACTATATAGGTCATTCAATATATAAGAGAACTTTATTGAAAAAAACATTTTTTTATATTTCTTTTCCATAAATGTATTCTCTGCGTTGTATGGAATTACTTTATTGCAGAAATTATCTTAATCTTGCAAAAATATTTGCTCTGAAGCTATTTAAAATGCTGAGAAATAGACCAGTACTCAAAGCTTGGAGAGAGATATGTAATTAAGTTTTTTAATGCTCGAAAAGTGCAGACCATGTGAAATTTACAGAAGAATGTGTGTTGTATACAGAGAACCACGTTTAAAAAAAAATAGGTTAAACAAGTGTTTGCCTAAGTCGAAAAGATAGCACATAGAGTGGAAACACAGAAAGGAAAAAAAAGAGAACCGAATTCCTTTTAGTTTCTATACTGCTCTTCTGCCGGGCAGTATTTTAGCTCAATATAAACAATTGTTTATTCTCAACCGTTTATTAACAAAACTGAAAATTCTTCAAGCACTTTTCATTGGTCGATAAATTCTATGAAAATCTCACAAAATGAAAAAGAAAATTAGATCCGAATTTTTTTTTAGTTTTTATATTGCTCTACAGGTCAGCATTTTTTCAAAAATTGTTTATTCTGATTATATATATATATATATATATATATATATATATATATATATATATATATATATATTAAATTTCGGGTACAGGAAAACTTATATAAAGTGATTAGCAAAGACACCATTGGTAATGAAAGAAGGGGGACTCGAATAAAATAATAAAACAAACGAAGGCCCTTTCGTCCGGCGCTTTTCAAGTTTTTATACACCAGAAGTTAGATAAAAAACGGGGGTGTAAATTATATAATTTGGATTGCCAGATACGGGATTGAGAAAAAAAAAAAAGCTAAGTCACCCCAGTATCTAGCAGTTCCCCAAAAATATTTAAAGTATGATTGTTTAACTGTCTGCACAGAGAGGGGCGATTCATAGAAATATAAATCGACTCTAGAAATTTGAGGTGGGAGTTATCTCTAGCTCTATGGAGGACAGAGAAACAATCATCTTCATAACTGGTTCTGCAGCTATTTATAGTAAGCAAATGCTCACCAATAGCCGAATCCATTGCTTGAGAGTGCCCGGATGTTAATCGGCTTGACAAGAGAGATCTGGGTATATGCTGTCTAACCCTCACTTCGAGGCGTTGACAAGTCATACCTGTATATGTCGAACTAAATCCACAAAGAAATTTATATATCAAATTTCTTTGTTTAAAGATAGGCAATTATAGAATTAAAGGCCGGCCTCGTAGTGAAAATTGGTCTTAGGTTAACAGCATGATAACAACGATACATAGAAGAGGCAATCTTATCAGCAAAGGACTGGCTAGCAGAACCAACCCAGGGAAGTCTTAAGTATCCAGGACATTTCGGGGGACCGAAGACTTTGTTAGTGTTTTTGAACTTTGTCACTGTATGCCTGAATGACATCCTCAGGGTACCCGTTGTCAATAAAGATATCATCGATAGCCTTAAGTTCATTTTCAATTTTGCAGTCACTACAAATGTTAAGAGCTCTATAGGAAAGACATCTAATTAGGTTAAGCTTCCTAGATTTAAAGGCAAAAGAATGTCAATCCAAATATAGCCCAGTGAATGTAGGTTTCCTATAAGCAGATGTGAGGAAAGAAGAATCGCTTCTTTCGACTAACACATCTAAGAATGGTAATTGACCATTATTTTCTTCCTCTAGAGTAAATGATAGGGAACAGTGTAGCTGATTCAATGTGTCAAAAAATACTTAGGCATCGCTACGTGATTTGAAGGAAACAAAAGTATCATCCATATAACGTAAATAGATGAAGGGCCTAGTAAATCTATCGAACAGACGTCTTTCATGGAACCCAACAAAAATATTCGTCAGAATGGGGCCCAGAGGAGATCCCATTCTAATGCCCTTAATCTGGTGAGACAGGGTCTCATTAAAACTGAAAGACACTGACTTTGTGGCAATGCCCATCAGTTCAATAAAAACATCCCCCGGAAAGGGAAGAGTGGCAATAGATGGGCCGCGATACAAAAAGTCAGTGCATATAGATATTGTCTCATCTAAAGGAATATTAGTAAAAAGAGAGACAACATCAAAAGAGACCAGGAATTGGTATTCCATACAAACGGGCAATCGACGAATGATAGAGGAAAATGGGAAAGAGGCCTTAACACAGCACCTGGAATAGAATTCTAAAACGGGGTTAAGGACTTCCACCAACCATTTAGCCTCAGAATGCTGAGTGGAATGGCTCATGGAAAGAATAGGCCGCAGAGGAATAACGGATTTATGAATTTTTGGTAATCCATATATTCTCGGTCTCTGCGAACTAACAGGACGAATAAAGTCATAGATCTCCTTCGATATTAATTTGCTTTTGAATTACTCAAGAAAACGCTTTTGTAGCTTATTTTCGATTTTCTGAGGATCATCAAAAGACAAATCCCCAAGTGTTAGGAACTTGTCAGTATCCCCCAGAATAGCATCCATTTTGCTTAGATAATCGGCTTTATTCAAAATAACCAAGACAGCATCCTTATCAGGTCTGGTAAGAACAACACCATTGTTCATTTTTAGTTGTTTAGCCGATTCAAAATGCATTCTCTACCACAGGAAACTTTGAGAATCGACTGTGGTATTAGCAAAAGTCTGAGCCAAGTCAGCCAGACGAACCTTCAAGTAAACAATATTAGCAGTAGCAGCCAAAGAATGTCTCCTCAACTGCACATACAACAATTTAATTTCGGCGAATATATCAGCCAAATTACTACAACGGGATGGGGCACAAAAATCAAGCCCCCTGATTATAGCAAATTTCTCACTATCTGTCAAAACATACGAAGAAAAATAAAAAAATATGTCTGTCAGTAGTTGCAATTGAACCATATTTCTTTTTAATCAAGAGGTTCAAGAAATGATGGGTGCTATTCGATGACTTACTCTTTAATTGAGCAGAGTTATTGGTTAGATACTTTGAAAATCGAAAGAGATCGAAAAAGCTAAGGGAAGACCAACATGATTTCCACTTATCATATAAACGAGATTTCACAGACTCTATTGAGTCCATGAAATAAGAAATTTCGTCCTTTAAAAATGCACGTAATACGTTTGTAGTATTACGGCATTTTATTTTCCTCATTCGTCGAACTATATAACCCGGAGCTAAGTTTTTGTCAAGTTTTTGTGTGTATATATATATATATATAGAGAGAGAGAGAGAGGGAGAGAGACTGAGGCAAGATGAGATAGATAATTTCTTGAGTATTTACAATCAGTTGTCCTAATTTCTAAATAATTTCTACTGAAAATTCTTCAATGATAATTGTAAACCAATTAGAAATATATTTACAACATGCATATAATATCACTATTAAGTCATTAACGTTTCTTTAATTCCTGACCACTGACAATCCCATCCTTCCTTATTTTAATGAATTCCGACCGTAAAATAATCATCTGTGTATGTATATAATAAAAAAAGCTTATAATGTATTTTTGCTGTCAAATGAAAATCAGCTCATTTACTTTACATTAAATTTTATAGTCTTATTCTGGCAGTAATATTTACATTACTTCATAACCACTGATTATCTTTTTATCTCTAATTTTAAAATCCTAAAATATACAAAAACGACTAAAAAATGATGTAATAAATTTTAAGCTAAAAATGTACAAATGTTTAATTTAACACTTTTTTCAAGCATTATGACTCTAAGATCCATCCGCAAATGTGGTTGGAGTTCTTGAAGAGATTAGAATACCTCTTTGTTGCCATTATTCATATTAGGCCAGGGACGATTTTCGTTTTAGTTTTTGGACATAAAATTTATGTGAAAATATTTACTTGTTTTCAAGAGTATGAATGTAGTAAAGTTTAAATCTTAAATTATCAACGAATGAAAGTTGCGCATTATTTCATGAATTGCGTTTTAGATGGATTATCAAATCGATGATTATGATTTTAAAAAAATTAATTAATGAATAGAAGTCTGGAGCACTGGAATAACTTTGTAAATAATGCGATTAAATTAAATTTAAAAATTAAATTAAAAATTAAATTAAAAATTAAGTTAAAAAAATGAATACGCAAAATTTTTGTGTGATACGTTTTGAATAAAAAAATATTAAGGAAAAGCTTATTTATTTTACTGAAATAGCATTTAAAAAATTGCAACTATGCAAATGAATGGACCCACTTTGTCAACAAGGTAATGTTGCCCGTTTGTTTAAACATTTTTCAACTTTTTTATTTGCGAAGTAAACGAACAAAGATTTATAATGCACAGAAAATGCTATAATCGATTCATCAACAATGGAAATGGCTGTTTAGTATTGGACTGATCAATTGAAACTTATTGGTGTTTTAAATGGGCTTAGGCACTCTATAACCCACAGCAAAACTCTAGAACAGGGCACGGCTTTGTCTGAACAACAGCTAATCAAAAGTAACATTCAAGAGGGTTTTAAAAAGAAAACTTTTACACATTAATCCTGGGACAATAATAACTTTCGAGAAGAAATTCTCAGTGGTAAGGGAACAATCCACAATACAAATGGGATCATTGTGCAGCGGTTAACCTCTAATCACTTATCACATAGTGAGGTTACAATAGAAAAAGACCAGACTCAGATGATCAGGAGTAAGAAGCGCAGGATGATGCTGAATGAAGCGCCACTACCTGAATACCATGCCGGGAAAAGAGTTGCCCTTCCCTACCACCAAGTTTAATTGACACTATTCAGGAAGCTTCTTAAATCATCTGGTGAGTCTAAAAGTAGCATAACATATTTGGCCATGACAATGATCAATATGTACTATAAAAGTGAAAACCAAAGAATTTCTCCAGTTCTAAGTTTGATATTCTTTTATTGCAGGAATATATACCGGCAATAAGCAATATTGGTCAGTGGTAACCCAACTTAGCTTAGCACTGTGAATGCAGTATTTTTGAAAAGTCCCGCTATTGCTGATGAACTTGAAACTGAATGCAAGGTACTGACATTTCATCTTGCATTTTATGCCAAGGCCCAGCAAGTAAGTTGGAATGATGCCATGTATATTCAAAGAACAGTTGTCAGGCTTGGTAAATTTCTTACCTGTATTTGATTTCACAGTGTCATTCAAAAGCACTTCGAAGATTCAGGGCAGGCTGACATCCTACTTGAAGCTGGAACTGTGGCACAAGAGTTACTACCTCAGGTCATAAAAAGCAGAAACTATAATCAAAGTGTCAGTTATAAAAATTATGGCTAAAGTTTTGCGGAAAAAATTCTTATCTACTTTCATGGACACAAGAAAAAGATAGATTCATTGCCTTGTCTAAAAGTTTATATTAAGCTTTTTCCAAAACAAAATTCCAACACCTCTACACATCAAGTGATTTTAAAGAATTTGAAAGCAAATTGTCCTTATTCTTTCAAGAGAGATGTAGTCAATTTCCAACTTCAGTATTTTGGATGAGTTACCTGAATATGGCAGATTTGATTTTAAATTTTGTTCCCGCAAAACAGATAGGGAATTTGATCCTTCACTTTAAATCTGCTGTAGACATGTTATCCTGGTATTTTGCATATGATCATTTGAACTATGACAAGTATCTTCCGGTGTATACTTATGAGATGCTTGCTATTCCAGATATACACGCTTCAATAGCAGAGCACCTTGATAATGGGGATTTTGTTGTTCAACAACAAAACCAGTACTCCTTCAATCGGACATCAATGGACTAGACAACTGAATAGACGATGAATAAAGATATCAAGACCAGAGATAGGCAGATTGGATTCTCTTTTACTAAGATTATTCATTGTTGGATTTTATCGTTCAAGCAATGTGCAGAAATCTCTAGAAGCTGTACTAACTGGAATGGCAGAGGGCTGCCATGAGAAAAATGACCTAAGTAAGTCGCGACATGAGACGGAGGAAGCAGACATTCAAAATGTCGTGCATACAATTGGGTCCTTGGAAAATCTATATACATATCATGAAAAATAACTTATTAGCATAGCATCTAGCCACGTAGTACTACCTGAAATCAAATATGATATTTTGACAGCACTTAAAAAAGGCTGCAATGTTTCCAATCAGTTTGTTCAACAACGATTGATTAGGAGACAAGTAGAATTTAGTTCTTTGTTAAAAACTATGAAGATGAAAACTTTTAGCTATCTTCAGAAAAAGCATCCACGCCAAAAGAGCCTGAAGGAAACAGATTCCTCGGAAGCAGATAACGATCTTCTCACAAGGCTTCTTATTGTAGCAAGAGCTCGAAAAGTTGAACTTGGAGAAATTTTAACACATTGCCTTTCACTGTTCCTATCCAGCCTGAGCTGGATGGAACTTTGATGGTTCTCTGCAGCGTACCAACAAAACTGCTTTGTTTCATTACATTCAAAAGAAGTTTCTAGACATGAAAATTATTAAAATTCTCCAAAACACAGCATTGATCTCAGATGGCATGGCAATAATTCAGCAGCAAGCAGATCATGTTCAAGTGACGTTTAGTGATCTAAATATTTATATTTATAGATCAAAATTTCTTCCTTTTACATGTCCCCAAGAGTTGATTTTGTATGTGATAAATACAATCCTCTGAGCATTAAAGATTCTGAATGAAGATAGCGTTCGCATTCCTCTGGCTACTTGTTGCCTGCACTTAATGAGAATGAGAAAACACCTATCGAAATTCTTCATGTCTGTCAAAAACAAAAATTCACATGTTCTATTTATGGTGACGCATTGGAAGGAATTGGCACCTGAAGAATTCCATGGAAAAATTGTATTTGGGTCTCTGAGCCAAGGATGCTTCATGTTGTCTACTCAAAATGACACAAATGAAGTGATCACAGAAACATGGCAAGAATTAACTACTGATTATGAGAAAGCAGATACCTTTCTCTTGCTTCATGCAAAGCATGCATTAACCGTTTCCCCTCAGCAGGTGCCCGTGGTGTAATGGTTATCGTCGCAGGAAATGGACACGGCGACACGAGTTCAAATCCTGGACGAGACTGATTGCATTTCACATAGCACTAATACGCTTGAGAAAGGTATAAATCCAATTATTCTCCTTCCAGCTATGGGTAAATAGTAGGACAGACTGGGTTCTTCAGCCTCGGTGAGGCAACTAGTCTAGGAGAAGGAAAACTCTGAATTCAAACCTGTTAAACTCCGCTTAAAAATTGACCTTGTGTCTATCCTGCCCGAGCGGAGGGGTTGGGTAGATATGGTATTCTGTCGCCCCAGCCGCTTGGGCGAAAGCGTATGTAACTTTACCACAAAGATCACTGCTATTATTATACTGTTTCCCCTTCCATTATCACCAAGACTCCATATACAGATGTTTTTCTTCTTTGCCTTGCTCAACAGCATGAATTAAGTGCTGACTTGTACGTGGCGACTAGTACTAGTAGATCGTCTTGTTTAATCTCTCTTCGATCAGTTGCAGAGAAATGCTCGAAGAACAGCTGTGACTCCTGGCGTTGTTCTTGTGTTCGTCAAATCCTGCCTTGTACTGGCCTTTGCCAATATGTGGCCTGTTCTAATATGCTTATAGAAAATAAGGATAATGAAATGCAGCTGTATAATGATATTGAAAATTCTGACTCCTCAGAGGTTAAATTATATTTGCAAAAATTAGCTGGTAGGATAAAAGGAGAATAAATCACATTTTCTTTCCTTTAAAAATGTTTTATTCCAAGATAACAATTATCTCAAACATAATAACTGAAAGAAAACTTAACCTATTTGCATTATTCTTTTATGCATAGTCAAAGTTAATCTAAACATCCATATCTTATATCAGTCAATGCGCGCGTGCGTGTGTGTGAGTGACAAAATTACATCAAAAAGTAAATGTCAGGACAAAAGGAAGGAAAGGTATTTAATCACCGCAAGTATTTGAAAACAGTTCTTCTTTGTAAAAACTTTGGAAGGCACAACGTTTGGAAACATATGTAAATACCTTTTATCTTCTTTATCAAGTGAATATTTATTGCAATGATTTTATGGGGGTAAAGTAATGTTTTATTTGTTATAGGCTGTACACGGCCCATGCTGAAAATCCCTGATTAAGGAAATTAACATGATACAGTTATTTAAACTTTATTTCACAGAAAGTAAACCAGATTTAAAATCAGACTGAAAAATTCTTCTAGAAACAGTCAAAATGTCCGAAGAACTAAAAAAACCTGGCCTCTGGCCCATATGCCTACACCGATCTTGAGTAGAAGTACCTGTTAGTGTCCCATCTCTTACTGCCTGGCTTTGTTGATATATATATATATATATATATATATATATATATATATATATATATATCATTGTTCTAATGAATAAAAAATATTTGTTTAAGAGATCATTCTCGTTATATAACATAAGGATTTTATTTTTTAACAATTATTCTGTGTTCTTTGACGTGTCTGTTTATATTTGCACTTATCACTTGGTTTCTTTCAAAAGTGATTAATTTTACTTACACAAAAGGAACGTCTGTTTAACGATAGACATAAACTGGATATAATTTGAGAATTTACTAAAGAGTCTACGAAGTTGAAAATGATGATACGTTCAAACTCATAAATATAAAAATTGAAATTCGTTTATGAATATGATAAATGACTTTCTTGTTTGAATATTTTGCTATTATTGCATTCTTTAGTAGAGTGAGGAAAATTTTATCCCATTGTTAGGGAAGAAAAGATTCGTCATTTTCTAAATCAGTAGCGACAGATTGGTAGTCGAGAACGAAACTAATAAGTTTGTTACCTCTGGTCAAATTGCTTGGTTATTATTTTTCTTGTTCATTCACTTTTTCATTAATTTTTGTCTCACTTTCACAATAGATAAGAGGAACTAATAGGCAATTTTCTGTTCTCCATATCCAATCGACCGACTGGGTGGACAGTCTTGATTGACCACCACTTTTAATTAAGTGAATTATATGACACACCCAAAAATAATGGACGTCCATAGGCGCAGTTCCAGAAAAAGAAGGTTGAAACATTTCACTAATGCCATCGGTACTGATGTCAACGAGGGCAAAAATCTGCAGATTTGAGGTCTCTATTAAAAAAGATAAAAAAAAAGATTTAAAAAAATTGGGCGGACAACAATGAAGAATGAACGCTTTTAATAAAATGAATGGACTGAATAATTTTATTTTTTAAATATAAATTTCATTTACAAAGTTATTTCTTATTATAAAAACTGTTTTGAATCCAGAGCCGACAGTCTTGAAATCAGGATTTGAAGAAGAAGAAGAAGAATAAGAAGAAGAAGAAGAAGAAGAAGAAGAAGAAGAAGAAGAAGAAGAAGACAATTTTTAAGAATTAATTGATTTATTGAACAGAGTTTTTCATCAGAAATATATGAGATGTTAAGTAAGAGTAATTACTTGAAGATACAACTGTCCGCGAACTATATAACTTTATGCAGATCTAAGATTATCCTTCAATAGAAATTATTTGAAACCATATAACTGAAAAACAAATCATCTCGGTAAACAATTGTTTCTTCAAATTATTTATAATTAGATGAAACTATTTAATTGCTTGCGAAAACACAAAATAACCCCAAAAGTGTTGACATGTAAAATAAACCAACGAAGCAACCAACTCTTCAGAACGTATTCATACGATTTAATTAATTCGAGAAACAATTGCACTGCCTTGCGATAAATTTGCACCAAACCATGTGACACTAATGTACAGACTTGACCAGAAATTTTTCATGATATTTCATTGAGTATGTTTCTATACAATGGGAATGTTGCATTTAGAAATACCGAACGAGTAAATTTTAAGTGCCTCGCATAATTCTTGTGTGAAACATAAAGATATGGCTGATCCAGTCCAGATTTTTCTCCTCAATACTTTTGACTTTTCACAGTTCTAAAATCACCGTCGAAATGCCGTAAATAGGATTTTGCAGAATATTTTAACATTGATAGGAATACTGATATGTGTTTGAAGTCCCGAGGAGACATGTTTAAAAGGGATAAAGGCACGAATGTCAGGTTTATTGAATAGATGGACACTACACAGTGCCACATTACGTTTGCATAAAATAAATTATATAATTGGTCGTTGTTAAAAATAGAAGTTCGGTAGAACAGCAGTCTCAATATGAAAAGTGTCGTTTTTCTATACAATAGAACACTAATACAGGTATCTAGTAACTCAACATCCACAACACAGGTAGGATGAGACACATAGTTAATCTTTAAGTAGTTTGAATTCAGGTATCCTTTTAAGGTGTTTTTCCTTTTCCTAGATCAGATGTCATTGTAAGTTTAGAGAATCGTTTATGCTTTTATAGTGATAAGATAAGATAAACCGTTGGTTTCAAATATATCGTAATAAGACGGCATGAAACCGTTGGTCGCAGATAAGCATTCAAACTATTAAATATATATAAAAAATTATAAATATTTCTTTATTTATTATTATATACTCCTTGAGAGTTTTCTTGTCAGTTTTAGCTGATGGTTTTTCTCTGGAGTTTGAGTGACAGCAAGTCTCCTCAATTCTCCAGGACTATTCACAGTATTCTGGTCGTTCTCAGTAATGTTGTAGTTTGGATGGTCTCCACTTGACCGCCAACTTCTAAGTCATCCAGTCACTTACCTCTATCACAGATATTGAGCACTCTCTAAATTATACAGCATTTGGTCTACCATAAGCCCAATAAGATAGTGACAACCGTACACTGTTTTAATATAAACATATATTTATATATATATTGTTACTCAGTCTCATTGCAGTTACTAAAAGTTTAATGCGACACAAAATACCCCCGGTAAAAGCATAAACATTTTACTCCTTTCCCTACATTTGGGTAATTAGTTGAGCAGACTGGGCTCTTTAATCATGGTAAAACAAACTATCTAGAAGGAAAAACTTGAAATTTAAAACTTGATATATGTCGTTCTGAGAATCTGTGGTTGACAGTTGCTTTTTTCTTCTGTTATCAGTTCGTTCAAAAAGTATATCTAATACTACACAAAACATCACCACTATAAACTAAATCACTTGTGTCGACAGTTCAGGAGTTCAGATCTTTAACTAATATATTGTTTCATGATACATTGTGTGAATTGGGTTATTATATTATAGATATAGAAAAAATATATTAAAAGACATTTTTAAAAATTCTGCATGATACTCAGTGAGATAATAACTGAAAAAACAATTTACTAAAACCTTTATTCAAAAAATTGCAATTTTTACCGATCACCAAAATTCACAAATCGAAAGAAATTAAAATACCTGTTAAAACATAAAGAAGACTTAGAATTGATATCGTGAGGGATGGATGTGGAGGTTTTTTTAGAAGCAAAACTCCGAGTGTCGGTTTCACAATTAACAATACAAATAATATAAATAATGCTGACAAAAGAAACTTCTCAACAAGAATATTAAACAAATATCTTTTATAACATAAAACTAGCGAGGAAAATTCAATACAAAGTAGCAATATTCGTTTATTTATATATATATATATATATATATATATATATATATATATATAGGGGTGCGTGCATAATACAATTATATTAGCAGGAAAAGAGAGTGGTAAAAAGTGACCAAGTCGTACTTAGGTATGTGTGTGTAAGCTTATGTACGCGTAGAAACGAAAAAATAAATAGCGTGTATATATGTATGCAATAGGGGATATTTCTGTCCATGATAAGTTGAGTAGTTTGAGAAAAGTAGTTGGCAAATATACTAATTTCGATATGGCTATTAAAATATTTTCGCTGGCTGTAAGTCCTCCCATTCTTAGCTACGTGTTTGAAGCTGTGCGTGGCAAATGACTTAGACCGGAGTGCGATTGAGAGTAAAAGAGCAAATTGCTGTCAAAAACGAGAAATATAAAGGTTTACTAGTCACATGACTGGATCCAAATGCAAGATTTATTTTTAAGAGGGACAAGTTCTTTTGGGATTCCAAATGTGCGGACGTTGTTGAAAACATCGGCATGTGACTACTCTGTCAAACCAGGTTCCCAAACAAATTATTTTTAGCGCCTAGCTATTTCTTGTTTCGGGAGCAAGTGAGATTTTGGATTTTATTTTTCCTGAATTTTCCACTGTACGCGCTCTTTATCGACTGGTCTAAAAATATAGGAGCGTAAATCCTATAATATTAAATTTACTCCTGTAGTAGTTGGCCTAGCATGCCACACTAACACAATCAGCGATCATTCCTATATTAGATAAAAAGTTAGGGATGACATTCACTTTTTAAGCTCCATCCCACCGAAAAGCAACCACAACAACAAATAATAATAATAATAATAATAATAACTGTCGCTGATGGTGACGTTTGCTGATACCTGCTTCTATAGTAATATACTCCATAAATTAGGAAAACAGGCTCTCTCAGTTTGGATAGAAAAATATCCAGGAACATTGCACAAAAGATTCAAGAAAATATTTGTCCTTGATGGCATGGAATTAATTCTGAACTATATTTTTTTCCAATTCGACAACAAAAACAACATTAAAACCTTTGGAAGCGTTTTAGGAAACGAAATAACACCAACATACGCTACTCCAACTTTAGCATAGTTGGAGGAAAATGTTTATAAAGACACAGGACAAAAGTACGGTACGATAAAAAATGAATTTTATTTAATCATGGAAAATATACTTAGATGACTGTCTTATATTTTGGAAATTATGATGGTTTTATATCAATAATATACACTTCTTATTTCAAATTTACACCCAACGATAAAATTCCCCCTACATCATAATTTAAAAAGAAACTATCATTTTATCCTTATTAAAAACCAAAATGGCCAAATTATGACAGATATCTATCATAAGCCTTCAGACACCCAACAATAATTCAAGAGCCAAAATCTGCATAAAATCCATCCCGTATACCTTGGATTTGCACCGTAGTTACCGATAAAAACCACCGTCATGTCCGCTTTGAAGAACTACGTTAAACCCTCTATCAGGGAGGATTATCCCAAAACATTAATAAATAAGGGATTAGAATGAGCTGACAAAATGCCATCAGAACAATTACAAACCCCTAAAAATCAAAACAATGAACCATCCTTAGTACGTTTCAACATATCACAAAAACAATCCAGAACTATCATGGAAATAAAAATACTTTGATCAACGTAAAAAAAAAATGATAGCACTAAAAGAATCGACAAAAATAATGAAGACTAAATGCCAGCTAAAGAATTAAAACTAATTATAATCTTACAAACATTAGATTTACTTAATACCCAAGGAAATACATAAAGTGTATAGTTGTATGTGTACATAAGTACCATACGTGTCCATACATGCATAGGTGTGTGCACACACACGCCATTTGTAAAAACACTTCTTTCAAGAGCAATAATTTTGAATAAGGAATTCTAGTGAAACAGAATTTTAACAAATTACTCTTTATCTGACACAGATTTTCCAGAAAAATTCCGTAAGAAAAGAAGATTCATGGATTGGTTAATTTTAACGGTTTGACCTTTGACTTTAAGCAATCCAGTATATTGTACGTTCATATTTAGATTTTTTTCTGTTTCTTCTGAGTTTTTATTTCGTTTTGACGATATGTCAAAATTTTTTTCTAATACTTGGTTCCAGGGAGAGATCTTTTTTGTAAGATATTGATCTTGTTTACGTTTATAATTTTTGGTATAATCTTCTACTTTCAACCTTCGTAAACTTACTTACAGAAATGTTTAATTCTTAAAATTTCACTTTTATTTGGCTATCATAATTTGTTTGCACATAGTGTTATGGTTTCATATGTTTCTTTCTACAACAAATTTAGGCACAATTATATATGATTTCAATTATTCTGTCTAATTTAAATAATCTATACTAAAATATATCAAGTTGATTACTAATAATTTACGTAAGTAGACATCAAACTAAGATAGTTTAAGCAAGAATAATTCGATTTAGTACAAAAACAAATCAGAAATAGTCAAGCTGCAGGGCTTGATGAAATACCCCCAGAAATATGGAAGACAAGGAAATTCGACGATATACTGCTCCTATACTGCAATGCTGTATAACCAGAATACAATAGACAGATGAAGAAAGGGATAAATTCCCTCCTTTCCCCAAGAAGGGTGACCTTGAAATAGCCAAAAACTACCGAGGTATAACCCTTACATCTACAGCGGTCAAGATCCACAATGGTCTGCTGCGCAACTGCATAGAACCTAAAATACTGAAAATACTTAGGAAGAACCAACATGGCTTTCGGAGAAATTAATCCACAACATCACAAATTCTGTCGAATTCTAGGAGGTGTTCGTGCAAAAAATTCAAGGCAACACTATTATTTGTAGACTTCTCCATGGTTTTAAACTCCATACACAGAGGAAAGATAGAGCAAATACTTCTCGTCTACTGTTTACCCAAAGAAACCGTCGCAGCTATGATGCCATATAAAAACACGAAACCGTCGCAGCTATGATGCTATATAAAAACACGAAAGTAAAAAAGTTCGCTTACCGGATGGAGACGCAGACTATTTCGACATGGTAGCAGGTGTGCTGCAAGGGGACATATTAGCCTCATACCTGTTTATTATCAGCTTAGACTACGTGCTTACAACGTCTATAGAGCCATTGAAAGAAAACGGCTTTACGCTGCTAAAGGAAAGAAGCAGAAGATACCCCGCACAAACTATTACGGACGTGGAGTACACTGATGACATAGCGCTTCTCGCAAATACGTCCACCCAAGCCGAATCCTTGCTATATAGTCTGGAAGGGACAGTAGGTAGCGTAGGCCTCCATGTCAACGCAGACAAAACAGAACACATTTGCTTTAATCAAAGAGGCAACATTTCCTCCTTAAATAGTGGTCCTCTGAAACTAGTAGACAAGTCAACTACCTCGGAAGCAGCGTCTCATCAATCGAAAAGACATGAACACGCGACTAGCAAAGGCATGGACAACTATAGATAGACAGCTGGTCCTATGGAAGTCAGTCTTGTCTGATAAAAGAAAACATTTTTTCCAAGCAGTGATCCTATGAGTACTTCTCTATGGATGTACCACATGGACGCTGATTACGTGTATGGAGAAAAAGCTTGACGGCAAGTAGACGAGAATGCTGCAAGCTATATTGAACGTCCTGGAGGCAACACCCTACAAAACGCCAGCTGTACTTCCCTCTACCACCCACCACAAAAGCCATCCAAATTAGACGAATCAGACATGCGGGACACTGCTGGAGAAGTAAGGACCAGTTCATAAGCGATGTATTCCTGTAGACTCCCCTAACATGGACAAGCAAAGGTTGGTCGACCAGCTAGAACCTATCTACAGCAGCTCTGTGCCGATACAGGATGTAGCCTGGAAGACCTGCTGGGAGCGATGGACGAAAGAGACGGATGGCTAGAGAGGGTCAGAGAAATCCGTGCTAGTAACACGACATAAGGATGATACTAAAATTTATAGTTTAAAGTAACTGTTTCTGTGTAGCAATTCTCATTTGTTTGCATATGGTTACAAGTATTTCTATCTACTACGAATAAGTTGCAAGCAATTAAATGGTTCTAAGGAAATGAATATATAGGTTTTAAGTATTATCAATATAAATTTTCCAAGATATCTATTTGACTCATAGGTGAAACTCTAATAAGAATTACCACACTGGATTTGAGCGTATCTGGGAGTAGTTGTAATGAAGAGGTACACCACACTCTTCAGAGTTTTAGAAATGGAACCTCACTTGTTGGAGGCTGTTTAATGTCTGACGGAACACCACTTTGTGTGTGCTTGGGGGATCTTACTAATCTGCAGGGAAGAAAGTCGATTTATTCTAAACATCACCGAAAGAGCTGTAAAAAAAAGAAGTGTTAAAAATTCAGAAATTTGTAGTGTGTACCACATTAAATAAGTAAAATATACATTATCACGATGTAAATATGTCTTCCACTTCTGTCCCAGACAAAAAAGATTATATTTCCACAAACGATGAAAAATAATTTATTCGAAAATCCCCTCACCAAAAAAGACAAACAAACATGACTAATTGTAGAAAGAATAGTTTTTAACATCTCCATCTACAAGCAATGTAATGAATGTGTGTGTGCATTTTTTTCTGGCGAATTCGGAGCTATATTTTCTTTCCCCTCAGCTACGTTCTTTTCTTGAGAGAGAGAGAGAGAGAGAGAGAGAGAGAGAGAGAGAGAGAGAGGACTCAACAAAACACAAAACGAGTCTTTACTCAAGGATACGTACATTGCAGCATTTCCTTTGTGGAGCATCTGAGGTCGAGAGAATTTGTGATATCTTTCGCCTTGACATTGCGTACGCATAGGAAAGACATCTGAAAACTGACCAGGTTTTGCTTCTGTCTTTTTAGAGTACTACTATAAGAAGACCTCTTATCCATCATTCCTTTACTCTAACCTAATATATTGAAATCATCTCCCTGGAAGTGTAATCCTGCTGTTGGCCCACCTGTTGTGTTTTCTTCTTTAAGTACCAGGAAGTTGTAACCAACTCATCACTTTTGAGACTGAATATTAGTCGACTTCTATTTATTGCGTCTAAACATGGCCACTCTCACAATAAGAGAAGGCAGTAGACTGTGACTCGATGTTCCTTAGTGGATGACTGAAGAACTTTTGTTCCGTTCTCACTTTGAAACTGTCCCGTCACTAAATCAAACATCCTGTTGAGCGTATAAACTTGCCTATTGTTGCTTAATATTTGCACTACATATTAAAGTCACCCTCTTGATAATTTTGAACCCCTGCCACGATTTTATCGAAAAAAAAAAAAAACAACAACACTCGACTGATCTTTCATGAACACAAAAGGGTATTTATACTATTGTACTTTTCTGAATAACTGAAGCGGAAAAAAATGTCTCCATATTCATGCTGTTTTTGTTGTCGTTTTAATATTGAAGGAATGGCAAAAATTAATATTCTTTCGCGTTATGAAAATCATTTCGGATTCAGAGTTAGTAGGTTAAAAGCAATAATTAATTGTCTTTTGCTTCGTATGTTCAATAAAATATATTTTGCTGAAAAAATTGAAATTAAGACAAATCAGTTCAATAGTGACAAAGCTTGTCAATTACTGTCGTTGGAAAAAAATCCCAGTGACTCAGGTTAAAAAAAATGACTTCATTTATGCGTGTTTTCTATGGATTATAGCAAGGAATATATATATTTTTAAAAATTCCATTATTTATTATTCAGCCTACTTGAACAGCCTTAAAAACACGTGAGTAAATTGTTACAAATATTTCACTAACAAACAATAAATATACCATAAGGAGTTCACGTCTTTGTGGAAAAATGGTTCGCGTTGTAGGTAATGAACTCAGTAAGACGAGTTCAAATTCTTTGGAATTTTTTTTGCTTTGGTACAGTAACTGGTTTTGGAGATGAAAAGGCAATGTTTGGTTCTCGTTCTCTTGTGCACTGAGATATCCTTACGTAAAAAAGAAAACTTATGTCATATCAAATCCCTATGAGAGAGTAGATCAATACCAGATCTATAACTAAACTGGGGAATATAATCACTAAGGAGGTATGATTAGATGACTGTATTAGCGTATCATTTCAAACAGTTCTAACCAGACTAAACTTGATAATTCCATGTAAAATTTTCTTATTTTCTTGCTTTAATGGTTGTCCTACATTGGAGCATTACATGAGATGTCACCTTCCCCAAAATCAACAATTAAAAAATGAGAATTATGTCAATGGAAAAAAGTTGTACTAAAGACACAGTTCTAAATGTATATTGATAAATTTTCTCTTCGTATGGCACAAGGCTACAATTGTGAATTGTCCAGTGAATATCGAATTAAAATCTGTATTCTTGTACCAGCATTATCTTTCTAATCGTTAGGATTTTAAAAAAATGGTTGCAGTGGATCGTTGCAAGTTTTAATGATTGCAATCAAACATTTTCAATTGAATCAAATTTCAGCATTAAATGACCTTATAAGGATTTGATATGTTGTTAAATAAATAAATCAAACCAAACTATATATATATATATATATAGTTTGGTTTGATTTATTTTTTATAAGGATTATTGCAAGCGTCTTCGTTTGAATTGAGGTCTCGGCTACCGTTGAACGGATGTATGTAAACAACATTAATTGTGATTCATAACCGTTTAAAATTTACTTCGCAGCTAATATCTCCTCGTGGCTGAATGGTTAGAAGCTTGTGTTGACGTTTGAGTCAACCGGCTTTCGATCCCAGCTACGGGAAGATACTGTCTAGCCACACTGATGGATTCTGATAGAACGAAACAGATCTGTCTGTGGATGACTATATATATATAAGGATCATTCAATAAATAAAGGGATGTTTCTTAAAAATACGATAGATTCTTTTTCAGAAAAAAAAAATCTATTTTGAAGTTATTCAAAATCACAGCAAATCAGAGTGCTTCATGCTTGAACAGACGTCCATCATCAGATTTTTGGTGGTTCAGAAGTCCAAACCTAGAGAAATTTACAAAAGAATGTGTGATGTGTACGGAGAAGTATGTTTTTGTAAAAATATGTTAATAGGCTAAAAATATGTTTGGCACCACGAGCCTGAGTCAAAATGACAGTCCATGAAGTGGAAACACACTATGATAATACTATTTGTTATATAATTAAGGATCAGTTTGGGTCTCTACTAGTAGAGATGAGTTGAGATCTTAAACATTACAGGATAGGCCGCTCGTGTGTGTGTGGGGGGGGGTCAGGATAGTATGGTTAGCAAAGGCCCTTAAGAATAATCGGGTTGATCGCAGAAAGAAATAAACCCGTTCGTATCCCAAACGACTGAATCGGTCCGTATTATTATACGTGACATCACCAAATCAATATAATTCATTTGATTTGGGGCGCAGTGACTAGCTATGTCTTTTGCAAGAAAAAAAAAACTACAAAATACAAGAAAGATAACTACGATTGATTTTGAACTTGAGTTGTCCACTCGACGATTCATGGTACTTTAGACGATTAGAATCGGCTAAGTATGATGGAAATCTATTTTAGGTGATTGTTGTTTCAGGTGGAAGAGAGAGAACGTAAGATGAACAATAAAAACCTCAACTCCAAAAACGTAAAAAAAAGCAACTGTTTTGCGCCGACCGAAGAAGGAAACAACGGAAAGAAAAGAACTCAACTCCAAAGACAAGAAAAAAAAAATGCAGCACCCCAACCAAGAAGGGCGGAGAAAAGAAGAACCTCAAATATTGAAAGACAAGCAACAGATTAGGAAAAATAAAAAAATAAAAAATGTTCAATACAAGGCCCCAGAACAAAGAAGGAAAGATTAGAACAAGAAAATCGAGAAGAAGGTATGAAAAGAAAAAGAGAAAGATAAGTTATATTGCTCATTGTATAAATTTTATGTCTTCTCTGTTGCTTTTAAGTTGCATGATTCGCGCCCGATAGAATTTATTTCATTACGAGAAAAAAATCGAAAAGTTAAGAAAGAGCTTGTAAGTTTAATTGTACATTTTGATACCGATTATTGCTTCGTTCAGGGTCGGTGAATCACAAGGGAAAAGAAAAATAAGGGAAAAGGAGAGAAAAGAAGGGACTTACAAGCTTGTCAATTTGTCATATCAAAAACTGTGATATGTTAGTATTTTGGGGTAACATACAAAATTTCATTCACAAACATTTATATGTTTTTTGTGAATGAAATTTTGAGTAATTCGAAAAAGCTCATCGTAAAGCGAAGTAATTTTATATTGTGTCTTTCAATTCCAGGCCCAGTAAGGATCCGGGCATCTACGATATGTTGTTGGGAGAAGACTCATTTGCCTTTGGATCCGTAGTTAGTTCAGAGGGACGGGTTTGATATTTGGAAAATTTGTGAAAATTATAATCGTTCAGTGAAATCTCCCTTGAGTGAGATCGATATTTTGGGTACTGGTTGAAGCCATACTAGGTTTTGTAAAAGTCTCCTCCTAGAGAGGGGTTGAAAATTTTGAGGTACTGGCTAGACCAGCGTTTTGTGAGGTCTCCCTTGAATGGGGTCGAGAATTTTGGAGGTTTGGTAAGAGACCCGACCATTGTGTTCTTGATGATATTTTGGAAAAAAGGGATTGAAAATTAGGGAGTATGTGTGCAAGATCTTCATGTATCTTGTGGTATGCACCGGGAAATTTATGGACTCGGTTTCGAATCGTGCTTGTGGGAGAAATATAGTTGACCAAATAGATAAATAAAGTACCTTTGTTAATTATTGAAAAATAGAAAGAATATAGACAGAGGGGCAGAGGGAAAAATTGAGGACTGAGAAAAAGGTTTGGGTTGCTTAGGAAAAGAAATCCCACGATATTTTATCTCACCTTTGGAAGTAAGTAAGAAACTAGTGTTGTGTAACGTCGTAGTCGGAATAAGTAAAAACAAAGAAATGATGGCTGGATAGGAGCCATGCTTTTGTAGAGATACCTGTTGAAAGAAAAAGTAAAAAAGGTACTAATTAGCTATTGAAGAGATGAGAGATAGACTGATAGACAGTGGTCAAAAGTAGAAGAGAAACGGTGACAAAAACGGGAACAGGTTTGTGTTGATTGGAAAGAAAAAATGTTCCCGGGAAATTTCACCACATTTACCTTGGTTATATTACGAGGACGTTAAATGGAAAATGTACAGGGGGCGCGGACAGTGATAGTGTGCATTATATATATATATATATATATATATATATAGGCAAATTTCATTAAACATAATAGACATTTTATGCCTACATATTTTCTTCTGGATCAGTTCGAATTCCCGTATTACTTTTATCGTATTCGGGGGGAATTGATTTATGTATTGTCCATAGTTGTATGTATCCCTAGTACTTTCTGCCCGACTTTGGGCCATCATCAGGGGAGGATCTATTACAAAAGTGATGTAACTTTTGTTTTAGCATATTACTACCGTGTAAGGGCGTCTTTGCCGTTGAAGATTATGGCGTTTGGTTTTAAATGTAATTCTATAATTAGTGCCAGTACACAGTAGTAATATGCAAAAACAAAAGTCACATCACTTTTGTAATAGATCCTCTCCTGATGATGGCCCAAAGTCGGGCAGAAAGTACTAGGGATACATACAACAATACATAAATCAATTCCCCCCGAATACGATAAAAGTAATACGGGAATTCGAACGGATCCAGAAGAAAATATGTAGACATAAAATGTCTATTACGTTTAATGAAATGTGCATTAACGAAGAAATGCTGCCTATATATATATATATATATATATATATGTATATATTAATGACAGAGATTACGAAAAAATGGTTAGAAGTAATGAGTTAAGGATATAGAAGAAAAGCAAAAAGAGTAAAAGACAGAAAATGAGCAATTGATCAGTGGAAAAAAAGAAGAAAGACTGAAGAGAAAAAGAGACATGCCAATTGGTAAAGTAAAATAGACATTGAATCATATGATAAGAAGAAACGAAAAGTAAAGGAAATATGCACTGATGAGGAAAATAATATAATTACTTAAATTCAAAAGAGATTCAGGGGAAAAGAAGACATTTGAATATAAAGTCAGAATAACTATTATTATGGACTAAACACGAAAACAAGAAAAGAAGAATCAGAAAAAAAAAGATGAAAAAAGAAAAAGGAAATGAAGGACGATACGAACACTTTTTTTTACTGCCTTTTATTTTTTGGACTGTTGAATGATTTATTGTGTTGTTTAATTATAAGCACTTTTGAATTGTTGTTCTTGTTACTGTTATTTTATTGGTCAAGTCGGCATAAGGAAGAGATGATTGCAACAGATTACGATTTCGGAAAGGAAGAAAATAGAAATAAACAAAAGGAAAATTCTTTCACATCAAAACATTCGTTTAAATTTTTTATCTTCGATAACAAAATAATTTTATTTTGTGGGGAGGAAAGGTGTGTTATATAATTAAGGTAATGATTTTTTATAATAATAATTTTTCGTGAATTATATTTTTTTATCTAGTTAGGTAAGGCTTTGAACAACTCGATGTCACTAGTCCCGGTGCCAAAGCCAGACATGCACTCTTACACCCACACGGAAAGGATACGACAATCATCATCTGTCTTAATAAACCCCGAAACAGGAAATGGGGCTGCACGGCCATTGGAGTGAATTGAGTGAGTGGTTGATGTCGCACCCGGAAGAGATGATCCTGAGAATTTGAGGATTTTGAAAAGACCGTAGTTGAAGTTCGACCGTTGAAGCGTGCGGCTGTGTTTATCGGATCTGATCACAGCAGATCATTTTGGGTCTCTACCGGCAGAGATGAGTTGAGAACTAAAACACCACAAGATAGGCCGCGCATGGAGGGGTAGCATAGTGTGGTTAGCATAGGCCCTTAAGAACTGTGTCTCTCTCCTCGTGTCGACAAGAACGAAAAGTAAAAGAAATAAGCTCGTTCGCAACGCTTGTATTTGAATTATTATACAACAAATTTTGGAGTACAGCAGTCAGTAAAGAAGGTCTGCTGTCTTCTTGGGCATGAAACACCCTTGATTATCAATTCTTTTGAAAAAGGAGCAACTGTAAATAATGCATCCTATTACCAACTCCTTAGGCAAATTCATTTTATTATTGAATTTATTTTTACATCCTAGAACAGTGAAAACGATTATCTAACCATAAGAAGCGAGATTATATCAAAGTGTAGACATTTGGTTCAAATTCCTAACGTTATTTATCCTCTGATTAATTCCATATTTATTGAATTTTCTTTGGACAGCCCTATTTATTTATTTTTGCTTATTCTATATGTATGCTTATTTGTGTTTTTTATTTTGTGTTTTTTTCCACGGATGAATGACATATTTTAAGATATGACACTATATCACGATATTTTACGATTGGCTACTTATCTCACTTTTTCGTTCGATGATAATGCTAACAACATGAAACTTAAATTAACATATATTCTGTTGATAATTTGATATTTTTCTGAGTTGTAAACAGTTCTTTCGTGGTGGCGTCGAACACGGTGGTGTGGAACGCTTTATCTTGCAAACCTTTCTCATTTGCATTTATATATCATCCTCATCATGTCATGCTGCAAACACGTTTTTTCCCTTACTCTCGCCAGTCGTCTCTATCATCCATTGTTTCCGGCAGGTCTTCTTGATTACATGCTGTCTCCCTACAGAGTTGTTGTAGATAAATTCTAGCTGGTTGTCCAACACTTGGTCGTCCGTGTGAAAGGGGTCTATTGAGGAACGTCGCTTATGAGTTCGTCCTTACTTCTCCAGCAGTGTCCCGCATGTCTTGTTCGTCTTATTTGGATGGTTTTAGAGTTGAGAGTTTGGTAGCGGTCCAGCTGCTATTTTGTAGGATGCTGCTTCCAGGATTTGTTCAATATAGCTCGTAGAATTCTTGTGTACATCCCGTCTAGATTTTTCTTTTTACGCTTTGTCAGCGTCCATGTAGTGCATCCATACAGTAGAACTGACACGACCGCTGCGTGAAAAAAAATTATACTTCCATATGATCGATAACCTATCGATAGCATTCGATGCCTTGGCTAGTCGTCGAATGATGTCATTTTCCGTAGATGAGACACTGCTTCCCAGGTAGGTAAAAGATTACTATGATTCAATTTTATATATATATATATATATATATATATATATATATATATATGTGTGTGTGTGTGTGTGTGTGATTAAGGTAGTATTACTTAATCAAAATGAGCGTCTAGAAAACTTTCAGCATGAAATGTCTCTTATTTATAAGATGTACTTTTTAAAGACCAGTCTTAGAAAAACAACATCAAATTGCAATAAATATACAAATATCTCAGAAAATAAGCAAATCATAAGGAGTTTATGTCCGCGAGGAATAATGGTAATCGTCGTATGAAATAAATTCAGGGAGACATGTTCAAATACTGGACAAGTGCCAATGATATTAGGGAAAGGCATGAATCTATCTCTTCTCATCAAACCACTAGCTACGGGTAATATACGGTTGACTGGAGTCATTAGCCTTGGTTCAATAACTGGTCCAAGAGAAGGAAAAGTTTAAATAATAATCACCAGTACTTTGCTTAAAAATGTTACATCCTGTCCAGGGTGGAATAGTATGCATTTATAAAAACTTCACAGACGTGGACGTCAGAAATTTATTTTGAAGGGGTAAATATCAATTCAAAATAACATTCTGACGCCGAACGGTCTTTCTGCTCTCTGTCAAGAAAGTACTTTATGAAGTGATGATAACAATTATTAGAGATTCGTTGTATGTACCTCATTTTGGTTCTTTGAATTGATTTGCTGCAGGCACGCTGATCGCCTTACAATCCCCATTTAATAAAAGATGACTGGCATTCTCTTTGTACTTCCTAAACGGCCTTATACGTGGTCGTGTAAAAAAGGGGAATTTTCTTTATACAACGCTGGACTCCAATCCAATTTTCATTACCATGGAAAGTACACTATTACGCAGTATATTATGTAATCTTTTCAACATGAAACGTAAGCAACAAAAAGATTTTTCGTTTTTTCGATAAAGATCACTTTCTTTTTTTTCTTTGTCTTTTATTTAGGCTTTTGGCTTTTTACCTTCCTTTGTTAAGAGTATTTTCTATGAACTAAAGCTTTCTCTGAAAAATTAAAAAAAAACCAACAAACAAACAAAAATTGCTTGCATCGTTTGTCCCCTTTGATTTTTTTCTTTTTACTCCAACGACGCCTTAATCGGTACAGGGTGCAGGTACGCACCAGTCACTAATTTGTTGATTTCGATAGCTTGACTTTCGAAATGTTGAATAGGTCATTCCTGATTGAATAGGGACATGCGAAATGTCCTAAACTAGACGACAGACACGTGCCAAAGCCCATTGGTGGCGACAAATGAAATGGAAACAAAAAAATATTTGGAGGCATGAATAAATAGAAAGGGAAGACAGGGAAAGACGAAAAAAGCGTAGGAGTAGGAGGAGTGAAATCAGGGTGGTGAACTTGTTCTGGTGATGAAGCCTGTATTACTTACCCCGCCCAAGGTTTTAAATGCTCTGTCTAAAAAGTACATTATGCCTCAAGGTACTTGTTGAATCACCAATGTTCAACAAGGTGACACATTAACTACATACATAAATGTATACAGACAGAGCATATGTATATTGAAGGTATACTTTATTTAAGATGACAGAGAAGTATTCAGCGTTATTCGCGAGCGAGATGTCGCGACTGACGATGAAGATTGTATAATAATTGTCTGTAATCTCTAAATTTGTAACCTGAGTACGTCTACTTTTCGCTGACTGCATCTCTGCTAACGAGTACGACTCTCCCAAACGAATGTCCTGTTTGTTATTTCCTATTAGGGTTTTATCTATAGATCAAATAGAATTATTTAATCATTTACTATACTTGAAACCATTTAACTGTAACAAACAAATGGGCTATGTGTAATTCAAAAGTAATGTTACCTTCAAACCACGTTTATATATGTATATATATATATATATATGTGTTTGTAAGTGTAAAACGATTTTGGCATTTAATGACCAACAAGTGTTGATATGGCATAAAAAATAACTAATCAACTAATCAACCTCATTTTAAAATAATGTTACCAAAAATTCATATATAAAATGTATTATTGCTTGTCTAAATTTATGTGATGAAGCTTGATAATTGTTATTACTTAGGATATTGGGAATATTGACTTCAACCTTTTTTTGTTATACTCTCAACGTCTCCGCAGATATGTCCTTCGGCCTTCTTCCGGTGTTTCATGTCGAACTCGGGAGTCCATACATAGCGCCCACTAAAGGTTAGGCTAGAGAAACACCGAAAAGCAGTATGTCAGGGAGAAGTTGAATAGTCGGATATGGCGGACCATATATGGAAGGAAAATGTAAACTATCAGCCCTTGAGGGATCAAGCTAGAATAATTGACAGTGAAGAATACTGGAAAATAAGACATCTCAAAGATGTGGCGCTCCTTTTAGGCAACAGTAACTTGTTGGCTAAACCAAGTATAGAGATGAATACGATTTGGGAACCATTTATCAAAAAGGCGAGATAGAAAAAATGCTATATGAGCTATGGTACTAAACATCTGATATGATAGTGGAGATGATCTCCAGTTCTCATAGTGTCCCATAACGGTACCAAATAGACGTTGTACCGTTACACGCCAAATATACGGTCAAAGGCCAATCTCCACGTCTTAAGTAGTAGTCGGACTCTGTTGTAACCTCGCCGTGTTAAAAAGTAACGGACCCATAAAACTCTGTCTTAGTTCACTAACACGAAAGTTTCATCGCTACTACACTTTTAAAGTAGTCGTCGAGAGAAAGAAACAGCGTATGAAAACTGAGTCACCCCTGTCAGCTGGACAAAGAGAACAACATCTCATAAGGAGAAAGGGTGAACAGACACAGACTTCGAATTTTCTTTCTGTGTTTTCTCATAGTTCTAACGTGCGTGTTCGCTGGTTTTGTCTTTACAGGTTCGTGTCTTGTATGAGATTCCTTTTCGGAGCTCACCCCAAAATGGGGGCTGCAAATTTCGTCTGTCCTTACATTTCCGTATCTAGGCTTCAATTGACTGTCTTTATCTCCTCGTGTCCGGTTGCCAACTAACTTTCAAACCCGAGTCATCCCCTTACTTCCGCCTCGTATCTAAGGGAGGACATATCCGTTTTCGGTAGTTCCACATTTGCACCCAAGATTTGGGACCTCCGGTTTTTGTTTATTTTTAATTACCGCTGTCATTCAGAGGTCAACTGGCCGTTCCCGTAGTTTCTATGTCTGCTTTTCTTATTATTTTAGTCTTTTCTCTCTCTCCTTCCCCAGAAATTAGTCTTTTATCCTCTTTATAACTTGGCCCTACCATATCCCGTTATACCAATCTCTTTTCGAAGGGCACCATATAAATGTTTCATAATCTTTTATGCTGTCGTGTAAGATTCTGATATTGGTCTATCTTTTCGCTTTCTTTTATTTTTACTCCATGTTTTACTGTAACTGCAAATCTACAAGATGACAAAATCTTTTTTTTTTTTGTTGATAAACGCTAGATCTTGTTTTCTGATCTGGGTTTGATGATCCGTTTGTTCGAGAGAATTTTATGCGTGTCGTTTTCTAGGACATACTCTAGTTTGTACACATACTATTTGTCTGCATGGTCAAATTGTCGTCTCTTGCACAATTCCCAGTGTGTCACTTTTACCTCCCAGTCGTATCAAGAGTTATATTGATTTAGTATGCAAGTTTGAATTTGTTTATCATGTGATTAATCGATACCTTATGAAATTTTTATTTCACTCTTTACGGGTATTATTATTAGATACTTGAAACAACATTAAATGACCCAACAATGGTTGGCATACCTTAAAACCAACCATCCAAGTCACTGGAAGTCATTATTGTTTTTATTGTTAATGTTTCCTCCAATTATGTTGACCACATAGGTTTTCCTTATCTCGCATACCGTTGATTTTTGTGTACATTTGTGTAAGCTTGTGTATGTGGAGATGTTTATTGTGTATTAGGGATGTTTATTTTCTTTGATCTGAATTTTTTTCATAAGTTTGTCTGGTGCAGTGCTGAATGTTATGCCGAAGTAAGTCCATAAGCAGGAAGGACATACTTTCCTGCCTCGAAAATACTCATTTAAAATCTTGGATTTTTCCTGGAGCTCCTTAAAAACCAACCAATGAATGTACAAAGTCGGTTTATTTAGTAATAAAACTGATTGTGTAAATCATTTTTTCTTTTCAAAGTCATCACCTTCAAAATAGTTAACTTGTAACGCCACACACCAAACTAAGGCGTTGTTCCTGTTCCTTGTAAGCGTGCTGGAAGTCATCAACTGACACTGCTTTCAGTTGGTTTTCCATGACCGGTTTCATGTTCTGCACAGTTCTCAAATAACAACCAAGGAGTTGATCCTGAATTTTAAGAAGAATTAAACACAAGATCAGTCGTGTAAGTAGGGTGCAGTACTCTATACAAATGTTTGGGGAGAGTGTGTCTTGAAAGTAATGAGATTGGTTTCTTTTATTTTTTATGCTTCAGACTGATAACTCTGATAAAGAATCTGATCATTAATGTTAATGTAGAAACAATCATCTTCCGGTCAAATGTTGGCCACATCTAATCAGGGACCTAACGTGTGTCGCCTTTTATTCAGTTATTAAAGTTAACAGGGTTCGTTTCTGTATTCTTTTGGTCATGGGTCATCTCAAGCTCTTCAACTTTCTAAAAATAGAAAATAAGTTTTGATTGTATTAGTTCTGCCTATGATTTTTCCTTTTCCAACAAAGCTTTCATTTGTACAATGTACAGAAAAGACGCAACAGTCACTTAGTTGTTGGTCGTAGTAGATCGAATTCCGAAAAGTTGACTGAATAGGGACATGTGAAATATATTCAACTCGACGATAGACATTTGTCAATTACTGTTATAAAAATATATAGGTGTGCAAAGAAATTATAATTGTTAAATAGGTAATAACACTGATTGTGTCTACAGTGTTAATTTAATCTGGTATTCCAAAATGTATTACTGTTAATCCAAAACTTCTGTATCTGATATATATATATATATATATATATATATATATATATATATATATATATGTATTAATGCAACATATTTATAGGTTTTTATACAAATACTCATTTTTTAACTTCACTAAAAAATTTGACTGTATATCTCTTCTTGCTAGGAGCGGAAGGTTTGGCTTAAAACGTATAGGTATATTTATCTTTGAAAATTGCTTTAAGCTACTTGCTCACTGGTCAAGAGTTGTTTAATTCAACAATGTGTTATTAATCAAACATTTGTTGACTTTGTAAACGATTATGTAATGCCCTGAAGTCTGACTTAAAATTTAAGGCAGCGTTCAATTTTTGTAAGACAGTCACTCAACTAAACACTAAATCTTAGAGACTTAATGAATTACTGTGATAAAAGTTTCATCTAATGATATATACGGGTTGATACATGAATTTTTTATTGATGAGACTATATATATATTTATATATATACATATGCACTACTAGTGTATTTAGCCACTCTCAAAATTTTTATTTCTCATATTTAAAGAGTTATTTTTAATCAAACAAGTTAAAATGACCTCTCTTTGGTTGCAGTTTCATAGATTCTCGGTATTCTTTCCACCAAAGACTGGGGGTAGGCTAATGATATTTCTGCCTCGAGGTGAACTGCACTTGTGGGCTATTTAGCTCTCACTTTTCGTTCAAGTTCTTCCTATACCAATTCAAGTCGGCTATTTGCGCAAACCAAAACATCAGTTGAAGGACGTGCTGATTATTTTTGTTTTAATATACCTCTGATTGAGTATCTTAGTATACTTGAGCAATTTTCTTGCATGAGTACAAATCGTTTACCTAATAGCTGTGTTCCAGATGTGACCTCATGATGCTGAAGTATGCTGTGAAAGCTGGTTTGATTCAATTTGCACTTCATCCTGTGCAAATACTCAACTTTGAAATTGGCAAAAATCCACCTTCACACACACCATAACTGAGCCTTCTTTATGCTTTACGGTTGGTATGATATCAGGATTACAGCTCTTTCACAAACTCTTTGCCAGACATAGACTCTCCTATTTGACCCAAAGATTTCCAACTTTGATTCTTCAGTCTAAAGGAATTCATGGCACTGCTTGATTGTTCAGTCTTTGTGCGCCTTGGCCGACTTGTGCCTTTTGACCTTGCTTTGATTCCTCAACAGTGTGTTCTTGACAACAATTCTGCCATATAGGCTAGCTTCACAGAGTCTTCTCCTCACAGTAGATGTTAACACATACTTTCATGACATTGTTTCAATATTTGGAGCTGTCAGCCTTCTTTTATGCAAGCTGGTGACACTGATAAAGTTGTCATCTGCATAGATAAAAGATGTAGTATCTAGCAAGCAATAATTCAACACAATATAGTCTAATTTGAGTTCAAGTTGGGGTATAACATTTCTTTTTGAAAACATTTTTTCATGCTCTGTACTAAAGAAGAAAAACGCCTTCAAATAAATTTTTCAAAAGATATCTAAAGTCAAAGTTACAACGGAAGACTTGTATTTAGTATAATAAATCAAAGCAATGTGGTTCTTAATTTGTTAGAAATAACTCTTAACATGAGAAATAAAAATTTTGGAGGGTTATCAAACACTTTTCACTGGTAGTGTATATATGTATATGTACCAGGTATGATGGGTAAATTGTCTAAATTACGCAAATATGAAAATAACACTGACATCTCACTTTATCAGATATACGTGGTGCCTTCAATAAGTTTCCAGACTTTTTTGTACAGGCATTTAAAATTGGCGCAGTCTCTTGAAAATGCAGTATGTTATTGCAGTACATCTTATGATCTGACTAACCAATTTATGATTTCAGGTTCAAATGAACAGCTACTGCAGGAATTGGAATACACCCTACTAAAGCCTGAGTGTCACAGCTGGTAAATTTCAAAAATGCAATCTGGACGTGAGGACACTTTAAACACGTTAAAATTCTGTTGTAAATTTCGAAAAAATGCCACAGAATGCCACATGAAATGCTTTAGACTGCTTTTGGATCATCTTGCATAAATCGAGTATCAGTTTTTGAGTGTCATAAGAGATTCAAGGAAGGTAGGGAGTTTGTGAGGGATGATGAGAGGTGTGGGAGGAGTAAGGAAATCAGAACACCAGAGTTGATTGGTCAAAGGGTTAAGGTTAAGGTTACTATGTTGAGGCTTGAAGGGACTTCAGGAAGATATTCCGTCGGAAGAGGCCAGCACTCTTGAATTTGGGTCAGTGGTATTTCCACCAGGACAATGCAACAGTCCACAACTCCATCCTTGTCACAGACTATTTGACCTAGATGGGCATCAACACAATTTCTCACCCTCCCTATTGTCCAGACCTTGCTCTTTGTGACTTTTGGTTATTTCCAAAGCTCAGAGGCTGTGATTATGAGACAATTGAGGAGATGAAAGAGGCTGTGACGAAGGTCATTGACACGCTCACACAAGAGGACTTCCATGGAGCCTTCCAGAAGTTGTTGGAACAATAAGTGCATTGCATCCGGAGGAGATTTCTTCGAAGGGGCCTAGAGTTTCATGTGTGTACTATCAATAAAAGTGCCCATAAGAAAAAAGTCTGGAAACTTATTCAATGATACTCGTATTAACCAAAATTACACGAACATGGCTTGAAATTCAATAGATTAAATTCATAGATTAAATTCATTCAAAGAAATCGCCATTGGCTTAAATCATGGACTCTAGACAACTTTGGAATTTCCTGCAAGCCTTTCTGATGATATCCTTAATTAAATTGTTGCCTTTATCCTTGCCTTCATTTCATCTTTGGTTTTGCATCAAGTTTGGTTGATTTCCACTCATGATAATCAAAGAGATTACAATTTGGCGAGTTAGGTGACCAAATAATAGTGGTGATATGGTCGCAGAAATTTTATCACGGTGAAGACTAAGTTCCCCTGCTTGTGTGGCTTAGCACAGAGTCCTGTTAACAGACGTAGGGTCTTCCAGCAGTCAACCTCTCGATACAGGACAGAACTACAGTCTCCAGGCAATTAATGAAGGCCTCCGTATTGATTCTGAGGTCATGCGGGAAGATTAATGGAGACATAACATCATCACCGTTAGTGACTACTCCAAACACCATCATGTGGATTGGATGTTCGGTTTTCTTCAATATTGGTACATCTTGCGGGGATCAATCAAGCCAAGACCTTTAAGTTCACTATCTGATCCTGGCATAAACTTCTCTCATCTGAGAAAAAACAAAGCATATTCGGTTAGAGGGGATGTTTTAGTTTGTTGAAAAGCCTTGCATCGTGGTCTTTTGTCTTGTTTTTCATAGCTGTTCATAAAAAATTGTCCCTTTCTCATCTTTTATGAGAAATATCGAATTTCTTCTTGCACTATCTACATTGCCTGATAAAAAAACTCAAACACCCTCATGTCCCTGGTTAGGAACCTGATTGACTCACTGGAATCATTTTTAATCATAGCCTGGGTCTGACCAATAAGTTCTGGAGTTTGTTTTTTTTTTATCAGAACGATCCGAGTAAGGCTTCTGAGCAGCCACACCTTCGTAATCACTATTACACTCATCCAAACCTTTTCGAATCCTCTTTAGCTATGGTAGAGCGACCGGCTTAGGAGAAAGAAAACTCTAAACTCAAAATCCGCTAAAAAAATTAACCTTGTGTTAAATCCGGCACGTGGTGGAGTGTTTGGTTAAATACATTTTTTTTATATTTCTTTCTTTAAATATTCCATAAATCTACTTGCTAACTTGCTAAATGTGTGATTATACAAAGGGTTAAACGTTTATCTTCGTCAATTTGTAAACATCATAAAAAGTTCTCTGAATATATTTCTTAAAGATACTTTTTCTTCTTGATATACATATTAATGCAACGATTTTTGACACAATTTATCAATATAAATGTATTGTCGTGTAAATCAATCAGCAAAGTAAAGAAGTTTCCATGGGTTTCTATTGCCTTATTCCAATTTTTCAACTAAATTGTATATTCTATCTGAAAGAATAAGTCCGGTTTTTTCTGTTTTGCAAAGAGCGAAGAAAGAACTGCTACTTATTGGTGATAATTTCTGAGAATAGGTAGCTGGTAGAATTTTCCATATCATCTATCGGATTATTTACTTAATCCCAATGGAAACAATGCAGTGTCATGCTGCAAAGTAATTTACAAACTTTGAAATATTTTTCTTATCTTCTAAACTTATTATTCGAAAGATCTAGTTGTTCACTACAGCGTTGTGTAGTAACAGTTTGTCCAGATTCAAGAAATTCGTAAAAAATTGTTTTGAATCCTGCTACGCACAGATAGTATTTATCTTCCGTCTAATCCGTTTATGTTGATATATAGGAAGCTGTTCATGACTTTTTAAATTTTGAATTCGTGTTAGAAATAAAAGCCTTGATCACCAAAATCTTTCTTGTCTAAAATGATATTTATCAATGCTCTCCCAAAATAAAATATTGAATTATAACGGATACTGGTATCCCAAGATGACCGTGAGATAGAGCACGTTTTTGCTGTAAAACAATATTTCTCAGCATAGTAACACCCATTAGCTGTGCAGTTTTGCCTGCATTGGACAAGATAAATAAAATCTACTTCAGGAGAATTCCTTGCAGATTTGCACAGTACTACTAGAGTAAAGTGTTCCTCGTTGAGTTCTTACGGTGGCCCTGAGCCAGATTAGACGATTTTTTTAAAGCAATATAGTAGCACTAAATTCTTTTTTACGTTTAATATATATATATATATATACGTTTAATATATATATATATATATATATATATATATATATATATATATATATATATATATATATATATATATAGGATGGTGCATATGTAAACACACTTGAGTCTGTGTGTCTGTATGAGTGGAGGTATATGTGTATGTAAGCATAAAGATGTAAAACTCTCCTTCCTTTTTCAATGAAATGGACAGAGTTCGGTATTTTCTATCTTTTTGATATATATTTGCTTAGAATTCCATTCGTGTTTACAAAAAGCTTTCACAAGCTGATGTAACTTGCGTATTGAGTACGTTCTTTGAAAACGGCATGAAACCTCTGACTTTTCCCCCACAGGTCTCAGTATATTGTATTCTACGTTTGGTAACTATATATTGAAAATTGAAAGAGAGAGAGAGAGAGAGAGAGAGAGAGAGAGAGAGAGAGAGAGAGAATATATATGTGTAAATTGAAAGAGAGAGAGAGAGAGGGGGGGTAATTTTTGCTTGTTGAATTTTGAAAAGAAATATTGTGTATATATGCAAAGTAAAAGGAATCCCCTTTTCATGTTTTTTATGAATTTTCATTCAATTCGAATATTGATTAATTTTTTAATTTCACTCAAGTGACGCTGACGTACTTCCGAAGTAATTCATGAATATAGGAATAAAGGTAATCCTTACATTTTATTTATTAATTTTATACTATTGTGGTACATTTTGCAACTAGGTAAATTAGTCGTACTATTTCAAATCTTCCATTTGATATGCTTTACTTCGAATGGCTCAAGTCCATATGTAAAGAATAATAGTCTTATGCAAGGTTTCGAAAAACCCAGTGCCTTGTGAACAATCAGCCTAAATCCTTATCTTGATCATTCTTCATACGGCATTGCCCATAAAAAAGTGAACTTCAAAAATATTTTATTCGTTCAAGTAAATTTTCTTCTAGATTAAAGATAATCAGAATTATTTTTTCAATTACCAATTGAACATTCTAAAATCAAAATGGATATGATTAGCTATTATTTATTACTACACTCCTCAGCACTGATACTCTATGAACAAAAATAAAATTGAATAAGTGTATATAAAGCGTGTAAGTCCATTTTAGTTTCAGGTTTTGAAGATTAAGTTTTGTTTATTTGCTTAACGGCATATCAAATCCATTTGGTTAATAAAATATCTGGAATGTATTTCGAATGTAAATTCTAATTAGTGACATGTTAAAGAAAAAGTAATCGATATTGAAGTTTATCTTTGATATATCATTAAACATTACGAACCTTTTTTGAGATCTAGAATAGCATTATTTGTTCGCATTTATTAGGTAGTAGAAATGTCATTATTGCAGAACTTTTTATAAATCAACTACTTTCGACTTTACCGTTAGTCAATCCAGCGATTTTCTCGTAGACGAACTTATGAATATTTCAGTAAAGGTAATCCTTACATTTTATTTATTAATTTTATACTGTTGTGGTAGATTTTGCAACTAGGGAAATTCCCATTTGGAGTGCAATAACCTGAATAACCGAATGCTTAAATGCCTACCGTAAGCTGAAGAACTCGCACTGAGCCTATTTATGACGAAATAACTCGTAATCTAAACAGATTCGTTACCTGATAATACGTGAGGACAGTCCTGCTGATAAGTGTACACACACACACACACACACACACACACACACCTGTGTGTGTATTTTTGTTTGTCTGAAAGAGAGAGAGAGAGAGAGAGAGAATCATGTCTGTCTTAAAAAAATATTATGCTTACCGGTACGAAGACCAATATGTAGATCGCTTGAATGACTTTATTTGCTGTCGTAGCAGGGCGAGTCAAGACAATTGAAGGGTGGTATGATTTGTTGAAGCTAGTGTGGTTGGCGAGGGGTAGAGAGCAATAGGTTTTGTGAGTCCAGTGTTTTATTGTTGACACAGTCAGAAATCAAGTGCACTGCTCGTACCAGATCGACCGAACAACGGCTTGGCGAGCGACTCGACACGTGGAGCCAGTATGCAAACCGGTAATTGTATAAAGTTAGTTATGCGTTATGTACACTAATCTTCAAAATAAGTGGGGCCCGAACTATGGAATTTGTCGACAATAATTGTACTTTCAACGACCCCTAAAAAGAATGCTAATTTAATATGTGTTAGGGATCAAGTGTCAGCAAGTCTGCGGAAAGTCTATTACCCTTCTCAGCATGCTTATGATGTTCTTGTCAGAATTCTTCGGATTTTCAGTGTTCCAATCCTTCAAGTTCTAATTCGGGTGTTCATTCTTAGGGCGTCTGTACAATGTTAATTTCATTTTTCACAACTTTAAAAATCTTTTCAATCCGTATTTACCGAACCCCACCCCCACCAGATAGCGATAACATAATTTTTAAGCGGAGTACAGCTCAACCGGACTGAATGAATGTCAAAGGGATCACACATATCCACTTCCCAAACCGGAGGAGATATTTTCAAAGTTGAATGGAGGCAAAGTCTTCTCGAAAATTGATTTGTCAGAAGCTTATCTGCAACTCAAAGTAGAAGAAGAATGTACAAAGTATCTAACCATTCACACACATAAAGGTTTATATCGACTGAGACGGTTGCCTTTCGGTCTGAAGGTAGCACCGAGTCTATTGCAGCAAATTATGGATACGATGCTTTCTGGTCTGGAATATGCAATGGCATACTTGGACGATATATTAATAAAGAGCGAAAATTTCGAGGAATACAAAAGTCATATCCGAGAAGTTTTTTAAAAGAATTGAGGAATACGGATTGACTTGTATGAACAAAATAGAATATTTGGGTCTGATAATCGATCTTGAAGGAAGAAGACCGAACCCAAAAAGAACGGAAGCCATAAAAAATATACCTATTCCGGATAACATAACTAAACTACAATCATTTCTTGGTTTAGCAAACAATTACAAATATTCCTAATATGCATGAATTGAGAGAGCCATTGAATAAGTCATTGAGTAAAAATAAAAAGTGGTGCTAGACTAAAAAATGCGCCTATGCATTTAATAAAATAAAGAAGTGCTTATTATCGGATTTAGCTTTAGCCGACTACGATCCGAAAAAGGAGTTAATTGTAGCTTCAGACGCAAGTGATTATGGCATAGGGGCTGTGCTGCTACACAGATTTGAGGATGGAGTAACAAAATCTATAGTTCATGCTTCAAGAGCTTTACTACCTGCGGAGATAAATTATAGTTAAATTGAGAAGGAGGGACTCTCCATAACGTATGCTGTGAAAAAAATTTCATAGATTTATTCACGGGAGAACATTCGTTCTACAAACCGACCAAAAACCGTTATTGTCGATTTTTGGTTCGAAAAAAAGGTTACAAAGATGGAGTGTGATTTTATTAAATTACAACTTCAAAATACAACATATACCATCCAAGAAAATCGCACACAAGGATGGCCTTTCGAAACTAATCCCGAACAATCCTGAACTGTTGGAAGAAACAGTGATTTCAGCACTGAAGCAAGTACAAGAACTAAAGGAAGTATTGATTAATACCGTTAGCGAATTACCAGTTACGCTAGAAGAAATTTAAAAAGCAGCAAAAACGGACGGTTACATAATCAACATGAATAAACAAGTGAAAGGGAGCTAGAAAAATAAAAAACTAAAAGTATCGCCATTTTCAATATGTGACAAAGAGTGTACGAAAGAAAGTTTTGAAAGAATTTCATTTGGGTCATCCGGGTATATCCAGAATGAAATCATAAATGAGAAGTTACACGTATTGGCCGAAAATGGACCAGGGCATTGAGGATTTGGTAAGACATTGTAAAGGGTGTCAATTAGCAGCCAAATCACCACCAGTAAGAACTCAAAGACGGATAGGATATTCCTTGGTCACTTGTTCATATGGACTACGCAGGGCTATTAAATGGATTTTATTATTTGGTGATCGTAACTAGCTACTCTAAATGGCCGGAAGTTTTCAAATATAAACACCCAACAGCTACAAATACGATAAGAGCGCTAAACGAAGTGTTTAGTCGGCTGGGAGTCCCTAATACCATAGTAAGTGACAATGGAACGATGTTCACTGGAAGTGAATTTAAAGTCTATTGTGATTCGTGAGCAATCGAACACATAACAACACCGACGTATAATCCTCGATCAAACGGACAGGCAGAGAGGTTTGTCAATACATTTAAACAAGCGTTAAAAAAAGCCAAAGGGTTCGACACCGAAGAGAAAAACATTCAAAATTTTCTGATGGTTTACAGAATAACGCCCAGTCAGAATATAAAGGGAAATTTATCGTCTGCCGAGATCATGTATGCAAGGAAAATACGTTCAGTATTCGACAGGCTGTTGCCAAATAGAAAGAAGAACTATACGAAAATAAAGACGAACTATAAATCGTATAAAGAAGGGGATAAAGTCTTCTTTAGGAACTATCGGACAGGAAAATGTTTTTGGGATGATGATATTGTAACTAGAAGAATCGGAAGAGTTATCTACATAATTCAAAGATCAAAGTTTGCCTATAAGAGACATATTAATCGATTGAGACCCAGATACATAGAAACCGTCCAAAATAATGAAGAAATACCAATGGAGGTATTGTATGACTCTCTTTAAATAAAATCACCCATGAACGTTGGAATGCCGATAGAGGCAACAACGAAACAAAAAACAATTGATTCTTCTAAATGTGAAAGTACACGGACTGAGAGGAGAATTGTAGGAAAAGAAAGAGGACTAAACACCTACGTCTTTATCCTAAAAGAACGAAATATTGAAAGCAAAATTCAATGAAGAATTTAGCTCGGGGGAAGGTGATATAGTGGAAGATCCTGAAACCCCCTGTGAATGGATTGCTCGGTCTCTAAAAGATGCGAGTAAGCAGTAACCAAGTGAGTGAAGCAGGAGTACCCACTCAGGCATTCAAGATACAATCGAGTGTCCATATATTATTTGAACGTTGTACTTTCGAACGATAAACTTGTTATACTTACTCTTCGTGTGGAGTCTTATTTATACTGATTATATTCCCCCAGTGATATATCAGTAACAAAGTCGGAATAATAGCTACGAAACCGTTTGAAATGTTTTGTTAGTGCTGTGTGAAAGAATGTGAATTCCTGTGCAATGGAAATTGGGTGTTACATAATGATCACTAATCCATTCCCCATGGTTTGAATTTTTGTGCACCAGCAGCAGGATTGTCACTCCAGATCCAACCTTCTCGCAAGATTAGTCTCCGACGACTTCTATGTCTTCCCCGAGATTTAGTCAAAGCTGAAAGATCATTTTTGGGCGTGCTAGCATAACATTTTTGGGCGTGCGAACATAACATTCAAGGAGAGAACTAAGTATGGCTGACTCTCTGGGAACGGTGTACCCTTACTCAAAGCACTGAAGGGGAGGATACCCAGATTTAAATCAAGTACAAATAATGAATTTTTCGGAGGTTTTTGATTGTATCACATAGTGTATGTGTGTACGCATACCTGTATGTTAGTGAAAAACTCGTCTTTCATTGCCGTTCTCCTCCTTCTTCTCCTTCTCCTCCTCCTCCTCTCCACTTACACTCACGCACACACATACATACACACACATGTATAGAATGCAACCTAAATGTTCGGAAAAAGTCAGAAAATTATTTAAAAAAATTTTTTTTCTGGTAGAGGTCTTCTTCTTCTTCTTCTTCTTCTTCTTCTTCTTCTTCTTCTTCTTCTTCTTCTTCTTCTTTTTTTTTTCTTCTTCTTCTTCTAATCATTCATCTTTCTGTTATTTTTGGTTACATTGTTCGCTTTTTTTTCAAAATCGTATTCCCTCATATTTTCTGTTACCTCACTCTTTTATTGTCTTTTTCTCTCCTGACTCTCTTTCTGCCAAAAGCTTTTGTTTTCACGGGGACTATGTATAATTCCTGGAGGTGGAACGTCACCTGCGCACAAAGCCATCGCAGTTTCTTCAAATATTAAAGGCGAATTCTGGCTCTGTCACTGTCTTTTTTTCCTGAATTATCGGGATGTGTCTGTTGTTGATCCCATCATTGGTAAACAGATTACGGCTTATTTACTGACATTTAACCAATGTTTTGACTGTTCTTTATTATAAATGGAGCATTTTTGGTGTTTAAGCCTTATTCCTTTGTTTTGCATCAGTATAAAATTTGTTGGGCTTAACTTCACTCTTGTTAGTATACAATAGACTCATTTGAGCATATATATTTTTTCCTTTACAACATTTTTGGGATCACTTCAGTACAGTGTCTAAGCACAAAAAATCAGACGCCAGAAAATTTTTTAGCCAAACAGTGGTTTACGAGTTTTCAGCTATATAAAGATTCACAGCGATTGGATGCTCAAATCTTTTAAAATATATATTATTTTAAGATTGTGCGTTGAAGTATTTTCAGCAATTAACATATTTTCCTTGTGTAACTCAGGATGAATAAAATTTTGGTAGAAGCAATAAAATCATAGGTGTCCACAGAGGATGAGTTTACTAGTGTGCGTTCATAAATCCCTTTATAACAAGAGAACAAAAATCGCTGGATTATGCAGGCTAGTTACTGGATATCGTGTACCTAGTAGAATGCTTTATTGTGTGTGATTGCTACTAGAAATTTGTCGATCACATGTGACACGTTCAAAACATGAGAATCATTCAAATGAACGAACATCTAGATCTAAACGAAAAAAAAAAAGAAGATGTTTTCGACGTTGTTAACGACGCATATAATCATATTCTAAAGTAAGAAAATATTTAAAAACTATCATATTTTAAACGAATCATTTCATAAATATATTGAATTCTATAACATACTTTTTTAATGGTTTGGGAGATACTTATAGAAAAAAAAAAAACAAGCAAGATTATTTGATCTTAAAAGGAAAATATATATTTGACAAAGAAAGAAAAATAATTAAGATATTAAATTAAAGTGGTTGAAATTTTAATTCTTATTCGTAATAATAGGTCTGTAATGAATAAGATTAGAATTATATTTTTATCAACGAAAAATCCCGCTCTGACCGAAGTAATCCGGAGCTTAACTTGTTGAAAAAGTTTCAGTATTGCTTGGTATTTGTTGGAGTGGATGTTATTATAGGATTCAATATTTCGTTTATAATAACTTTTCTGCATTTTGTAAAAAAATAAAATTCAACCCTTCTCATCATTGGGTGGGGTGGATGGAATTTAAATTTCGTTACTATGGATACTTCAAGGGATACTTTAAGGGATACTGCAAGTAAAACGTTTGATATCTGTTGTACCTTGCTGCTTTTAACTAGAATGTGTTTAAGTCTCAAATCATGTCATTCAAAATATTTACAGTTTAAAGTCGAAAAATTGATCTGATAAAAAAGTTAACATAAGAAAAAGAGTAAAAAAAAGCAATATATAATAACAATGAATGGAGTTAAATGTTTCAAAGAAAATTGGTTCGAAAATGTTTTTATATTCAGTTAAGTTTTACAAAAGGCCATGAATACTGAGATATTTAAAGCAATTTTTGTTGATACTTTAAACGGAAATTCCCGTATACTTATTTATGAAGTACATCTTACATGAGAAAACAAATTGAATGAGATTGGCATTGTTAAATAGAAGTATTATTCATAGGAAAAATTATGGAATTTGCACACTTAGGGAATATTCCCTTAAGAGTTTTTGTTTATTAATAAGTAAATAAACTAATTATAGACAAGACGCAAAACATTTTCTTTAATGGCTGAACTTTCTGGCTACATAAAATAAACGTTGAAAAAACGAGATTAAATTATTCAAAATTATGGAATCAGGATTATTTGTTATGTCTTCTTCTCAAGCTTCTTCATATCTTAATTCTTTCGGGCATGAATTTCTTTAATTTAAAGACACACACACACACACACACACACACACACACACGTATATATATATATATATATATATATATATATACACACACACACACACGTGTATATATATATATATATATATATATATATACATTGACAAAGAAGACAATTTGTATTTTTCTCCACAGTCACCAAGTGAATTTAGAGGAAAAATTTAAAATAATGATAATTAGATAATAATAAAAGGGGAAAAAAGTTCATTTTTGTATTAGATAAAAACTCATTAAATCTATCAAGGATGATAATTAATGTGACTACTTGTCACTTAATTCAAATCATACATCATTGAATTACTGCATCGTAGTTAGAAAGTTATGAGTACAACAAAGTTTATAGGAAGAGGTTTCATCTTCATTCCGTATTTCCCCAGTGACAAGTAAAGTAATCTACTACTGGCGTGCTCTGAATTATTTGTTAAGATGTTTAGACTATGAAAAAATGCACAACCTTGAATAATAATCCTCAGATAAAGGATTTATCGTTCATTTTCAGTCACATTGGCTATTGCATGGTTTCAAAAATATTCCTTTGTAAGCAATTAAATGAAATTTGCAATGATACTTTCTTACTTTTAATAACCCAGCTTCTTTAAGTTTTCATTGTTTTATTCACTGTTATTACCTTCTTTTTGTGTTATTTTCATTACCTTTTTCAGTATAAGCATAAGACGTTTTTCGATCCCAATATGTTGATCTCATCTGCTGGGATTATTGTTTGTTACTAAGTATCAGATGAACTTAGAAACTATATATTTTTCTCAAAATATGTGCACGTTTAACGTTAGCTGATTTTTAGCATATTCCAATGTCATATAAAATCCTTTGCTGTTATGGTACTGTGTGCTGCAATGACGATGGAAATAAAATGAAAAGCCATTTTTCTTATTTCGATTTTTCTTTCCTTTTTTTTCTTTTTGATTATATACGTCTTACCTGAGGATGTTCTAATCTTTTTTCTTCATCTCTCCATATTATTCATTCATTTTTTCTTTGTCTATCCACCATCTTCTCTTTTCTTCCACTTTTTAAAAATTTGGTTTATAAAATTAACGGTGTAATTATAAATCTTCAAGAGAGTGAAAGTTTGTGTTTGGGAATGTTCTTAAAAAAAACATGAAATTGTAGAAAATCATATATATTTATAATGAGAGAAAAAAACAAGAAAAATGTTGTCAAGGAAAGCCGCACTGAAAATATTTACTAAACTATCCAGCATAGATAAAAAGAAAATGATTCCTTGCTTATATCCGAAGCTAGTTAGAAAATTAAGAAAGATAGACTTTTTTTTTCTTTTTTATTGCCAGTAAGTCTACTTTCAAAAGAATGAAATACAATAGATAGTTTGAGCTTTTATTTCAGCATACATCGTAATTTTCTTACTTTACTTCATTGTTACTCTGCGATTGTCGGGGACAACACCAGTGATAAGAAACACTTGTGTGTTTTTCCCAACAAGTATTATATCAGGTTTGTACTTGTCAGTTTGTCCTAGAAAGTTCTACATAATTTACACCTCTCATTCATTGCCTAACACTTCTCCTTGTCTGTGCAGGTATCTCTTATCAGGCACTTGGATACTGCATACTTTGCAAGGTTTTCATTGGAAATTTTTTCATACCCTGTCACGGCAGTGTTTGTATTACCTTTACACTTTAGAGATGCCTATCTGACAAATAAAATTCTAAATAGACTTGATCGCTGAAATTGTTCGCGGTCTGTTACAGTGTGACCGAAAATCTCGCTTGCCATTTCTTCTCCAGCCACCTTTAGTCAAGAGTCATCGGTTCAAATGTAAGCAGATTCTCTAGAAAACCATCAGTCGAGCTTCATCTTTCACCATTGAGTAGTCTGGGTATTTTAAACCTATTCTCATGTCTTATATATATATATATATATATATATATATATATATATATATATATATATATATATATATATGAAATTAACTTAAATCGCGAGTCGGAAATCTTCTACTAAAGTTTCACCTTATCGGATCATCAGGAAGCCTAACTCCAACTTGGAGTTAGGCTTCCTGATGATCCGATAAGGTGAAACTTTAGTAGATTTCCGACTCGCGATTTAAGTTAATTTTATAATTGGCTCCACTTGTGTTGAGAACTTTTGTAATTGTAGCATTGCAGGATTCGCGGAAGGTTTTAGTTTTCTTTTGACCAACTGACTGCGTATCCCTTGATTTTTTTCAAGGGGTCGGACGAGGTTGGCCTTTTCTTTCTTTTTGACCTATAATTTTTTCTTTTTTCCCCCGGGTGGTGATTCGAGATGCTTTTATCTCTTCTTGGCGGGTTTTTTTTTCGTTTTTTTTTCTGGTACCGTGAATGCTGGTAGATATTAGATTAGTAAATGTATATATATATATATATATTCGCGTGGCTCACATATTGCAGTAGTTCCTTCTCACAATCATTAAGGCAAAATTTTAGCTTTTGTGGACTGCTCATCAAACAAACATTTATAGCAAAAAACTCTACCATCCCTTTTTGTCTCCAAGTGCAAACCGGTTATACCTGCTTAGGTTGCAACATTATAACTTGTATTAAAACTTCCAGTCATCCTATCTACGTTCTATATCTTTCTTTATGTCCAATCAGTGATAGTAACGCTGCAACGCTCATTGATAACTAAGCAAATGCAGATGCACAGATAACATTTGGTTGTTTCCGTCTTGGTTCATGTACTTTTCTTAGACTCTCCTCTTCTCTCTCTTTACGACTACATTGTCGATTTCAAGAATACGAAAACACTAATATCAGCTCTTATTTGGATTACATATACTTTCTCCACCATGTCATTCAATACCAGTACTTGCTTTCTTCTTACCCCGTTGAAACTCTTCCCCTTGCACAACCTGAATTACCAAAACCACGTGTCAACAACTATTCCTCACTGTCCAACAAGCTCGACTTGTAAGTCAGACTCATTTCCCAGATTTGTTGAAAAACCCGATAGTACCTATAAATAAGAAGCGACCAAACTCCGGACTGTGTAGTTCAAAGTTATATCCCAGTAGATCTCATGACTATTCTAAGAGGAATTAACGCTATGTAAAACAGAAGAGAACACTTATCTCCAAAATATTCCTCTTCATATATCGATGCTACTCAAAATGTGCACCCCTTAATATCCAAATGATCCAAGAATGTGACATTATACGGCATACCCCTTCAAAATCAATCCAGGTCATGGATTGGTATATATTCCCTCACAGTCACCTAGTCCACTCCTATAAACAAGTGGGTGGGATTTAGTCCCTTGGGATTTTCTCTTGAAGCCCGCTTACTTATCATTTTCCAAATATGTATAGGTCTCCTTTGTCAAAATGCCACTCCCTAGTATACAGGAAAGATTCCCATACATTTGGTCTGTACATGTCTACTTTTGCTCTTTATGATTAGTCATCTGCAACAAGTGTGAATCCCATCACAGTTTACGACCATCTGAAGAACACTTTCGTCAATCAAAAATCTTAAAGTGAATTGCAAGACATTCCACAGATAATTCACTCGCATCTACCAAAAGCCTTGAATAATATAAGATTGAGTTGATTTTCAGTTAAGCAGGCCAGTAACGTTATCTTTGGTGATATAGCTAGGATCTTGTTTTGTGATATTTATCTCACTTTCGCTGGCCACCAATCATTGTGCTTGTAACTAGCTGGATCTAGTGTTAATCAGTTTTCGGCACTACCTCTAAGGATGTAGAAGGCCTGCTGTTTATTGATATAAAATTCCCACCCCGCTAAAACCGACAGATGCGCTGATAGTACCTTTTAATCTTTGACATCACCAGTGGAAATCTTTCTCTTGATTCTAAGATTCTAAGAATTAAATTCCAAGTGCTTTTGGAGTACCAAAAGCACTTGGAATTTTTCTTAAAAATCTGTATTCCCGTTGTAACCTATTTTCGTCTGGCAATTTAGCTTTCTTCAGAACACCGGCGAACCAACTATTTCACATGACGAGGTCTCTTTAATTTGCATTCTCTTAAACAGTACCACAAATATTCTCTTCTGTTTTTCATTGCGTAAATTCCTCTTAGAATTGTCACGAGTTCTACTGGGACGTAAATTTGAATTGCACAGTCCGGAGTTTGGTCGTTTCTTATTTATAGATGCTATCGGGTTTTACAAGTACAGGTTGTTGGACAGTGAGGAATAGATGTTATGGTTTTGGTATTTGAGGGTGTGCAAGGGGAAGAATTGCAACGGGGTAAGAATAATATTCTCAGTAATCTAATTCAAAATATTGAGAGCTTTCTACACTAGCGGTAGCTGATGATTTTTCACATGAGCAAGTCTCCTCATTGCTCCAGGACTCTTCTCAATATTCTGGCCGATCTTATTAATGCTGTAGTTTGAATGATCTCCACGTGTTCTCTAATTTCCAAGTCTTAGTTTCTTTACCAATCCTTTAGGGATTGTACCGAGCATACCAATTATAACTGGCATCCCCATCATCTTCATGTTTAATTTTTTTTAGTTCTCTTGCAAGATCTATATATTCATCTCTCTATTCACTTTCTTTCAATTTTACTTTGTGATCTGCTGGGACGGTAAAGTCCATTATTCGGCAGGTTCTCTTTTCTTTTTGTTTTTTGCTATCACTATGTTCAGTCGTCTGGCCTAGAATAGGTGATCTGTTTGTATCTCAATATAACAGAGAACTTCATGTGACTTATTCTCCAGGAAAGGTTTTGGGTTGTGCATATGCTACTTGCTTGTATGGTCAAATTAAAATTTTTGCACAATTCCCGGTAGACACCTTTCCAATCCAGTTGTGTCTAGTCTCATAGTTTTTTTGCACAAATTTGTTGCATTCGCTTCTTATTTGATTGCTCATTTCATGTCTATCACCACGTTAACTACATTTGCTATTTTGTTCCATCTTATCTATTTTTGTCTTAACATAGTTGGTCATTATGGTGTTGTTTTGTGCTGCTATTAGGAGAGATTTAGTTTCTGTCTTTAGGTTTCCCTTCCTTAGCCATGTCCAAGTCTTCTCATGAAAGATTTTGCTTGTTTGTTGCATGAAATATCCATACAATTGCTTTTCTTCCCATTTCTGTTTTCGAGCAATTGTTGTCCAATTGATCATAGAATTGTCTGTGTTGTTTTTGGTCACGCTGTAATTAGTCTTTCTTTGCTCTTTTTTATGAAGTCTTTGAGTTGTCGTATAAATTCATGAACGGTATCTTCAATACAGTTGAGTCCTCTCCCTCCTCCCTTTCTTGACAGATATAGTCTGTCTATGCTATTGTCGGGGTGTAAGATCTTATGCATCGTGATAAGTTTTCTTGTTCGCTGGTTCATTTATTGAAGTTCTTCCTTCGTTCTCTTCAATCATTATCATCATCATCATGTCGCACCGCTAGCACGGATATCCCTGACCCTCTCTCGCCACTTCTCCCTATCAGTCATCGCTTCTGGCAGGTCTTCAGGGCTACATCCCGTATCCTCACATAGCTTCTGTGAATGAATGTTCGAGTTGGTCGTCCTGCTTTTGTCTGCCATATGCCGGGGTCCATAGGAGTACATCACTTATGAGCTCGTCCTTGTTTCTCCAGCAGTGTCCTGCATGTCTGGTTCGTCTAGCTTGGATAGTTTTCGTGATGGGAGGCAGGTGAACGTATAGTTGGTGCCTTGTGCTGCCAGGACTTGTTCAATATTGCTCGCAACATTCTTGTGTAATTGCCGTCTAGCTTCTTCTCCAGCCGTTTAGTTATCGTCCAAGTAGTGCATCCATAGCATGGCTGATACATTTTCTATGCCAAATTTCATCCTTATATCCTGGCTATATATTCTCACTGCTTTATTACGGTTTCTAATTTTTTTTTTCATTTTTGGCGAACAGTTTGATATCGTCCATCAACATGACGTGATTGACCATTTCTTGCCACCCGCCGGTGCATTTCCTCAGTATGTGATTGTTACGTTTTTACAAACAAAGAAAATCTGTAAACAAAACTGACAACAGATTGACTTGTGGGTGTACAATAAAACTAGTAGGTTTATTAACCACAGAGACATGTGTCTATTGATCAGGAAAAGAAACTGTTTTAACATTGTGTGTACCAATTAAATGAACATCTATGTGTCATGGTTGATTTCCAAATTTTTGCTTAAGATTTTTTGCCGGGATTATGTTATCGTTCGTATATCAAAGTTGCAGAGAATCTCATGCCTTTCTTGGGAAAAATTTGATCTCTCACACAATTCCCAGTTGATTATTTTTACCACTCAGTTAGTCTTTGTCTTGTATTTCTTTTATGCTAGTTTGCTGCATTCGCTTATAATGGGATTAACTGTTTCATGTCACCAATTAACGTACACTTACTATTCTTCTGCATATTATCAATTATTGCTTTGACATAATTGGTTCTTCTGACATTACTTTTTTTTTTTTAAAGAAATTCACTTTCTCTCTTCATGTTTCATTTCTTAGCCATGTCCCGGTCATCTCGTATGTAATTTCCTTAGTTTGTTGCTTGATGTATTCGTCCATTATTTTTCTTGCTATTTGTGTTTCTAACCTTTTTCATTGTTTTTCTATTTGTACCTAAGTTATTTTTTTTATTGATATTACTGTTACTAGCTGCAAGGATCAGTCTTTTTTTTTTTTTTTTTGTATTTTACTGGATGCTTGAATTGTTGCCTTAACACAATTCTCAAGGCTGGTAGTTCCATTTCCTCCTTCTTTTCTCCACACATAGAGTACATGTCATCCCTCAGCAATAAAATCTTGTCCGTCATTATCATTTCCTTCCATGATCCGTCTCGTTGAGTTCGATCCTTGTCTTGACAATTTATTATGATCATCACGTAAAACAGTTGTATTTGTACACTATGTGTACGATGATTATCATTGAAGACTGAGAGACTCGTATGGACGGTCTGAATCCATTCAGTTATTTTTGACAATTACAAGAACACCAATTATCATTGGTACAACTATAACCTTCATAATGTGCAGGTTCCTTGGTTCTGTATCGATGTTTTTATATTAATCTAAGTTGTTTCTATTGCTTTCAACTTGTGGTCCGCTGGCTTGGCTGCATTAAAAAACTTACTGACCATCTTTCTCTCATCATCATGATCAAGTAATGCTGATAGCACGAAGTTCCTTGACTCTCTCTTCCAACCCCCTCTCTCTCTCTGTCTTTCTCACCATCCGTCCCTATAATCTCTAGTACCTTGCAGGTTTTCTAGACAGCATCAAGTGTCCGCAGAGAGTGGATGAATATAAGTCCTGGTTGGTCGGTTAACACTGATGCGTTCTTGTTTTGGAGATTACAACAGAACGTCCCTTTTGATCTCGTCCTTACTTCTCCAGCCGTTCCGAACATGGCCATTTCTGATATCAAAATCCTTACAAAAAGCCTGTGTTTTGGGCTCGATGATGTAGTTTATTGTCTCATATGTTTCTCCCCTGTCCCCATGAAATTTTCAGTTCTACCTTCGTCTATTTTTACATTGATATAACTTGAATAGCTGCATTTTACTCGATTGTGTTTTTCTCCTGAGATGTCCTTTGCCTATCCCTGTACATCACTGCTCGTTAGAGATAGATTCTAGCTGCTAATTAATTCCTCAGTGGAGAATAATCGAGTGCAAAAATATCTCTTAAGAAACAGCTACATTAAAAATGGAAATGTAATCGCCAAATGCATGCAATTCCCAAACTACGAGGCATAAAATAGTTCCAGATGGGTTAGCATGCAGTTAAACCCAAATAATCAATCATTTTCTCAGTATTCTTATTGCTATGTTTGTTGGACTGTTTCGAGAGTTTTCTATGCCGTATTAGTTTTGTTTATTAATTTTTACACATAATTTGCAAACACCATGTTGGTAGTTTAAACACAGTCCTAGGTGCGGATCAGTCTGCTTCATCGTCCATTTAGTTAAAAGTATAAACTGTCAGTCTAATGTCGAGAATGTACTTTATTATTATTATTATTATTATTATTATTATTATTATTATTATTATTGTTTCTGTTATTCATTTGAGGATGTTGTATATTTTTAGAAGAAATATTCTAATGGCGTTGCAGAAAGCAAACGATCGGCGAATTTTGAAGATAATTAATAAGCATATAAAAGTGGCCAGCTGTTACCGGTGTATTCTCTGTTCGCCAGTGTCGTATCACCTCTTCCATCCGAACCCACACTGCTGCTCGGTATGTGATCATCACTTGTTCGAACAGGGGAAATTAAAGAAAAGGGAAGGGTCAGCCAAGCGATATATATATATATATATATACGCACACACACATATATGATCTTTTCATGAATAAACTAATAAACAGCAACATAGTTTTTTCTGACCAAGCTGAAATATAAAAATAATAATCATAAAACATATGCGAGTGCACTCACACACATTGCGTTCATGCACTACACTCTAAAATAAAATTTGAATTCATATCGCTATTTTAAAATATGTACAATATTTTCCTCTTTTTGCATTTAATATTCTTTTAATTACGAATGATTTGTATATATAAGTATAACTGTAACCAATGGAGTAAATATAAATATCATTTAAGATGATCCTGTGTGGGTAAGTACTATGTTTCTGCGGTTACAAATTTGATCGAATACAGAATCAGATTTCCATAAAATATTTCTCCTATTCAGTCGAAATATTAACTGTTTCACTTCTGATCCCTTCTAAATCATGAGTTGTTTGTCTTACTTCCATCAATCATCTCACTGTTCAACAGTTTTCAAATTCAAAATCTTTTAAAACTTCGAGCATCATTCTCAGTATACCTGTAGTACACTTTGCATTATTACCATAACTTCACTCTTGGAGCTTTGCGGAATACGAAGATCACTTCTTTGCCATTACTCTGACCCGGCGTCGTAGAATCTATTAGGGTCCGATCTATGGATCAAATAAAACTATTTAATTATTTACTATACTTGAAACCATTTAACTGTGTGCAAAAATTACTTATGTTAAAATAAATTATTAGTATTACATAGCAATACTTGGAACAATTTAACTGGACGCAAACGAATGAATAACGTTGAAGAGAATTACTAGTGTTAAATTGCTTGTACTTGAAACTATTTAACTGTGTGAAAAAATAACTATCAGTGTTCGATTGTGATACTTAAAAGCATCTAACTGTGTGAATATAAATCTATTAGTGCTGGATCGCAATACTTGAAACCATTTAAATAAGCTCTGTCGCGTTTAAAAATTGTTACCAACAAAATATTCGTTTCCAAATCATATATATCTAATACGTAAAAAGATGATCTGGCATTAAATAACTTAAATACAACCAACTAACCAAAATTACTACCATAAATCTAAAAGTATCTTTTTAACTAATTTACAATCCTTCTTAGATTATACATGAAGGGTAAATAGTGTTAAGTAAGTACTTTAGATTCTGCTATAGTTTTTACAAAATTAATAGAAATAAAACATAATCACATTTCTGCAAGCACAATCAATAAATAGTTGAGAAAATGTTAAAGTCATATTTAAGATTTCCCTTATCCTGAAAAAAGCTTGCAAAAATAAACTTCACTTCCACGTCATTTCTTTCCATATCTGAAAACAAAACTTTCCAAAATATTTGTAAAATATTCATGAAAATGCCAGTACACACAAAAAAAAAAAAAAAAAAAAAAAAAAAATACAAAACAAACTAAAACCTTTTGAAATAAAATGATGTTTAGTTATCTCGCCTTTGAAATGCTGAAATTTTATTCATTTCTAAATGTTTATAATCATAACTATCTATATTTTCAGTGCTCCATTGCATTGTTTTAAAAATTGTACGTTTGCCATTGGCATAATGATTTGAGTGTTCACGAACGGTCCGAGAGACCGGGCTTCAATTCCAGGTCGAGTCATACCAAAGACTCTCATAAAACTAAGCATTATAAGGAATGGATTAAGGGTAAGTGAAGTAATCCAAAGAAAACCGTAGCGCCTTCCTACACATCAGAGTAGTAGCTACTAAAAAGAGAGCCTCCGGATCACCCTTGACTACGGTCGGCCAACTTACTTATAATCATATGACGTCATACACTTCAAGTGTTCCTATCTTATACTGATATTTTATGAACTATTATACGCTTTAAAGCAGCAGTTCTGACTTAATAGGAATTTGTTTTCATGTTTTCAAGTAACTAATAATAACTCTTTATTAACAAATGTAGTCTCAAGTAACTATTCTTAATGTAAATAATTTACATACAGTAAAATAATTTCATGTATTCCAATCTCACATTAATAATCATAATTATTAATCATTTCCTTGCAGACAGTTATGGTTTCGCGTCCAATACTAATAATTATCAGACAGATCAATTTGATCCATAGATGAAACTCCAACAGATACTACCACTTCAGGTCAGAGTGTACCACAGAGTGATGGCCATAAAGAGCTTCCCAACAATCCTCTGATTCATTTCTATCTCAGAGGCTATAGCTTCAGATTTCATATTTTTTACACACTTTCTATATATATTATCATTTTTTAAAAAGATATTTACTATCTACGATATTGAAATCTCTAGCTCTGAATATAGCAGCCTCGAGCAACAAAAAATGCGATGTCCTGTGCAAAACAAAGCATACTGGATGTTAATCGAACTTAAGACTGGCTCTTATTTCAAAAGCACACTTAAATAAAACAACCGACAGTGCTTGTTTTTTTTGTTTTTTTCAAACACTTTCTTCGCCACTAGATTATCCTTATAGTATCAATATTTGTCCTGGCAATGATACAAACATATCTTTTTTTTTGTTGTTTTTAGGAAACTATTTCTTTAATCGAATGTGCATATTGTAATTCAGTATAAAAAAACAAAACTGGCCAATTTAAAATGAATTTAATAAAAAAATTGTTATTTATAGAGGCCTTAGATTGCTTTTATTAAGACAGTTAAGTAAGTATATATATATATATATATATATATATATATATATATATATATATATATATATATATATATATATAAACATTATAGACATCTTTTGTTTATATATTTTTGTATATGTCCTTTCCAGTTGCCGCATTGATTTTATGGTATACGGCAGGAATTGGTTAATGAAACTCCTATAATTACTTGTTACCCCATTACATTCTGCCCAATTTTGGGCCATCATCAAGGGTTGGAATATTGCAAAAGTGATATGACTTTTGCATGTACATTACTACTTAGTAAGTATTTATTATTTATACTGGTGTGTTGTTGTAGCGTTTATTTTAAAATTCGTTTCTTATAAGTAGCAGTAGCTAGAGACATTTAGGTACAGTAGTACTGGATGAAAAATGGAAAGGGAGGAATTATTGCTAATGTCTAAGTTGGAGGTTTTAAATTTGTTATAGCATATGATAATTTTTTTTTATTAGGATTTCTTTTAATCATTGTTTTTAAGATATTTCATCTAAATTTCCAAAAAATAAACATGAAATATCAATTTAGATGTACTTTAGGATTTTGTATCTCTGAGAATAACAGTATATACATTGGCTTAACCTCAACTACCCTATCGAAACGACTCACTCTGCATCTATCTGATTTTATAGCACAACATCTAAAAAACATTGCTGCCCAAAAACTGAGTTTCGGAAAATTCTCACCGAAAACACAACAATATAAGAACAACAAAATAACAAATAAAAATTACTGATTCTCGAGGCACTCCATATCGGAATGAAGCAATATATACTCAATAGAATCCATTTCGAATCCAGTACTAATGTACCTAAATGTTTTAAGCTACATCTGCTACTTATACAAACGAATTTTAAAATGATCGCTACAACAACACACCAGTATAAATATTAAACACTTTCCAAGTAGTAATATATATACAAAGGTCACATTGCTTTTGCAATATACCCACCCCTGATGATGGCCTACGATTGGACAGAAAGTATTAGAGTATCAAGTACTTATGGGAGTTTCATCAACATAATTCCCGCCGGATATCATGAAATCAATGCAGTAACTCGAAAGAGCATATACAAAAATGTGTAGACAAAAGATGTCTATATTGTTTAATGAAATATGCATTAATGAAGAAATTCTGTCCAAAGAAATACACTCACACACACACACACACACACGCATATATATATATATATATATATATATAAAGACAAATGTATGAATAAATCTTGATATACATATATATATATAATATTTTCTTACTGACCGCAACTCAGATGATATGCACACACTCACACACACACACATATTTATGTATACACACATATTAGCTAGGTTGCAGTCAGAAAGAACACATTATATATATATATATATATATATATATTCTTTAAAGAAAAAAACAAAGACCGTTTATTTTAGGATTATAAATTTATTTCCATCCTGTTTTGTGTTTCTGATGTAAACCAAAAACACGAAGAAAAATATAACAGGACTTCTTCAGATCTTATGGATAAAATAAATCAGAATAGAGACGGGGTGGGGAGGAAGAGGGGTGAAGAGTTATCTCCTCGTTTTTTTTTAAACTTCCGCTTTTTTATTTGCTTATTTATTTTATTTTATTTATTTTTATTTTTCTAATTTTACCGTCGGTTGGAATTATAGATATTTAACTTTTTTATTTATTTTATTTATTTTATTTATTTTTTTATTAAGTTCGATAATTAACTTTTTTGTGTTTTGTTTATATAATAAATTTTTGTAAGGGAAATATTAATCCGTGTACGTATATTGGATACGTTTTTTCTTTTCTTTATTTTCATTTTATTTCATTTTAGTTCATTTATCTTATTTCTCAATTTATTTCTATGTTTCTTTAGGGACAACTTTTTTTAAAGATAATTAGTCTATAGTTTAAATTTAGCCTTATGTCTACATCTTGCTATTTATTCACATCTCTTATTTAATAACTTTTCAGGCATTGGATACGTCATTATTTGTATTTTTTCTTCTAAGCACAGGCTACATCTACCATCAAAACTTTTTGTAGTATTTGACTTTTTCAATATAGACCATTGAATCTCAGGGGTTAACCCTTTATTTTTCGAACTCTAGAATTGCTTAGATAGTGCTGTTTGGTGTTTTAGATGTTCGTGGGAGAAAGAATATTTGTGATTTGCGTACCTCTCTTTCCATTTCGTGGAGGAAATCCCGATATAAGTTTTTCTATCCGCTCTATTCTCTTTTGCGTACATTATTTAATATTTTTCAAATAATCAATAGTCATAATAAAAACATGATTAAGGACTTGCATGACCGAACAAATAATACTACTACTACTACTACTACTACTACTAATAATAATAATAATAATAATAATAACGGTATAAAAAAGAATGTAATTGTAAATCTCGAGACAATTGTTCAATGAATAATGTAGTATATCAAAGAATAATTTACCCAAAAGAGAATATAGCGGATAAAAAAAACTTATATCGGGATTTCCTCCACGAAATGGAAAGAGAGGTACGCAAATCACAAATATTCTTTCTCCCACGAACATCTAAAACACCAAACAGCACTATCTAAGCAATTCTAGAGTTCGAAAAACAAAGGGTTAACCCCTGAGATTCAATGGTCTATATTGAAAAAGTCAAATACTACAAAAAGTTTTGACGGGAGATGTAGCCTGTGCTTAGAAGAAAAAATACAAATAATGACGTATCCAGTGACTGAAAAGTTATTAAATAAGAGATGTGAATTAATAGCAAGATGTCGACATAAGGCTAAATTTAAATTATAGACTAATTATCTTTAAAAGAAAGTTGTCTCTAAAAAAACATAGAAATAAATTGAGAAATAAGATAAACGAACTAAAATGAAATAAAATAAAAATAAAGAAAAGAAAAAACGTATCCAATATACGTACACGGAAAAAAATTGGTAACTAAGGAAATAGACTCGCAAAAAAATTATTATATAAACAAAACACAAAAAAAGTTAATTATCGAACTTAACAAAAAAAGAAAATAAATAAAAAAGTTAAATATCTATAATTCCAACCGACGGTAAAATTAGAAAAATAAAAATAAATAAAATAAAATAAATAAGATATAAAAAAACGGAAGTTTAAAAAAACGAGGAGATAACTCTTCACCCCTCTTCCTCCGCCCCCCCCCGTGTCTATTCTGATTTATTTCATCCATAAGATCTGAAGAAGTCCTGTTATATTTTTCTTCGTGTTTTTGGTTTACATCAGAAACACAAAACAGGGTGGAAATAAATTCATAATCCTAAAATAACCGGTCTTTGTTTTTTTCTTTAAAGGAAGTATTGCTCTGTATTATTAGTTACACTGAGCTCTCTACCAGGAAAATTTAAATGTTCAGCTTTTGAATGATTTTCTTGTCCTGAAGGAATTACTCTCAACTCTGGTTTAACTGGACCGAATAATACCTATATATATATATATATATATATATATATATATATATATATATATTAGCGCTATGTGAAATACAAACAGCCACATCCAGAGTTAAACTCGGTTCATCATGTACGTTTTCACATAGCGCTAATACCTTAAGGAAACTTATGGATCCAGTTACTCTCTCTCCAGTTATGGTTAAACAGTAGAAAAGACTGGACTTTTGAATCTTAGTATGCCAACCGATCTAGAAAAAAGAAAACCTGTTTAACTCCGCTTAAGAATTGACGTTCTCCTATATCCTACTTGCGTAGTGGGGTTGGGTATATATGTATGTGTGTGTGTGTGTGTGTGTGTGTTACCGTGATTTCTTGTTTGATAGCTGATACATTTTTGTCTTTCACTAAACGTTTCCTAGACTGGAAACAAATTAATTAACTCGCACTTATTGACCCATTTTAAAGCCCCGGTTTGTAGCTTGTTTAGATTAATCCAAGAACACACTCTTTCTTTCTTCTTCTCTCTCTCTCTCCTTCTCTCTCTCTCTCTCTTTCTGTCTGTCCCTCTCACTCTCTGTGCACACACACACACACACACACATATATATATATATATAAGAAGTAAGTAATCGTCTTTCTTATCGTCTCAAGGATATGGAGTAGACACTACTCGCAAGTCTCCGATGAATGTCATATAGACAAGTATGGATCAAAAACAATAGGACTTATGAATTAAAAACGTGGAAATGAATGCCTTTAAACGCGGAAATGAATGACTTTAAATCAAAACTAAAACAAAATAGAAAGTCGTTATTGTAGAATATCCAATTCGTACACTTGTACGCTCTTTTAGGGTTTTTATTGTCATTATCGAAAACGAGTTAAAATTAATTTGGTTGTTTTTTACCGATTAAAAACTGTATGTTTAAAACGATTGCATAAAATGCGCCACTGAGAATTCGAAAAGTTCACATCTAGACTATTTTAAAGTATATTTATTTTCGGCCCACAGGACTTAATAATCTAATGACGGACCCTATCATGTACGTGGTAGGATCAATAAATTTGAAATGTAGTTATGAGTGGAATTTTTGTCCAAAAATTTCAATGTTTAATATTGGATCGATATTCTCGATTAAATTTATTGCCGTATAAATAAGATGATGTTGAAAAATAACTTAAATAAATGGTTTTGCTCTTCAGGGTGCCAACTTATCAATTAACATGCTCATATATATATATATATATATATATATATATATATATATATATATATATATATACACTGATGTGTGTTTGTTCAATTTTTCTAGTAAGAAACGAATCGAATACAATATATATGGAAGAAATGGACGGTCTTTGCACATAATTCTTTTTCATTTGTCCTCATTCTTAAATGCCACGCAACCTCCTTTTTCTTTGTCAAACGTTGTTTGTTTTTTGTTCTGCTTTGTTTTTATTTTGTTTTTACCTGTACTTCGTAACAGGTGCCCGTGACCAAGTCCCATCTAAAGAACAATGGCATATCTACAAATCACGTATGAACACGCACAATATTCCTATAGTTTCATATACACATACACATAGAGATATTGGCCTGCACATGAGACAGATTTTCATTTATCTCAATCAATCACAGACGCTATGATCGCAGAAAATCAACAACCATGCACCTCACACCCATCTTTCTTGCCTCAGAATTTAATAAAATGTACAAAATGATAGAAAATTAAACCAACAAAGAAATAAAAATAAATCCAACTTCATGTCGAAGGAAGTCACAGTATTTAAATCGATACCGTATAAAACGTAAAGATAATAAGAATTAGACCATGTGATTTTCCATTGATAAGTTTTGTAAATATTTTTTCTCTTTCTTTTTAAATCAGTCGCAAAAACTGCTTCTTTGTATATCAATTGTTTGATTTGTTCTACTTGGTTTTCTTTCACGCTTATGACTTGGGTGAAAGTTTAAAGGAAATGAGACTGTAAGAAAAGATCCAAGTATCCGACTTTGTTATTGTTCAAACATTTATTCGTGTCTTAATTTCTTAAACATCTGTAGAGTTGAACGAACTAATCGAACCAACAAAAGTAAGAAGGGTGCTCTTGTTCATATAAAACAAACAAAATGAAATAATCTCATGCTCGACTCTGGTTAGAGATCATTTGGCAAATCTTGTCTAATAGTTAATTATCTGTTTACATAACCCAGGTACGATTTATGTCAAAAAACCTTTATTTGTTTTCATGACTGAATTCATTGTGAAAGAACACATTCTTTCGCAAAAGGAAAGACAATCAATTATGAATTTTCTTAAGGCTACAAAGATTTTTCCCGCTGTTTCACAACTGTATGTTTTATCTCACCCACTGTTTGACCTTATGGCGTTCCAGAGTTTTGAAGAAAGTTAACTGTAACGAGGAGGAGATGAAGAGATAACGACAAGTTGATAGGAAAGGAAAAAAAATCAATCACGTGTCCAAAGAAAAGATACCACTCACTTTAGTACTGTGATTCAATCTATCTCTGAACCAGAATCAAAAACTGGGAGGCGAGAAGTGGTATTTATGAGTTGATAAAGAAATTGCTAAATCGTAACCCATTAGACCCGAAACCTACGTCTTTCCTTGACGGTTGTTAACTGACTCAAGCTTTTTAAAAACCACCGTTTCTCGCATCTACCTCGATAGATCTCATGGTTTATCCTTTGTTATCAGTCACATAGTCGGTCGCCGGGTTCATTTTTTGCACATAGTGATGACATTAACAATTCCTATTAAATAGAAAAAGTTTGCCTATCGTTATGTGGTTTAAAATACTTATTTCTAGCTAATAATAATAATTTTTACAAACAGTTATATGGTTTCAAGTAACTAATAATCTTTATTTTCATGTAACCATTATTGATACAAACAATTTGGTTACAGTTATATATCAAGTATTCTTATCTAATAATAATAATTAGAAAAACATATCTAATTGACTCATAGATGGGACCCAAACAGGTCTAGGTCAAAATAAACATGGGAATAATGCCAACGATGAGGTACCCCACTATCAACCTTTTCCAGAATTGGAGCATCACCGTCAGATAAAGTTAAACTTTATCTGACGGTGATGCTCCAATTCTGGAAAAGGTTGATAATGGGGTACCTCATCGTTGGCATTATTCCCATGTTTATTTTGACCTAGACCTGTTTGGGACAGGACACACGTTTTTTGGTGGAAGTCATCCTCTTTTAGCAGAGGATATAATTAGTGTATTCAAAGCCCTACATTTGTGGTGGTGTTATAATAAGAAAAATAGAGCAATATAAACGCTGTATTCTTGAAGATGGTATTTTTGAGACTTGACATATGCAGGCACAATGAAAAATGAACTTTCTATTCATGGTTTTCAACATTACGACATTTGCTACTATTTAGCTGTCATTTTAAAACTTTTTGTTGCTTTGTCACAGTAACTCACCATGGATACGTGACGTGCTAAAATTGAAGAGGAACATTATTTCTATACAACTAAGATAATTTATTTGTTAAAAATATCTTTCGACATAATGAATTGTGCGATTTTTTTGTTTTCTTTCTTCCTTTACTCAACTGACTGACATTTTCAGCAAGGATGATAGTGTAGTATGCGTGAGTCTTGTAAATGATCACATTGTCACTTCACGGAATTACTTGTCCGATATTTGGGGTAGAATCCAAATCTAGCCCGCTTTATTATAAGGGCTTTGAATAGGTGGTGAGACTCCACTCCTGGAGACAATAACTGGAAACAATAATTGTTAATCTCACTTCAGCATAAAATAATCCAAGTTTGAAACGCCGTCAAATCACCCAGCAAGTGTAGTAACTGTTCTTCATTAACTGTGTTTCTGTCTCAGATTAGATTGTAATATCGGTATCAGCGGAAATCTATTTTTAGATATAAAAATCAAATATTAAAATTTAAAGATTTAAAAAATCATGTGCTTATCTTTATTGCTATTTTTTTAAAAATTCAATTTTTATTAACTATAGTTATAATATAGTTAATATAATATAGTTATAAGAATTCCATCTGGAATCGCATAACCATGTACTTTCCACTGATACAAATACTTCACTCGATTGCTATATCCAACACACTCTATTCCCACTGGTATGAAATATGAAACATAGTCTGTTTAATGGTTAGGTCCACTCGGGTATGTATGAGTAAAAAAAGAAAAAAAAGAAAAATTGCTCAAATCTCACATCTAGTGTCAATAAAGTAACAGGCTACTCAAAATCTTTTCTTTTGTGTAAAGGGTACATTCTTTGAGTTTAGGTTCAATTTTTTTTTTCTTTTGCTGTGTCTAGCCCGATGAAAGAATAACGTCACCTCATCTGATCCGAAGACGACCCAAGAAGAAGAAGAACAGATTCTCGTCACTGATCTACTTCAGAAGTCCAGGCAGAAAAAGTAAAAATTGGGAAACCAATAGAGATAGACAGCATAACACAATCACGCACATAGACTTTCTGCAGTCTAAAAACGGTTGATTCATCATAAAATGTGGCTTGGAACAGCGTCCACAACATAGATATGTATTAGATATTTATTGTGGCGGAATCACCTACTAATGAACTTAATCACTCTCCATAATACCGGAAGAAGCAGCAATATGAAGTCAGTCTAGATCCGGAAGCTAACCTCGCCCCCCTAGCTTACAGTCCTAGGTTCATGTAACCATCCTTTGTTCTTGTAAATATATACCCATAGTATATCCGTGGTGTTCTGTTCTCTCTGTGACCCCTTCCAGGAGCCATAATAATATTGCGATGTGTATTTTATGTACTTAGGTTGAAAAGTTCAGTATGATCATCATCATCATGTCGTGCCATCAGCACGGATATCACTTACCCCTTCTCTATCGTCCATTGCTTCTGGCAGGTTTTCAGAGCTACATCCCATATCGGCACAGAGCTGCTGTATGTAGGTTCTAGCAGGTCGTGCTGCTTTTGCTTGTCCATGTGAAGGGGTCCACAGGAGTACATTACTTAAAACAAAAATTATAAACACTTATACAATTATACAGTGAATTAATTCATAAGCTCACAAATATTTAATGAACTGAATATATGGACTCCTTACACATGGACGTGCCAATGTTGGCCAATTAACAAGAACTTACTTATAACAACTATGAGAAGACACAGGATATAGTCTGAAAGACATGCCGAGAAGGATGGATGATAGGGACAGATGAAGAGAGAAAGAGACAGACAGTCAGAGAAATCCGTGCTAGCATCGGGACTTGATCATAATGATGATGATGAAGTTTAATAATTGAACTTTTTAGCCCAGATTGGGACTACAAAGATCGTACATCTATGCATAGTCCCTAATTATTTGAGCGATGGGTGGGAAGGAGTCATGTTCTATGTCCCCATCGGATTACTGTAAATACGGACATTAACAGATCAATATATTCTTTACTTTCTCGCTCTTAATTTGAAGAGGGATCAAAATTACAAAAACAATAAATTCATTTAATTCTAAAATCTAGGAATTGAATGAAGACGTGTGCACAATTGAATAACTTCTATAATAAAGTAATGATGTCTCAACGTTTGCAGAGTAACTTATTAAGCAATGATGCCTAGGCGTCTAGATAACTGTGTTGATGTGTGCACAGCTGAACAACATTATTAAGTGATAATGTCTAAATGTCTAAATTGATAACTAGACGAATCCGTGCAAATTTGAAAAAATACGAAATCATGGTGATACTTTTTGAACAAAATGTTTTGGGCGCAATTGTGTAAGTACTGCATCCTTATTATTCACTATATATAGAACGTCTTTCCAAAATGAGAATGAATCTCAAAGGTAAAATTCGAGGACACGTAAAACATTATAAATACAGTTGTGTTGCTTCACAACATTTCAAAAACGAATCATATGTTCGATTAATAGAAAACCCGCTAGAATAATTAAGTTAAATTAAAAAGAAACTGTTTTAAAAATTAGACCAATTAGACATATTGATAGCTATTTCGACAAATTTGTGGAAACTTTGAAAATTATGAATCAGTCTCCATTATTTCGAACGTAAAAGACTATATATATATATATATATATATATATATATATATATATATATATATATATATACTAATCTAATATCTAACAGTATTCACGGTACCAGAAAAAAAAAAAAAAAAAAAAAAAAAAAAAATCCCTGGCCAGGAACAAGAGAAAAAAGTATCTCGAATCACTGCCCAGAGGAAAAAGAAAAAAATTTTGGGTCAAAAAGAAAGAAAAGGCCAACCTCGCCCGACCCCTTGAAAAAAATCAAGGGATACGCAGTCAGTGGTCAAAAGAAAACCAAAAAACCCTCCGCGAATCCTGCAATGCTATAATTACTAAAGTGCTCAACACCAGACAATGAAGCCAATTATAAAATTAACCTAAATCGCGAGTCGAAAATCTTCTACTAAAGTTTCACCTTAACGGATCATCAGGAAGCCTAATTTCGACGTTAGGCTTCCTGATGATCTGTTAAGGTGAAACTTTAGTAGAAGATTTTCGACTCGCGATTTAGGTTAATTTTATATATATATATGTATATATATATATATATATATGTATACGAGGTGCTTACGATAAGTTTCCAGACTTTTTTCGTATGGGCATTTAAAATTGTCGCAGACTCTTGAAAATTCAGTATGTTATTGCTATACATCTCATAAGATGACTGACCAGTTTTTATAATTTCGGGTTCAAATCAACAGCGACAGCAGGAATTGGAATACACCCTACTAAAGCCTGATTGTCACGGTGTATTTCAAAAATACAATCCGACACTTTGTAATAAAATTCTTTTTTAAACTTGGAAAAAATGCCACAGAATGCAACATATGGAATGTTTCAGACTGCTTTTCGACCATCTTGTATGAAACAAGCATCAGTTTTAGAGTGGCATAAGAGATTCAAGGAAGACAGGGAGTCTGTGAGGGATGATGAGAGGTGTGGGAGGAGTAAGGAAGTCAATACACCAGAGTTGATTCGCCAAAGGGTTAGGGTTAGGGTTACTATGTTGAGGTTTTAAGGGAGTTCAGGAAGAGATTCCGTCGGAAGAGGCCAGCACTCTTCAAATCGGGTCAGTGGCATTTCCACCAGGAAAATGCACCAATCCACAACTCTATCCTTGTCACAGACTATTTGACCAAGATGGGCATCAAAACAGTTCTTCACCGTCCCTATAGTCCAGACTTTGGTCCCTATGACATTTGGTTATTCCCTAAGCTCAGAGGCTATCGTTATGAGAAAATTGAGGAAATGAAAGAGGCTGTGATGAAGGTCATTGACACGCTCACACAAGGGGATTTCCATGAGGCCTTCTAGAAGTTGTTGGAACGGTAGAATAGTAACCCTAACCCTAACCCTTTGGCCTATCAACTCTGGTGTATTGACTCCTTACTCCTCCCACACCTCTCATCATCCCTCACAAACTCCCTGTCTTCCTTGAATCTTGTATGCCACTCAAAAACTGATGCTCGATTCATGCATTACATACGTGGCATTCTGTGGCATTTTTTTCAAGTTTAAAACAGAATTTCATTGCATATCCTTCTTATAAAGTGACCTCACGTCAAGATTGCATTTTTGAAATTCACCAGTTGTGACAATCAGGCTTTAGTAGGGTGTATTCGAATTCCTGCTGTAGCTGTTCATTTGAACGTGAAAGCATAAAAACTGGTCAATCATCTTATAAGATGTATAGCAATAACATTCTGAATTTTCAAGTGTCTACAACAATTGTAAATGCCTGTACAAAAAAAGTCTAGAAACCTATTGAATGCACCCCGTATGTATATATATATATATATATATATATATGCACACACACAGATATATATATATATATATATATATATATATATATATATATATATATATATATATATAGGTGCTTATAAAATGGAACCATGAAACATGTGATTCCATACTGTTGATACAACTCAGTAAAGAAAGTTAATTCTTTGGTTCAGCTGGTAACTTTTCAGCACTATTACATATATATATATATATATATATATATATATATATATATATATATATATATATATATATATATATATATATATACTAATAGACAAGAAACTGACAGTCATCCAGCGCCATTGATGCTCTATCTACGCTATCCTTACTTAGGTAAACATATGTTCTATCGGTGATATTGAGCACCCTTTATTCATGAATTTAGCGATCTCCATATATATATATATATATATATATATATATATATATATATATATATAATGAGTAGAGTGTTCTATAATCAAACTCACAATGTTTTATTATATATATATATCTATATATATATATATATATATATATATATAATGAGTAGAGTTTTCGCCAAAGGTCTGGGAGAACGCGGTTCAACAGGAGCAAATAAAATGTATATAACGAAAAACTCATCTAATTTGAAATATTGTTTTTCTATTTTCTTCACACACACACACACACACACACACACACACATATATATATATATATATATATATGTATGTATGTATGTATGTATGTATGTATGTATGTATATGTATAGATATATATATGTAAAGCGAAATATCTAATTCAGTTTTTCTTAACTGTTTATTTTCTTCGTCTCTGAATTTACAGGCATTTTTTAATGTGATCACCAACTGCTGATAGGTAGGACGCTCTCCTATGTAAACTGGTTCATAAATTTGAAGGATGGGTAATCATGTATCTCTGTCTTTCTCAACTGCAATATGTTACCAACCAACATAGTGATAAATGTATATTTCTGTGCTATCCGTAAAAATGTTACTTATTACTTGAATCTAATTTCATGGGCTTGGTGTTTGACCAACCGTTACACTGGTTAAATCTTTTTTCTCTAAACTCCTCATTACTATATGTATTCTTTACTTTACAAAGATGACAAAATGAGTGATAATCGAGACCACCCAGTAAATCTTATGAGAAATAAAAATCTGACAACATCATTTACAAAATTAGTTGGAAAATAATGCTGCAGTAGTGTAGCTTCTAGTACGGATCGATCTCACTACCTATTTATCTCGGAAGGCTCCTGTGGATTAATGGCTGAGGAGCTTGACTGCGTCTTCGTTGTAAGCGATTTCGAACACCAGTTTTGCTATTACATTCACTTTCGGACTAATGTCCTTGGGAAAGAGATGACCCCCCCATCCCTCCTGTAATGATTTAAATAGTATCACTGTTATTCTTCTACATGCATGATTTTAGTACTAAATAACCCACGAAGGTTGATATGCCATTAAAAGAAAAGAAACCAGACAACATAATTCCCTTGTTCTGGTTTACGAGCTTCCTAAACATGGCACAACATAACATAGATGCCAAATATATAACAAAATGTGTGGCAATAAGGAAAAAAAAAATTAAAGAAATACGTCAAAGTTTTCGTCGCTTATAAAGTAAAACAAGAAAAAGGATATATTAGAAGTATAAAGATCAACATTTCCGTACGTAGTATATAAAGCCACACACACACACACACACACACACACACACACACACACACACACACATATATATATATATTTATTAAAGTTACGATAGTTTAGATTCAGTCTCAACGGCGCTTGGTGGCAGTAACTTCTTGATGCAATATTGAGGACTCCTCATTTATAAAAAAAAAAGCAAACTGCATTATTATATATAATATAATATATAATCAGCATTGTCATATATTATTGATAATTATATGATATATAATTGTATATTTTTATGCACTGGATTATACTGTTTTTCTCACATAAATTCTCTCACATTATATGAAAGCATATTTCTTTGGAAATGTATATTTTTGTATACTTGATCATGTCAACAATATTCGAGAACTCTATGAGAATCGACATCATGACAGTAGTAATAGAGTTGCATCGGTCATCGTTAATGATATTGCAAGCAATCTTAAAATTAACATGTGAAATCCTTGATTCAAAATTTTAGCAAGCGAATAATTTGGCTTGAATAGCTCGATAAAATTAACTTGGCAAGTTCGGCTGATTTGACTACACAGATCCTTCGCAGAGTTTTGAATAATTACCCTTTGATTCTAAGCAGAGCGCACAAGTACTCTGGTTCTACTCAGAGATTTCTCAATATACATAAGTAATCTATGTATCTTTTACGAACTAATAAGGGGACAAATTCAATAATATATGAATTTTTTGCTTTAATCACAAAAGTAAAATGCTTAAATTTTATTCCTAAATTAATGATAGTTATCGTAAAATCCCCTTCGAGGTTCAGTGAACTATAATCAATGCTTAAGCGATATAGAAGGCACTATTGTCATTTTGAATCAATTACATTATCCAATCAAGTCAAATGCTTAGTAAAGAATAGAAATTAGCAAAGAAATCAACATTCGTTATTAAAAGATTTTTAGGCAAACCATTATCTTCATAAATTTTTCCATACATTAGAAATAAAGATAACGATATGATTAGAACCTAAAAATTGAGACAAGAATTATACTATCAGCCCTCAGGATGTAATCCTAACAATCGCTACTAATAGTTCTTTCATATTTATAAATGTTGAACAAAACAACTAAAAACTTAAAATCTATCACTTATTTTTTGGGTCTATGATTTTAAGTATTTTCCTTATGGCAAAATTTTTTTAGAATGTTTGGTTCTCTCAAACCTATGAATGGGTATTTATCCAACCTCCAAATGTATGCCAATGAGACACAAGATCAGTTTAATGTAGTTACTCCATAGAAGCACACCTACCTGGGGTGAACGCCAGAAAGAGCACTGTTCCTTTGGAATTCAAGAAGTTGAGCTGTTTCCTTTTTAACCCACTCATATGAATATACAAGTGAAACTAGTATTACCGGCATATAAGACACATGTTTTACATAGGTATTTGGCGGGTCTACTGCCCACTGTAACTCTTTCAAGCTCCATCGCTATCGATTTCAAACATTCTATAGATAACCCTCAATTCATAATTCCAGCAAATGGTACGCTCTTTGATAAAGGCAGAGCGTTCTTTTAATGCTAAATGTGGGTCTTATAAGCCAGGAAATAGGGTACTTCAGTGAGTCAAATTAACTAATCCGGTTAGAAAACCTATCATATTGTTTTTTTTATAGAGTATAGTCTACAATATGAGTTTTTTTTGTTTTTTGTGCAAGACAAAATTGAAAAAAAAACTGCGCAACTTTTGATGGTATTTGTTCTATGTCTCGCATTTCATAAAAACACATTTTTTATTTTTACCGGATAGCTTTTTTGATATTGGGCAACACGGTGAGGATCAATTTCACGGCAGTATTAATAGACGAACATAGGAAATCGTTAACCCTTTTCGAAAATCAAACCTCCAAAGCCTGAAATTTACTTAAACACGAAGACGGAAGTCGTGTCTAGATAAATTAATTTGGCTGAGTAATACACAACTGCCCTATGGGACCTGATTTCTACATGGAGAGAACCTCTGTCTAAGGAACATAAGACGTTATCATAATTACAAATTATCGAACACAAATGACAAGTTAATACGCAGGAACTCCCACGAGGCCAGAGTGTGATACGAGGTTGGTTTAATATGGTTTACCCTGCAAGAAGCAAGCCTCTTGGGGGCACTGTGAAACAATTGCTCAAGTTTCTTCGAACCTAGCCCTGACCTCTTTAAGGCGAGGAGGCAAGAGTTGTTTATTCAAGTAGAAAACGCCCAGTACGGGTGCCAAAAGTCAGTGTGCTACACGATCAACGTGAAATCTGTATTACATGTATAAACAAATGGTGTTTACCTCAAATTTGCATAATGATTTAAAAAGGCAGGTTTTGTGTATTTCCTTATTCCTTTATAATTTTTTAATTCTATTTTCATATATATAAACAATAGTATTATTTTGGTTGTGATTTTTCAGACTGTTGTCCTCATCTTTATTGTGGTACGTTAAAAAATAACGTTTCCAAGAATCTCTCGCTTCATGACAACGTTGAATTATAATCACAAAGTCGTTTTTTTTTTAAATAAAGATTTTAAAACTTTTTAAAATAAAGATTTTAAAACTCTTAGGAATGTAACAAGAAAGAAAAGAAAGAGGCATGTTTTGATTTATACTGTTTTTTTTAAGTAAAATTAAGAAAAACAATAATTAATAAGAAAATATAAACATCACTGACTGTCGGTCTTGTTTATAAATAAACACGGTTTTAAAGACAAAATTCTTCGTTTATTCGTCAAAATTTTAAAACCAATTTAACAAACACTGCTTAAATTTCCATATTTTTAATTTGATTATGAAAAATCACATTCACACTTTGTTGTGGCCCCAGAAAGGTCACCAAAGAAAACGCAAACACGGATATTAGATAACAGATTATATTACACAAGAAAGATAGAGTTACATAGAAAAGTTAAGAAGTCTCGTACTGGTCGTATAACACCGATAGTGATCTAACCTTCTGGCAGCGAAACCTCTGAAATAATAACGGTGAGAAGAGTCCATTATAGTAAGATGGGCAAGGTTCCCACAACATCCCTCCCACAAGCCTTTTACTTCGTAAAAGTGCTGTTGATATTTTTTTCTTTTTGGGTCGATCATTAACGGGTCAGTGAATTTGCTTTTCCTCCCTGACCGACGTATTTAAGGTGTTGGTTGGGGATGATCTAAATCGAACATGTCTCTTCTTCTGTTTGTGGTATGTCGTTGGAGTCGTTCAAACGGCGTTTCTGTAATTGGTTCTGGTGTCTCTTATGTGTGTATTTGGGTCCTTCTACAATGCACACCATATTACCAATTCTTTTTTTAATTATTCCATGTTCCCAACCGGACGTGTTATTTTGATATTTTTTAGAATAAATTTTTTCTCCCGGGTTGAACCTTTTTAGGTGCTAATGTGTTCTTTCGTAGCTTATTTTGTTTCGGGAGTAGCTCATCGAAGACGGATCTTATCTTTCTGACAAACATCGTCTCGGCTGGTGAGACTGCCAGTGGTGTATTGGGATTGGGTGTAATTCTGTATACCTGCAAAAATTGCTGTAGTGTCTTATCCGTTGGGGTACCTTATGCTTTTTTGAGTGCTCGCTTTAACGTGTTTACAAAACGTTGAGCCTGGACGTTTAATCTTGGATGATATTGCGGTGTCGTTATGTGCTTTATTTGGAAGATTTCGCAGAACTTGAATTCGACTGATGTGAATTGGCTTCCGTTGTCGCTGACCACACAATCTATTACACCGAACCGCTCAAATAGTTCATGTAGGTACCCAATAGTTGTCCCCGTAGTAGGTCTTCTGCATCTGAGAAATTTAGGCCATTTAGAGTAACGATCCACTACAATTAGGTTGTAGAAATCTTCCAAGGGACCCGAAAAATGAACATGTATCCTCGACCAAGGTTGTTTTGTTTTTGGCCAAGGTTGGAAGATAATGGGGGGGGGGGCTTTTGCCGCTAAGGCATAGCCTTTACATTTTTCGATCATATCCGTAATGTCGTTATCCATCTTCGGACAAAAACATAGCTTCTCCTGAGACTCTTCATTCTATTTATTCCTGGGTGTCTCGTATGGAAATCTCTAAAAATTCTGTTTTGCAATTTCTTTGGTATTACGACACCTTCACTATATAGGAGGACGTTGTCACATAGTGAAAATACTTCTGGTACTTTTCCGTTTTTTGCTGTGAGTTTCCGTTTAATATTGGTTATAAAGTCGTCGTTTATTGCTTCGCTTTTTTATCTCGAGTAGCGTCACAGGCAGTTCTTTGATGGTGTTGGCTATCATGTTTTTAATTTCACAGTCTGTTCGTAATGCTGCTATTATTGTGTCCTCTAAGGGTTCACTATACTTTGATACGACCTTGATAGTCCATCTGTGTTGCTCATCATTTTTGACGGGAGGTATTCGATTTTAAAATTGTAGTTCAGTAAAATCGTCCCATATCTCAGTAGCCTATTGGTAGTATGAATTGGTAGACCCTTTTTTGATCGGAAAATGGTTATTAGGGGCTTGAGGTCTGTTTGTAGAGTAAATAATCTGCCATGCAAGTATCGGTGAAGTTTTGTCACTGCAAATATTATTCCCAAGGCCTCCTTTTCAATCTGGAAATGATGTTTTTCGGCCGGAAGAAGGGCTCTAGATGCGTGGGCTGTTGGCTTTTTTTGTCCCATAGGGCATTTTATGCAGGATACAGGTACCAACCCCATATGAGCTGGCATCACATGCGACAATAATATACAGTTTTGGGTCATAGTGCGTGAGAAAAAGATCAGATTTTAATGCTTTTTTTATTTGGTCAAAGGCTGTTTGACATTCGGGTGTCTATCTCCACTTTTTATCTTTTTTAGTAGTTCGTTTAGCGGGGAGCAGGGATCATGCAATTTTTTATGAAACTTTGGTAGTAGTTTGCAAGTCCAAGGAAGCTCTGTAATGTCGTAACATGATCAGGGGCTGGCATATCCTAGATAGCTGTAGCCCTTTCGGGGTCGGGACGTCTCCTGTCTTTGTGAATGATATGTCCCAGATATTTGATTTTGTTCATAGAGAAATCGCATTTAGCTTCCTTTACCTTGAAACCAAATTCCTGTATTTGTGCGAAAACCTTGTTTAGATGTTCTCTGTGTAGCTCCTTTGTTTTACTACTGATTACAATATCATCAAGATAAGCGAAAGTGGGGTCAAAGCCGCCCAGCATGACGTTCATCACCGGTTGGAAGATAGCCGGTACGACTTTTATTCCAAAAACTAGTCTGTCAAATTTGTACAGCCCTCTGTGTGTGTTAATACAGAGTAGTTTTGAGCTATTTTCTTCTACTGGAATCTGGAGGTAGGCCTCGCTTAAGTCAATTTTTGAAAAGACGTTTCCTCCATTTAATTTATTAAAAACCTCGTCTGGGCTGGGGAGTGGATAGTGGTAATCCTTGAATGCAGCGTTCAATCCTGTCGAAAAATCTGCGCATACCAAGATTTGCTTAGATTTTTTTCTTAGATATACCGTTGGAGCAGCCCATTCGCTGAATTCCACTTTCGATAATATGCCCATATTCACTAATCGGTCTAGCTCTTTATTTATTTCTTCGGTCGCGGCGAACGGTACGTTTCGCTTCTTTCTAAAAATGGGGCGTGTATTTTCCTTCAGTTCAAATTATGCTTAAATTTTAGTACATTTTCCAAGACCAGATGAAAATACTTCGGGAAAAATACCTTTTAGTTCCATCTTAATTTTTTCAGCTTTAGCCGTATTGCATTCTACTTTTTGGGAAAACGTATTAATTGGTTGATCCCAGAGATTAAATTTCTGAAACCAGTCCGACCCAAACAAATTTTCTGTGTTCTTCAGTACGAAGACTTTTAAATTTTTGGTTATACCATTTAGTGATACTGGGATAATTATTTCGCCTTCAAATTTTATTTTGTCTCCTGTTACCGTTGGCGCCGTCTTGCTTGTCATCTTTATTATTGGCCTATTTAATTTTCTCCGAGTTTGTAAGTTTATTATTGATAGATAAGTTCCAGAGTCTAACTGAAATCTTACCGACTGAATCACTTTGACTGTTATGTATTTACGAATGACTTTGTTTGACTTGTCCTCGCTTTTTGTATGTCTGACTGTTTTTAATTACACTGGTTTACAAAGAAATTGAGACAAGCACAAAAATACCCGTTTTTACCTAATTTGAGGTTGCTGAATTCAAATTTGAAATCCTTTTTTACTCATCACCTCTTGTTTTTTAGATATGCATAGTGTGCATTTTGTGCATATACGGTACATAAAGGCGTATATAAATTCAGGGTTAATTCTAATATTGTGAGACTTATGGCTTATGTTTTAGTTATTATGCACTAAATGTAAGTGATAGCATTACATAATATATATATATAATATATATATATATATATATATATATATATATATGTCAAGACGGATTTTGACAGTTAAGGCAGCAGGTCTCAATCCACACTCTGGCAGTCATTGAAAGAGGTTGTCTCGCTGGCGGCGCAACAGGTTGATGTCCCTCAACTATCGTGTTACATATCTTTTGGATTACTAAATATTAGTATTATATTTTCAAATGCACATTTAGTTTTACTTTGTTATATTTTTAGATTCTCCAATGGCTTCAAGCACGTCAAAATATCGAGGATGCCTCAACAAGGCCAATTCTTTCTGCTACGTGTGAGGGGACTTCACAACAGTTGCACAGCGTCGAACCATCACTTCCCTCCTCAGAACCGCCTACTTTTACTATTTTGACTGTAAAATTGGTGATTAGGACAAGTCTTGGGCTCCACACATCTATTGTAAACCCTGCTACAATGGACTAACTGTATGGTTTAATGGCAAGAAAGCGGCTTTCAACTTTGCTTTCCCGGTGGTTTGGAGAGTGCCGCAAAACCACGGAGATGATTGTTATTTTTGTTTAACTAATATAACTGGTTTCAATGTATCTTCTAGGAAAAAGATAAAATATCCCAACTTTCGATCTGCTATGAGACCCGTTCCCCATTCAGATGATCTTCCTGTACCCACACCTCCAGTAAATAAGGATCGTCTTTCCTCATCAGATGAAGAAATGCTTTCAAGGGAGGATTCTGCCGAGTCAATATCTTTGGAAGATATTGAGTCTACATATTCAGGAACAAGTGGCAATGAGCCACACTGGATCACGCAAGAAGACCTGAATGATCTTGCTCGTGATTTGTATGTCAAAACAGCAGTCAGAGCTCTTGGCTTCTCGGCTTAAACAGTGGAACCTAGTCCAGGAAAATGTAAGGATCACCAGTTTCAGGAATCGGAACAAATAAGGTGATTGGTCTTCTTATGGGTATGCAAGCGGGCTTCACAAAGTACTGTTGTTTTCTCTGTCTCTGGGATAGTCGAGCTGTATCCCAGCATTACAAGCAGAAAGACTGGGGGCCTAGAAGCACTTTTGTTCCCGGCGAACACAGCCTCAAGGAGAATCCTCTGGTGGACATGAATAAGGTGCTTCTTCCTCCTCAAGCTTGGTTTGATGAAAATTTCGTGATGGCGTTGCACAAAAATGGTGCTGCCTTCCAACACTTGTCTACTGTGTTCCCAAGTCTTACTGCTGCTAAGCTCAAAGAGGACATCTTTGTCGGACCTCAGATCCGAGAAGTGCTGAAGGATACTGATTTTGAGGAGCTTCTTAACTTAAAGGAACTGAGAGCATGGGAAGCATTCAAGTCAATCTGTAGTGGCTTCCTTGGTAACACACGCATACCAGATTACCAAGCCTGTATTGAGAAGTTGCAAAAGTCTTACGAGGATATGGGGTGACGAATGTCACTCAAGATTCATTTTCTCCATTCCCACCTCAACTTCTTCCCGCTAAACATTGGAGCTGTGAGTGATAAGCATGGAGAAAGATTCCACCTAGACATTACGAAGATGGAGAGCAACTATTAAGGCAAATGGAACCCCGACATGATGTCTCCACACGTTTAAGACCAGTTCCTTTGAGGTTTCTCTTGAGTCTGAGAAAAAGAAAAAAGTTACAAGGAGCAAAATTAGGCAGATTATAGAGTTTCTTCCAGAACGGCGATGTTCCACTCATCTAGGAAATACCAGATGCTCAGCGCAGCCAGTTTTACTACGAAAAGTGCTGTGACAAAGTATTCATCAAAAGGACCAAAAATTCCTCGTTTATTTCTGGTTTATTTGTTCCTCATAGTTGAATGACTTGAAAAGGTGGTGTAAACAAAAACACATAAAAATGCGATTAGTGCCAAAAGCTAAGTATACTTATACTTCTAAGATATCATGATAGATGATAACATAATTCACTTATCTATCTCTCGTCCGTAGCTCCCTCAGCACACCCAGTCATGTTACCTTATCAGACAGACCTCGAATATATATATATATATATATATATATATATATATATATATATATATATATTATAACAGTGTTGGTTGTCACTCTCTCACTTCATGGGTTTGTGGCAGAGCAAATGCGATATATATATATATATATATATATATATATATATATATATATATATTTGTGTGTGTGTGTGTACATGTTGAATGCAGATCAATCATTTAAATCACTTCAGAAATAAACTTTTAAAACGTTTAAATGAACGTCATTTTAGCTTCATGATGTTAAAATCGATCGTCAGACGCTAGCATCTGACGATCATTGTAAAACTACCAAGTAAATATTTACACACATTCACACATTATATATATATATATATATATAATGTGGTCTTGTGAATCTTCTTGATATGAAGATAAAATTACCGCACATTTATGTTTAATCACAAAAAGTTGATGATCAAGAAATTGTGAAATTCAAGAGTTCGGCGATTTTATGTTTTTTTTTAATTTTAATGATAGTGATATTTTGACATTACAATATTTTTGTACTGTTATTACTGCACTTTTAGTTTTTAAACTTTACGCTTTTCTTTTAAAACGAACGGTATTTGTTTTTAAGTTAGATACAGATTATATATATAAAGGAATGCGATCCGTGTAGTACGTAACTCTACCGTAAAGTGTGTTCAGGCCAATAGCGACAGCTGCTGAGTGTTGTAAGTGTTCGGGCGAAAAATCATCCGTGGGAACAAATTTCATAATGTTTCTTCGTGTTTGAGCCGATTGTAGACGAATGAAGCCCGTTAAACTATGGGTAATGAGATGTGCATTGGACTGTGGTGTCTTTTCCTGGGGGATAAAAACAAAACAAAACAAAGTTCCATTGGCATCAAGCGACTTCACCTTTTTAGATGTTTTTCTACTATTCCTCTTTTCGAAATATCATTTCGCAAGTTTATGGAATAATTTGACGCTTTTTTCTTTCTTCTCTTGACCGACCCGACAGGCCCATAACAGGTTTACTCGATATTTGATCTTTTATTTTATCCGATGCAATGGGAAATACTGCACGTCTCGTTTTTCAGCGATTAGGTATGGCGTTACAACTTAGTAAACAATGACTGCATCGCCAAAAAGCATAAGACTACCCCGACTAAAAAAAAAAAAAAAAAAAGGGTGCCCTGTGTATAAAACAACATTGCATCCGGTAAGCAGGTTCCAGCCTTGGTACGCTGGGGATTGTGTAATACTTCTTCCTTGCAATTAAACCCAGGTCCCCTCTGACCGGGAGAAGTAGATTGATTTGAAAATTATTAGTGTTTAATAGAAATACTTGAAACCATATAACCTTTCACAGATTATTTGTATTAAGCAATAATTATTCAAAAAGTGAAACAATGAGCTAAAGCTAGAGTCCCATGTGAGACATTAGGGGTTAGAAAAAAGCGGACAGACATGAAAACTGCTTCCAAATGCAATAGTAGGAACCCAACCAATATCAATGCCCAGAAAGTTAAGAAGGCACAAAATAAATTAACTAACATATACCTAAAAGAACAAACAGAATACATATATAAGCAGATCAATAAGATTAGAGACTCGATTGAAGATAGGCAATCTAGGATAGCTTGGCAGACGGTAAACGAAGTGAGCTGCAGGAAGAGAACTGCAAAAGCTAAACTGAAAGTAAAAGTCCGCACTCCGGATGGAGACACAGACTACTTCGACATTGTAGCCGGTGTACTGCAAGGAGACACATTAGCTCCATACCTGTTTATCATCTGCCTAGACTATGTGCTTAGAACATCTATTGATATAATGCAAGATAACGGTTTCAAGCTGGCAAAGGAAAGAAGCAGAAGATACCACGTGCAAACAAAATTAAAGAGCTCACTCTGTCCAACTATTTATACATATTTGGAAGTATACTCTTCCCACAGGTATTAGCGAAATGTGAAATGCAAGTTGCATAGTCCATGATTTCCGTGTTTATCTCCAACAATGATAGCCATTAACACCATGAGCGCCTCTTTGTTACTCGAAACCATATAACTTCTGGAAATATTTGAAATCATATAAATGAATGTAAATTACACTGGGCAACAATTTGTTTACTTTTTGAATGTTGTCTTGATTTCTACAATTGATTTAGGGTATTCTTGCACTGCTGGATCAGGAAATGGCATTCGTTTCTCTCCATCAGGTCATTTTTTTTTTGTGAAGTTGATTTAAAAAAATCAGATCTTTTGATAAAATCGATTACATTTTTGCGGCATTATCAGCTGATTTTTGTCAACGCATATAATCTTAAATATGTTTTTAAGAGAAAAAATGTTTTGCCAACAACACATATTGATTACCTGATAGAAACATCGATTACTGTAAACTGAATGGTGGGTATTGATAAAGGTAAGTACACGTAAATTGCATGTTGCTTCACCATTATTCAAACTTCAGGGCTTGAACTTCCGTTTCTTCGAACTCCTGGAATGCTCAGGAGCAGGGAGGTCTCTCTTCAGATTCAAACAGCAGTCAGCCATCATGACTGTGTCCTGGCGACCCTGATGCCTGGTCTCCATTTCTTTCAGGTCCTGATGGATCTCTTCCCCTGCTCATCACTCATTGAACCCAAATTCTCAGGAAACCGGTCCATATGTGAAAATAGGTAGTGCATCTTGACGCTCATGTTGCAGCCCAGGTTTCTGAAAGCAGTCAGCATGTTGTTGATAAGTTCTGCGTAGTTTCTGACCTTATTGTTGCGAAGAAAGTTCTTCACTACCAAAACAAATGCTTTCCACGCTTCCAGTTCCACTTCGTTCATTGAGTTTTCGAACTCTAGATGTCTGATGAGCAGCCGGATCTGAGGACCGTCAAAGATGCCAGCTTTCAACTTCTCCGTGGTCAATCCTGGAAAAGCCTGGCACTAGTAAGTGAAGCAGTCACCACCCTTGTCCAGAGCTTTGGTGAACTGCTTGATTAAGCCGAACTTCATGTGCTGCGGTGGGAAGAGCATTCTGTCTCTGTCCACCAGAGGGTCGTTGATGACGTTCTTTTCTTTGCAAGGCACCTATTCCTCCCGCAAAAGCCAGCCCTTCTTCGTGTAATGCAGAGCACGGTCCCTACTATCCCACATGCACAGAAAACATAGGTACTGGGGGAAGCCAGACTGTTGTCCCTACAAAAAGTTCACCATCTTCAGGTCAACACAAATAAACCACTAATGCTGATCATAACCAATTTTCTCCAGCACATACTTCACCGCTTCATACTTCTCTTGTGTAGTCGAGTGAGCGATGGGTACAGAGGCAAACTGGTTGCCGTTGTGTAGCAGAACACATTTCAGTGATTGCTTGCTGCTGTCAATGAACAGTCTCCAATCTTTGGGTTCGTACTGTGGCACTTCAAGCTTGAGCAGAAGCTGCGCAATATCTGCACAGTACACCAAGTCCTTCACTGAAGAGAAAAAACGGAGGTACTCTTGATGCCTGTTGCGGAAGAAGCTGATGCGAGCACTGTCAGAGAGGACTTTTTTTTCCTTCAATCTGGATGCCAACAGTTCGGCAGAGTCCGTTGTGAAGCTGAGGTCACGAATTAGATCATTCAACTTCTTTTGGGGAAATGGATGTGGAGCATCATTTTCAAGAGCAACTTCTTCGTCTTCATGTCCTTCAAAACTGGAAGTATCTTCGTCACTAATGTCAGGAAGTTCTCCGAAGATAGGCACTGGAATTTCATCACAATGACGACGAGCTGATTTCATCACAATGACGATGTGCTGATTAAATATCAGGATACTTGAGGCTGCCCCGGTTCTTTCTGTTGATCCCAGTCACATCAACAGCGCAGAAGTAGCAGTCAGTGACATGGTTTGTTGACCCCCTCCAAACCATGGGAATTCCAAAGTTCAGACTCCTCTTGCCATTGGTCTACCCACGCAGAGTCTCGGTGTACGCTTTGCACACCATGTGTGGCGCCCAAGCTTTATCCTGGTAAACAAGTTTAATGCCAAAATAAGCATGGTTATGAAACTTGTGACTGGCGTTATGAAACTTGTGACTGGCTTCCTATTAGGAGCAATGTTGTATTCTCCACATAAGTAGCAGAACACGTCGGGATTTTTTCTGCACGAAACCATCTCATTCACCTGCAAAACAAAAATAGGTACAAATTAGTCATAAATTGGTGCCACCGCAGCTCACCGCATTCCGTATTTGGCGCCACCAGCACAACAACGCTAATATTCCGCAACACACATGAAGCGAAAACACCCGTACATTTCCTATACACTTCCTGGGGCGGCTGCCTCATTAACTTAAGTTTTGATCCACCAACTTTATGCTTTGCCGCACCAATTTTTGGAAGATTTTAGGTTTTATGACTTCAAACTGATTCTTTTCGAGATAATCACCCAGAACTATCGGACCTGAATACTTCTTGTCATTAATATAATAATTTCCATTCAAAACAATTATGCGACATGGCATTTTACCCCCACCAACTTATAAAATGCCCCACATATGCATACATGAGAACAAAAACGTAACAAACAACATGTGGCCATAGCTCAAAAATTTGACCTGATTGAGCAAAACCAATGTGATTTTTGGATTTAGCGCATCAGAATCAGCTAAAAAAACACAGACAACAAATTTGTTGTTGACCAATGCTATCAATATTAATTTGTTAATTGTTTGGTGTGTAAACAAACGTTTGTTACTATCAAATATGATTATAACTATTCGTATTTGATAGTAATAAAGATATGACGGAAAAAATATGACTAGTATGAAAAAATAGTACAGTGAGTTTATTTTTATTTATTATGTGGACTTTTTTTTACATAGATGTCTTTTGGGGCTATAAATATTCTGTTTAATTCAATAATAATTTAATTCAAAAGATACCTCTTGTGCTGTATAAAACCCAAATATAAAATTTAAACAACACAAATAATTATTACCTTTCTGGTTGCCATATTGAATAAGGAGTTATAACCAAGAGATCGCCGTAGTAATATGTACATAAAAAAAAAAAAAATAGAAAAAAAAAGAGTAATCGACCAATTAATGGCAACAGTTTAGGTTATTAATGATGAATGTAGGTTTAGGTTTTTGTTTCTTTAGAGCGAATAAATAAATAAATAAATAAAAATAAAAATAGAAATAATCTTAATATGTTTGTGTAAACGAATCTTTATGCTCTCTCACGAACATTTATATGAAGAAATCTTTCTATTCTCTCTCTCTCTCTCTCTCTCTCTCTTTCTCACACACACACACACACACACATACAAACACACATGTACGTTTGAATTTGTTTCAAATCTTTTCAGTTGCGTTTAAATATATTCGCATCATAAACAGTGAAATGTTCATCAGGATATGAAAGAATCTGGACACCAATTCTATGTTTTCAAATCTTATTTCTTACAATGTATATATATATATATATATATATGGAGAAAAGTTGAAAATCAAAGTAATCCGAAATTGATAAATTAATTAGAAAGAAAGTCGACGTTAAAACGTTTCGTTTTAATGAACCTTCGACAGGACTTTAAGATGGTGAAACAAGTGTTGATTGAACAATGATGGATATTGTATCAACACTTGTTTCACTATTTTAAAGTCCTGACGAAGGTTCATTAAAACCGAAACGTTTTAACGTCGACTTCCCTCCTAATAAATTCATTAATTTTGGATTATTTTGTTTTCAATTTTTCTCCATACTGTCGAATTCCTTTCTATTATTTACTTCCAAATATATATATATATATATATATATATATAAGAAAATGATATCAGGATTCATTTTTAAAAGACATCTTAAAAACCATAAAAGTAATTATACAGAAAAACATACGTACACAATATAGAATACATTTGGATAGAAACACGCGCTCACACACCCGTATACACGTATACACAGATAAACACACAGAGGCGGCTTGCAAATTGTCATCCACATATTTGCAAGTATATGCAACTCAAACCTCCACTTGAGTGACCTAGAATCAAAATCGTTATCCCCACAAGCAAATGGACGGATAAACAAACCAAATCAAATAAAAGAGAAACGTGTGTACACAACTAAAACGCAGACACTCACGCATATGAGCAAATAGCCACATATACACACGCATGCGCGTGCACACACGCACACCTTTAAGATAGGCTTATGAACAATCATAAACGCATGCACACGCGTGTCTGAACAGGGGAAATAATTCATGTATGACAATATCTAACAAAGAAAACATTGCTTTTAAAAACCCCTAAAGAAACGCCTGGCTTTGTTATTGTCAATAGACGCCGCGTCTTAGAACCTAGGAGCGGGGTGTTTTTCATTTATATTATGCTAGCAAGGACAGCCGCAACTTCCTTATCCATTAACATTAGAAGGGGCACTTCTCAGCAGGAGAGATTACTTTAGTTATTTCTATTCACAATAAGAGAACAAAAGATTTTCTGCCTTCGGCTCGGCTACCTTTGATTTTATTCTAATTAAACATAACACATCTTATTTGATTCAAGGTTATATTCAAAACAACTAATCTATACGTATGAATAAGAAGTGAAAGTGATTGTTGATATTATGCATATATACACACACACAAATATCATTATGATACATTCGCATATTATTGGCCAAGTTTTATCGCTTTGGACACTTATGCATTCATTATGAATAAACACCCTTGCACAGTAATGTTCGAATTTATTCCTCATCAGTGAGTTTAAATATCACTGTATTTTCTTATTTAACCCCTCCGCTATAGGCAGGATTCGATGCGGGGTCAAATTTTAAGTGGGATAAAATTAGTTTGAATCAATTTTTCCTTTTCCGAGATTGGTTCCCGTAATAGGGCCAAAACAAGCGTGTATTCTATCACTAATAATAATTTACCCGTAGCTGGTGGGAGAAGAGATGTCATTCCAAGTGCATGAGTTGAATAAGCAGGTAAAAAGGTGGATTAGTTTCATATTCAGATTAATAATACAAAACTGTTTTCTAACGCATCCTCTCCTATATTTTTCTATGGCTCTACCGGGCACTTTTTACACCTTTCTATCCAAGTCTACTTTTCAAAAGTTTGCCAAATGTTACTTTCTTACCTCGTTGATGTAATTAAATTGAATTCAGATGAACCAGGGATCGGACAGATTGGTAGGACACTTTGATCGTAACTAAAACGGTGTAACGGTCATCAATACAAACCGCAGAAAACTAATAAAGATTTATACACCTAATGTATTACGAAAATTTTTCATCCGTAGATAATATACACTATATTCTACCCCTGGAAAAAGTTATGGAATTAGCACACTTACAGGCTGTTTACCTTCACATTTTTGAAGTATATCAACTAATAACAGATAAAATGCAAAATAGTTTTTATCTAATAACAGAAAATTTTGATTAAAGATATTTCTTTAATAAAGTAGATTAGATTATTTAAATTAGGTGAGTAATTTCCTTATTTAAAATAACTGTATAATTTTATTCCAAGCCATGGATAATATCAAGGAATTGCCAAATATTGAGGAAATAAATATGGAATTCATTTACAAAACATAGAATAAATACTTAGTTGTTCATTTTCGAACTTTTATGACTGTTTTAATTCTTTTAGGTAAGTATTTCATTTATTAAAAGCAAAACTTTTTTTTTTATCCAAGTTTTTCTAACTTCCTCAAATGGCAGTTAATAGATCTTCTTTGATGAATGGAGTCTCCTTTTCATAGGTCATTTCCTTTTAGAATTTCCGCCATAAATGGATCTAAGTACTCAAAACAGAAAGACCCACTTGCAATTCCCAACGATTACAAAGAGAGCTGATGAATTTTATTGTGAGTAGGTCAGTAAGATTCAAAGAATAAAAACAGATTTCACCTCAAATGGATCTCTTTGTATAGTTTAAATCTTCCCAAGAATGATTCTAATAATTCCTGAAAGTTTGATTGAAATGAGCCCAAATTCACAGAAACTTATCTGTACAGACCAATGGATATTTGATGAGTTATAATAAGTTATATTGTGATACAAGTTATGTAATCGGTGAAAGATTTGTTCATACCAATAGCATGTATTCTGTTGAGGCAAGGCACACAATGGTTTCTCTTCAGAAATTATTCGATACAAAACAGAAATATCTTTATTTATCAAATTTGAAGTACCCTTAATTTTATTTGCATCATGCAACACTTGAGGAAAACTCACTAAATTTGTACTCGAAACTTTAAAACAAACATTCACTCTGATATGCAAAATTCAATACGCAGGATTCGCTTTCCACTAAAGAATTTATGACAGATCCTGATGAAATATGAAGTTTGTGGTAATTACTACAGTAATCAAATATGCAGAGCGTTCAGATGCTGTTGATAAGGTGATAGAAAAAAATGGGCCAATGTTTTTTTATATTCTTTTCACGCAGTAAAATTTATTTTATTTGTGCTCGGAGTTAAATAATTACAAATAATTACAAACACTTGAAAAAAATACAGTACATATTTAAGTGGTAATATAACTCACTTAATCTTTAATTTATCTTGTTTTTGATTCCACTGGTAAAATCATAACAACGTTAATTGCTTAGCCCAGCAAATATTCAGGACTTGCCACTGGTTCCTACCTTACCAGTTTTTATTTCAAATCAAGAGCTTCAAAATTTCACTTAAAAGGAAGCAATTCGTAGTTTTTATTTGTTATATCTGTATGACAATAGAGTGTATCTGGTTTTGAGGCACCATTTCTTGAGTTCTAGGGAGTGTGGAGTCTCTCCCTCATTGTCATTACTTTCAAGTTCACTTTTGAACAAATCCTGGTCGTAGCACTCTACAAAAAAGTAGTTGTACGGACTCTTATTTCCCGTCTCTCAGTTTGAATAAGATGAACAAGACATCCTGGCTGCTGCTGGAAAAGTAAGGACGAACTCATTAAGGAAGTTTTCCAACGTACCCCTATACATGGACACACAATTATTGGCTAAGCAACTAACTTGTATTCATCACCTCAGTACGAATATTCCAAGAACAAAGAATAACAGGGGTGGATGGTGAGAGAGCCATTTAATATCAAAACCATCCCTGTAGAAGGACAATAGTGGTATTATTTAATCCATAGTTAAGGGGATCCGGGGGTTCATGCCTTTCAGTAGGTTATAGGTACAAACATTTACATATTAATTTCGTTTAGGTTGTTTTCTATTGGGTTATTTAGAGCCAAATTCTGTATATAATGACACACACACACACACACACACACATATATATATATATATATATATATATATATATATATATATATATATGTGTGTGTGTGTGTGTGTGTGTGTGTGTGTGATTCATAGGCGAATAGATTATCGGTAGCATTATTATAAACGAGTCAGAGTTAAATGGTTTCAAGTATTACTATATATTATGGGCACACAGTAAAAAGTTAGGAAGTATTGCTATTTATTATTTGCATACACTTAAATGGTTTCAAGTCTGGCTAATTATTATTTGGACGCATTAAGATATTTTCAAGTACTGATATTTATTATATGTACACACTTAAATGGTTTACAGTATTGCTATTTATTATGTGATCATAGAAAGTTTTTTTTCAAGTATTGCAATTTGTTATGTGCGTACAGTAGAACTGTTAAAAATAATGCTATTTATTTTGTGAACTCAGAAAAATATTTCGAAATATTGCTATTTATTATATGCACAGTATAAAACATTTTCAATATTACTATTAATCATGTGTATACAGTTAAATTGTTTCAAGTATTGCTATTTATTACATGCAAACAGTAACATTTTTTCAACTATTGCTATTCATTATGTGTACACTGTAAAATGATTTCAAGTATTGTTTTCAAGTATTGCTATTTTTATGTACACACAATAAAATATTTTCAAGAATTGCTATTTATTATGTGCACACAGTTGAATGGTTTCAAATATTGTTATTTACTATGTGCACACAAAATATTTCCAATTATTATTATATATTATGTGCATACTGTTGAAGGGTTTAAATATTTCTATTTATTATGTGCACACATTTAAATTGTTTCAAGTATTGCTATTAATCATGCGCACAGAGTAAAATATCTTCAGGTTTTGCTATATATTATGTGCATACAGTTAAATTGTTTCAAGTATTTCTTTTTCTTATGTGAAAACATTAAAATTGACTCAAGTATTGCTATTTATTATGAGCACAGAAAAAATATTTCAGGTATTACTAGGTATTATGTGCATTAACTTAAATTGTTTCATGTATTGCTATTTATCATTTGCACATTACATATTTTCAAGTATTGCTGTATATTATGTGCATTCCGTTAAATGGTTTCAAATATTGCTATTTATTATTTTCACACAGTAAAATATTTTCAAGTATTGCTATTTATTATGCACACACAGTTACATGTTTTCAATACTGCTATATTGATGTGCAAACATTTAAGTTGGCTCAAGTATTAATATTTACTATGTGCATACTGTTGAAAGGTTTAAATATAACTATTTATTATGTGTACACAGTAAAATATTTTCAAGTACTGCTATTTATTGTGTGCATATATTTAAATTATGGCTATCTATTTTGCACACACAGCTAAATTGTTTTATGTATTGTAATTTATTACCTGCAAACAGTAACTTTTTTCAAGTATTGCTATTTATTATGTGGACAGAATTAAATGTTTTCAGTCTTTGATATTTGTCATGTGCACACAGTAAAATATTTTCACGTATTGCTCTTTAATATGCGTATATAGTTTAATGGTTTCAAATATTGCTATCTATTATATGCACCCAGTTACATGGTTTCAGGTATTGCTATATATTATGTGCACACAGAATGTTACTTTCAAGTTTTGCTATTTATTATGTGCATCCAGTTAAATGGTTTCAAATATCACGATTTATTATGTGCACACAGTAAAATGGTTTGAAGTATTGCTACTTATTATATGCACAGAGTAAAATATTTTCTAGTATAGTTTTTAGTATGTACAAAGAGTTAAACGCTTTCAAGTATTGCTATTAATTATGTGCCAACAGTAAAATATTTTTAGATATTGCTATTTAGTATGCAAATACAACTATATGGATTTAAGTATTGCTATTTATTATGAGCAAACAGTTGAATAGTTTTAAATATTCTTTTTTATTATGTGTGCGCAGTAAAATATTTTCATGTATTGCTATTTATTATGCGCATACAGATAAATGTTTTCAAGTATTGCTATTTATCATGTGCAAACACTGAAATAAAAAAATATTTTAAAATATCGATGTTTATTTTGTGCATACATTTAAATGGTTTTGAATACTGCTGTTTATTATATGCATACAGTTAAATGCTTAATAATATTGCTATTTATTATGTGTGCACATATAAATGGTTTCAAGTATTGTTATTTATTATGTGCAGACAGTAAAATATTTTCAGGTATTGCTATTTATTATGTGGATACGGTTAAATTCTTTCAAATATTGATATTTATTATGTTCACACATTAGAATATTTTAAAGTATTGCTACTTACTATGTGCATACTGCTGAAAGGTTTTCAGATATTGCTATTTATTATGTGCATACAGTAAAAATTGCTATTTATTATGTGCAAACAGTTCAATGGTTTCAAGTATTACTATTTATTAAGTGCACACAGTAAAATATTTTCAAGTATTGCTTATTGTTATATGCATACAGTAGAATGATTCTAAATATTGCTATTTATGATGCAGAAGCAATAAAAAAATTTTCAAATATTGCTATTTATCATGTGAACAGTAAATATTTTAAAGCATTACTATATAATATGTGTATACAGTTAAATAGTTTGAAGTACTGCTATTTAGCATGTGCACATGCCTAAAAGTTTTAAAGTATTGCTATTTATCATGTGAACACAACTTATAGTTTTTAAGCATTGCTAATTATTAAGTACATACATTTAAACGTTTTCATATATTGCTATCTTTTATGTGCAAAGCCTAAAGTGGCTTTAAGTATTGCTATTTATTATGTGCACACAGTTAAATGGTTTCAAGTATCGTTAATTCTTATGTGCACGCAGTAAAATATTTTAAAATATTGCTATTTATTATGTGTATACAGTTAAATGGTCTAAGTATTGCTATTTAATTTTTGCACACACTTAAATGGTTTCAAATAATGCTATTTATTTTGTGTCACTGAACTAAATAGCTTGAAGACTCGCTATTTATTTTGTACAAACATTAAAGTTATTTCAAGCATTGCTATTTATATTTTGCTCACTGTAAAATGGTTTCAAATATTGCAATTCATTATGTGCAAACTGTAAAATTGTTTCAACTATTGATATTTATTATGTGTACACTTTTAAATGTTTTCAAGTATTGCTATTTATTATGTGAACACATTGAAATGGTTTCAAGTATCGCTAATTATTATGCGCACACGGTAAAATGTTTTAAAATATCGCTATTTATTATGTGTATACTGTTAAATGGTTTCAAATATTGCTATTTATTTTGTATCACTGAGCTAAATGGTTTCAAGTGTTACTAAATATTTTCTGCAAACAGTAAAATTGTTTCATTTATTGATATTTATTTTGTGCAACCTGTAAACTTTTTCTGCTATTGATATATATTATGTACGGACTAAAATGGTTTAAAGTATTGCTATGTATAATGTGCATAAAGTTGAATGGTTGTAAATATTGCAATTTATTATGTGCTCATATTAGAATATTTTCAGGTATGGCTCTTTATTATGGGCATGCAGTTAAATGGCTTTAATATTGCTATTTATTACATAATAAATATTTCAAGTATTGCTATTTCTTAAGTGCACACAGTAAAACAGTTTCAAATATTGTTATTTATTATATGAACACATGAAAATATTTTAAAGTATTGCTATTTACTAGGTGCATTCAGTTAAAACCTTTCAAGTATTTCTATTTGTAATGCGCACACTATCAAATGTTTACATATCTTGCTATTCATTATAAGCACACAGTAAGTATTGTCAAGCATTGCTATTTATAATGTGTACACAGTTGAATGGTTTTAAATATTGCAATTTATTATATGCATAGAGTAAAATATTTTCAAGTATTGCAATTTATTATGTCCAGATAGTTAAATGAGTTCAATTATTGCTACTTATTATGTTCACACGGTTAAATGATTTCAAGTATTGCTATTTATTATGTGCTCACAGCAAAATATTTTCAAGTATTTCTATTTATTATGTGGGTACGGATTATTGGTTTCATATATTCGTATTGATAATGTACAAAAATTAAAATATTTTAAGTATTGCTGTTTATCATGTGTATGCTTTCAAATATTGCTATTTACGTGCACGCAGTAAAATATTTTCCAGTCTTACTATTTATTATGCGCAAAATGTTAAATTGTTTCAAATATTGCTATTTATTATGTGCACATCGTAAAATATTTTCGACTTTTACTATTTATTATGTGCATTGAGTTAAATGGTTTCAAGTATTGCTATTTATTATGTGTAAACTGTAAAATTGTTTCAACTATTGCTATTTATCATATGCACACAGTAAAATAGTTTAAGGTATTGCTTTGTATTGGTTACACAGTCAAATTGTTTCAATTCTTGCTATTTATTTTGTGCACACAGTTAAAGAATTGGAAGTAGGAAATGATCACGGTGACATGAGTTCAAACCCTGGACGAGACTGATTGCATTCCACATAGCACTAATACCCTTGGGAAAAGTATGAATCCAATTATTCTCTCTCTAGCTATGGATAAATTGTAGGACAGAGTGGGTTTCTTCAGCCTTGGTGAGGCAACTAGTGTAGGAGAAGGAAAACTCTGAATTCAAACCTGTTAAACTCCACTTAAAAATTAACCTTGTGTCACATCCTGCCCGAGCGGAGGGGTTGGTAAATATGGTTAAATGATTGGAAGTATTACTATTTATTAAGTACATACAATTGAATGAAATAAATATTGCAATAAATATTGCTATTTATTGTGTGCCAATTTTCAAGTATAGCTATTTATCATGTGTACAGGAAATATTTTCAATATTGCTATACATTATGTCTTTTCAGTTAAATGGTCACGCGTATTGCTATTTATTATATGAACACAGTAAAAGTATTGCTATTTATAATGTGCACACAGCTAAATGTTTTCAAGTATTAATATTTATTATGTGCAAACTGTAAAATTGTTTCAACAATCAATATCTATTATTGTACTCAGTAAAATGGTTTCAAATATTGCTGTTTATTATGTGAACACGGTAAAATATTTTCATGTATTTCTATTTATAATGTGCATACAGTTAAATGGTTTCAAATATTGCTATATATTATTCCCACACACTATTATGTGTATACAGTTGAATGGTTACAGATATTGCTATTTATTATGTGAACACAGTAAATTATTTTCTAGTATTGCTATATATTTTGTGCATATACTTAAATGGTTGCCAATATTGCTACATATTATGTGCATACAGTTGAATGGTTTTAAATAATGCTATTTAGTATGTGCACAGAGTAAAGTATTTTATTTCACTCAGCTAAATGCTTTCATGTATTGCTATTTATTGTGTGTACACAGTTAAATAGTTTCAACTATTGCTATTTATCATGTGCGCACAGTTAAATGGTTTTCTGTATTACTATTTATTATATTCTCACAGTTAGATATTTTCAAGCATTGCTATTTATTATGTGCATGCAGTTAAATGGTTTTACGTATTTCTATCTGTTATCTGCGCACTTTAAATCGTTTGAAATATTTCTATCTTTAATGTGCACACTGTAAAATTGTTTCAAGTATTGCTATTTTCTTTGCTCACATGGCTAAGTGGCTTCAAGTATTGCAATTTATTATGTTCACAACATTACATCGTTGAAAGTATGGCTCTTTATTATATGCATACAGTTGAATGATTTAAAGTATTGCTACTTATTATGTGTTATTAATATTGCTATACATTATTCCAACACACAAAAATATTTTCAAGTATTGCTATTTATTATGTGTATACAGTTAAATGGTGTCAAATACTGCTTATATATTATGTGCATACACTAAGTTTTTTTCAAGTATTGCTATTTATTATGTTCACATGTTCCATGTATTGCTATTTATTGTGTGACCACAGTTAAATATTTTAAAATTTTTCTATTCATTATGTGCACACAGTTAACTTGTTTCAAATATTGCTATTTATTATCTTTGCACAAATGATTTCATGTATTGCTATTCATTATGTGCCCACAGTAAAATGGTCTCATTTTTTGCTATCTATTTGCTAAAATGGTTTGAAGTATTGCTATTTATTATATGCACACATTTAAACTGTTTCAAATATTGCTATTTATTATTTGCGCAAAGTTAAATGTTTTCAAGTGTAGTTCCGTAATATCAATAATCCTCTTCAACATTATTCTTTGGTCTTCGCACAGTAAAATATCTTCATTTAATATCAATATCTTTTTTCCACACGTTTCCTGGTTTCAGGTATAGTAAATGATTGAATAGTTTCATTTGACCTATAAATGGGACTCTAACAGGCACTGCTACTCGATGTTTGAGTGGACCTAGGAATAATAATGACAATGAAAGGGTATTCCATATTATTCCTACTTTACTGAATAAAATTTAACTCATAAAAGAAGGGAAGATTGTAATCTGGAATTGTAGACATAGGAGACAGTGGTGATAAGTAATTTTCATGTAAAGGAACGAATGAGATATTTATATAGTCATGCTACGAGGAGAAAGGCGAAAACAAACAAAATTTCCTATCATACACCCAACCTTGTGCTACAACAAAGTAAAACTTTGTAAATAACAAAAAAAAAAGAGGACATTGAACCACAGGCAGGGAACAGATTAACTTGGTACAGCAAAACAATAATATACACAAGTTTTTCAAATGATTTACTCTTGTGATATTCTTTCATAGTTAAAAAAAACAAACCCTGCAATGCGCAGACGTAAAGGATGGTTGCAATTTTCAATTCTCTTTCTTAAACTTCTTTTTTCAATCTTACATTTGATAAACATATCAAAACACATTAAGAGCATCTCATTTGTTACCGTCCTAATATGCTTGACATATGCCAGATAACTGGAAATCTTTTTAAAATTAGAGGTTGGGTAAGTTCTACATAAAGCAAACTTGGAATGTTGCATGAAGTGAGTACTCCTTTCACTGGTCCTGTTACCTAATTTGGTCGTGTGGGCACTATATGAAATTTCATACATCTTTTTTTAAACAGAGGAATTAAATTATAAATTTGAATTACCATGACCAAAAAATCCGGCAAGCAGTGCACGTGACATACGGAACCATTTGGCTGCTGTTTCATCCTCATTGGGTGTAATCAGCAGTGTATACCGTGATATCCCCCATTGGAGATCGAACAAGCGACCACGGAATGCAGAGGCAAAAATCTAACACTGAGCTTGTTGTCTACACGATACTTGAGCGATCCCAGATTGACTAGTCATGGTAATCTGATGTGTCTTCTAGTTACTCTCGTACTCGTTCAGAGGATACGGTCACCTTCAGTGATACGTCTTTCCAAGAGGATTGGAGATACGCATCCGCGCAATCATAACCTCTTAAGCAATCAAAAAAACTCATTTTTCGTACACAATTCTTAAGTAGTATGCCCGTGCAAACAATAACTAGCTGATGGAAGTTCAAAACATTTTAAACGTTTCATTTACATTGTCCTGGTTCCATACGATTCTACAAGTCCCCAAAAAGATTTTAAGATTTGTTGCAAAGTTAAACTCGTTGAAGAATTAATTTAAGGTAATTATGAACAATAGGACATCATCAAATATTCAGAAATTGTGACGTCTAGAAACAAATATTAAATTCTTTAATACTCAAACACAAATACGCTCTCCCTCTCCCCCGCTCTCCCTCTCTCTCTACTCTATTATCTCTTTTTTAAAATTTTCCCTGCTAACCCCCCCACTCCCTCTCTTTTCTCATTAACATTTTTACTTTTAACTCAGCGTTTTTCTTCAGAACTCTATCATGCTGTAGGTTGGGCTGTTATTACGTTACTCATGAATAAAATAAATGACTGCATATAACACTAAATTGCATCTGATTGTGACATTCCAGTTCTGGAGAATTGGGGAGTGTGAAGTACATCTTCATGGCCATTGCTCCTAGAAGTGGTAGTACCTATTAAGGTCCCATCCATAAGCCAAATAGATCTGTTTAAAAATTATTCATAAAGAGGAAACGAAACAAATAATGTAAGAATAAATGTACAATGAAAGCAATTCCCTAACCTCTAAGCATAAAATAACCCTAGATGGTTTGATATGCCGTTAGAACCAATTAATCAGTTTTCTGAACTGTTTCTCTTGTCTTCTCAAATCATTTTATTTTCGTTCGTTCCATTTTATTCATACTTACCTTTTCTCAACATTTTTCCACATTCCTAAATTTCTTTCTTTCTTTCTTTCTTTCTTTCTTTCTTTTAAAAACCTTATTTTTTTCATTACCAAATTTTGCCTTCCTCCTTCTTTATGGATCATCTGATGTTTTTCAGTTCCTTTCAGCGCATCATTCTTTTTTTTCTTTTTCTTTTAAAAAACATTTTTCTCTTTCTACCTCAGTTTATTTACTTTAACCCGAAAAATAATATTTTAGTATTTGATTTCTTTCTTTTTGTCATTATCTTGAAAAAAAGATTCCAATAATAATCTGTATTTAAGTTTATTCTTACTTAAATATTTTTCTAGCTTGTTTATTTTTAACCTTCCTGGTGTCATTGGATGAAAGGCATGACAATATCAGCTACTTTCTTTGATCATTTTCGAACAACGTCTTATCAACCAAGATGGCCGGCTAGAATGAAAATTCACCCAAACGTGACGACCACAACAGCTTGAAGTCATTTTTGACGAAAAGGATTCTGTGTCCTTTCTTCTTATTATCTTGTTTTGTTTTTTCAATATATTTTTAAAATATTTTTCTTGTTTACCCTTTTTATTTCTTTGTCTCTTGTATGAAAACATGAATCTTTGATAATTGTGTCTAATATAGCGTCTCTAAATCTTATTTATATATCTAGCTCGATCACAAGTATCCAACTAGCACCTACATACCTCTAAGTTCAATTTCTGCCTCTTTCATTTGAACTTAATGCATACACATACACAAACCTGATTAGAAGAAGACGTACGTGTACATAAACTTGCTTAGTAAAATAGTTTTTTTTTCTTGTGTCATCATGGACAGTGTAACTAAAGACAATTTTTTGGAATACTGATTTTGAAGGTAGCTAGACCTTACTTAGAGGAAGTTACGTGCAATACACCATCTTTTATGTATATTATCCTCTGTTAGATATTTAAAGTTCAATTCTTATTGTGTACTCCACTACCTAATCATAGACAAATATTTCGAAATCTAGTATTTCTGACTCTTACTGATATAGTGAGTACAATTCTCATTATGTTCTCCACACTAATGACCTTGTGTCAAACTAAGCTAAGCTTAGAAAATAAGTCGGTTGCCTAAATCATGGACTCATGGTTAGAAAGCAAGTCTTTCATATCATTACTTGTGTTGTGAGTTGGGTACTTCACATTTGTGAATTTGTGTCAGACTTTAATAAACTTTATAAATACGTAGAACGCGTAATCATGGACTAATGAATAAAAAACTAGGTCATTACTACTGTAAATTAAATACTCCACAATTATGACCTTGTGTTAGACTAAGTTCAGCTTAGCACTTTCATCAAAAAGGATATATATATATATATATATATATATATATATATATATATGTGTGTGTGTGTGTGTGTGTGTGTGTGTGTGAGGGAGAGAGAGAGATTGAGAGATAGAGAGAAAGAGAGTATAGCCGTGTTCACCAAACACGACAGATCTGATGGTCAGTTAAGTCTTCGGATGACACGGCTAATCCACTATCTGCCCTCACTGCTTTTTTTTTTCAAATCCAGACAACAGATCAATTGCTAATCAGAGTCGCCGGTCGAAAAGTAGACGGATGAGACAGCACCATTAAGTAAACAAAAAATAATAGTCTACACCAAGAAACAGCGTTGTATTATGGTCGGCTTTCTTTACTTTCTATAATCAGGGTAGTCTGATGCAAGGTCAAAGACTCAGAGCTTCGGAGAAACTGCTCACTGACTCACGTGCTATTCTTTCCCTCTGTCTCTCTGTCTGGGTTTACTAAGTGGCATAAATATTTACCTTTTCCACTGGGGATGTGGAGAAGGCGAGGTTTAAGGGAATATCAATGTCCACGAATTTTGGTTTAGATAAATTTTTACTGACGTGTATCATAAAAGAAAATCCACATTGAATATAGCAATTAGGTTTTTCCAATTTTAGATTTTCATACTAAATCACCTTAGGCTTTGATCTGAGTTCGTTTTTCTTTTTCAATTCACCTCGTCCCGAAGCGCAACGACCTGTCAGAACAATTTAATTATCTTTTGACTCCTATTCTGTTCTCCTCAAACAATTCGTTTTTCTCAAATTCCTTCTCCTCGAAAAAAACACAATTTTTTATTTACACTTTATTATAAAATCCATTCCGCCTTAACACATTTGTAATATATTACTCAATTCTTCCAAAAATCAAATTGGTTTCTTTTCCCTCTGACTGTGGAATCGTAGTAAGCGAGTTCGAATTCCAGTCGCGCTATTACGTTCACTTTCGGGCAAATACCCTTGGGAAAGGTATGAACCCCTTTATCCTCCCAGTTATTGGTTAATTAGTACCACTACTGTTCTTCCAGAAGAATAGCTTTGACATTAAATAACCTACAAAGGTTGATATGCCATTAAACAAAGAAACCTAACCAAACCTTTTTCCTCTGCTTGATAAAATTTCTCTGCCTCGTCTCCGACCACACACACACACACACACACACATTTAAAAGAAATATCTGCTAATAATACATAAGAATATATTTATGTATATATTACGGTCATAAGTAACCGAAAGTGATTTTTTTTAAATACCGTATAAAAAAGAAGGAAGTAATTACTTCTGTTTATGTTTTGCAATTTGTTCAACAGTGAATATATATATCTTTCTCATGAGCAATCAATGATGTACACGCATTTTCGTGTGGTGTTATGGTTTGTAGACCATTACAAATGAGTTATGTTCCAACTCTGTAACCTATACTTCTGACTCTGAGCCTCAATTAACCCGAACTTACTAAATTACCATACATTCTTTTACTGTTTACAAGGTACGCTTATCGCCCCAGGAAGAAGAAATTGCCTCTTGAATTCAAATTCTGGAAGAGGATGTTTGCTTTCTAATTTTTGCTAATGCCCTTAAGAAAAGCATGAATCAATATATTCTCTCCCTTCAGCTTTACGTAAATAGTTGGCCTCTTTCACCTGGATAAAGCAACTTGAAAGAAAACTATGAATTCAATCCAGTTTTACTCCTCCTAAAATAGACCTCTCGTCATATCTTAGGTAATTATATACATTCTTTTATGCTTACATTATAAGATCTTTTCTATCGAACTAGCAACTAACACGTTTTTCAATCCTTTGAACAATTCCTTGTTTAGAGGACTCACCTGGTCGAAATTCTGGCATCCCAGGGAGTGTGTTATCATTCTATTGTTGCTCTAGCTTTTTGTTGGTACCTAGAATACGCTGATTAGATCCCTTGCAAAGAGGTAAGACACACGTAGTAGAAGTATCCTAGGTAAGACACTATACTAGATTTGTTTGTGTGGCTATAGTTTTCTCAATCTGGGGAGTGTGGAGTCAACCCCTCATTCCCATTACTTCTATGTCTACCCTAACCCAGAGTGATAGTTCCTGTTAGGGTCCCGTCTATTAATGAGATAGATCAGTTTTCTAGTAATTAGTTTTTGGAATATTGAAATCATATAATTGCTTGAAAAAGGAACTGACTTTGGCATGAAATAACACAGCAAGTGTTGATATGCCATAAATCTAACCAACTTACCAACCAACCAGCTAACATTTGTTACTATGATTCCCAGGTCCACTCTGACCCTGTTAGGATCCCATCTATGGCTCCAATAGATCAGTTTGGAACTATGTTTGAAATTATTTTAAATTACTTTACTACTTAAAACATTGATATTGTAACTAAGTATGAAATGTCTGTCGGTTTAAAATGATTGTAACATTTTTTAGCTGCTTGGGATGCTTTGAATCATAATTGTGAATAAATTACAAATATTAGACAGAAATTTTTAATGGAAGATAAATAATTGTTATCAAATTATTCTAAAATAACTGTGCAATTTACAAGTATTAATAAGAGTTATTTGACTCCATAAGTGTTTTACAATGATAATGATTAAATAGAAATAGTTACTTGAAACCATTAGATCACTTACAAAAAGATAGACTTTGACACAAAAAGGTTTGACAAACGGGAAAACAAATGAACAAAACCGGTCAAGACAATTGTCTCTAATGAGCCTTGTACATAACAGTGCCCTGTCACCGTTATTAGTCCACATAACATTTATTCCATCGATATAACAGAACAATCATAACCCCCATTAAGTAACTAATTGTTTCCCAAAGCTGTGACTTGGCTTTCGCGTAAATAACGCGCAAGACGATATATCTAACGCTTAAAACATTTTGGTTATATCTTTTTTAAAGAAGGCGGAAATATGAAATTTGTATACAATTTTCGATGCAAATATTTCACTCTACAGTATTTAAATTTTTTAATGTGTTTTTATCTCATTTCAAATTATACACCAGGAGGACACTAACAAAAAAGATAGATTGGAACTACGCAAGAGTGGTACGTGCTGTTTTTAACAAATTCTGAAAGAAATATATCACAAAATAGCAGTTGTACAGCCACCTACCTCCTAATTCATAATCCAAGACCGGCAAGGCATGCGAGTCATCACTGGAGTAGTAAGCATGAATACAATAGTAACGTTCTACTATTAGCACCAATTCATGAAAGCGCCTGGGTTGGCCAAGCAGCAATGGCTTGTATATATCAGCTCTATGCGGATACAGGATGAAATAGACCCATCAGGAAGGAGCAATGGATAATTTAGACGGATGGTGAGAAAGAATTAAGGAACTCATTGTTATCAACACGACTTGATGATCATTTATTTTGAATATATTTCTCAGGAAAATGCATTTATATCGCGTCCTTTTATTATAACGTCGAAAAATTTGCAGAGTGACGTACAATCGGACGCAATGGCGTTTGCTGAATTGTAATTTGGTCGAGAATAGTGATGAAAGGTTAAAGAAACACCCAGAACATTACAAGGTCTCCATAAGATCGATAGCTGCTCATTACAAGGGGGATTCAAGGTTTGGTGTCTGTAGCATATATCTATTTCGATGCTATTACTGGTGTACGAAACTGCAACAAGAACGGTTGAGTCAATGGAGGAAAGATAAAAAAAAATACATATCCGAAAATGGTTGGGTTTACCTCTCGGTTTATCTGATGTTGCATTGTATTGCAGAAAAGCAAAACTAAAATTGCCATTTAAATCAGTTGTAGAGGAATTCAAATTCGGGAAGATTAGACTCCAAATGATGCTGGGTGACTCAAAGGATAAAGTGATGAAATCACTTAATCCTACATTGAAAACAGGAAAAAGTGGAAAGTCAGGGGCACCATAAGAAGTACTAAGGTCAACTTAACTATAAAGAAAATTATTGGACACTCTCAAACAGGGAGGCAAAGATTAGGATTTAATGAAAACCTTTGTGAGTAACCCCGAAACGGTGCAGATTCTCTCCTCATGACTCAATTTAGTACTGCTTTTTAAGAAAAAAGAAATAAGGCTAAAACATTTATTCAACGAAGAAGTATTCAAAATCCCAACATGTAAAATTATTCAGTGGAAATGATAATGGCATGAGGAGCATCTTACCGTAAGCTCGTTTTTTGGTAAGTTCAAGGTTCATTAAATAAGTTTCCAGACTTTTTTCGTATGGGCAATTTTATTGATAGTACACACATGCAACTCTAGTCCCCCTCGATGTAATCTCCTCCGGTTGCAATGCACTTGTTATACCGTTCCAAAAACTTCTGCAAGGCCCCATGGAAGTCCTCTTATGTGAGCGTATCAATGACCTTCGTCACAGCCTCTTTCATCCCCTCAATTGTCTCATAACGACAGCCTCTAAGTTTTTCTTAGAGCTTTGAGAATAACCAAAAGTCATAGGGAGCAAGGTCTGGACTATAGGGATGGTGAGGAACTATCTTGATGCCCATCTTGGTCAAATAGTCTGTGACAAGGATGAAGTTGTGGACTGGTGCATTGTCCTGGTGGAAATGCCACTGACCCGATTTGAAGAGTGCTGGCCTCTTCCCTAGGAATCTCTTCCTGAACTCCCTTAAAACCTCAACATAGTATTCCTTGTTGTCTGTCTGTCCAGTGGGAACCCAGTGTATGTAGATCGTGCCAGTGCTGTCAAAAAAAAGGAATCATCAAAAGTCTGTGGGGGGATTTACACTGTCTGGCCTTCTTGGATCTGGGGTACCCAGCATGTTTCCACTGGGGAATTTGTCTCTTGGTCTCTGGGTCATAGCAGTAGATCCAGCTTTTAACGCAGGTCACCAGAACATCAAAAACTGCGGGATCTGAATCGATGAACTCGACCATCTCCCTGCTGACATGACAACGTCTTTCTTTCTAATCTTCTCTGAGCACCCTTGGGACAAACTTCACGCAAATGTTCCGCATCTTCAGTTCCTCGCGAATAATTGTGTGTACAGTTCCCCCACTGACATCAAACTGTGCACTTATTGTCTCTATAGACATACGACGGTCCTTATCTATGAAATTCTGTATTTGGCCAATCAACTCTGGTGTTTTGACTTCCTTACTTCTCCCACACCTCTCTTCATCCCTCAGAGACTGCCTGCCTGTCTTCCTTGAATCTCTTATGCCACTCAAAAACTGATGCTCTATTTATGAAAGATGGTCCAAAAGCAGTTGAAAGCATTCTCTACGTGGCATTCTGTGGCATTTTTCCAAGTTTAAAATAGAATTTTATTGAATATCGTTCTTCTAAAGTGTCCTCACGTCCCGATTGTATTTTTGAAATTCACCAGCTGTGACAATCAGGCTTTAGTAGGGTGTATTCCAATTCCTGCTGTAGCTGTTCGTTTCAACTTGAAATCATAAAAATTGGTCAGTCATCTTATGAGATATATAGCAATAATATACTGCATTTTCAAGAGTCTACGACAATTTTAAATACCTGTACAAAAAGTCTGGAAACCTATTGAAGGCATCTCGTATCAATTACTTGTTAAGTAATTTTTTTCTCCTATAGCTGGAGAAAGAAAAGTTGGATTTATGCCTTTAACTAGGTCATTCGCAAAAATTGAACATTTCTTTGTATTAAACCATTAATTTTCTTTCATCTTGAATAACAAATGTTTTTGAAGCAAAATGCTAAGCACTTATGTCTAAATTTATTTACATTTTCAATATCTTTTGAAGGAAGAGTTTTGTTTTGTTTTGTTTATTTCCTTATAGGTTATTTGATGCTGAAATTTTATTTATTCATAAATGTTTGATCGAAATTATAACTATACTCTTAATGATATATTGTGTTTTTAAAAATTGCACCTTTTATTTGTCCATAATCTTTTTTTTGCACACATTTATATGATATCAAGTATCCATATCTAATACAAATAAGTAAAGTAAAAATTGAGTTGGCGACCTTAGTCGAGGGTAACCCCTTTACAATAGCCCCCACACTGAAGTGAAGGGAAAGGCTCTACTCCATTCCCAGGATTGCTCTACTTTATCTTTGATCCTTACAATGCAGAGTGTTAAACAAGGCGGCACCAAGTACCATTTTTTGAGTCTTTGGTATGACTCGACTTGGGATTGACCATTGGCGAACACTCTACTCATTAGACCAATAGCCCGGTTAATACAAATAATCTATCCATAATTATATAATTTTACTAACTGTGCCTATTTACAAATAATTCTTCTTTGCTCACAGTAATATTGATTCAATCATTCCTATCCAATAATTTTCAGACTAATTTACCCAATTAAGTAAAGTTGACAACCGTAGTCAAGGGGGACTTGAAGGCTCAATTTTCAATAGCTATTACACCGAGGTGTAGGTAGGGGCGCTACTAGTTTTAAATACCTATTTCTATTTAATAAAAGTCATTAGTTTATTTAAAGTTATTTTGTTCCAAGTATCTTTATCTAACAATAATAATTCGCAAGTAGTTATATGATTTAAAAAGAAATAATCATGATAATTCTGAGTTAATAATTATAGCATAAGTGACTATTCTTAATACAAATAATTTGCTGAAAATTATGTTGTCATCTATTCTTATCTAATACAAACAATTCGCACATAGATTTATGGTTTCAAGTATTCTTATCCAGTACAAGTAATTTGCATCCAGTAATATGGTTTCAAGTATTCCGAGCAAAATCCAATAATTTATGTATAATCATATCGTTTAAAATAAAGTATTATTTCATAATAATCATTTGTTTGCACACAATTTCAAGTATTCTAAGCCCTGTTCCACTATACCTGTAGTAAACATTATAACGATATTTTTTTTGTTCGGGCATAAACAACGAGCAAAATGTTTACAGCAGTTTGAATTTTGTCAGTTATCTTTTCAAATTATTTTAAAAAAGATCTATCAAATCAGCAAATATAATTTTTTTATTCACAAATAATCAAAAGCCAGCTTGACAGTTTATTCATCTTCAGTCGGGATAGCACTGTTTATTTTAAAGCGATTCACTGATTTTTTCATTCAAATTTCCTAAACTTCTACTAAAACAACTATAAAAGTAAAAATCATTAATCATGCTTTTATAACAGATTTGTTTGGAGTTAATCATGTCATGACGTTTTAAAATCCTTCTGACAGGAAGTTGTGGCGACTGAACTGTTGTTTTAATCAAATATATCTTTCAGTTGAGGTCACTTTATCTACTCGAGCAATATTTTACACAGACACATGCACAATTAGTATGGATTTTCGTCACGCTGAAGCAACCAATAACTGCATTTTCTTCTTTGTTTACTTCAACATTCATTATCTGCACGCAATAAAAAAGACTAAGTATAGTGATTTGCTTTTGTTAAACAATAAATTATTATTCTTACAGTAACTTAACAGCAATATATTTCTTACAGAATTTATATCTAGAACAGATCCTCGGTATGACATCAAATTGCATCAGATGGTGAGGTTTCAGTCCTGAAGTTTAGAGAACACGGAGTACTCCATCGTTACCATTACTCTCAGGTCCACTCTAACCCAGAGTGGTAATACCTGTTTGGGGAGCATCTATAGGTCAAACAGAACCGTTCACCTTTTTTACAAGGGATTATAATTATTAAAAAAATTGAAGCCATAAAGCTGTATATAAATTATTTGTATTAGATAGGATTACTTCATAAATAGAATTACTAATGCTAAATATTAATTCTTAAAACCATTTAACTGGGTGCAAACAAATGAACACTGGCTCGTTTATAATTAATGTTACTTACAAACTATTTGCTTACAGATTCCCCATATATATATATATATATATATAGAGAGAGAGAGAGAGAGAGAGTGAGAGAAAGAATTGAAAAACAATTGAAAAATTCAAAGAGAAGAATTTTATGTAAAAAAAAGTCAACGCTATCAGGTTTCGGTTCTAATGAACCATCATCAGAATTTCGTCGGATGATATCAATGACGTTTAATCACTTTTAAAATAAAATATAAAACAAGGAGGAAATATTATCTATGCAGTAAAAAGAGTAACTGTTTAGTCCATAAATCAGCGTTCGTATTTAAAAAATATGCCACGTGTATGTTTAAGACAATGATGTAGAACAAATAGAGTCATCAAGTGAAATAATAAATTAAGAAGAGAAAGAAGAAGGAAGCAAAGAAAGAACAGAAAAGAACGGAGGAGCAAGAGAAAAAGAATTAGAAGAGAAAGGCAAGGGAATGTAAGAAAAAAGAGAAGGAGGAAAGCTAACCAGTAAACATATTAAAAGTAAGTAACTAATTATTGTGAAAAAAATCAAACCTATATCAATTGATATGTCTATAAATTGAAAATTTTAAAAGTAGAAGAATGGTAATTGTAGGAGAAAGGTATATGAAGTTTTGAATAAATCTAGCAAAAATAAATAGATAAAATAGATTAAATATTAACCGGATTCTTTGTCAGAGTCATTTCCATTATTTACTTCCATTCTGTCCTGATGATTAACAAGTTCCAAATACATTCTTCAATATTTCACGTGGATGACCTCTGGATGGTCCACAAATGTAAAAATCCATTAATCATCGCCCATTCCTTAAAAAAACAGAACTTTTTTTGACTAACTGTATGTATGAGAAAGTCATAACCCATAGTATATCCAGCGTTCTTCGACTTTCCCATCATATTTTTCCTAACTACATACGGCTTTATCTCTAAACTTCCTTTCGTAACTCAAAAGTTTTGAAGAAGCTAAAATTATTGGACTAGAATTTCGTCGAAAACGGGTGCATGTCTCATAGCGTTGTTGAACAACTTAGGTCTGAGATATCTAGGATCAATAACAACCACATTTTCAAGTTTAAATCTAAGTTTATGTCTTTGTGTAATAAAAGTTGCGGGAAAGATTTAGGCAGAGCTGATCTTGTTAACAGCATTTCCAGCATCAGACTCAATACTGTGGCGACAGAAGCCCTCAGTCTTGGATAAAAGTTTACCACCGGAATTAAAAACCAAGATATGGGAAAACTAATTGATATAAACAATAGACGTCATGACTCTGACTTCCACAAAGGACCCATACAAGACATTATAGTTGCTTCCACCAACTACCATACCGATGAACTTTCTTTTACATTAAATCATTCTCTTTGGGTTACCTTTGGGTGTCGATGTCCTTTTCGGTTGCTGCGACGTTGCTTCCTTAGACGAACCAGACATGCAGGACACTGCTGGAGAAGCAGGGACGAAATCATAAGTGATGTACTCTTATGGACCCCCACACATGGCCGTGCAAAAGCAGGACGACCAGCACGAACATACATTCAGCAACTATGTGAGCTTACGGGATGTTGTCCAGAAGACCTGCCTGAACAATAGGGAAAAGTGGCGAGAGAGGGTCAGGGATATCCGTGCTACCAGCACGACATGATGATGATATATATATAGTTTCAATCTTTATTTATAGCTCACTTTCGAAGTTCTTAGAAGAGTTTTTTCTCTTTATTTCTTTAACTCATTTATCTCTTTCTATCTCATCCATTTCCTCCTTTTTTTCCTTTCATTCCACTGAAACAGACAATAAATGTCGGATGTATCGTACTATCACTTCTTTCTTTCTTTCTTTCTTTCTTATCATATTTGCTTTCTTTTTCTTTTCGAAGTATTCTGTTTCTTCCCTTTCTTTCCGTACAGTCAAAGCGAAATGTTAATGAGAATTTTAATTTAACATCATCGATACTAATTTTTGAACAAAAATCTGGTATCCTATTAATTACTTTGTCGGTTTTGTTCAAACACTTGCAACTCTGTCGTGAAGGTGACTAACGACATTTGATTTTTATTTGTTTGCTTGTTTGTCTGTTTGGGTTTTATGGAAACCTTTGTTGGTTATTAAATGCCAAATCCATTTTTATACAAATTAATAGTTCTATTTCAAACAATTCAGTTTAGCATGAGTACACAGTTTGTAAAAATATTTCTATTTCAAGCTATTCCGTTTATTAAAACTGTTCTTATTCAGCTTATTCAGTTTAGTGTAAGTATAGATTTTGTCTACACATAGTTAAATGTCAAAACACTTCTATATTTAACAATTCAGTTTGTCTTAAGTACAGTTTCAATGTCAAAAACAGTTCTATTTTAAACAAATCACTTTAACATAAGTGCGCAGTTTAAATGTAAATACAGTTTTATTTTAAACAATTCAGTTTAGCATAAATTTGAAGTTTAAATGCGACCCCCCCAGTAAACTCAAGAAACCAAAGTTTAATTCTATTAAAGCCATAGATAGGACCCTTATCAGGGGCTACCATTCCAGGGCAGAGTCGACCAAGGAGCGATGGCAATAAAGGGGTACTCCGCATTCCCTAAAGCTCCGGCATAACTGGAACCTCACCATCGGATTGTTTGGTGTCATATCTTGGACATTCGTTGGGGAGGTCTTACTCCTTCGTAGAGAAGCAGTCGGTGTATTCTACAATCCCAACTGTAGGGCAACTCAGTTTTTAAATACTGAGCTTGCCTGATACCCTTCTAACGCTTACACGCCAGATTTGCCTCTGTGACTTGTAACATGATCTTGGATCCATAGTTTTTGGATGATCTGATATTGCCTGATCATCGATGTTCCTGCTACCGGAACCAAATTTCTTGAACCATCTGATTCAACTGCGTTTTCCCTTTTCGGGCAGAATTTGCTTTTGTTGCTTTTGTTGTATATGGGCCAGTTCGAACATGTAAAGTATAAGTCCCAAAATTATAGACAAAGTGGGAAACAATGGACAACGTGTCAGCCCTCCATCTATATCACAACACTACCAACCACAGAGAGTACCTTTAACGGATTTAACAATTTCAATCACGTGATAAGGTGATAACGCCAAAAACTAATACATACCAAAATATTACGAAAAATTTGACTTATCCTTGTAATGCTTTATCTTAAAACATAGCTTCCCCGATTTCTTTCTAATATCTTCCTTGTTTCCTGTTTACACAATCCGTATTGAATTCATTTGAGACACTTCGTTCAAATTCTCCGAATATTTCAGCTGCTCTTCGTTTAGCGAATGATAAATTTCTTTAAACATTGATTCATTTTGTTAACTAATAAAAAAAGTCTATACAGTTCAAGATTTAAGATAAAATAACCTTCAAAAATATATTTGTGGTAGATGATTATTTGATTAAAAATGTTTCTTTTAGAATTGATAAAGCTTAAATGAATCTGGTATTCGGCCTTATTGGTAGAACATTGAGTGAGGATTGAACTCTCCCTATTAGCGGTTATTTCTGTTCAGCTTAACCATCAGGCCAGAATGAGACTCCCAAAATATTTACTCAGCTTAGTTTTAGAACAAATATTGAGGACTGAATACAATTCAATAGCGAAGAGGTCTGCAAACAAACCATTGCAGCATAATGAGGCTCTTCATCTATTTACTTCGCTCAAATTCTTCAGGCTCAAGGTGACTGTAAAGAAGATCCCATAAAATTTGGTTAGTTAAACCTCTCCAAAGGACAAAAGATATAGCATAAACATATTTACTAAGGTTATGTATTACTGACGTCTCAACTAAGATAAAGGTAGTTCCTACCTTGATTAATGAGCTCCTTCAAGAATCTTCTATGAAATATAATTTGGATTCGTTTGGATTCTTTGTTTAATGGCATATCAACATATGCTAAAGCTATCATTGTAGAAGAATAGTTGTGATACTATTTTACACTTCGCTGGTGGGGATAAGGGAGTTCATGTCTATCTTAAAAATATTGGACTGAAAGTGAATGTAATAGCGCGAATGGAGTTTGAACTCACTTACGTCGAGGCTGTAGTCCAGGACTTTAGCCATTACGTCACAGGAACTGCTCCTAGATAAAATAAAAGTACATACGAGATTTATACATGGAATTATACAAGGACAAATCTCTAAAAAGATTTGGTACTTATTAAGCTTAGCTTACCACAAACAACAAGTGTATTCTTGAATGAGAATTTAACCCATTACAGTAGAAACTGGATTGCTAAACACGAGTACCCAGTGAGAGTAATTCCATCGTACCATAGTACACATAACCAATGTATCAACGCTCATAGACAAGCAATAATCTAATAGCGAAATAGATTTAATCCATTATTACGTATTGTATGGACTTTTGCGACAGACGCTGTCACAGTATACCGATCAGTTGCCATGTATCAACTAACCAGAAATACAGTTCTTTCTTCAAAGCGGCCTCACACAAATCTGTCTTATGATGTTGGTAATAAACATTAGTGTAATTATAATCTGTTGATAGTTTGGGAGTGGCGTTTTTGATACAGTGATTTTAAGTCGAGACAACTTGGACAATATCAGTTTCAAATAATGCCGCTTTGGTTTGCTTATGCCTCCTAAACTGTTTATTCTGCATGCATGTGACTATTGGTGATATCAGCTTTCTGACAGGTGGAAAAGTTATTTTTTACAAACACGAAGATGACGTCGTTACGGCTTTGGTTTGTGTATTTGATTTTGATTTAATCAACCCTCGAAAACTAACTCAGCAGACAAGGTATATCTTCTAAATACATCTTCAATGTAACGAAAGAAAATACACGAAAACAATGGTAGAAGTTAAATTAAAGTATTAGTTATGGAGGTATTTGCTGGGTTTGTCAGTTAATGGAATAACTTGAAATTAATGAGTTTTCTTGTTGTTCCTGCATACATACATTATTATACAAGGTGAATAAGATAATATATTTCAACATTCAGATAATTAATTTTATTTCTATAATTACTTTTATTTCTATAATATTTCTAACTTGATTCGTTCCTACAAACCTTTCCGTTGATAATACGGACCATTATTGTTAAAATGAGTTTAATTCGTAACTGAGTACCCTGAGCATCGTTTGAAATGGAACCGCAAACCACAGGTTATTTGCATTTCACTTCACTTTAATGCCCTTAGAAAGGGAAATAACATACGAAGGTTGTTCAAAAAGTTACCAGACTTTTTTTTCGTATGGGCACTTTTATTGATAGTACACACATGAAACTCTAGTATCCTTCGAAGTTATCTCCTCGGTTTCAATGCACTCGTTGTACCGTTCCAAAAACTTCTGCAAGGCCCCATGGAAGTCCTCTTATGTGAGCGTATCAATGACCTTCGTCACAGCCTCTTTCATCCCCTCAATTGTCTCATAACGACAGCCTCTAAGTTTTTCTTAGAGCTTTGAGAATAACCAAAAGTCATAGGGAGCAAGGTCTGGACTATAGGGATGGTGAGGAACTATCTTGATGCCCATCTTGGTCAAATAGTCTGTGACAAGGATGAAGTTGTGGACTGGTGCATTGTCCTGGTGGAAATGCCACTGACCCGATTTGAAGAGTGCTGGCCTCTTCCCAAGGAATCTCTTCCTGAACTCCCTTAAAACCTCAACATAGTATTCCTTGTTGTCTGTCTGTCCAGTGGGAACCCAGTGCATGTAGATCGTGCCAGTGCTGTCAAAAAAAAGGAATCATCAAAAGTCTGTGGGGGGATTTACACTGTCTGGCCTTCTTGGATCTGGGGTACCCAGCATGTTTCCACTGGGGAATTTGTCTCTTGGTCTCTGGGTCATAGCAGTAGATCCAGCTTTTAACGCAGGTCACCAGAACATCAAAAACTGCGGGATCTGAATTGATGAACTCGACCATCTCCCTGCTGACATGACAACGTCTTTCTTTCCAATCTTCTCTGAGCACCCTTGGGACAAACTTCACGCAAATGTTCCGCATCTTCAGTTCCTCGCGAATAATTGTGTGTACAGTTCCCACACTGACATCAAACTGTGCACTTATTGTCTCTATAGACATACGACGGTCCTTATCTATGAAATTCTGTATTTGGCCAATCAACTCTGGTGTTTTGACTTCCTTACTTCTCCCACACCTCTCTTCATCCCTCAGAGACTGCCTGCCTGTCTTCCTTGAATCTCTTATGCCACTCAAAAACTGATGCTCTATTTATGAAAGATGGTCCAAAAGCAGTTGAAAGCATTCTCTACGTGGCATTCTGTGGCATTTTTCCAAGTTTAAAATAGAATTCTATTGAATATCGTTCTTCTAAAGTGTCCTCACGTCCCGATTGTATTTTTGAAATTCACCAGCTGTGACAATCAGGCTTTAGTAGGGTGTATTCCAATTCCTGCTGTAGCTGTTGATTTGAACCTGAAATCATAGAAATTGGTCCGTCATCTCATAAGATATATAGCAATAATATACTGCATTTTCAAGAGTCTACGACAATTTTAAATGCCTGTACAAAAAAGTCTGGAAACCTATTGAAGGCGTCTCGTATCTATTCTACCCCTCCAGCTATAAATAGTAAGAGACTAAGTTCATTAGGTCTTTAAATAAGGAAAACTCGGAATTTTAAAATACTTAAAACGTATATTGGAATGAAATTTTGTCCTTATTCTTCGATTTGTTGGAATTGTTATCTTACAAAAATATGCGTCGTTTCCTCAGAAGAGAAGAGAGAGCGCTTTTTCCAGATATTTACAATCACAATATGATACAGAGAACACTATGTTGTGTTTACTTTTCAAATGAAAACTATTAGATTTCAGTGCAATATACGCATTACACTTTCATTCCTGATCACTAGCTACGCATGAGCGATCCGACTTATAGGGTTTTACATATTGACCTTGCAAGTCATGTCATACATAAAGTGTGACCACTTCAAACGTGTAAATTTACGTTGCCACATGACAAAAAGTTATTTAAGAAATAATACTTCTGAACGTTAACTCTACTGAATTTTTTTCTTTCTTTCTGCTTCAATCTTTCAACACACACACACACACACACACACACACACACACACACACACACACATATATATATATATATATATATATATATATATATATATTTGTGCGTGTGTATAGGATTACACAAAATTAACTCCTTATTTATAGTTATAATCAATTTCTTGTAAAAAATTATATTTAAGAATGAAATTATAAGATATTTATATAGGAATATTTATATATATATGCATGTATATACATATATATATATATATATATATATATAGATATTTATATATATGCATGTAAGTGTATATATATATATATACATATTATAAGTAAGATGTATTCCTAAAAGCATTGCTTTACACATTAAAATTATCAAAATTATCTTCATTAAGTTAAACGTGAAATTCAACTTGCAATAATTTCTTTACACATACTCTTACACAAACCCTATATATATATATATATATATATATATATATATATATATATATATATATATATATATATATATAAGATACTTGTTGAAAAAATATGGGGTGAATATTGTTCTGACTTTCATCAAGGAGAGTGCTCTCCATTCAACCCTTGGGTCGGTAAAGAAATGGGTCTTTATGTATAGTGAAATTTAAAACTTGCCATAAATATTTGATTCTTTAAAACAATGTTTCTTCTGAACTTATTATATCTTGAGAAAGGGCATTAACAAGGAAAAACTCTTTTCTTTTCATATCATAAGTTCTATCAACATACCAGTCAATAATTTTGCTGGAGATTAAATAAAGAGTTTTTAGTATCTAATTGGCCAATGTTTTTGGAAGTTTGGGCAATCTGCGTCTATTGTATACGGTGCATTGAAAATGAAAATGAAAATGATTATCAATACTCAGAATTAAAGGTAAGCGTTTCTGATATATAGAACTGTTGCTTTTATAAATGCATGGTATAATATGTTGCTTTTATAAATGCAGAATATAATACGCGAATACCAAAAGTTCTCATTCACTTTAATATATGCATGTAGAGTGACACAAATGGTCTAGGAGATTGGAGTTCAATCCAAGGTCAAGACATATCAAAGACTTTTAAATGGTACTTGAGGCTTCCTTGGACTCAGCATTATAAAGTAAGGGTAAGCTATCTGGGGGAAGGAGAATGTTTCTGTCCAACACCTCGGTATAGTGGCTACGGAAAAGTGAGTCCTTCTTGTCCGCAATGTATAGTCAAGGTACCAGTTGTTCTAATCGCTGCCATTTCTCTTTAATTCTTCAATAAATCATTTTTTTATTCTGTGTGATAAAATAGATACATGTGTTTGTGTGCAAGTTTGTGTGCGTGTGTATGCATGTGAGTGTGTATGTATTTACTTCATTATTGATTAGTTGAACAAATAAGAGTTCCATAGTATTCTACGACATTCCCATTTCCTTTACTTCTCCTTTAATAACCATTAGTTCATTACCCATATAGCAGTATCGATGTGACCGCTGCCTGGAAGAAACTGCGTTTCATTTTATCGGTTACGTCTGATTTCCATATAATCGATAGCCTATTGATAGCTGTCCATGCTTTCGTTAACCTCGTGTCGATGTCCTTTTCGGTTGTTTCGACGCTGCTTCTTAGGTACGTGAATTTGTCTACTAGTTTAAGTGGGGTTCCTTCTAGAGTGGAGATGTCCCCCGTTTGGTTATAGCACATATATTCCGTTTTGTGTGCATTAACATAGAGGCCTATGCTTGCTGCTGCTCGTTCCAAACTATGCAGAAGAGTTTCGGCGATGCACTACATGGACGCTAACAAAACGGCTGGAGAAGAAACTAGATGGCAATTACACAAGAATGCTGCGTGCAATCCTGAACAAGTCCTGGCAGCAACACCCCACAAGACACCAACTGTACGGCCACCTGCCCCCTATCACGAAAACTATTCAAGTTAGACGAACCAGACATGCAGGACACTGCTGGAGAAGCAGAGATGAACTCATAAGAGATGTACTCTTATGGATCCCCACACATGGCCGCGCAAAAGCAGGACGACCAGCTCGAACGTACATTCAGCAGCTATGTGAGGATACAGGATGTTGTCCTGAAGACCTACCTAGGGCGATGAACGATAGGGAGGAGTGGCGAGAGAGGGTCAGGGATATCCGTGCTACCAGCACGATATGATGATGATGATGAGTTCATTACCTGATGTAGCACACAGCAGTGATACTAATGAAACTATAGCCGAGAGGAAAAGAAGGTTCATACTTTTCACAAGGACAAAAAGAAAGAATTATATATATAATTTTACTGTCTGCCTGAGGATTGTCATTCAGTAAAACTCGAGAAGTAGGAAAACCTTATAAGTTTTATATCATATATATATATACGAGGATCATTAAATAAGTTTCCAGATTTTTTTCGTATGGGCTCTCAATAAGAGTACACACATGAAACTCCAGTCCCCATCGAAGTAATCTCCTCTGGCTGCAATGCACTTTTTGTACCGTTCCAACAACTTCTAGATGGCCCCATGGAAGTCCTCTTGTGTGAGCGTGTCAATGACCTTCGTCGCAGTCTTTTTCATCCCCTCAATTGTCTCATAACGACAGCCTCTGGGCCTAGGGAATAAACAAAAATCACAGGGACCAAGGTCTGGACTCTAGGGAGGGTGGGGAACTGTGTTGATGCCCATCTTTGTTAAATAGTCTGTAACAAGGATGGAATTGTGGACTGGTGCATTGTCCTGGGGGAAATGCCACTGATCTGATTTGAAGAATGCTGGCCTCTTCCCTAGGAATCTCTTCCTGAACTCCCTTAAAACCTCAACATAGTAACCCTAACCCTAAGCCTTTGGCCAATCAACTCTGGTGTATTGACATCCTTACTCCTCCCACACCTCTCATCATCCCTCAAAGACTCTTTGCCTTCCTTGAATCTCTTATGCCACTCAAAAACTGATGTTCGATTTATGCAATATGGTCCAAAAGCAGTCAAAAGCATTCCATACGTGGCATTTTTTCCAAGTTTAAAACATAATCTTATTGAATATCGTTCTTCTAAAGTGTCCTCACGTCCAGATTGCATTTTTTAAATTCACCAGCTGTGACAATCAGGCTTTAGTAGGGTATATTCCAATTCCTGCTGTAGCTGTTGATTTAACCTGAAATCATAAAAACTGGTCAGTCATCTAAGATGTATAGCAATAACATACTGCATTTTCACTACGACAATCTTAAATGCCTCTATGAAAAAAAGTCTGTAAACTTATTGAAGGCACCATATATATATATATGCTGATGAATGGTATATCAGTGTTTAGTGATTTCATTGAACTAATTGAACCACGATGACAGGAGGAGATTCAGGGAATGTGAGAGACATGTAGGAGGTTACAAGAGGTCAATGATGATTTTAGCACAACATTTAGTCGAGATACGAATTAATCCTAAATTTTTATTCGAAACATAATGGAAACAAGTTACTCCACGATAAAAATATTTAAGTTTAAACGAGAATAAAAGCAACTGTAAGGAGAAAAAATTGATGGCAACTACAAAAGAATGCTGCGAGTGATATTGAAGTTTGGATATAATTTTAATTTACGAGAATAAGAAAGAAAGAAAGAAAGAAAGAAAGAAAGAAAAGACAAAAACGACAAACATATCGATGAAACGGTTAACCAAAAGACAGGCTATTAAGTGGAAACAAGATGAATGATACAGAATCAATGAAGTGGAATAATAATAAGAAATACTTCGATACGATATAGATACGATTTGATTTAGGTAAAACAAAAGAAACAATAGCTTTTTTTATAAGAAAGATAGAAAGAAAGAATTTCTTTAAAAGATAAAAAAAACCCAATGAAATGTAACTTTTTGAAGCAATAAAAGGTCTAAATGAAGTATAAAGAGTATCGATAATGATGCACGAATACAATCCTATGTTTCACCAAAACATTCAACGTTTAAATTTATCAAGATTTAATTGTTTTTTCAAATTGACTCTGATTTAGTTAAGATATCAAAACGAGTAAACACCATTACGTTTGCACATAAGTTTTTTAACGGAGTACAGATCTTAATTTTAATCTGAAATTTTAAAATTAAAAAGAAATTAAAGCTTTCAATACTACTTAGACAACACACACACACACACACACACACACACACATATATATATATATATATATATATATATATATATATATATATATTGTTACGCTGCTATATGCCCAGCGGGCTTGCAGGATTCATTCCATTCCTGCCAAGTACACCAGTTAAAGCCGGACATAGGCGTAGGCTGTGGCTTGCCAACGCTATTTAATAATGACAGATATCACCAACTCCTAGTTGATCCCCATTTTAAAGCCACTAGCTAGATATAGATGTAAGAATGAAATTAAACACAGCTAACTGGGCACACTTTCGCTCCTCAAATACAAGGTCTTCCACAAACACAACATTCAGCATTGAAAGAATCAATCCAGGCTGCCGTGTTGATTGAATCAAATCCAAAAATATGAATATTCTTTTATTGAACAAACAACTCAGTCAAAAGATAGAAATTAAGAAAATTGTTATTTATAAGAAAGAAAAAAAAGTCTAGTTTCTCAACACTATAGATACTGTGCTCCTTTTCGGGCTTCAGGTCCGAGTAATGGAATATCAATTCTCAGGCTTTATCATTTAGGGAGTATCCCTTCTTCCTTTATACCTTTTCTTATCAAATATCAACAAGTTATCGATGATACAGTTCATGCAACAATATAAAGAATGAAGAAATTATCCTAACAAAAAGAATGACAGTAAAAGTTTTAATTCTCGACTTTCTGGCTCAATCGTCCCAGATTAATTCATAGAGGTTCTTTATTTAGAAATATTTTCCTCCTCTCTGCCTCCGTCAATTCACATCAACATGAATGTCATAAGAGAAACTTAAACGTATTTTAATTACAATTTAACTTACTTGGGATTTCGAAAAATTAGCTAGTTTAACTTCTAATCTTTTCTTCCTTTCATTTTTTTCATTTATGGGCTCTCAGAGACACCTTAATAGATAAACACACGTCTTAATTCAGATAAGACCAAAATGTATCGAAGTTTCCTTTTTATCTCTTTTGGTGGACTGATCAATTTTGGGTATTTTAACTAACGAGGTTCCCTAACCCCGGAGTATGAATTTATTTAAGGAGAAGTCCTTTTCTTTCATTCCTCTCTGCTTCCATCTTCTCCCTTCCAGGAATAAACCGCAACTGGTTCTTGCGTCTCCTCCCTTTCAAGAATTAACCGCAACTAACTATTTTCCATTGTTTCAAAATTAGTCACGTGTTAGCTTTTTTTGCGGTTTATTTCCTCGCCCAAATCACAGTCGTTGTCAGCGTCTCTCCACTGACACATATATATTCAATAGCGAATGATGTTCTCGCATGAGTATTTCTCCTAGTGTCAATAGAGAGTGTTAACGAGCGACAGTTTTCATAACGCTGAGATCTTCTACTTTGCCGACTACTATCTCCACGTATTCTCCTCACACCCAAAAAGAAGGCATGAGGGTGTTGCATTTCATCGTCACAATATATATATATATATATATATGAAAATGCTTAGTTTTTCACTATTGATATCATTAGAAGATTTATACCTGAATTATTATGAAAGAAAATGAAACTAAATTTGTTAACATTATATTTGACGTTCAATTTGTTAATATGGGGACAAAGTTGATAAATAAACTAATAATAATTTTTAATCAGACTTTGACAGCTTTAAGTACATTTCTTTTGATAATTTCTAAAAAATATTCGTTAAAGACTTGACGATGTTTTTGATATCAATATTAGAAAAGGGTTGAATTTCGAAGAATACAATTATTCTCTCATGTTGATTCTTGTGTCTCTTTTTTTTCTGTGTACTTTTCTCTTTCCATCTAGCGACCAGTTTCCTTTCCTTCAACCCTCTTGTAATTTCCTTCCGTTTTCTACCCCATCTTCCTCTCTAAAAAAATGACTTCAAATTGATTACTTTGAATGGCACCGTGGTTCTCTTATTGTAAATGAAAACCTGTTGTGAAAAACAGCCTTAGCAGCCTTCACAAATATGCATCTCTGTTTTTTAATCCCCATATTGTTCGATGTAATGATTAGAGCGATGTTTATATAAAATTTTCAGTCTTTCGGGGAGGGGTCTTAGAATGCAGTGACTATCTTTCCTACAGAAAACTAAGGTCTACCCGAAAAAGAAGTGTCCTGAGTGTGATACTAAAGTACATCCGATGGTAAGGCTCTATTTCAGGAAATCTAAGGAGTATATACTACACTACAATAGTCATTACTCCCAGGGATGCTGACGTGCCAATTATCATCATTATTATTATTTTACTTATTCGAGTTTTTTCACACAAGCGTTAGCTGATGGTTTCCCCCTGGAGTCTGAGTGAGAGAAAGTCTCCTCAAGTGTTCAGGATTCATCTTAGTATTCTGGCAGATCTTGCAATAGATTGGATGGTCTCCTCTTATTTCCAAGTACTCCCGTAACTCTACCAATCTTTTGACGACTGTACCGAGCGCACCAATTACAATTAGTATTACCGTCACTTTCATATTCCATAGTTTTTTCAGTTCTCGAGGAAGGTCTAGGTATTTATCTCTCTTTTCGTTATTCTTCAGTTTTAACCAGAGGTCAGCCAGAACGGCAAAATTATTATTATTAGTATTATTCCTTGAGAGTTTTTCACTTCAGTGTTAGCTGATGGTCTTTCACTGGAGACTGAGTGACAACAAGTGTCCTCAAGTCTTCAGGACTCTTCTCAGTATTCTGGCCGATTTCAGCAATGCTGTAGATTGGGTGGTCTCTACTTGTCCTCTTTTGTATAATTCCCCTAGTTCTTTTACCATTCCTTTGGTGACTGTACCGAGAGCACCAATTACAATTGGTACAACAGTCATTTTCATGTTATTAAATTTTTTCAATTGCTAGGGGCAAATCCAGGTACTTATCTTTCTTTTCGCTTTCTTTCAACTTTACTCTGTCGTCAGCCGGCCAGAAAAGTCCACAATTCTGGAAGTTCTTTTTTTTTTTGTTAATTATCATAATGTCCATTCGTCTGGCCGAAATTAGGTGATCCGTTTGTATCCCAAAATCCCAGAGGAGTTTTTGTTTCTCATTCTCCAGAACAGATGCCGGGTTGTGCATATACTATTTGTTCACATGGTCAAATTTTAATTTTTTGCACAGTTCCCAGCTGATCACCTTGCCCACCCAGTCGTGACTAGTCTTAAACTCTTTCTGATTTGCTGCATTCGCTTATTATGGGATTGATCGCTTCGTCTCTATTACCACATAACCTATATTCGCTGTTCTGTTGTGTCTCATCTATTCTTGCTTTGATGAGGTTGGTCCTTATAGCCTTGTTTTGTGCTGCTATTTGAAGAGATTTAGTTTCTTTCTTAAGATTTCCCTTTCTTAGCGACGTCTATGCTTTATCGTGTGATATGTCACTTGTTAGTTGCTTAAAACGTCCATAGAGTTGTTTTTCTTCCCATCTTTGTTTTCTGGTTATTTCATTCTGCTGGTCCTCGTGTCGTCAGTATTGTTTTTGGTATTTGTGATCAGTCTTCCTCGATGCTTTTCTACGTTGTCCTCTAGTCTTGTATCGATGCGTCAACGCTGTCTTCAATGCTAGCAAGTCCTCTTCCTCCCTCCATTCTTGATACATCATCATCATCATGTCACGCTATCAGCACGAATATCCATGACCCTCTCTTACCACCCCTCCCTATCGTCTATTTCTTCCGGTAGGTCTTCAGGGCTACATCGCGTATCGGCAGAGCTGCTGCATGTAGGTTCGAGCTGGTCGTCCGGTCTTTGCACATCACTTATGAGCTCTTTCCTACTTCTCCAGTAGTGTCCTGCATATCTGGTTCGACTAATTTCGATAACTTTTGTGATGGGTGGTAGGTGGCCGTACAGCTACTGCTTTGTTGGGTTGTTGTCTCCAGAACTTGTTCAATATTGCTCGCAGCATTCTTATGTAGTCCGTCAAGCTTTTTATTCATACGTTTAGTTAGCGTCCATGTAGTGCATCTATATAGCAGTATTGACACTACTGCTGCTTGGAAGAAACTGCACTTCATTTTATCGGTCAGGTCTGACTTCCATATGACCGATAGACTATCGATAGCTGTCCATGCCTTTGCTAGTCACGTGTCGATGCTTGTCTCGTTTGATAAGAAACTGCTTTCTAGGTCATTAGTTTTCTTGTCTGGTTCATTTGTTTAAGATCTTCTCAGGTCCACTTCAAGAATGGTCCCGAATATCTTATGAGGAGGACAGCCCCGGTATTTATTCCTTTGATAAGGTTCCTGATATTTAGTTTTGTCTCAAACAGCTTTTTAGTTCTCCTGAGATATTCTTTTTTAATTTTTTTTCATCTCCACTTGTGTGATAGTGTCCGCTTCCAATATTTCCTAGTATTGGTAGGTTTCCTTTTTTCCGAGTGTTCTGATTTTTTCTTGATTTGGTAGTTCCATTCCGTCCCTCGTGTTTCCCACTTTTCATTTCTATCGAATTTTCTATGCCAAATTCTATTCTTATATATTCACTGAATATTCTCAATGTCCGTATTCGGGCTTCTATTTTTTTTTTTTTTTTCGTTTTTGGCCAACAGTTTGATGTCGTCCATGTACATTAAGTGGTTAATCTTTTCTTGCAATTTACTGAGTTTGTATCCGAAATTTACTGAGAATGCTTGAGTGGCATCATCGCCATCATAAACTGTAATGGTGATAGTGCATCTCCCTAGCATATGCCTCTTTGGGTTTTTTTGTTTTTTTTTACCTCTTTTAAGCTTTTCCCTCCTGCTTTCAATTCCACTCTCCAGATTTCCATGGACACTGTAATATTCAGCTTTGGGGGACCATATTGCAAGCTTTTTTGTAGTCAATCCAGGCCATAGATAGATTTTTCTGTAATTTTTTTACTCTCGTTGAGGATGAGTTGATCTATACATAGTTGTTCTCTTTTGCCTCTGGTCCCATTGAAGCTTCCTTTCTTTTCTTCGGGGAACAGTCCATGGCTTATCAATGAGTAGAAGATTTCCTCCCAAATTAGTGCCGTTAGTATTTTCCTTATCTTCGGAAGCAAGTTATGGGTCTGTAGTTTTCGGGGCTGTTCCTTTTAGGGATCTTTTTGGATCAGGGTCATCTTTCTTTTTGTCATTCATTGGGGTATGTCTGTTTCTTGTAAACCTTCTATTTATTTCAATAGCCAGTTTGTCATAGATGGAAGTGAATTTTCCAAACGTAAGACCATCTATGCCACCATATCATGGCGATTTCCAATTTGGTTCTTTTTTGAGTGATGCTCTGTGTGAATTGTGACGGCAAATTAAAATAAAAAGATCCCCGGATGAGCAACCATTTAAACGCGTATGGGAACTGGTGCATTTAGATATTGTTATCACCAAACAGGGGTTTATTTTTTTGCACGTGTGAGGACGGGGCGGCCTGGCACTTGATCCCTTGTAGAATAAGTCTTTGTTCAGAGTCCTTTCTCAGGCGTGTAGGAACTGGCATATTATGTGGGGGTTAATTTATGGCTAGACTGACCGCCGTTGGCAAATGGGTTTCCGAATTTCACACTATACACACACCCATCAAGGCCACTAGTTTTTCCTCCCCTAGAACAATGGAAGATATGGACCTCTAGGTTTAGAAGTAATAATATTAATTATAGTAGTCGACAACTCCGGTTTACCGCGTAATATTTTTTAAGGAATTCATATAGTAAAATTTAAGCGAGGATAACATGACGAATAGAACGATACAAATAACAACTTCAACACGTGGGAACATGAAAATATATCAATCTCTTTTTACTGCACACGTTGATACACACATTCAACGCGTCGGCTATATTGTAAACGGATAGTACATAAACATAAATGTCTTTCTTCTTTTCTTTTCGTTCTTCTTTAGTCTTTCTTCAAATTGGGAGAGAGAGGGAGGATATATAATTGGGTATTGGGAAAAACAGTGTTAAAGTTCACTTATCTTTTCCAATGGATTCCTGTGGAGAATATTTCCTCTTTTACGGGCTAACAGACTTTATGCTATTTTTAGTTCTGGCTTGAAGGTATGGCTCTTATACCTGTCCAAGATACTTTCTGTCTTCCTTTGCCCGGAGTCTTGGCTTTAGATTCGTTCGCCACGACCGCTGTCCGAAAACTCATTTTCTTATTCCCTATTTCCGGTGACGGAAGGAGGTGCCACTTCCGTTTTAGGGTTCTAGCGAATCATTTGGCTTCTACCTTCTTCCTTCCCCTGTCAGGCGACCCGAGTAAGGTCACGGAGTTTAGACAGCCTGACCCACATTTTTTCCTTCCTTCAACGGCCAGCTGAATTTGACCTACATTCTTTATTTGTCTTTTAACGGTCAATCTTTGGATAGTTCAAACACGGATGGTAGTGGAAATTCCTTATTTCTCCTCTCTTAGTGGGGAGACCACGTGACAGAATAAAGGAGTATTTTCGCCTTAGGTCTTCGATTACTTCTAACTTTTTTCCCATGTTTATCCATTGGCTTTTCTGTTATTTTTTCTCTGATCTTATATTTTGCACCAAAAATTGTTTTGTTTCCTTGTCACTCGGTTGTTGGCACGTCTTCATGCATTTCCCCTTACTTGCTGATAGAATTTTTTTCGTTGTTTTGGAATGTCCTATTTTGCTTGTATTGTTTTATTCTGTCTCGATATCTTTTTAGTCTTCCTTCTTTCGCCAGTACTTTCTGGTTTATTTCTTCAAGTTGTTTTGTTTTACATGTTTTGCATTTTTCTTTTCGTACCAACGTTTTCCAGTTGCGAGTTTTTCCACACTATCATTATCTTGTGAGCTCTCAATGGAGTCTGAATGAAAGCAAATCTTTTCAGTCTTCCAGGACTCTGACTGATCTCAACAATGTTGTTGTCTGAATGGATGCCTCCTCTGATTTTCAGTTTCTCCAGACTTTTTCTTAAGCATTTGAAAATCATTTCAAGTGCACCAATCACAACTGGTATCACTGTCACCGTCATGTTCCCCAGCTTTTTTTAGTTATTATCATTATCATTAAGTTTTACATTGGATGGAAAATTGCTTTATTTTATATGGTAAAGTATTTTAACACTTACAAAAATTTCGATATATTTTATGTTTTATATCAACATACATACAAAATTTGTGGGCGCGTATGGTTTAACGGCCATCATTGTAGGAAATGGGCTCGGCTACACTAGATCAAATCTGGGACGAGGCTATGTCTCTTTTTATAATCTTTTGTATGGCAAGGATCTGTCTTTTTTCTTCGCGGGCAAACTGGAACCTTTAGTCTTGGTAGGGTAACCAGTCAAGGAAAATGAAAACTTTGAATTCATATCAGTTGTATTTTGCTTACAAAGTGACCTTGACTCGCATCCTGCTCGTTGTGAACGGGTTGGGTAAACACATACACACAAGCATCGGTTCATTATATAAATTAAATCTTTTGTAAATCTTTTGTCCTGTTTAGTTGGTTTTGATTTTTGTTTTGTATTTTCTAAGTTTTTATCTCAAGGAAAATTATTAGATTACACATAGACGAGGTAAGTGTCTTGAATTTCTTGTGACCATTCAAACAAAACGTTTCTCACCTGATGGCTGGTGTTTTTTTTTATTTAAATACAATATTTTGCTCAAAGCCCATAACGATTTGTTTCCAAATAAACCCCGTGGCGTGTATCTGAATATATATCAAATAGGGCAGACATGTAGCAAACGACATATTTGCGCGAATATATTTGTTTTGAGTAAGCATAACGTAACACACACACACACACACACACACACACACACACACACACACACACACATATATATATATATATATATATATATATATATATATATAACAATAATAGGGACAGAAATATGCATTTGAAATACACATCCTCAGTAATATTTACGTAATTAAATTCAATGATAGTATTTATATATATTTATGCATTCATACATTTTACAGCAGAGTTATATGTATATCTCTAAATATAAAGACAAATAATAGGGATACGCACGCATGCATACATATAGACATGCACGAGCGCACTTACACATGCACACACATCAGAGACATAGCAAGGTTTTAAACTTTTGTGGGGCAAGCTTAGGAAAAATGCGCCTAATCATTTCCAAACAATTTTTAAATTTATTGCGCGTTTTATTTTGTATCTAAATTCAAAATTCAAGAAAGATACGACTTAAAATTCTTCTTGTTTGATATTTTACGTAGAGGGTCTATCGAAGGTTGTCACTTGATCCAAGGTGACGAAAGCAATGTACAAACAAACTTTCCTAAACATTAGTCATAGAAAGGAGGAAAATTCTGCATCTTCTAAATGTCATGAGTCATGGTAATGTGGGACACTGCAGGAGAGGTAAGGACGAACCCATAAATAACGTTCTTTTATTGACCCTTTCACATAGACGTGCCAGTGTTGGCAGACCAAGAAGAACATTCCTACAACTGCTCTGTACGGACACAGGATGTAGTCAAGAAGATCTGCAGACTGATCATTATTTTAATTCAAGATAAATTTTAACTTTATTTGTTCATCAACGCTTCCACACTTCTATGAGAAGGGTAAAAGTAGTCGAAGACTATAGCTTGACAGTTATTTTGAAGTAAAAAAAACATTACAATTTAAAAACGTTTGAACGAATTCATTAAATAAATTTCTTTGAATATTAAGTCTTACCGCACCAATTAAAGTAGTGAGTAAAGGGTTAATTAATAAAATCTTCTCTAATCTTTCTTTGAAAACCAAATATTTCAACCGCTATCGATGGTCGGTCGGTCGGTTGGTTGATTATTTTTCCCTCTTTTTTTGTTTCTTTGTTTTTTTTATGGTTGGTTTTTAAATGACTGTGTTATTTTTTAAGCAATTATATGGCTTCAGTTAATTAATGATATTATCGTTCGAAAACAATTATAACTCAAATAACTATTCTGAATACTAATAATAATAATCATCTTCATCATCATCAAATCGTTCTGACGATACGGATTCCTTTGACATTTTTTCTTGCCATCTGTCCCTATCGTATATCACAAGTGGTCCTTGACATGGTATCCAGTGTCCGTACAGGGCTGATGAATATATGTCTTTGCTGGTCAGCCAGCATGGGTGTGTCCATGGGTGTGTGAATCCATTGGAAAACCTCTCTTATGAATTCATCATTGTTTCCCCTGCAGTGCCCAGCATGTCTTGTTCATCTTACTTGGATGGTTTGTAAGATGGGAGGCAAGTGGACGTAAAACTTGTGCTTTGATGGGAACTGCCTCAAGGATTTTTTCAAAACGGCGCGCAGCACCCTTAAGTTGTTCTTATTTAGCTTTTTCTCCAAACGTTTTGTTAAGTTCCTGGTGGTACAGCCATACTGTAATGGCTACTATTAATCTATTTTATCAGGAAGGAGAAATATCTATATACTCGGTAACCTTTTATACTTTTCCTATGCATATAGTTAGATATTGCTACTAATTGAGATATTGCTACCAAGGCGTGTGACATAATTTTGAAATTTCAGAAGCTTAAATTTAAATTAACCTTCTTGTTTGAAACACACAAACTCAGTTTTATCCGAGACTAATGTCTATTGCTGCCAGCTTCAGGTTAGGTAGAAGATATTCGATTTGGGCCGGTATATTTGCGAGAAGAACTTGATTATCTGCATTGTCTGCATCTGTGATAATTTCCACAGAAATTAGTCTGTTTTTAGCTTTTTGAATGTGAAAACATTTTCTTTCATTATATCTATTCTACGCTGATTATAGATATAAATGGTGCTAATATATCTTTTTTTAAGGCTCCGACGATATTCAAAGGAATCTCTATCTCCATCGGGTGAGTGAACACTTGCTTTCGCGTTTTTGTAGAGCATCATTATGCCGGCAACAATTTCATCGGGAAGACCAGATGCTAGAAATATTTGCTCCCTCTTTCCGCTGTGTGGAATCAAATGAGAGGTCAAAATCTAAAAACGAGTATTGCCTCGAGGTTTTTTGCCCGTAATCTTTCAGTAATTCAATGAATAGTCTGAATCTGAGAAGTTGTGGATCGATTTCTCTGAAAACCATTCTGATTTTTCCTAAGAATATAAACAACTTCAGGTCGGATACGATTATGAAGCGGGGCATTTTTAAACCTTTGTAACTATTACAGTAAAAGTTAGGTTTCTGTAATACTAAGTGATTACTAGAATGGTAGGATGCAGTCTTTCAACTATTTCTCTATAATCCTTTGTTTATATCAATGTATGTTGCATGATTGAAAAAGTATGTTGTCAAATTTCCTTGTCTTCCATATTTCAGGAGGTATTTTGTCGCGATTCCCAGCTTTTCGGTTTTTAATTTTTCTCAAAACTGCGTCAAGTTAATCCTCTGTAAACCGTCCAACTTTGACATTGATACTTTCTTCTGGACATTTATCTGAGATTTCAGGAGTATTACCTTGCAGAATCATGTAATGTTCTTTCCACTTCAGAAGTTTTTTTTTCTTGGCTGGCAGTTGTTACTTCATTTACTGTCTGTTATGCTAATTGTGCTTTTTTATCTTCTACAGAATTTCTAATTTAACTGAATTGGCCTGGGTTGTATTCTTGTTTTGTTTTGTTTTTTTACTTTTTTTTTTATTTTGCTATTTTCTTAAATGTATTAGTTAGTTTTCCTTGTTTTTTTTATTTTTTATTTTTTTTGTTTTCAGCACATGAGTGTTGGCTGAGGCATTTTATTTATTAAAGAAGCTTTATTTATGCTCTCTCTTTTTTCACTAACTCTTACTTTGGTTGGCATGCATTCAGCTGCTCCACCAAATGAAAATGAAACAAAAATTCCAAACTCGAATCCAACAGTTCTGATATTTATTATTTGGATAAGAATAAATCAGCAATTCCAGACTCTAATACCCCGCGGACGTAGTCGTAAAGAAGAACATTTTCTACCCCATGTCAATAAAGATGAAAAGTCTGAAATTTTGGTTCGGCTTCCTCACTTGATATAACACTTTTTGATTACTTCTGCTGGAGATACCTGAAGGCTGCAATTTTTTAAATATTGACCGCAGACAGCTGATGAAAATAAAGATTATATTCATAATAAAATTGCAACAATACCAGAGTGCTATAAGATCTCAGGTTGAGTCTTCAGTTCCTAATTGGTCACAAGGGAAATTACTGGACGATGCAATCTATAAAACACTATGACAATAACAAAGCAAAATGGCGAATATTGTTCTTTCTTATTGTAAGATTAAATTTTGAATATGATTTATGTTAGAGTTTTATTTGTGTTCCACACCCAAGAGATCATTCAAACGAATAGTATACGTATGAATGGATCTACCAACCAATCTGTAAATAAGTCCAAATAAATTCTATCACAATATTCATAACCAGAAACATATACATAAACCCTAGCAGACACACATTCGCTTGTAGAGAAGCTTTCTTGTTTATTACGCAGTCAAACATTCACAACATAATTAACAAGGAAGATTCTCTATAATACAGCCTTACTTCATATTAATACATGACTGATAACTCTAATTTTTTTTTTCATCATACAACGCGTGAAAGCACATGCAATACCCTGCCCTCATCAGCCGCCAACCAGGGATGATAATGCAGTTTTGGTAGCTCAAGGTGGTACTGCCACTCCTGGCGCTACCAAGCCGCTTTTGCTGCCGGACAGGGTATTTAAAAGAATGATATATATATATATGTATATACGCCAAATCAACTAAAAGCAGATATTACATTGTACGTTCATCATCATTGTTAGTGCAGTTTTTATTTCCGTTTGCTACAAAAATGGAAGGCACGAGGCCTTATGGTTTGGAGGGGGGGAGGGAGCTGTCATACTATAATGGGGATGGGAGAAAAAAGAAACCGAAACGAAAAAATTCAACCGTTTGGTTGCCCTCCCATCCCCCTTCTACGATATGGAGACCGACTGTTTTCCAGTGTCTGAGAATGCCGAAAAACAAGCCGGGCCAACCCTAAGTGGGAGGGGGAGCTGATCTAAAGGGAAAAAAGAAATAACAGGGTCGGTCGCGGTGAGGGCAAGTAGGATGAATTCATTCTGATGAAGAAGCGGGAAGGAGTACGCGCGGCAATATAGAAAATAAGGATTTGGAAGATCTTAGAGACTAACAGCTCACAACATACAGCTAAGCAGGTATTCAAAGGAAAATAAAGTCTACTTACTCGGGATGGGGTCCCGAAGTACGCAGACCGCAGATGCCATGCACAGGAAGAGGAGGGAAGGAAGACTCCAACATTGACCCCTTTCGTAAGACCAGGCTCACTGCATTCACCTACCTTTTGTCGAATGTTATGCGATCCAAGCCTTTTCTATTGCATCTGATCTTGACCCTAAGCTGATGCCTAAAAAACAATATCAGATCACGATGAGAAAAATTTGCATCGTCATACAATCCTTTCTTTCACGTCGTCCAAATCACTATTCTAGCTACAGCTAGGATCGCTAGAAATACCACACGCTTGTCACCCTGAAACGAAGGCAGAACGTTTTCTACGACGTAACCAACGTCGAGCAGTACGGGCTGCTTTGGTTCGATGTGAAACGTCCACTCCCCGACGTGATCCCAAAATGGACGAATTCGCTGGCAGTAGTAGAAGGCGTGCTCAGCCGTTTTTTCCAAACCACTGCAGCAGCGAGCATAATCGGGCATGTCTGCCAGGCCCGCTCTGAAGTTCAAGCCGAGAAGGGGCCATGCGTTCCGTGCAAGCCGCCAGGTGAGCGAGAACTCGGAATTGAAGCCCGAACCTGGCGCCCAATTCCAATGGGAGCGGACCTTCTCCTCTATCCAGCCGCGCTGCTCATTGAGAGGGTTCGAAGCGAATCCCACTGCTAGTTCCGTATATAGTTCTTTCCAAGGGCGTGAATGGTCACTGGATCCGGAAACGCTACGGAGGGCTGTACGGCATTCGCGGACAAACAGTGCTTCGCCTCTCAGCTGACGTTGACCTTCAACCTTGGGATCTGACTTAAAGCGGAGAAAAATCCTACTCACCTTTCGTCTCCACACCATGTCCCCCGACGAGGATCAGCCCAAGTATGCAAGTCTTTCAGCGAGTCAGTGGCTCACCAAATCAGGGATACCTAGACCCCCATTTAAAAACGCGTTTACTTTCGGCCATTGATGTTATTACGCACTTACCGTAACCATTTCTTGATGTTACGTAATCACACGGGAATGGTCGTTCCGCATGCATTTCATTCATGCTGAAGACTTTTCGCTTTCGAACGAATCCAACTTTATGCAAATTGCACCGTGGTCAAACGGCGCTTCAGCATTCTCTCTTCCGATCTTAACTTTGTCTTCTTTATCTGTCGTCTATTCAATCGTTTTTCTTTGGTTTTATCTTTTTTTTATCTGCACCAAACCACTCCAGACAAACGTCATATATAATTCGGTAGAAAGATGTCATTTGTTGATCCATGGGACCCTTAAGATGGGTGGTGAGTAAAAAAGAAAACTACTGGCCTTAGTTCATTCATGTAGCTACCTGATTACCCTTAGGCCGGTGAATTTTTGGCTTGCTAGGAAAGTCTCCCGGACGCTGTCGCTCAGCAATGGGCGCCTGAATACTGATTCATAAGCCCATCATTCGATTTACATTCATTTCATTTATCTATTTGGTTTCATATTAATACCTGACTAGTAACTCTATAATACAGTACATATTTCAAACATCGCGGGAAAAACACTTGGAATACTTGTTTGCTTTAGTGGCGTAGGCATATCAACGCTTTATGGTTATTTGATGAAAAATCCAGTTTGAATATTTGATTTTTAAGTGAATAGTTTGTTGGAAATATTTTAAAAATAAGCAACAGCTCATTCTTTGCTCACAATCAAATGGTTCCAAGTATTTTTATTTATTCTTTGTACACAGATAAATCACTTCAAGTATTGTTGAGTAACAGTAATAATTCTATTTGCTACAGTTAAATGGTTTCTAGTATTGCGATCTAATACTAATAATTAAAGTTGATATTAATCATTTATTTGCTCACAAATAAATGATTTCAACTATAGTAAATGATTAAACAATTTATTTGACCCATAGATGGGGCCCTAACAGGTATAACCAATTCGGGTCAGAGTGGACCTGTGAGTAAAGATATTGAAGAAGTATTCCATATTCCTCAAAGTTTCAAGACAAAAGCCTCACTATCAGATGGTTCACAGTTATATCCATGACACTCGATGGTGGAGTTTGACCCCGCTGCAGAGATGTAGTCGGCGTATTCTACAGCTTCAACCGCCTGAACTATATGAAGAGTGATTAAAAGGTCTCTGCCCCTCTAAGAAGGAAACTGCTTGAAATTATTTGAGAATTGTTAGATTTTATTATTCTTATACGAGTTAGAGAAAGCTTAGAAACAATGAGTCAAGTGTATTTTTTATCCTTAGAACCCTGAGCTTCCCACTCGCGGGCTCCCATCATAGCCTTCTGTGTGAGAATTAATATAAAATATAAAATCTTGTAATCTATCTACTAACTGCGTGACGGGCTATTGAATTATAGTTTGCATTTTATCGACAATAATGATGAAAAAATAGTTATTTTCTGGCCAGAATTCAAGCCTCTCGAGTACATGTACTTCTAGATAACCGCACAAATATGCAAGAAGCTCTGGTTGTAAGGATTAAATGCATGATGAAATATTATCTCTGTTATATATATATATATATATATATATATATATATATATATATATATATATATATATATATAAAACAACATTAATAGTATAACATTAAAACATTAATAAGCATAACAACATTAATGAATATGCATATAATCAGAAAACAACTGTTTTTCGTTTACATTTTTTTTTCGTTGTTCTTTTGAACACCAAGGAATTTGTTCTTTATTTAAATGTCATCATGTTTTTCTTTCCTTCAATAATCATTTCTAGCCTTTTTTTATCATATCCATACCAAATCCAGACCGCAACCTCTCCGAATTCAATTAATCCGTTCTGACTCTAATGCAACCTAACAATCATTATGTTTGTTTGATTTCAGATTGAAATAACCAGTAACAATTGTTTTCATAACTTTGTTAATGATTGCCTCGTAGAGATGCTTAATTGTCCCGACGCGTGATACTCGGTCATTTGTGGTCAGACAGCATAGCGGTCTGTCCACACTTAATAGAACTTGATTGCCGTCAAAGAATCATTAGTAACGCCACACACAATACAGATTGATGACTAAATGCAAAAGTATTTATTCCGGACAACATAATATCTCTGAAAGCATTTCTTCTTTTAATATCAGATCTGTTTATGTAAGAATAAGGAATAGGCAATCTTTGTTCGTTTTTATCTCTACGCTTGACAGAAAGAGGTTATTTCGAGTTTTTGTTCGAGTCTTGAAAAATGATATGACTTTGAATGTCAATTTTTAAATCATGCACTTTTGATATTGTTACTGTATATTCGTTTAATAGCCGGTACATTTGGTTACATTTGAAATATAAAACACTGGAAAAATACTCTGTAATTAATGTCTCTCACTTATCTCTCTCTTTCTTTCTTTCTTTCTTTCTTTCTTTCTTTCTTTCTCTCTCTCTCTCTCTCTCTCTCTCTCTCTATCTGTTTCATCTAATCTAATCTCATATAAATATATATATATATATATATATATATATATATATATATATATATATATATATATATATACATATGAATTTATATATGATAATCGTATGTCCAACATGAAACTGAGTAATTTTGATATTCTAGGTTATGAATCCACTCTGCTATCATAGCATTGAGTATTTTGATGCAACGTATCACATTTTTTCTCTCCTTATCAGATATACGAGCAAAAATGTGTACCTACTCGGTGCAAATATTTGTTTTGATGAGATAAAATATACTATATTAGAAAGACAAACGAGAATAATATGAGCTCATACAAAAAGATCACACTTATTTCTATTTTATTTTAATTCATTTTTACATGAAATAGGATTTCTTTTAACACGTTTGAGAATAAAACAATAATATTAGAATTCAAAATTACGAAGTAATTATTTATCGAAATCGGTTTTGTTAAAGCCCGTATGCAAAATATCAACGCCTTGTAACATGAAAATCATTTTAAACACAAATTACAGGATTTTAAACTGATTGATAAGATGGACTGATTAGATTTAATTCGGCTAGAATGATTATCTCATAATCTTTGACAATATAAGTTACCCAGGGAATTACGACGTCGGTGGTGATGTAGTTTCGATTGCAGACAAAGCGACACATAATATTCATAATAATAATAATAATAATAATAATAATAATATATATATATATATATATATATATATATATATATATATATATATATATATATATATATATATATATAAGCTGACGAATAGTCAGAATCTAAGAAGTTGTAGAGCGACTCCTCTGAAAACCGTTCTGCTTTTTCATATGGAAGTTCTAAACTTCAGGTCGGAAAAAATCTCGTGGCAACACTCTTATTTGTAGATTTCCCCAAGCTAAAAATGATTTTATACAAAGGGAAAAGGTGGGGCAATTATTTCTACCTGATATATGGTTTTCCAAAATAAACTCACGTTAATAATGGCGTTTTGTAAGGACATGATTCGTTCACGTAATGGCTATACTAACTACTTTGACATATTTGCGTGAGTTTTGCATCAATGCCATTTCCATTCATAATCTGCTAGATTACGTACTACGAACGTCAATAGTTCTAATAAAAGAAAATTGTCACACACACACACACACACACACACACACACACACACACACACACACACACACACACACACACACACACACACACACACACACACACACAACTCCACTCCAACAAATAAAAATAAACTAATAAACCAAAAAAGCGAAGTAGATGATATCCTGCTGAAAATGTTACACCCCCCCCAAAAAAAAAACTACACGGATGGTCTAGCACTTCTTGCATCGGTTTCAGTGGTGCATAACCTGAACAAAGCAGAAGGAAACAATGGTCACTACATAAATTCAGATAGATGAGAAATCATGTATTTTAGAACAGTTCATATGCTTGGGTACCAATATCTCATCTGTTGAAAACGATGTTAATATTCCCATAGGCAAAGCATGGCTTGCTATTAACAGGTTAGTAATCATATGGAAATCTGATCTCCCAGAAAATCCAGATTGTGTAACCATATCACTATTTCTGTTCAGCTGCACGATCGAGGCTCAAACGCTTCGAAAAAATTGTGACGGGATGCTACGTTCTATTTTGAATGAATCAGCTGTACGGCCATCTACCATCTCAAAAAACATTTAAGTAAGAAGAACAATATATTCTAAGCACTGCTGAAGAAGTAAGGACGAACTCATAAGGGCGTTCTCCTATGCATTCCTAGATATGGACGCGCGAGTGTTGGCTACCAAGAGCGATAGTTGGTAGTGATGGTAGTAATTCAAATGAATCGGTGCCGTTGGTACGCTCGGATGATAATAATATATATATATATATATATATATATATATATATATATATATATATATATATATATAGTTGTTTTAATATTATTTTCCATCTTTTCATGTAGAAAATTATTTACTCCCCCCCCTTTCTGTCTTTCTATCCACTCAAAACTATTGGACGTAGTTAGTGTTCGTAATTTACTTAAAGTGGAAAATATTTCTTTAAATACGCCACAAAAGGAAATAGGATTTTGATAAAAGTTTTCTCTTATTTTGGTTTCATTTTGAAAATAAAAGTAATCATATTTCTAAAGATAAACAGACGCTAATTATGGTTCGATGTAAAAAACGAAACGTTCAATATTACCAAATCATTCACCCATATATAAAATTATCCTTTCAATACCTTGCTTTTTTAATATTTGTACATTTACATACTGCTAGATTTATTTTCGTTTTTACACACACACACACACACACACACACACACACACACACACACACACACACACATATATATATATATATATATATATATATATATATATATATATATATATATATATATATATATAAGAGAACGAATGAATTTCATCAGACAGAATATCTGTAGAAATAGGAAACGAAAGAAATATATATATATTGGTGTAGTTTCGATGATAGTTTGTTTTATCTATTTTTATGCCAACGCGTTTCGACTTCAAAATTTTGAATACAAAAATATTCTATTAATTTTTTAAGTGTGAGAAATGAAATTTACCATTTAGATGGGACCCGAACATTTCGATTCAGAATAGGCCTAGTAGTAAAGGCAGCTCCCATTCTCCTTAGCGTGCCAGAACTGGATATAGTTTAGTGTATATAATCAGGATACAATGAATAGATTATATATATATATATATATATATATATATATTTACTTGACCCAATAATTCTTAGCAAATAAACATTATGAAATAGGAATCATTTCTTGATCGAAAAAATTCTGATTCCAGCATCAAGTAACCTAACAAATGTTGATATATCGTAAAATCAACCCATCAACCAAACAAACCAATTATTCAACGAAATTTATATTTGGGTCCTTATTGCTATTGGAAACCGTTTATCATACAATGTTAGATTAGTCTAGCTCTTAATCTTCGATTGATTTTTCTGACTTTGAATTTTAAAGCGTTTTGTCTTCCATACTTCTATGATAACTATTAACAAAGCAACTCATATTAGATTGTAGGCCGGAAGAAAGTTGTTAAACACTTCAGTCAAATCTTTGTAACAACAAAAGCTATACAACGAATGCATTTGAATAATCAAAACAATTCTTTGAATAATAATTTTCTCTCTATCATCACCATCATCATCATCATCATCATGAAGTTGTTTTGATAGTGCAGATTCCCTTGACTCTCTCTCTCTCTCTATCATCATCATCTGTCGCTATCGTCTTAGCAGATCCTATGAAAAGCATACAGTGTTTGCATAGAGCTTTGCTGATCAACCAACACTGGTGTGTCCATGTGTGGTAGCCCACAGGATATCTTCACTGATGAGTTCGTACCTGTTTCCCCAGCTGTTCTTTGGATGTCTTTTTTCTTTCTTGTGAGATGTATTGTAAGTGGCCTTACAGCTGCTGTTTTGTTGGGTGTGGTTTGTCAAGGTGGTACAGCCATAAAAGAGTACTGACCTGGTTACACATTAGGACTCGGGAACTTAAAGATAAAACCAGATCAGCCAGTCCCAACCAGAAACCCAGATCTAATTTTAGTTTATAAAAAGAAAAGAGCTGATCAATTAGAAAATTTCAGCAGAAAACGAAAGAATTGATAGATATCTGAACTTTCCCGGAGAGCTAGAAAAATCATAAGACATAAAGGTAACAGTGATAAAAATAATCGTTGGAAGCGTTGGAGTAATCATAAAGTGAACAGAGAATTATAAAACCGTGGAAGAATTGAAACCATCAAAATTAGAGTCCTGCTGAGGTTAGCTAAAATATCAAAAAGAACCCTACCGAATTGATGTGACCTGCTGTCACTCGAACTTCAGTGAAGACCATTATTTCCTATTGGTGTGAAAAATTCTCATTAAGTAAAATAACACACCCACACACGCACACACACACACACACACATACACACACACACACACACACACACACACACACACACATATATATATATATATATATATATATATATATATATATATATTAGCTTCGTCAGTCTTAAAGACGCAAATGCTGAGTTCTCAGTGAGAATCTTGTTTACTACAACAGTAAGTTTTTGTATGAATAGCTTATTGAACCCTATTCCATTGCGAGACGCCCGATATCATTAATATGTATTAACTTTTGTCGCTGGCAAGGGAGACGTTTGAAATACATAGGCATTTACATCGTCTGTTGGCTTTGCACACAGGTACGTCCTTCATTACACCGGAGGTCGATTATTATAATACGTTACTAAGAACTGAAATTTATCCACCTAGTTGTCTTGCGAACATTGAACACTTGACAAGATGCATTTCTGTTGTTTCATAAGCATTTGCATAAACACGCGTAGTATAACAATGGTAAAGGTTTCTTGTGAATGACACTGATACTGGCCAAGTTTGCGGAGACATTTTGAACGGGGTTTAGTGAATAGGATTGGCTCTGTGCATATATTAAACATTGAATAAATGTTGACATAGTCAAGTGAGCTGCTACTCAGAAATCGAATTATGCAACCGATTTTGAAGTTATTGATCATTTATCATACACATGAGTATTTTAATATGATAAACAACTGTTACATAAAATGAGAACAGAATCATGATTACATTATTACTTCTGTTGTAATTCAGGTTTTCTGATCACCATAAATAACAAAATATCACGATACTTCAATTAAAATCGGTTTTACTACTTAATTCTTTGATTTGGTTTATTCGTGTGACAAAATATCCACCCATTTTGGCTTATTTAATGCTAAAATGTAACACAAATAATTTGCATACAGTTATATGGTTTCAAATATCTATTCATTGTGTTGAGCCATTTAAAAATTACTGTGAACTAACTTTTTATACATTTGTTTTAAATGAAGTTTGCGTTGGCCATTGAAGCATTGGCAGACTTTATGTGAATTGTGTTCATCAAAAAGGCGCCAGAAGACGTCAAACATTAGTTAGCATTGTTTAGATCATATAGATATTTTAAACACAATTGTTTGGTTTCAAAATCTTATCTATTTATAATAATCATTTATCAACACTCAGTTATTCGGTATAAAATATTTATATCTTATAAAACAAGTTGCACATTACTATAGGGTTTCAGGCATTCCTTTCAAATACAAATACATTTAAATAAATATATTTGAACCGTAGATGGGACTCTAACAGGTAATACGATTCCGGGTTTGAGTAGACCTGACAATAGTGGTGGATTACTCATTAATTCCTTATACATAGAATAAAATAACACACACACACACACACACACATACACACACACACATATGGAGGAATACTTGGTACAACCATCCCCACTCTATGAAAACAGATGTGACTCAGTGGTTTTAGCATGAGGGACCCAGCATAGGATTCATCATCTCATCATGGATAAAACTGATTTTGCGGTTGTATTGGCAACTGTTGCAGATAAAATGCAATGTCTCTTCTCTGCTAACTCAACGACAAACTGCTTGGAATTAAGAGTGTAATAGTGCAGCCGTTTCTCACCACCAGTGATCTCGATGCCTCGCCATGTGACTGACAACAAGTGGTAAATTACGAGAACTCTCGATGTAAATGCGAGAGACGTTCACACATGATTTTGGAAATGGGTAGTCTGTAAGTTCCAGGGAGAACGATAAGTCACAGCCTAAATTTCGGGGTTGAGTTGTAACATAGGTAGTCATGTTAGTGACATATTTTATGACAATGTGTCTGACTTACCCTTTCCTGATATAAACCACTTCATCTTGTCATCATCTCTTTATCTTGACTTGGTGTTTTCGTCTCCGCCAACTTTCTTATTTTATATATACTGATTAAAAACTATACTAATTAAATACTTAACTATTAAATTTCTAATTAATGAAATAACTGAATATCTAAATTCCAAACGATTAATATATTGGTTATGTCATTAACCTGCATTTGGTATCGAGGTTCCAGTTCCGGAGTTCTGGAGAGTCTAGGGTTACCTTTTCATTGCTATTACTCATATATCTACTCAGACCCAGAATTTTAATATCTGTTGGGGTTCCATTTATGGATCAAATTTATCTGTTTGAGAGAATGTTTAAGATAAACTCGGACACGCTGGTTCTTAAGATATCAATGCTACAACGAATTTTAGAGTGTTTACCTGTTTCAAATGATTGTAACTAGAGATTTTTGAATTGTATATAATTTAATTCTTGAAAATAATTCATGAATATACTTATAAAACTGATTGCGTCATAAAATAATGTAACAAAGATTGATGTATCATATAATCAATCAACCCAAAGATTAATTTTCTATTCCTTAAGAGAGTGACAGTAATGCCAATAATACTTAGAAACTTTGGACTAATCCCTAAAAATTGAGACTGAAAAAGCGAAAGGAATGAGACCATTGAGCTCGCGACTAAAGAGATCGGCTAGAATACTAAAAAGTCCTAAAAAACAGCGGAGACTTTCTGTTCCTTGGAATCCAGTGAAGACCATGAACTCGTAATGCTGCGAAAACACAAAGAAATGATAATAATGATAGATAAATAAATAAAAATAAAATCAATGAATAAATGGAAAAATAAAGAATTGAATAATAGCAATAAGTAGTTGTAATACAATGTAATATAATTCAAAGACTTGGGAAAATACTAAAAATTTCAACTATTTGCAATGCATTTCTCTATGCTCGCAAATTATTTTACTGTATATTTCTATTTGAAAATTATTTGCAATGAATTCACATTATTGATATTAGAGATCAGTTATATCAGTAACACTCGTTCTAATTCATGATAACTGATAATTTGTTCCTTCTGATTTTCAATGCTCAACATATAAATACTTATATGAAAAAATATTACACAAAAATTTAACATAATTGTATTTAATCATCGAATGTTTCCCTTTATGACAAAAATATTCAGTTAATTTGTGTAAAAATGACTAAAAGTAAGTAGTGGAGTTAAGGAAGACAGTGGTCAGTATTATAAAAAGCCTTAACTGTGTCTCTCTTATACAGCGGTAAAATGAATTACTTTGTTCTTTTTTCTTCTACCAGAATTTTTTCCACCAAAATATATATGCAAACATAAGTGAAAGTTTTGACGTATTTGTTCATTAAATTTCACCTTTGATATCAGAGATTACATTTTTTAAAAAGTTAGTATACAAAAGTAATTATAGTGTTGTTGTTGTTGTTGTTGTTGTTATTATTTTTACTGTAAACAGGATAATATATGCTATTAGAATACTTATAACCTCCTTTGAGGGCTAATTCATTGTTACTTAACCAACTGAATCAGCTTCAATTCAGGTAAATATCAGTCTTAAATATCGAAATTCACGTGTATGTCGGTTGTCGTATTCCGCTTTCAGTGTCTTTATCTCATAATGTTCACCTAGGAAAAACAAGCCTGTTTGCATCACTTGCTTGCATGAATTATAATAAAAATGAATTTTACAAGATTTATACAGAGTTATCAAGCAAAAGACTTACTTCATAATTAAAAAAAAATGAGATATTTAAAAGATATATTTTACTGTCGATGTTACTATACCATTTTGTGCTCGATGAATATTTACTGTTTAAACTCATCAGTCGTGAATACCTGTTTGTGGGGCTTACAATACGCTGACTGTATCACCTACTGAGTAATAAGACCTACACCCTTAAAGGTTGTTAGGAATTGTTCGATTATTATTAATTACTTAAAACCATATATCTGTGTGCCAACAAATGATTACCATTAAAAAAAATACGCGGTGCCTTCAATAAGTTTCCAGACTTTTTTTGTACAGGATTTAATTACCCAGTCGGTTGGGGCTGTAGAATGCATCGACTTCTTCTCTGCAGAGGGGTAAGACCCCCCACCACAACGAGTGTCCTGATATGACATATAAATAATTTTCCTAGATATGACACATTATAGAAATATTTTCCAGGAGTAGTGCTGCATTTTATTTCACCAATAATAAATATCAGAGCAACTGGCAACTGTTATATCAGGAAGTAGTTTATTGATGGAGAATTAAGTGGTTAAATGATTGACGGTTTTCTGAGATTAAAAAAAGACATTTTCCCCATAATCTATTATCGAATTGACTATATTTTTTATTCAATCAACACTCAACGGACTGGATGGTAAACACACTTTCAGCCATCAACAGGTTTTTTAGGTAATAGATTTACAAAGTCCTGTATGAAAGAATCAAGAATTTGATTTTTACGAGATGCCATCTTTCTTTTCCTCTAATTTCTCTCTCTCATTCTTCTTCTCTCCCTCTCTCTCTTATATATATATATATATATATATATATATATATATATATATATATATATATATATATATAACTCTCTTCCCTTCTCTCTATCTCTCTATTTCTACCTCTCTCTCTCTCTCTCTCTCTCTCTCTCTCTCTCTCTCTCTCTCTCTCTCTCTCTCTCTCCCTCTTCTTTGGCATTTACGCATTCGAATATTTAGTAACAATATAACAATATAAGCACATAACTTCATACACTGAGATGATAGTGAATGCACCAAAAATCTATCTTGAACAAGGTTTGGTTTGGTTTGGTTTGGTTTTATGGCATATCAACCGTTACAGAATATTTTATGACAAATCCTTTTATATATATATATATATATATATATATATATATATATATATATATATATATATATGATCAAATTTATTTCAAAAAATTCAGTTTAGCATTAGTAGGCTGTTAAAATGTAAAAATAGTTCTATTTCAAACTATTCTGTCTAGTCAACAATTTTAAATGTTTCCAAGTTTTGCTATCTATCACTAACAATTCAATTAAACATCAGTCATTTATTTACACACAGTTAAATTTCAAAACAGTTCTATTTCAAGCAGTTTAGTTTAGCACACGCACACAGTTTAGTTCTATTTGATCCATAGGTAGGACCCTATCAGGTGCTACCACACAGGGCTAGAGTGTACCTGGGAGCTAAGGCAATAAAAAGGTTCTCCGCATTCCCCAAAGCTCCAACATTAATAGAGCTTCACCATCAGATTGTTTAGCGTCATATCCATTGGAGGAGTCTTATCCATCTGCAAGGATACAGTCGGTGTATTCTACTGGGCCAATCTAAAACAAGGAAGTAAGACAACCTTATGATGATATTACCTTTCATATAAATTATATCATTTCATTATAAAATGTTATGAAATTTATATTTATGTATGCATTTATTTTAGACTGTTTAGATCTCTTTATCTATGGTCATATGTTGTGCAAACGACATCAATGTATTTCTTTTTGTAGATGCTTTTAGCATTTGCAAAAAGAAATACATTGATGTCGTCTATATGTTATTCCAAGAAAGTCAACAAAATGTTTTTTTACCTAAAGAAACAGAGTTAGACCTTGCTCTTTTCAGACTAATACTCTTGCTATCCCACGATATCGACAAGCATTCTTGGCTTGACCTGACCCGCATTTTCCATATTTGAGATTGATTACCCAGTACCAGGTTTCGATCCATTATTCATTTTCTCTGAGCGTGCTGAGGGAACGTATGAATTATTCATATGTACACGCATATATATATATATATATATATATATATATATATATATATATATATATATATATATATATATATTACAATATGTGAATCCTAATCTGTATGCAAATACATGTATTTGAAAATAAGTGCACGCGCGCGCGCGCACACACACACACACACGCACGCACGCACACACACACACACACACTCACACGTGTCTGTATATATATATATATATATATATATATATATATATATATATATATATATATATATAATGGTCCAAGGTAAGTAAATGATTAATTCTATGCAACGTAAGTTCTCAAAATTTCACTGAAATGACAAATATTAACAAGATATCATGTGAAAATAAGATATTATATGACCCGGACAATCGAATTTATTGAAAATTAAGATTTTATATTCTTTATTCAATGAAATATTCATAACAATTATCCTTAAAGAATAATGTTTCTTCTTATTAATCACATTAGATTTGTCAGAAAAAATAAAAATAAATTAACATCCTCATATATTTATGCCTCCTCCATTAATTTCGTAGTGAAAATAGTTTTTGGTTTGATTCTTTAAACAAAAATCTAAATAGGATTCTTATTTCTACGTACATCATTTCCTGTATTTCTACTGAATATTATATTGATAATTGCTTGATGCTCGCTTCATAACCTGATACACTAACAATTTCTTGTAGCTCGTCTTAGTTTACTTGTCACTTGATATTGAAAACTTAATTGTTAAAAGTCTACTGGTCACTTGATTCAAATTAACTTTTTAATTGACTATATATATATATATATATATATATATATATATATATATATATATATACTGATAGATCGATAGATCGATAGATCTAAAGAAATATTAAAACCTAATGATAATGTAGAAATGAATTAATATAGATGTTAAGTAGATGGTATACACAGATATACACATACGCACGCGCGAACGCGCGCGCACACACACACACACACACACACACACACACACACACACACACACACACACACACACACACACACACACACACATATATATATATATATATATATATATATATATATATATATATATATATATATATATATCATTACATATAAGTTTTTCATTATACAACATTTCACTCTCGTCTTACGAAGCTTCAGAGCCAAAAGATGTACCATAGACCAAATTGTCCACTTAAAAACCTTAATCATGAAAAGCATTCATCAAGAAGAAATATCTGGTTGCAGTCCTCTTTGACTTTGAAAAAGCCTATAACTCGTCACGGCCATATGGTATACATGAAGATCTCAAAGACTTTGGCCGTCAAGACAGATTCCTCATTTTCATAAAACACCTTCTAGAAGACCGGACCTTCTAAACACAAATAGAAAATAACTCTCCTATCCAAAACCACCAAAAATAGGTGCGCCTTAGGGTAGTATCCTATCTGTCATCCTTTTCATGATTAAAATTCATAAAATAGCAACCTACCTCTTTCCCAAAATCAAGGGATCATTATATGTCACCGACTTCTTCATTTGTTACATTTAAAAAATATGGCTACCATAGAAAGAAAAATGCAACAATGCATTAACAAGATATCAAATGCACCATGAAAAATGGTTTTAAAATCTCCAATAACAAAACCAAATGCATGCACTTCTACCAAATCTTCAAAATGCATAATCAACCTACTCTAGCACTAAATTGTACTGAAATAACTGTAACCCATCAATACAAAATCTTAGACATTACTCTTAACCCAGCTCTATCCTTAATCCCCCATATCAAACGAGTGAGGATCAAATGCAACCAGACTCCGGAAAACCCTACCCCACATAAACTGGGATGTTGACAAAAAAACTTTAATCAAACTATACAGATGTCTAATACGATCAAAACTTGATTACAGCTGCTTCATTAATGGAGCATCCAGAAAATCCCCCCTCCGACAACTTGAAACCTTTCACCACCAGCGACTCTCTATTGCCCTCGGAGCTTTTATTACTTCTCCAAATGAAAGCATATACATAGAAGCCAGTGAACCCCCACGTTCCTTGAGAATATGTAACTTCAAAACTATACTAAACTCATCTCATGCCCTCAAAATCCTTCCTATAACTGAATCATAGAAATAAGATACAAAAACCTCTTTGAAAATAAAGCAAAGACTATCAAACCTGTCAATCAAAGAATCTAAAACCTAAATGAAATCAAAATCAATCCCAAAATAATACCTGATAGAATTCTCCATGGACCATAATTCTACCAATAGTAAAACTAGAACTAACCAAGCAATCCAAAACCATAACACAATCCATCACTTTACAAGGGAAATTCTCCAACATCCAAAGCAACTTCCCAGATCATCATCACATCTATACAGATGGGTCTAAACAGAAAATGAATTGGTTGTATTGCTGTCTTACAAAATCAAGAACTTCGAAAACGTCTTTCAAATGAATCCTCAATCTATAGGGCAGAAGTTACAGCTATTGACTTAGTCATGAGCATTATAGCTAACCACAAATCCTCTAAATTTATCATCCACTCCAAATCAGTGTTCCAAACTCCACAAAACAAAAATACATCAACTCTTCTTATAACAAGAAAAAAAAGAAAACACTCTTTCCAAGAATAATAGCATCATTATTATATGGGTACTAAGCCACATTGGTATACAGGGAAATGAAAGAGCAGACAAAGCTTCTAAAATAAAAATAAATGATTCCATACACCGACCAAAAACCAATCATTAACAAATTTATACTCAAGAAATAGCAAAAATCTTGAGATGATCAAACACTGAACTAGCTCCACCGTATACAAGATATTATAGGTGAGTAGCCGGCAAGCTCCAGACGAAATAGAAAAAAGAAATAACTCTTCCAAGTTCAACCAATCTTAGGAGAGTGGAGATCATCATCGATAAAATCAAGAAGAGAACAAGTCGTTTTATCCCGATTACGAATTGGTCATATTAGGCTTACTCACTCTTTCATTCTGAAACAGGAACCACAACCATAGAGTTTGACCTGTCAGACAACTTGCAAGCTTAAACACATTCTTATAGAATGCAGAGCTTTCGCTGTTATCAGAAAGCGATTTTTCAAAGTAAATAGCTTAACCGATCTGTTCGAGAACGTCAAAGTAGATGAGGTTCTGTTCTTTTTGAGAGAGACAGCGTTGTACCAAAAATATGACGACTTAAAACTGGTTAATTTTGTGTAAACGAATGAAATCCTGCTAATAATTTTTTTTTACCTACTTAAGTATTCGTTTAGAAATCTTTGGTTGAATATATATATATATATATATATATATATATATATATATATATATATATATATATATATATATATAGAGAGAGAGAGAGAGAGAGAGAGAGAGGGGGAGGAAGAGACAGCCAGAATTTGGCCTTAAATAACCTACAAGGGTTGATATTAAATAAAACCCAAACAACCAACTTAGATATATTTACTAAAATTACATGAAATTACCTTGAAATATTAGTAACCACCCCAAACATGACGTGAACCAGGTGTTTGGTTTTCATCAATATGAATAGGAATCTCTATTCAGATTGATATTCAAACTCTCTGAAATTTTCGTATTGGGGCTTTTGCAGTTTCCAAATTTCTGGTGGAATGAATTATTTCATGGTGCTGCTTTCAACTCTCAACTGATTAAAGTTCGTTGCACAGAAGACAAAACCAGAAACAAATAATATGCATGCACAAAATTGATAATTTGAAATAGTGATAAGTTGCAAATCACTATATATATATATATATATATATATATATATATATATATATATATATATATATATATATATATATATATATATATATATATATACTTGGGAAATTGTCATGTATAATTGTCCGGTGCAATTACTCATCCAGAATATTTTACTAGAATTTCGAAAAATGAAAATAAATAAATAGATGAATAAACAATCTCTGATCATTAAGCAATTTCCAGCAACTTACCCTGTTGTAATGTTATTTTAGTTTTGTTTCTTTTTAGCATGCTGAGTTATTTTCCCTTCATACATGTTTTACTGTAATTATACTGGATGACTCTGTTTTGATCTAATCTTACCGCGTCTTAGAAGTCAAGAAACCGGTACGTTTTTATGAATATGAGATGATTCCTGATGTATCTGCGGAGAATTAATCTTTGTTCTTTGAGAATAGTATCTTAAATTCTGAAGTATATTTCAGATAGCTTTGATGTACATTAATGATATGGCTTCCTTCAAATCTTTTTTGGCCTCCTAATCATTTTCCGTACTCTGTTAACTGTCGTACAAATCGACACCTCGGAGTCAAACGATTGAATAAAACATTAGAATGTCATCGACAAGTTGTACCTAAGACAATGTAAATAAGAATATTTAGTTGGTAAATGATATCGTATAACCCAGTACATTACTATGTAGCGAGATAATAAGTTCTCGGATGCTTCGAGAAAACTCTTTTATATGAACATGAGAAATCTCCAGTATCTTCATCTGGCAAGTGTGTGTGTGTGTGTGTGTGTGTGCATGCTTAGGTAGCACTTCTTTGTTTGTACATATTTAAAGCAACAATTTTTAGGTACATAATTTTTTAAAAATCAGTGTATGAGAGAACTGTCAATACGTTTTTCCTCGTGTGCTCTCCGGGTTATTTAATAAAAAACACGGCTTTGACATACATATATTAGTATGCTAAAATAATTATGATTTACACTCAAAAAGACGGTGTATCTATTGGGTCAGTTCTGGGCCCAGTCTTCAGTAATTTCTTTATGTCCAACCTTGAAAATAAAATATTCAATTGCGTTAAAAAAAACCTTCAATATACCTTAGATATGTCGACAATATACTTATTCTCGCTAATGATACTAATGAAATTAACATACTACAAGACACTTTCCGAAATAATTCAGTTTTTATCTTTACTCATGAACTAAACAAAAACAATAAATTTTCCTTTTTAGATTGAAATAACAATAATAATAGCTTCACTAACTTGACTTACAAAAACCCCACTTATAACACCTCCTGTACCCTCAACTTTAAAAGTGAATGCCCCTTCCGATATAAAAAAGCAATTAATAATAATTGAATATCCCGTGCAAAACTAATCTTCCCCCACCAAGAAAATATTTAATAAAGAATTAAAAAATTTAAAACAAACTTTCATCAATAATGGATTTCCTAACGATATTGTTGATGAACAAATTAAACGTACAATTAGAAATTTTCGTCAACACTCCACCCAATAAACAAACATTTATCAAACATTTTTACCGCAACCAAATGTTCTACAGTTATAAATTAGAGGAAAATATTTTAAAAACATTGATTTATAAAACATACTCCCCACTAATCCTTATAACAAATATACTAAAATAAATTCAAAGCCTCCAACTTAGTTATTAACAATAATTCCCCCCCCCCTTTCAATCAGGGTTTTGCCAAAAAACGTTATATATAAATTTAAATATACTTTTGGAGATTGTATCTCTGAAAATAACAATATATACGCTGGTTAAACCTCAACTACCCCAACTGGCCATTGGCCTCATTGATGGAGTGTTCGCCAATGGTTCGAGAGATTGGGGTTCAATCCCAGGTCGAGTCATACCAAAAACTCAAAAAATGGTACTTAATGCCGCCTTGCTCAACATTCAGCATTTTAAAGTAAGGATCAAGGATAAAGTGAAGCAATCCAGAGAATGGAGTAGCCCCCTTCCCTACACCTTGGTGTGGTAGCTATTGAAAAGGAAGCCTTCGGGTCACCCTCAACTAAGGTCAACAACTTTACTTTATCTAAACGACTCACTATGCATATCTCTGATACAGTTCAATAGTACAACATTTTAAAAAAATCGTGCCCAAAAATTGAGTTTCGGAAAATTCTTCTCAACAAATTTAGAACAACAAATTAACAAGGAAAAATTACAGATTCTCGAAGCGTTCCGCATCAGAAAGAAACTACCTAAACTCAACAGAATTAATTTCGAATCCAGTACTAATGTACTTAAAAGTCTTTAGCAACTGCTACAACTTATAGAATCAGTTTGAAAATAAACGTGACAACATATATAAATGATAAACGATCAATACTTATAAAGTAGTAATGTACGTGCAAAGGTCAAATCGCTTTGCAATATACACACCCTTTATGATGACCCAAGATCGGACAGAAAGTACTTGGAAACCAATTAAGTATGGAACGTTTATTGACAAATTCCCACAGACTACCATAAAATCGATGCAGTGATTCGAAAGGATAGATACAAAAAAGTGTAGATAAAGAATGTCTACATTGTTTAATCAAATAAATGTGTATATTTACGAACCCCTCCGCTCGGGCAGGATATGACACAAGGTCAATTTTTAAGCGGAGTCAACCAGGTTTGAATTCGGAGCTTCCCTTCTCCTAGACTAGTTGCCTCTCCAAGGCTGAAGAACCTAGTCTGTCCTACTATTTACCCATAGCTGGAGGGAGAATAATTGGATTCATACCATTCCCAAGGGTATTAGTGCTATGTGAAATGAAATCAGTCTCGTCCAGGATTTGAACTCGTGTCGCCGTGTCCAAATATATATATATATATATATATATATATATATATATATATATAGTCATATATATAGTCATCCAGAGACAGACTGTCTCGTTGTATCATAACACTTCAGAGTGGCTAGACACGCGAGATTCTCAAAGTTGGAATCGAAACCTGGCCGACTTATACGCCCACCGAAGATTTTACCGCACAGCCATGAGTAAACTAGTGTAAACGAAGTGTAAACGCTTATCTATGACTTTAGTTTTGTTGACATATATACCCGCTTAACGGCTACGTTGAGATCAATTCATTCGAAGAGCCTTGCCTCACGCGAGTGGCAATCGTTTCTTCCTTCGCAAGAGAGCTCAACCCAACGTGAGTGAGGGGGCATATATTGTCAACCACAGATGGACTGTTTCGTTATATATATATATGTATACCTTTATTTCCGATATACAGATCTCTAATTATAATTTAATCTTGAATATCATTGTATTACTTAACAGTTTTTATGCATTGTGCTTTTTCCTTTTCTTTTTTTTTTTTTACTTTCATTGCTTTGTTATTACACATGATCAAAACTTCGAAAATAAATTAATGATTAACTTTTAGGGAAAAAATAATGGCTTTTATATATTTGAATGATTTATTAAAAATTGAGTAAAGTCTTTAAATAGAATTAATTATATTTTATCTATTTACTAAATATCACCTTGTTAGAAGGAAGGCTACATAGTTCATATAGTTTGAATAAAATCTATTTTTTAATAAGCTAATAAAAACGCAAAAAATGTCTCACTGAAAAATAGTCACGTGGAAACGACAATCAGCACTCATAAAAAAAAGAAAGTAGATTTTTATTGCTAAAATCATACGGCAAATTCATTAGTTTCATTTATTTTAAAGAAAGAAAAATATTTTAAAATTAACCTCAAATCTTCACTAGAAGCACACGCACAATTTCTCACATTAAAGATGAGAATCTCATTAATTTCTGATGTGTGTTGGGATCTGCTTAGAGTGAAAGCATGAAACACGGTCTAACTACCTGCAACTTTTTATTTCATGTATAAAACTATAAAGTTTTATCTTCGACTCATTTTTTTTTATTTTTATTTAATTGATTGTTTAGCGGCGACTTTGTGTCTGCGAACTCGAAGATTTTCCCCCTGTGGAATCTCCTTTGTTAGATTTTATGGCAGTGAAAAATCTCACAGACATTCGAGTTGCAATTATGCCACTGATGCACACAGGGGCCAGACGGACTTGACAAAATGGGAGAAACAAAAAAAGGAGCGGCCGGGACACCAAAGACGGAAACAGTCATATGAGTTTACAGACAAAAAAAAAAAACGAAGAAAAATACAGATATACATTAATTCTTTCTTTCTTTCTTTCTTTCTTTCTTTCTTTCTTTCTTTCTTTCTTTCTTTATCTCTCTCTCTGTCGGTCTCTCTTTCTCTCTAATACACACACAAACACACATACACACATGCATATGCAAATATATGTGTTTGCGTGTGTGTGTATGCGCATGTGTGCGTATTACATGTTTGTGTATGTGTGTAGGAATAAATTTCTTTGCATGTCTATCAGTATGTATACAGTCAAACATATTCACATAAATTGACATATTTTCGTTACTTGTACACAAAATGTATGTACTCACATATATGTGCAGAAAGTACGCACACAAAAGCGCATAAACACACACATACAATATATACAGGGAAAGACAAGCATACACACACACACTAGCACTATAACTCTGATGGAGTTTTCTAACGATTACGTTTCAAATATATATATAATCGGGACAATTTTGGTAAATTCATCCACCAATTCCCACCTGAAACCAAGGCACTTATCAGGAAACTCGAAAGGATCTTAAATCATACAGATAAAATATGTCTTTACTATTAAATGAAACATGCTTAAATGAACGACTGCTGCCAAACTACACACACACGCACACACACACATATATATATATTATCATCCATGGACAGACTGTTTCATTGTATTACAGGGTGGCAAGACACGTAGGACGCTTCAACCTGCTCAACTTTACGTTAGACTTATTATCATACCGCTCAACCACCAGTCAAAATACGTCAGCTCGGGAATTATAAGGCATTATGTAGTCGCTTTCGTTTGTTTACATTTTGCCCCACCGGATACCAGAGTGCTCAATTCATTCGAAGAGCTTTTGCATTACGGGAGTGGTAGCCGTTAATTCGTTCACTTGAGCGCTCAACTCCAGGGAGGGGGACGTTTATATTGTCATCCACAGGACAAATTGTTTCGTTGTATCCCAACTCTCCAGCGTGGCTAGATACTCTACGATATACCTTAGAGGATATTCTTCACCTGACGATCGGGGCGCTGGAGTTTGGGACACAGAGTTTTCGTTCTTATTGGAACCGACTCTTCTCGTACTTTTTTATGGTTCGATTTGCTTCTATTTGCGCTATTCTTGTCTCTCTTGTGTCTCTATTCACCAAAAGAAGAGAACCCGAAAACCCAGTTTCTGTTATTGGGTTTTACGTGAGCAGCAAGTCTGACCAGCCCCTGCACTCACTTATCTAACCAATCGACTCTTTTTAATTTCGGCAATTTTTGGTTAATTATTGTTTTCAATCTGGCGTACAAGAACAAGCATTTCTTGTTACACCTTTTTGCCTACAGGACGAGATTTTCAACTTTATCAACTCCCCTCCCGTCTTGCGGCAAGCTTTTTTTATGAATTATCAATTCGCACCCTGCAACCACTCACTTTCTTTCATGATTAATTTCAAAATAAAAGGCGTTGATGTTTGTGAATAAAAACTATAATAATATATTTTCTACATTTTTCATTTAATTTGAGATTTGAGTTAAAGAATATCATAAATACTTTTTAGTAATCTATATCAATCGATATGGGAACTGAGTGTACTTTGATTGGATAAAGAGATGGTTCTATGACCAAAATAAGTTTTTGTTTTATTTATTTATTAAACGGCATATGGATGATTGATGATGAAATTTGATTCGTTTTTAGATATCTGATTCCTATCATAACTCTACTTTCAATGTTACATTTTCTAAATTGCACTTTTTTATTTATTTATAATCATTTGTTTTCTTGCAGTTATGATTTCACATATTATTATCCGATATAAAGATTTTCAGTTACATTTGGCCAACAGATGAGGCCAGGTACGCACCATCAGGTGAAATCTAGTGTTATACCTAAGACTATTCTTGTCATCTTTAACAAGTTGATTGAATATTCTCAATCACTTCTTATATTTTTCCTCGCGTTACGTTGCTCTCGAAAATACCTGAACGTTTCTATGAAGAACTTAGGAATGTCTCTCGGTAATCGGGTTGGATGCTTGATAAGAAGATTTTGCTCCAGAAGAAGATGCTTAAATTAATAACACCCTTACTGAAATAGTGAGAATATATACTTTCATATGCTTACCAAAACTCTAGAAAAAACATTTTTAAATCGGTCAGGAAAAATAAAGAGCCAATGGAGAAGAATATCTCAATCTTAAATTTCTAAATGACGATTACAGAAGAGATTAAACATATTGAAAAGAGAGAGATGAAATGAATATCAGAACAGTGTTAATATATGCAGTTTTATTAGGAGATAAACATTGTGAAACATACTCGTGTGAATCGTTAAATATCGGTTAAAGTAAATGGAGGAAGCGCTGATATATTCCTTAATGAAGGAATAACAGCCTCAAAGGCTCTTTCTTATGTATTTGGGTAACAGCAATTGAAAATGAAGTTGAAGGAATTACTTTGTTGAGTATCTGCTATCATAACCAAAGAATTAATCATTCTTTTTACGCTTCCTCTTCGAGCTAAATATCTTGTAGAAAAGAGCTCATCAGATGCATGTCACGATGGTTGATAAGTAAGAGTAATTGAGTAAAAGAATTGGTTAAATAGTTCTCGAGCTTGAAACTCTGTTGCATCAATTGTCAAACTTATGAGGATCAAGTCATCACACATACCCACGCACGCACACTGACACGCACACACACACACACACACGTATATATATATATAAATATATATATATATATATATATATATATATATATATATGCATGCTTTCATGGTGTATTGGTTACCGTCAAAGGAAACGAACACAGTGACTCATGTTAAAATCCTGGAGGATGTTATTTCACTATGACCATGGCATGGCAACCAGTCTAGGAGAAGGCAAACTCTGAATTCAAACCTATTAAATTCTGCTTAATAATTGACCTTGCGTTGCGTCCTTTTGGTCCAGAGAAGTTGGTATATATATATATATATATATATATATATATATATATATATATAATTCTATAGTATTGTATTAGTTTATAGGGCTATTGCAATGCGAAATAATAATTGTTTGAGTCTAATTAATTTCAAAATAAAAACTTCGTCCCCAGAGACATTTTTAAAATGAATACGATGTTGGATCTTCAAATTTTTTAGACTCAAATAATTATTATTTTGCATTGCAATAACCCTCTGAATTAATACAATAATCAATAAAACAATAATTTGTGCAATTCTTCAATGAAATTACAAAATACTTATATATATATATATATATATATATATATATATATATATATATATATATATATATAAGAAATAAGGATATATAATTTTTTATTAATTAAGCTGAATCTGATACAAATTATTATTTGTAATGTTATTCGTGGAGTTGGACTCAATACAATAGTTATTAATTTCTTGAATTATTTTGAAAATAACACTACAAAGAAAAGCGCATACACGCGCACGCGCGTGCACACACACACACACACACACACACACACACACACACACAATCTTTCTTTCTCACTTACTACATACAGACACACATATACAGAAAAAAATAACGGTCATAAGTAAAATTTGAAATGACGTCATGTTTTCCCAGCGTCATCAGTATGAAATTCTGGATCGCAATCTTGATTAAAAAACGCCGTTTTGATTTTTAAAAAATCATAATTTATTATAACGACAGTGAATTGAAAGTTCTTTGATTTAGTTATCTCTGTAGTCAATTTACGTGTTGATTTTTCTTATTAAATACTAAGAATATTCGGAATACCATAAGACATTTGAGTGTATAAATCTTTAAGATTTTGAAAAGCAACATCCTTTCTTGCAGAAAAAAATTCTTCCCTGATACTTGACCTTGGACGAAGCAAGTCAATCTAATTTCGTAGATTCTTTCTTATATATTATGTGTGTGTGTGTGTGTGTGTGTGTGTGTGTGTGTGTGTGTGTGTGTGTGTGTGTGTGTGTTAGTTTGTGAGTGTGTGTCTGTGTTCCTCTATATAAATACATCTATATCTGCATGTAGAGACGTATGCATATATATGTGTGTGCGTGTGCGCACGCGCGCGTGTGTGTATGTGAGAGAGAGAGAGAGAGAGAGAAAGAAAGAGAGAGAGAGAGAGAGAGAATGCTTAAGAGGTTTGGTGAAGCAGGTAGAATATTATTAGTTTTATTATTTTCTTTAGGTTTTCTTCTTTTTTTCCCCCTTTTCGCACACCATTATGCTCATTCCACCCCACCAAACACCTGCTGCAAAGATTCATGGGAAAAGGCATTCACACTGCATCAGCGTGGCGCGTGCTAGATCTCACCGCACAAAGAACGAGATGTGATTTCCATGTCGATCTTTTGCAAACATCGTGGGTAGATGTACACTTTTATGAGCAAGACGTCTCAATTGTTTAACTTGATTTATTTTTCTCTTAGTCCTTAAATTATTATTGTTATTATTATTATTGAAGAAGAAAGATCCGCCGCTTCACTAAAGTAGTTATTGATGATGTTTAACTTACTATTCTTCTGTATTATCATTATTTAATTGAAGAGATCAAAGCTTTAGAGACGCTTTCCTATTCATAGTAGCTATGACCCTGTTAAGACTATTTATTATTTGCTCTAATCATTATTAATGGAATCTTTATTTTTATCCATACATTTCAATCTGTTTTGATATTCATCAGATAATGATATGGAAAAAAGAAATGTTAAATTTTAAGAAAAAAATTATTTGGGAACATTGCAACTGCTTCTGAGGTTGTTATGGCAACATAATTTCACTTCACACACAATGATAATTTGAAATCCTTTGATTATTTAATTGCTTAAATAACGACCATAAGCACAAAATTTCACAGGGTTTTCGTTTCCCATTATTTCAAGTTTTATAAGCTCGGTGTTCCTTATTACGTTGCCCAAACGAAGTCCCTGGTAGTTGTAACGTTCTTTCAAAGTAAAAATTAAATCTAAATTAACATTCCATTAAACTAACAATAAAAACATAAACCCACCAAATTGATTTTCATGACTTTTTCTTTTCGATTCTGTCTGATATTTTATTCGTATATTTATTTTTAATCACTATAATAATGATTGAAAATAAATGCATGAATAAAATATCAGGCAGAATTAATACTTTTTTCTCAACCAATTTGTTTTATTGCTATTGATTAATGTAATTATACATACTCACCAGCTTAATCTGTTGTCACTGTGGGTCGAAACAAAATGAATGTCCTGAAACGTTTTTCAATTCTGGAAACTTTTTTCTAAATTTTTCCCAAAATCTTCAATCTGAGATGCATGCCAATAACCCGACAATATATTTTCACTTTGCAACAAACAGTTTCATTCTTGTTTGGATTGGTTAGGGTAAACCTAAAAAAATCCAGAGTATTTTATGCTCTATTTTTTTTTAAATTTTCGGCTTGTCCATATTGTTTATATTTAACGAGTTTTCACACTAGTTTTTATCTTAGTGGAGGTCAATTGATAATAAGTTTTCTTCACAATTCATGACTTACCCTAGGTCTACTTACTGATTTTAGGAATGTTCTCTAGATTGTTTCAGTTCTTTTTCTGGTTTCCAATTCTTTCAGTCTTCTGCAATGCTCTTCAAGGCCATTCCATGTATTCTACTTTATACTCCAAGGATCTATTATTGTTTCTTTTTTATTGCATATATATGTATAACCTCTCTACCAGAGGCAGAATTCAATACAAGGTCAATTTGTAAGTGGAATACAGCTGATTTAAATTCAGTCTTCCCTCTCTTAGATTGACTGCCGTGCTTAAACTAAAGAGCCCAGTCTACCCTACAATTTACCTATAACTGGAAATAGATTTACATTTTTTCTAAGGGTATTAGCGTGATGTGAAACGCAAACACCCCAGTCCAGAATTTGAACTTGGATTGTCAAATTCATTTCCCAAGACAATAACAATTAGATGCCACCCTTATCTACTGAAAGTAAATCGAAAGAGACAATGGTGTTGTTGAAGATAAAAGGGCCATGTGTTAGATTATAGAACAAAGACTACTCTGACTACCGCTATGATGTACCCTTCTCCCACTTCTATTTGACTGAAGCACGATTTATTATTGATCAAGACAAAATCGTGATGACTGACAAGAATTATGGTTCAATTAGAATTCTTTTAGTTGTCATAGGAATCATATAGAAATACATTTGTTGGAAACTGGTTGGGTTTAGTCATGCCAAAAGCAGTTCGTCTCCATATTATAAAGTGTGTCGATCAAAACGAATAAATGTTGCATGCAAGGTCCAAATATTTATTTATCTTTTCGCTTCCTTTCATTTCCACTCTGTGGTCGACAGAAAGGCAAAACCTACTTGGTGGCAAATTCTAATTTTTTCAAAGTCAATTGTTTTGGCCTTTTGCTAGGGTAAGATGATCTGTTTGAATGTCAATCCTAGAGAATATCATGTGTCCTATTCTCTATGATGGGTTCTGTTTGTGATTATTGGTCACATTTCATTTTCTTGAACAACGATTTTCGCTTAAAATATGATTGGTCATTCCGGAGTTGTTTCGTGCAACTATTAGAAAAAATCCTGTTTTTCTTTCAAGGTTTACTTTTCGTTACCATGTCCAGGTTTTCTCATGTGAGATTTCGTTAGTTTGTCGCTTTAAATATCTATATATTTGTTTTTCTTTCGATTTCTATTTCCTATTGTTTATCTGTTACTGTTATCATTATTATCATTATTATCTTACTTCTTGCGAGTTTTTAACCCCAGCGTTTGTTGATGGTTTTTCACATGAGTATGAGTGGCAACAAATCTCTTTAAGTCTCCAGGAATCTTCTCAGTATTCTGGCTGATTTCAACAATGCTGTTGTTTGGATTTTCTCGATTCGTCTCCGGTTTTCAATTCTTCACGCCCCCTTTCCAAGCCTTTGGGGCCCGTTCTAACCTTGCCAGTTACAACTGGTCTCACCATCACCCTCATGTTCTATAATTTTCTTAGTTCTCTGGCAAGATCCAAGTACCTCTCTCGCCTTTCGTTTTTTTTTTATTATCACTCCGTGATTCACTGGAATAACCAAACCCACAATACGCAAGTTCTCTTTTTTTTTGTTAATTATGACAATGTCTGGGATTAGGTGATCTGTTTGTATCTCAAAATCCCAGCGAATTTTATGAGTTTCATTCTCCAGGACGATTTGTGGTTTGTGCATATATCATTTAGTAATAAGGTCATACTTCAATTTGTGGCACAATTCCTAGTGGATCACCTTTCCTACCCAGTCGCATCTTGTTTTATACTTCTTTTGCACTAGTTTGCTAAACTCGATTATAATCATTTAAATCTTTTAGGAGTTTTTCACATCAGTGTTAGCTGATAGTTTTTCACTGGAGTTTGAGTAACAGAAAGTCTCCTTGTCTCCAGAACTCTCCTCCGTATTCTTGGATAGTCTCTACTTGTCCTCGTATTTTCAAGTCTTCAAGCCCCTTTACCAATCCCTTAGAGATTGTTTTAAGTGTACCAATTACAAATGGTACCATGGTCACACACTTTTTCCATAGTTTTTTTTCTCTAACAAGGTCTAGATATTTGTCTCTCTTTTCGTTTTCTTTTAATTTTTACACTGCAGTCCACCGGGACTGCAAACTCTATTATACGGCAGTTTCTCTTTTGTTTTAATTGACTATCACTTGGTCTCGTCATCTGGCCGAAATTAAATGATTTGTTTGTATCTCAAAATACAAGAAAACTTAGTGCATCTCATTCTCCCTGGCAGATTCCCGGTCGTGTGTATACCATTTGGTATTATAGTCAAATTTCAATTTCTTGCACAATTCCCAGTGGATCACCTTCCCCGCCTAGTTATGTCTAGTCTTATACTTATATTTGTCTATTCTTAAACTTATTTTTGCGTTAATTTGCTACATTCGCTTATTATATGATTGATCATTTCGTCTCTATCACCTCATAGCCTACATTTGCTATCATCTAGTATTCCAGTAAGTTTTTCACACCATTATTATTATCATTATTATCTCAGTATTTAAAAATATTAGTATCCTTATTTCCTTTGTCTTGTCATTATTATTTTGTCACGATTTAGGTTGTATGAGGATTTAGGACCTTTTTCACGATGTCTTCCACACAAAGCCATCAGCATACTTAACGTTCACACGCTTAATTGGTCAATATAACAAAGGCTAGTCTTCCAACTCCAACCCAGTAACAATGCAATGTATGTTTATAGCTCCTGTACAACTACTTACAGTTCTTGTCTTTGAAATCGAAGGCCTGGCTTTTTTCCAATTACAGTTATTTTATTTTATTTCTTGTTTATTTTTCAACGATGGTAGTTTGGAAACACCCATTTTAGCCTTTTAGTTATCACAATAACCCCATGGAATTACAACCACAACATTTAGTACATTTATTATATTCTAGAGGCACACTTAGAGTAATGGTTATCGTCGTAGGAAATGGAATTGGCGACTCAAGTTCAAGTCCTGGACGAGACCGCATTTTGCTTCCCGCTAATAACTAGGGAAAGGTATTAATCTAGCAATTCTACCCCAGCAATGACTAAAATGTAGAATAGACTGGGCTCATTTAGCTTTGGTAAGGCAGCTGTTCTGGAAGAAGAAAAGCTCTGAATTTAGACCACTTGAAAATTGACCTTGTGTCACATCCAGCTTGTGACAGAGCGTTTGGGTAAAGACATACTTTTATTGCATAAGTGTAAAATTTAGAGGCCGTAGACGTTTATGATTATATCTATCTCGACTTCCGCTTTGTTAGATGGAATTGAAGAATTCGTCGACTGTACTTCTGTTGAGGGATAAGACATCTCAACGCGGCCACCGAATGCTTGTAACGGGACCCTGATGACTGAGCTGTCCGTGACTTTGTACCCAAAGTACTCATGAACCTACAAGGCTCACTTTGACTCTTACTGGGCTAGACGGGCAGTCAAAGAGGCACGATTCGATCAATCAGATCATGTCAAGCCCAAACAGCGATTATCTCGACCGTCTTCTTCAAATTGCTCTTATGGCAGTGTGTAAATAAATCATTATTATTAAACAGAATTATTAGTATTAGATAGCAATTCTTGAAACTATTCGCTTATGAATCACACACACACACACACACACACACACATACACACACACACACACACATATATATATATATATATTTGTATATATTTATGTGTGTGTGTGTGTGTGTGTGTGTGTGTGTGTGTGTGTGTGTGTGTGTGTGTATATCAGGAATTGGTATTCATTAACCCACCAGGGTTAATATGCCATAAACACGAACCAACCGACTAAATATCCTGAGAGATAGTTGTTTTAAATTTGCAGGTAGGTGTTCGTTATAGGTTTTTAGGATGGAGGTGCTAGATGTGTAAACTTATACCTAAGTCTGAAAAGGTTTGCAGCCTTGAGCCTGGCCAAATTAAATTCAATGAAAAATTAAATATCTTTATAAGATTTGGCTTCTCTAAATTTTGTAGCATTTTATCGTACTTAGTGAAAATTAGTTAAAATCTACCTGATATGAAATTGTGATTAAATAAATCATCTCGTAAATGGTTATAAATGTAAGCAATTCAATCTTTTCAGGGCTTTTTGATCTTGTAGTTCTGTAGATTATAAAATTAATGTAGATTTTGCCGGCTAAATATTTGATATGATAAAACATTACTATTGTTTTGAGTTTTGAGTGTTGTTTAACGGGCATCTTGAAGAAAGTTGAGGAGTCGAAGACATAAAGATGAGATGATAAGATGGCAAGATAGGTTGTTCATTTAGGAAGGAGAAAACAAGCCCGTGGTTTTTCTAAGAAATCCCACTCATCATTTCTACTGCTTTACAAGATCTTTTTGGACTGGCCTCATATAGAGAAATATGTTCAGTCGATCAGCATACATCCATTATTATAGCCCACCCTTAATTGAGTGTGATTTTGCTCATTCCCGAAATTTAAGTGATTAGTTGTCGCTCCCTTGGTAACTACCTGACAGACTCATTCAAAAAATCCCTTTGTCTCATTTCTGGACGCCTTAAGCAACTACGCCAAGAGTTCTCTTTATTCATTTTTGGTTGTCGGTCACACATACGAAAATTGCTGGTTGTGAGATGATGCTACTACATAACTTGAGACTATGTGCTGGATAAACTTTAGGAAATACTTATTCATAGCTTCTCTTTTGCGGATGCAATATTCATCAGTAGAATGAACCTCTTAGTTGAATCAATGTAAGAAAAATTATTTATTTTTTGTAACAACATATTTTCTCCACGGTAAAATATGTGAATCAAATTTTATGACTGATCAGTCTCAATCTATTGTTAGCTGTTGTTTGCCAAGTCTGTGAGAGCCGTTCAAAGATTTACGAGAATTGATCTGATGATATTCAACTATTACAATTATACAATGACCGAATATGTCCCTACACTGCCGTTGATGGTAATGATCTATCCCAAGATTACGATCGGAGAACATGAAAACTAACAAAAACATTAATGAGATGAAAAGGAAAACTAATAAAAAACTGGCAAATCATCAACAACAGGATCAAGTCGTACTGATAGCACGGAGTTCCCTGACGTTTGTTATCTATCCCTATATCCATGGTTCCTGGCAGGTCCTCTAAAATGTAACCTGTGCTCTACAAGAATTGATGTAAATCTTTTGCTAATTGGCCAACGTCCTTGAATAAGTGGCAAGCCTCTAAAATTTGTTTACCAATTCACATTCCTAGCCAGCAACATTTCATCAACTGAAAGTAATATCTACGTATACCTAGCGAAGGCTAGGTATACGTAAATAAACAAAACAATAAATTGCAAAATAAATAAATTGCAAAATAAAAATAAATAAATAAATTGCAAAATTAGCAAAACAGAGCCAGAATAAAATCGAAAATATTAAGTTAAAAATTTTCGTAAATAAAATTAAATAGAGCTATTAAAAATGCGAATACTTCAATTTTCATGCCACAAAAACATGTTAATATTTCTTTATTGCAGTTTCGTGATATTTGTGTTCTTACAATATGAAACTTTTAGTAACGATATTTGTTTTGTTTTGTGAACTAATATATATATATATATATATATATATATATATATATATATATATATATATATTACAATCTGTATTTTTTAATACAATATCTCGTCTGCTGACCGCAGTCATGTTTTCTTGGAGACTTGAGAGATGACCCTCACTCAAAAGTCACCGTTGGCATAACAATGACACAGAAGAAACTCTGTTCTCAAGCTGAATTTTACCACCCTACTCACAGTCATTTACAAATAATATGTTTACATTGGATTCGTCTGTCAGATTTGTATGCATAATAAGGTGAGGGGAAGGAAGCGCCTCTCATATTTCTATTCCATCGTACGTTCTGTGTACAACACCACTTCCATCGTACCTCTTGCTTTTACTCGGAGATTTTAGAAGTATACGAATGTATTGACTTAGAATGATTTATATTTTTACTATCATTTACTCCAAAATATTGGGCCTCTCCGAAAAATAAGTATTCGATTTTAGTAATTATGAAAAATATTATTACATCATCTATTTTCAAGATTAATTTATTTCACAGGCATTTATCTAGACCCTCTCTTATTCCAAATTTGGTTATCAGATTCCTTTTATTATTATATCTCATTTACAACAAGACATAAACAGAAATTAAAAAAAAAATAGACATAGTTACTTATCAACATAATGCACCTCCCTTAAACTATGCTCTGTAGCATGGAGTCTATAACCATATGTTTTCGTTACGTTTGTATATCATATTCAAGTGCTGTACATAAATAAGTTTTGTTTATTGTGTGGCTTGGAATTCAGGGAGATCTTCAATATGTCATAAGGATGTTTAAATTTAATGAATATTTGAGTCCGAGGAATAGTTGGAAAACCACGAAGTATGCCTGGAATAATGTTTACTTCACATGATAGATAAGGTGTGTTACAAAAATCACCCGGTAATGAGGTTCCTGTCCAGGAACTTTAGTGAGTGTAGAGTCAGCCAATTAATGAAATTACTCCCAGGTCCTCTTTAACTCGGAGTTATGTCCCATCACTAGGTTAAATAGTTCTTTGAAAATTATTAGTATTACACATTATTGAATAAGAATTGCTATTTGAAACTATGAATTTTACGAAGGATTATTATTATTATCATTTGTTACTTTGAACCATATTATTGTTTGGAGTTTTTGAAAACATCTACTTGCTTTTTTGATTGATTTTGACATTAAATGACCTAACTAGAGTTGACATGCAATAAAACTATCTCATGCAGGGACTGAACCCCCACAAGAAATCAAAGTATCCTTTTATCCTCCTATAACATAATGTATTAACATCTTTTATATTACCACAAAAATCATGCAAATCTTTTCAATCCACAAACTCGACCATTTTTTAGAAAGAACGGGATTCTTTAGAGCAATCTTCCACGAAACCACTTGCCGAGTGGCCAGGAGTTAAGCATCACCAGCATTGAGTCTGAATGTGAATGGATGCAGTATTTCCCTTCAATGGGTATATTTCCTTTTGTCAATCACCAGCAGACCAGTTCTTGCATTAATACGAGTCGCCTACGGCTTTCACGTGCCGGTGACTTCCGCCAGGAATTCATATATTCCTTGAATAGCTATACTAATGTTACTCGGAAAAACCTAAAGCAGTTGCCATTTTCGAGATATAGTGACCCATCTTTGCTGCCAAAACATTTACCTCGTGTTCAAACGCTATTAAATACTGACAGCGGCCCAGGGTATGGATTAGAGTAAGGGTTAGGGTTACACTTACGCTTAGGATTAGGTTTAGTTTTAGGTTTATGGTGATGGTTAGGATTAACGTTAGTTTTAGGAATACGATTAGGGTTAGGGTCAGTATTGGATAAAGGGCTAGGATTAGAGTTAGTTATAGGTTAGAGTTAAAGTTATAGCTAGGGTTAGGGTTAGGTTTACGGTTACAAGTATTGATAAGGTTAGGGTTAGGGAAATTTTTAAGTTTACGATTTAGGTTAGTTTCATTTTAATAACTAGAGTTAGTGTTACAATTACATTTATTGGTAGGGTGAGTTAGGTTTATGGTTAGAGTTAAGATTAAGACAGTCAATGTTAGTTTTTGGTTTAAGGTTATAGTTGGGGTTACAGCTACGATTAAGTTTAGTTTTAGCTTTAGTTTTAGGATAAAACTTACGGTTTAGGTTAGGGTTAATTTTAGGATTACGGCTGGAGCAAGGGTTTGGGTTAGCGTTGCGTTTAAGATTAGGTTTAAGGTTAAGGTTAGTTTTAGTTTTAGAGTTAGGGTTAGGTGGCTTGACTTTAAAAACCTTGTCGATCCCGTTTGCATCCCACATAATGTTATTACCCGTGAGAAGTGTATGGATCAAATTATTCTCCTACAATCTATGGTTAAATAGTTGGCTAAACGGATTTTGGCCTTGATTTTGCTATTAGAAGAGAAACGCCAAACGAATTGTTCTCCACTTTAAAATTGGCCTTATATCGCATCCTGCTCGTAGCGAAGAAGTTAGATAATTTCGCAAATGCACATATACACACATATATATAGGGGTACTATGTGCACGTAAGCGTGTCTGTGTGTAAAAATGCACACACACATACATGTATGTATACATATATTTACCAACCCCTTCACACGAGCAAGATTCAACAAAAGGTAAATTCTTAAGCTGAGTTTAACAGTTTCAAAATTCAGAGTTTTCCTTATCCGTTTTTCATATCAAGTTTGATGAGTCTCGTCTCCTCATCTATTCACCCTTAGCTGGAGTGAGAATAATCGGATTCATACTGATGCCAAGTGTATTAGCGCTATGTGAAATGCAAACAGCTATGCCCAAAATCTGAACTCCTTTCGTCATGTCTGGTTCTTACGACGATAACCATTACACCATGAACACGCCACATAAATTTGGTAAATAACAAATAAATTTAACGTTGTGTGTGTGTGTGTGTGTGTGTGTGTGTGTGATCAGATACATGTAATTGTCCTCTGTCATTCTTCCCTTGCTGTTATCAATTAACAAATATGTTCGCATGGACTGGTGATTTTGTTTAATCAACTAATGTTACATACCTGATTAAAAGAAAACAAGCTTGTATCTCGATAGATAATCTAATGGAAATGTTGACTTTCTGTGTGGAGACAACCTACTTCGGGATGGGATCTGATATATACCGTCAAGAAGAAGGACTAGCTATGGGTTCGCTATTGTCACCAGTATTGGCTAACATATACATGGAATACTTCGCAGAAATGGCATTAGGATCTACATTACTAAAGCCATCTATGTGGCTTAGATACGTAGATGACATATTCATTCTCTGTCCTCATCAGGAAGATGTTCAGATATTACTTGATCAGATGAACTCTATCCGACCTTCTCTACAGTTCACTATGGAGAAAGAGAAAGATGAATTACCCTTCCCCGATGCATTAGTAACACACACAGAGTAAGGATTCAGGTCATCTGTGTACCGTAAGCCCACCTTTACCGGATGGTACCTCAATTTCAACTCTCATCATCCATATACAGTAAAGAATTGCTTACAACATCGAGCAAAAACCATTAGTAGCGATACTGATGCATATCAAGAAGAAATGATTAGTCTGAGACACAACCTCCATCGTAACAACTACCCAGGGCGCATAAAATCGGCTCCAAGAAACCGAGATTGGAGGATTAGAGGACAATTCCCGAAAACTCACCACAGTATGCCTGCCCAATGTCAAAGGACTAGCCGAAAGGATCCAAAAGATATGTAGTCCATAATGACATCAGGACAGTATTCACAAGTGGTTCAACTCTCCGGAGATATCTCTTCCGGGTCAAGCCACCAACGGAATTGAACATGATCAAGAACTGAGTTTACTCCATCTCTTGCAGTTGTGGTAAAAAATATAAAGGTGAGACAGGTCGCCTACTAAAAGTAAAGCTAGAAGAACATCGGAAGGCAGTGGGAGGTGAGATTGAAAAGTCGGGTATGGTGATCATATATGGAAGGAAAAGGGAAACCCTCTGCCCTTATGGGATGAAGTTGAAATAATTGATAGGGCTGAACATTGGAGGATTAGACGCCTTAAGAAATCAGCACATATGTTGGGCTACAATGACCTGCTGAGTAGATTAAGTACAAAGATTAATACAATACGGGAACCGATAATTAAAAAGGTTAGATGCCGGTGGACATATCGACCGAAACGTTGTGGAAATGATAATAAAGATGAAGACAATAGTCCAAAAACCCTTAATGATAAAAAAAAACAATCTTCGAAACGCTGTTTCAAAATGTGCTTGTCACAGACAAACTGCATAAAATGGTCGATAAGTAAATCAGATTGGAAATATTTACACCTTTTTATGAGGAAAGCACTGAAAAATAGTAACCTATTTTCTAGAGAGTTAAATTTGATGGAAGTTTTGTATAAATGATTCAACATCTAACTTGAAAAACTTGATTTTTATTATATTACACAGCAGAAGGTAAGCATGACTTGCTTAAACTATAAAAATGATTCTGTACAAAATTTTGAAAATATTCTTTTGGTATATTTTATCGTATAATTTACCTCTCCTGTTATTGACAGAATTTAAGGAAGACTTGGTGAATTTCGATGAATAAATAAAACTTGTTAGCATTCATTCTCTTTTGAATTATCGATCATCGTCGTAGGAAATGATATCAGATCTGTGATTTTAAATCCTGGATGAGTCTGTGGCGTTTCATTTCGTGCTAATGCCTTTAGAAAAGGCATCAATCATCTCTTATTTCCCATCTAAATAAATGGATGGACAAACTGAGTTGTTTAGTTTTAGAGAGCAAAAACTCTAAATTCAAAAACCATTATTCCACTTGAGCCGCTTCCCACCTGTATCGGAGGAGGGGATAAAGGAGATGCTCGTGGCATAACGGTTATCTTCGAAGATAATAGACTCGGTGACTCGACATAAATTCCTGAACGGGGCTGTTTTAATTTCACATAGCGTTACTATTTTTCTTTCACAAAATTGCTTTTCTTTTTTTCGTTTTAATAACATTTTTTGCTTTTTTTCTCTTTATTTGCAACGATTCAGAAGTTGACTTTTTCTCCTACTGCGCTCTTCCATTTGATGTGAAAACACATCACTATCCATAAGATAATATTTTTGATAAAGGTATGATTCCAACAAAGTACAAACACGAAAATTATCCATTTAAATATCTGAGAATATCGGAAGCTGATTCCTTTAAACAGAATGAAATGAAAAATAGGTTGGTTTATTTTTAAAGGCATATCAACCCCTTACAGGTTAGTTAATTCCTAAATTTGATTAATTTGTAAATGTTTGATTGTAATAATTACTATAATATTTTTATTACATTTTTGATGCAGTTTTTTTGGTTTGGTTTGGTTTGTTGGGTTTTATGGCATATCAACCTTTGCAGGTTATTTAACGCCAAATCCAACAGTTTTTTTTTTATTTATCTATAAAATCATATAACTGTGTATATAAATAATTGAATATTCCCATCTAATCTAAATGATTTCCTCATAGTTTTCTTTCTATCTAATACTAGTACATAAGCAAGTGATTATTAGATAAAAATAATTACCAAAGTTACCACTAGCCCCTTTCTTGATCCATATGCCATCCTCATAATTTAGCAACGTCCTGCAACAGTGTTTAATAATCTCAATTTTGTCTTAGGGTATTATTATGTATTCCCTAGATATTACTCTAAACCTTTTTAATAGGACTGTATCCTCATTTACAAAAAACAATCAGAACCTACATTATGTTGATATGGGATCTAACCATCCTAACCAGGTATTTAAACATATCCCAAACGGCATTAAGTATAGACTCTCTACTAACTCCTCTAATAGAGACATATTTGAACTGAGCGAGCAGGATTATGAAAATGCTTTGAAAGATAGCTGTTATAACGTTAAACTTACATATAAAAATATGGAGGGAAACAAAAAACAAAAAAGAAAGAATAGACCAAGGAAGATCCTTTGGTTCACTCCTCCGTATAACATGGAGGTGGTCAATAATTTAGGTAAGGAATTCTTTAAGTTATTAAAAAGAAATTTCCCCGCAACGGATCCACTGCACAAGATATTTAATAAAAATAGTATCAAATTAAGCTATAGTTGTATGCCTAACATTAATAGCATTATAAATAAAAGTAACATAATGAAACTTAATAAAGAAAAACATAAGGAGACTTCCAAATGTAATTGTAAGGATAAGGCTGGGTGTCCCCTTAAAGGCAAGTGCCAACAGGAATGTATAGTATACAAAGTGGAGGTGTATAGTGGTGAACCGTGTAGTAGTAAAAATAAAAAAAGTACATTTTGGGTCCACACAGGGAGCATCTAAACTTAGGTACTACAATCATAGAACTAGTTTTTTCCACAAAAAATATAGACATAGTATCAATTTATCTAATCATGTGTGGGAGATTAAAAATAAAAAAAGGGATAGATCCCATATTGAAATGGGAAATTGTAAAAAGATGCCGCAAGTATAGAGGCGGCAATAAAGATTGCATGCTTTGTTATGAGAAAAAGTTAGCCATAGCTTCTTAAAGTAGTAGGGATATGTTGAATCTACTAAACTATTGTAAGCATAAAAGGAGTTGGCTCCTCTATAATTAGATTTTATTTCTACTTATTTGTCCCATATTTGGTATGTAAAGGTGAGTTTTTTTATTATATACATTTCTTAGCAATAAACTTGATAATAAAATTAGTTTTCTTTTGTGTGTGTGTGTGTGTGTGTGTGTGTGTGTGTGTGTGTGTGTGTGTGTTGTTGTTGTTTTTTTGTTTTTTTTTCTTTCTTATGCAAGTTTTCTTCTATTGTTGTCAGTCGGAATTAGGTACCCTGAGGAGCCTTTTTAGGCGAAACTTTCGTAGGATAGTCCCGACTCACGAATTAATCTATATATATATATATATATTGGTAAATGAGAATTTATATAAAGAAATTAATAAAACCATTGGTAAAAAGAGGGGGAACCATTCTAAAATGATAAAATAGCGAGGGCCCTTTCGTCCGGCACTTGTCAAGCTAGTCACCGGAAAATTTTTAAAAACGGGGTTTGAATTAATTAATAGGATTAAGGAGACGAGGTGAGAGAAAAAAATCAAGTCACCCCAGTCTCCAACAGTTACCCCAAAATATTCAAAATATGAGTGCTTAATTGTCTGCACAGAGTGGGGTCGATTTATGGCAATATAAATCGCCTCCAAGACTTTAAGGTGATTTTTTTCTCTGGCTCTGTACCGAACAGAGAAGACTGCTTCTTCATAGCTGGTCCTGCAAATACTTATGGTAAACAAATGCTCACCAATAGCCGAATTCATTGCCTGAGAGTGCGCGGATGTTTGTCGGCCTTTTGATAAAATAACTCTGGGAATAAGCTGTCTAATCTTCACTTCGAGGCCTATATATGTCGAACTACATCGAACTACTATATATTAACATACTTTGTTTAAAGATAGGCAACTTGTCCTTATGTGTAGAATTAAAAGCCGTCTTCGTAGTGAATATTAGTCTTTAATTGACAGCATGATAACAGCGATACACAGAAGAGGCAATCCTCTCTTGCAAAGGTCTGGCTAGCAGAACCAACCCAAGGAAGTCTAAAGTAAACAGGAATTTCGGAGGATCGACAGTTTAGTTCTTATTTTTAAACCTAGTCACTGTAAACTTGATATTGTCATCGATTACCTTCTTGGGATACCCGTTGTTAATATATATATCCCTGATAACCTTAAGTTCGTCTTCAATCTTGCAATCACTGCATATATTTAAAGCTTTTGATTCAGGTAAAAGTCCAGGATTTTCTAAGCAAGAAGTTAGAAATCAGATGCTATAGAATTTGTCAGCATATACTTTTTCATATTTCCTAACAACGTCAGAAGTCGATGTTCAGGAGTAAAAGCAAGGATATTCAATATTGATTTACAAGGGGGTGTAAGTAGTTTATACTTAAAGCATGTATTCCTCTTCTATTTGCCCTGGAGTTATATTTAGTATAACTAAGGGATAAACTGAAGTTTATCTGGTACACTGTCTATAAAAAACAATTATAAGCACAACAAACATATAAACGTACCCATACTTAGAACATGTGTCCATACTATTTCATTTGTAAACACAGTTAGGTTAATCTAAAAGTTATGTAATGTAATTCAATGAAATGACTTCCAGGCATGCATGTATGTAACTTTGGCTATTGAATCCCAGGGAAAGGCTAGCAGAGACGGAGAAAGGGACACAGAGCAAATATAATTATATCATCAATTAACCATTAGATCTCACAGAGGGTAGGAACAATATGTACACCTTCTCCTACATATAAAAGAGAAGAATTTTTTTATTTATGCACTTGAATAGGTATTTGCTAAGCTTTGCTTAGTCAGACACAGGGCTAAAAGTTAAAGCAGTCGGTACGTATCGTAATCACTATATAATTGTGTGTTAGGATCTATTTATCTATCTCTCTAGCTATCTATCGGAAGTTATTGTTCAAATTAAATAAACCTCAATAAATCCTGCACCAATATTTGTCAAATTTAAATTTGTTCCTTTCCACCCATGGTAAAATATTTTGATTAGTTTTTTTTAGATATTGTAAATTTACGAAAATTAGTTGACTGAACTAAAAATGCCGTTTAAACTGATATTTACTGAAGACCTCAGAAATCTTGTAAAACTATTTTTCTTTTTATTCATAATAAATATTGAAACATGGATAAAGAGAAAAATCTAACGACTGCACAAAAATAGAAAATAACAGTTATTGAGAGAGGAGATGTTTACTTTGGAGCTTTCAAAAGAGCTTCAAACGATGCTGAAAATATAAATTAGTTGAGAACTTGAAGAAAAGAAAAAAGCTTTAAGAACTGGCTTTCTGGAGATAAATGTAAATTAAAACGAATTATAGTTAAACAACTACAATGACCTGTGCGCAGATCTTTAAAAATGCTGGAATTGAGTGACTCAAAAAGAACAAAAGGTGTAGAATAATTTGGAAATTGAGATCTGTAAAAAATTTCCTCGGCAACCTCCTCTCACAAAAGCAAATATATTAAAGCGTGAAAATACATGAAAATTAACTTTTCTGTAGTAATTTTCACGGACAAATCTTGAGGGACATTTGATGGTCCTGATGGATGAGCCAAAGAATGGATTTTTGACGCGCCTGTGGCTAAAAGAAGGCAACCAGGAGACGGTAGTGTGATGATATGACCAAACCATTTTTGACCATTCAAAGTCGATGAAGTTAAAATGAATAGCATTAACTATTGCGATTTTACGATCAATACTTCCTTTCAATGGTATAGGTCCCAGTCTTACAGTTTCAAAGTGAAGTGCGCATTTATGGACGACAATGATCTTTTTCGTGTATTTAAGCTTACCAGTTAATTGTTTAGTATAAAAGATTTACCTGAGAGAAGATACCCGAGGGCCACAATCAAGTCTTGAACTGAATATAATCGAAAATGTATGCTCAAGTGTCAAAATGAAATTATATAATTTCATATTCACAGTTGCCTGAATCTTTTCAAAGGTTGTACATAATGTAACAACAAAGCAGACCTATCGGAAGCAACTAAAACTGAACTTGCTTAACTAAATAACAAAATTAATGTACTAGAGATAACTGACTGTTATGGAGAATAAGAGTCACCAATTTAAAATGTATAGAATTCAAAAACTTATCGTATGAGTTTTTATATTTCCTTTGATATATTAAGTGATTGTTTAAAATTTGACAATTTTTTTGAAACCAAATTCGAATTATTGAAATTTTTGTGATTTGCTTAATAAATTTTTACTTGGTATATATCTGTGTCTATGTTTGAATAGCGTTGCCACAAAATCAAAGGCTCTTGGTGACTGTTAGTTTCATTACACATAGTACGTATCCCTTCATATTCTGTTGTGTGGAGCATTATAGGAAAGGTTTCTAGCTTGTGAAGTATTCTGAGAAGTGTGGTCTATTTTATCTATGCATTTATATTAATTTTGTGATTAATTAATTCATTTACTCTATATGTTTAATATATTTTTCTAATGCTTTTTTCAGTTGTTAATTCATTTTATTATTTCGTTTGATTCTAATTTAATTATTTATCTAGATTTTGATTTTTAGTCATTTAGTTCGATTAGTCTTTGAAATCGTTAGTTTTCAGCTATCTTCAGAATTTGTGTCTATGCTGACCTTTGGTCGGTTAATAAGCACATACAGACAATCACCAAGCGTAGTTGTCTCTCTGTCTACGCACTTCAGACTTAGATCTTTATGTGCTCTATCACTAATATTGGATATTGAGCAGTCTTTTTTTAAAAATATAGCAAACTCTATTTCTGTAGATGTATATATATATATATATATATATATATATATATATATATATATATATATATGTGTGTGTGTGTGTGTGTGTGTGTGTGTGTGTTACTAAAATTATCCCTTAGCAATCGCATGCAGAGAAAATCATGCCATAACAATCTTTTTATTAGAGCAATACTCTTGAATAATATAACTTAGGTAATAGACTGATTTCTTGTCCAATTTGTAACTTAATAATTTTACGGGGTTCTAACTGAGTGCCATTAGTAAATTACCATAAATGATCATTATAAAATGCTAATTAGAATGATTCGCTTTTACTTAAATAGAAACGTAAATATCATCATCAGGTTAACGGGTCATCTAGTTTTATAAAAAATTTTTAAAAGGAATGACCTACAAAAAAAAGATGTAATATGAAACAAACAACAATATATTTTTTTAAAATTTACACTGCAATTAAAAACAGCAGTCTTGAGAAGATACGCAGGAACAGGAATATTAGCAGGTTAGTTTTGACCTGAAATGTTTATCAGCTTTTTAAATTCTTTTTTTTCTATGCGTTTTTTTAATACATTAGGCTGAAAATCCCTTTCGTAAGTGTAAGTGCTATCTAAAATTATCAATAATTTCTTATGGTCTCTACTTTAACAGGAGAATATTGTTCTGTGTGGGTCTTTGTAGCCAGATAAAATCACTTTGAGCGACACGTGTTTGACAGAATTTCTCTCTAATATTTCTAATAATATTGGTTGTGAATATTAATTGACAGAGTATAAATTCTCGAAGAAAAACACTCCATATTACGCCCCTCAATTAGAATACGTTCCTTTAATTCAAAACTGAATTTGTATTATTTTAATAGTTTTTTTATATAAGTTTTTCTTCAGTGCAGCATATTTATGTATATATGTGAATTATACTTCTAAACTTGGATTATTATAGCACAAAGCCAATGTACCAAATGACGGGAATCAGTGTTTAAAATTATCAAATTCATGATTCATGATAAAATGTAACATTTGAACAAAAGGGAAAACTAAATTAATCTTTTAGCCTTAAGACTGACACTTAGTGAGAAAAAAGAAAATCTTAGCACTCTGAAGAACTATACTGATTACTATCCAATGCTCATTAAAAAGATAGGGTCAGTGATCGAGTCAAATTCGTCAAACTTGATGGGTTGATTACCGGCAACAGTGGAAAATACACAAAAGTATCTCGACCTTGCTAGAGAATTGAAAAAGCTGTGAAACATGAAAGTGACGATTGTACCAATTGTGATTGGTGCTTTTGGACCAATAACTAAAGGGTTATTAAAAGGCCTGGAGGACTTGGAAGTTGGTGAACGGGTAGAGACTATCCAAATGACAGCATTGCTGAGAACGGCCAGAATCCTGAGACGAGTCCTGGAGGCTAGAAGAGAATTGCTGTCACTCAAACTCCAGTGAAAAACTATCAGCTAACACTGATATTAAAAACTCTAAAAGAGTTCTAATAATAGAAACGAAAAAAATAAATCAAGTACTGTCAACGAATACTATAACCGAGTTAAATGAACTAATCTATGCAGGGGCAAAATTAGTTTGTGCGAACATTGGGATCCCCACAAAAAGTATGAAGAAAAAGTCAAAACCAGGATGGGAAATTCGACTGGAAACGCAGATAAAAAATCTACAAAAAGAGGCCAAAATGATAAAACAAAAGAGAGACGCTGGAATATGTTACAGTAGAAAGGAAAAGGCAACACAAGAAAAAATAACAGTATAACTTGAAGAAATAAACCAGAAAGCACTGTCGAAAGAAAGAAGATTAAAGAGATATCGACAAAGGGTAAAACAATCCAGACAAAATAGGACATTCCAAAACAACGAAAGAAAATTTTTTCAACAACTGGGAGGAGATGACATGAAAACATATCAACAGCCAGATGCCAAAGAAACTAAAATATGGCAATAAATAAACATAATGAAAAGGCTGAATGGATAAACAAGAGAACCAGAAGGACCTGAAGAAGGCCTAAAAGCGGAAATACACATTGATTTACTCAAAACGACACTAAAAACATATCAAATTGGAAAACGCCTGCCCGTGATGGAATACATGGTTTCTGGTTCAAGAAATTCAACTCCATTGATGACAGACTAGCACTAGAAATGGAAAGATGCTTACAAGGAGCACAAGTACATGACTGGATGACCAAAGGAAAGGCCAAATTGATCCAGAAGGACCCAAGCAAAGGAAGCGCCCCAAACAATGACAGACTCATAACTTACCTACCGATGACGTGGAAAATATTAACAGCGCAAATAAGGGAAGAGATTAAGACAATTCGCTAACAAGCCACGGATTGCTCCCTGTGGAATAGAAAGGATGCTGCAAAGGATCATGAGGAACAGCAGTTACTTTACATAGATGAACACATCCTAAATGAGAGCAAGACCAGACGGAAAAATCTAGCTATGGTCTGGATTGACTACAAAAAGGCATATGATGTGGTTTCGCAAAGCTGGATAATAAACTGCCTCAAAATGTACAAAATATCACATGAAGTCATAAATTTTATTGAGAAAACCATGAAGACCTGGAGAGTGGAATTGATAGCAGAAAAAGAAGCTTAGCAAAGATCCAAAGAGGTATTTTTCAAGGAGATGCAAAATCACCGTAACTATTCATGATTGCAATGATGCCACTTAACTACACACTCAGAAAAGGCACAGCTTTTTACAAACTTAGTAGATCACAAGAAAAAAAGTCACTTAATGTACATGGATGACACACGCAGTTAGAATATACAGTCAGGACATTGAAATGAAATTTGGCATAGAAAATGTGCCATGCTTGTAAGGGAAAGTGGCAAACGACATATTACTGACGGAATGGAACCACCAAATCAAGACAAGATTAGAACGCTCGGAGAAAACGAAACCTACAAATACTTGGGCATCTTGGAGGCTGAAACCATCAAACAAGTGGAAATGAAAGACAAAATTCAAAAAGAATATTGCAGAAGAACTAGAAAACTACACGAGACAAAATCTCCAGCAGAAACCTTATCAAAAGAATAAATACCTGGGCTGTACTCCTTGCTAGATACTCGGGACCCTTTCTGAAGTGGGCCAGAGATGAACTTAAACAAATGGACCAAAGAACGAAGATACTAATGACAACGCATTAGATATTACATCCCAGTGATGACGTTGATAGACGATATGTATTAAGAAAAGACGAAGGAAGATGACTTGCCAGCATCGAAGATAGTGTTGCTGCATCGATACAACGACTCGAAAACTATATCGGAAAACACGATGGAGGAGAGTTTCCAGCCATCAGAAACAATAACAGACAACACGATCGACAACAGAATGACAATAACTTGGAAACAAAAATGGGAAGAAAAACAACTCTTTGGGCGTTTTAAATGTCTAATAAACAACACCAGAAAACCTGGACGTGGCTAAGAAAAAGAAACTTTTAGAGAGAAACAGAATGTCTCCTATAAGCAGCACAAAACAATGTCATAAAAACCAATCAAATCAAAACGGGAATAAATAAGACGCAACAAAATAGCAAATATAGACTATGAGGTGACAGAGATAAGACCACCAATGACATTATAAGCAAATAAAACAAATTAGCACAGGAGTATAAGACTAGACACGACCGAGTGGGCAAGGTGATCCACTGGGAGATGTGCAAGAAATTTAAACTTGACCATACGAACAAATGGTATATGCACAACCCAGCACCTGTCCTAGAAAATGACACACATAAACTCCTATGGGACTTTGACGTATAGACAGATCACCTAATATCGGCTAGAAGACCAGACCTTATTATAATCAACAACAAAAAAAGTGAACTTACAAAAATGTCGACTTTTCTGTCCCGGCTGCGCACAGAATAAAACTGAAAGAATGTGAAAAGAAGGATAAATACCGCGACCTTGCTAGAGAATTGAAAAATAACTATGGAACATAAAGGTGACAATTATATCAATTTTGATTGGTGCGTTTGGAACAGTACCTAAAGGATTACTAAAGGGACTGGGGGACTTGGAAGTTGGTGGACGAGTGGAGACCATCCAAACAACAGTATTATTGAAAACGACTAGAATACTGAGAAGAATCCAGGAGACTTGAGGAGACTTGCTGTCGCCCAAACTTCAGTGAAAGAGTATCAACTAACGCTGATGTAAAAATGTCGACTTTTCTGTCCCGGCTGCGCACAGAATAAAACTGAAAGAATGTGAAAAGAAGGATAAATACCGCGACCTTGCTAGAGAATTGAAAAATAACTATGGAACATAAAGGTGACAATTATATCAATTTTGATTGGTGCGTTTGGAACAGTACCTAAAGGATTACTAAAGGGACTGGGGGACTTGGAAGTTGGTGGACGAGTGGAGACCATCCAAACAACAGTATTATTGAAAACGACTAGAATACTGAGAAGAATCCAGGAGACTTGAGGAGACTTGCTGTCGCCCAAACTTCAGTGAAAGAGTATCAACTAACGCTGATGTAAAAATACTCTCAACGATAAATAATAATAACAATAATAATAATAATAATAAAAACACTGGTTTGCAAAAATAAATTTTTGGTCTGAGGCAAGAATGGGGATAGGTGTTTTTTGTTAATTTAGGTGTGCTGAATTCAAATTTATAAATAGTTTTCGTCTCTCACCTCTAGTTTTCTGGCTTTTAAATAGTCTCATTTTAGTATAAACAGAGAATATATGTGCATATTTCAAGAGTTGCAGCAGCTTATAACAGATAAAACAGGATAGATAAAGAACACTGATTGAATCAATATACTTGGATGACACAATTACACAATTCATAGTACCACAGACAGTCAAAAGTGTGTTTTCTTTGAAGATTTGGTGTATTTTGCCCCCGGGATGTCACGCAAGAGCATCCAACAGAAGTCTCCCATCATGCCGGTGTTCCATTTGCCTTGATAGTTGCTCTCCATTTTCGTAATGTCTGGGTGGAATCTTTCTCCATGCTCATCATTCACTGCTCCAAGGCTTGACGGGAAGAAGTTGAGGTGGGAATGGAGAAAATGAATCTTGAGTGACATTCGACTTCCCATATCCTCGTAAAACTTTAGCAACTACTCAATACAGGCTTGGTAATTTGGAACGCGTGTGTTACCAAGGAAGCCACTGCAGACTGACTTGAATGCTTCCCATGCTCTCAGTTCCTTTAAGTTAAGAAGCTCCTCAAAATCAGTATCCTTCAGCACTTCTCGGATCTGAGGTCCGACAAAGATGCCCTCTTTGAGCTCAGTAGCAATAAAACCTGGGAACACAGTAGACAAATGTTGGAAGGCAGCACTATTTTTGTGCAACGCCTTCACGAAATTCTTCATCAAACCAAGCTTGATGTGAAGAGGAAGAAGAAGCACCTTATTCATGTCCACCAGAGGATTCTACTTGAGGCTGTGTTCGCCTGGAACAAAAGTGCTTCTAGACCCCCAGTCTTTCTGCTTGTAATGCTGCGATACAGCTCGACTATCCCAGAGACAGAGAAAACAACAGTACTTTGTGAAGCCGTCTTGAAGAATTGGCCTTGTTGAGGCATCATCGACATTTTGACGTGCTTGAAGCCATTGGAGAATCTGAAAATATAAGAAGGCCAATGACCTTATTTGTTCCGATTCCTGAAAATGGTGATCCTTACATCTTCCTGACTGCTGTTTTGACAGATATAAATCACGAGCAAGATCATTCAGGTCTTCTTGTGTGATCCAGTGTGTCTCATTGCCACTTGTTCCTGAATATGTAGACTCAATATCTTCCAAAGATATTGACTCGGCAGAATCCTCCCTTGAAGGCATTTCTTCATCTGATGAGGAAAGAAGATCCTTATTTACTGGAGGTGTGGGTACAGGAAGATCATCTGAATGGGGAACGGGTCTCATAGCAGATCGAAGGCTGGGATATTTTATCTTTTTCCTAGAAGATACATTGAAACCAGTTATATTAGTTAAACAAAAATAACAATCATCTTCGTGGTTTTGCCACTCTCTCCAAACCATCCAGACTGCAAAGTTGAAAGCCGCTTTCTTGCCATTAAACCATACAGTTAGTCCATTGTAGCAGGGTTTACAACAGATGTGCAGAACTCAATTTTACAGTCAAAATAGTGAAAGTAGGCGGTTGTGAGGAGGGAAGAGATGGTTCGACGCTGTGCAACTGTTGTGAAGTCCCCACACACGTAGCAGAAAGAATTGGCCTTGTTGAGGCATCATCGACATTTTGACGTGCTTGAAGCCATTGGAGAATCTGAAAATATAACAAAGTAAAACTAAATATGCATTTGAAAATGTAATACTAATATTCAGTAACCCAAAAGATGTGTAACACGATAGTTGACGGACACCAACCTCCTGCGCCGCCTGCGAGACAACCTCTTCCAATGACTGCCAGAGAGTGGATTGAGACCTTCTGCCTTAACTGTCAAAATCCGTCTTGATATATAACAATATATATATATATATATATATATATATATATATATATATATATATTATGTAATGCTATCACTTACATAATAACTAAAACATAAGCAATAAATCTCACAATATTAGAATTAGCCCTTAATTCATATACGCCTTTATGTACCGTATATGCTCAAAATGCACACTATTCATATCTAAAAAAACTAGTGGTGATGAGTAAAAACGGATTTCAAATTTGAATTCATCACCCTCAAATTAGGTAAAAACGGGTATTTTTGTGCTTGCCTCAATTTCTTTGTAAACCAGTGTAATAATAATAATAATAATAATAATAATAATAATAAATTGTATATGCATAACTCAGCATCTGTCCTAGAGAATAACACACATAAACTCCAATGGGACTTTGACATACAAGCGTATCTCGGCTGGAAGACCAGACATTATAATAATCAACAAAAAAGGTGAACTAGCAAAATTGTGGACTTTGGCCTCCCGACTGAAAGAAAATGAAAAGAAGGATAAGTACATGAACCTTGCTAGAGAATTGAAAAAACTGTGGAACCTGAAAGTGACAATTATACCAGTCGGGGTTGGTGCTTTAGGTACAATCACCAAAGTTTTATAAAAAGGGACTGGATGACTTGGAGGTTGGAGGACAAGTAGAGATCGTCCAAACTACAATATTATTGAGAACGGCCAGAATACTGAGAAATGTCCTGGAGACTTGAGGAAACTTGCTGTCACTCAAACTCCAGTGAAAGACCATCGGCTAAAACTGATGTGAAAAACTATAAAGGAGTAAAAAATAATAATAATAAAGGGAGAGGAAAGAAAAATAGCAAAAAGATTGAAACTACTAAATCAGGGAACATTAGAAAGCTTGAAGAGAAAGAAAATTACAAGCACTTGAGAACATTAGAAGCGAACGCCATCAAACAAGCGGAGATGAAGAGAAAAAATTATATAAGAATACCTTAGGAGAACGAAAAAGCTTCTGCTGCAGAAATCTTATTAAAGGAACACCTGGGCTGTTCCTCTTGTAAGATATTCGGAACTATTTTTAAAGTTATCAAAGGAGGAATTTAGACAAATGGACCAAATGCTTTAGGTCTGAGAGATGTATATCTCAAGAAAAGAAAGAGGAAAAAGACTTACCTGCGATGGATTGTGTAGATGTATCAATACGTGGACTCGAAGACTATATGAAAAAGAACAAAGGACTATTTACGGCAGCCATTACCGTCACTGATACGATAAGGACAAACAGAACAACAATAACAAGGAAACAGAAATGGGAAGGAAAACTTCTGTATGACCATGTCAAGCAAAAACAACCAAAATCTCACACGAGATCTGGATATAGCTACGAAAAGGAAACTTCATGTGAGAATCTAAATCTATTTTAATTGCAGCACAAAACAATTCCTTAAGGACTAATCATATTAGACTGAAAATCGATAATATGCAAAAGAATAGCAATTGTAGGTTATATGATGATAGATTCGAAACCATTAATCACCTAATAAGCGACTGAACTAAACTAGTACAAAAGGAGTATAAAACTAGACACGACTGGATGGGCAAAATCTCCTACTGGTAAATGTGCAAGACATTAAAAATCTGACCATACTACCGAATGATATGTTCACAGAAAAGAATCTGTCCAAAAGAATGAGAATCAAAAAATCTCTATTATTTTGAAATACGAACAGATCACCCAATCATAACCAGAAGACCAGGCCGAGTAATAATTAAAATAAAGAACTTGCCATATGGTGGACTTTGCCGTCCCAACTGACCACAGAGTGAAGAAAACGAAAACAGAGACAAATACTTGGACTTTGTCAGAGAACTAAGAAAGCTGTTGAAAATAAAGGTGGGGATGATACTAATTGTAGTTTGGTGCGCTTGGAACAGTCCTCAAATAGGCAGGAAAAATTGAAAATCGGAGGACGAATCAAGACCATTCAAACTACAGCTCTGTTGAGATCAATCAGAATAATGAGAGGAGTCCTGGAGACCTGTAGAGAAAGACCACCAGTAGATTTCTGTGAAAGACCGGTGTTAGCTGGGGTGAAAAACTCACAAGAAGTAATTATAAATTATTCATTTCAATATATATATATATATATATATATATATATAATAAAGCATAAAAAATGTACCTTTAAGTAACTATTGAATACATTAAATAGATTTAAGTAACAAGACTTGACGCTAGAATTCTTTACAATAGATTATTCGTAATTGTTAATTGAAACCATATTATTGTTTGTATCGCTTGAAAACATACAATTGTGAGCAAATCAGTTTTCGATAGAAATATATGTACGTGGTGCCTTCAATAAGTTTCCAGACTTTTTTGTACAGGCATTTAAAATAGTCGTAGACTCTTGAAAATTCAGTATGTTATTGCTATTTATCTTATGAGATGACTGAGCTATTTTTATGATTTCAGGTTCAAATGAACAGCTACAGCAGGAATTGGAATACACCCTACAAAAGCCTGATTGTCACAGCTGATGAATTTTAAAAATAAAATCTGGACGTTAGGACACTTTAGAAGAACGATATGCAATGAAATTATGTTTTAAACTTGGAAAAAAAATGCCACATAAACGTATGGAATGCTTCAGACTGCTTTTCGATCATCTTGCATAAATCGAGCATCAGTTTTTGAGTGGCATAAGAGATTCAAAGAAGGTAGGGAGTCTGTGAGAGATGATGAGAGGTGTGGTAGGAGTAAGGAAGTCAATACACCAGAGTTGATAAGCCAAAGGGTTAGGGTTAGGGTTACTATGTTGAGGTATTAAGGGAGTTCAGCAAGAGATTCCTAGGGAAGAGACCAGCACTCTTCTTATCGGGTCAGTGGCATTTCCACCTGGACAATGTACCAGTCTACAAGTCCATCCTTGTCACAGACTATTTGACCAAGAAGGGCATCAAGACAGTTTGTCAACCTCCCTATAGTCCAGACCTTGCTCCCTGTGACTTTTGGTTATTTCCTAAGCTCAGAGTCTGTGTTTATGTGACAATTGAAGAGATGAAAGAGGCTGTGACGAAGGTCATTGACACGTTCACACAAGAGGACTTCCATGGGGCCTTTCAAAAGTTGTTGGAACGGTACAACAAGTGCATTGCAGCTGAAGGAGAATACTACGAAGGGGACTCGAGTTTCATGTGTGTACTATCAATAAAAGTGCCCATAAGAAAAAAGTCTGGAAATTTATTTAATGATACTCGTAATTACATAACTCTCTGCAAATAAATGATTAAATAGGAATAGTTATTAGAAACAATTGCTTGAAAAACAGACAGATTTCGAAATTTAATAACTTAACAGTGATTGTTGATATGTAACAAAATCATTCTTGCCTGAGGACGAAAGTAAAGTTGAGTCGCATCCCTTTCGTAACAACATTTAACAATATTCTCCGACCACAAGCCCAGGTAATCAAAAATCGTAGGGACATTTGAAAAGTCAACCCACCTTCAAAGTTATTTTTCAAGAACCAGGCATACTTACCTATCGTCGACCAAATAAACTCAGAGAAATTATCGTCGGAAAAAATATTAAACAATAAAGTAATCAACTGGACCTACAATAAAATTTACTAAATTTTGCCAGCCAAAATCAACCTATGCAGCAACCAAATCATTCTCAGGTTTCACAACTAAAAAGTCTCAATAATTACCGAGAAGTAAATTGAAGAAGCAAAAATTTGAAAAGTCAAATTGGCCATTTTTATTTTACTATCGGCAATATCAAATCTATAGATCAGAACAATCTGATATTAGTCAAACATTATTTCCGTGCAAATGGTCACGATTTCAACAGAGATACTAAATTCATAATCATAGAAAGAATTGAAAAAGATACAAATATGAAATCAATGATTGAAAACAAAGTTAGTTGAATGGTTAAAAATCTGAAAACATATGTACCGTTTGGATTTAATGCTCAACTTAATCAACCGACCTGGAAAAAATATAAATTTGACTAACATAAACACCTTTGCAAACAAATAAAACTGACATTAAGTAGTTGGTGATTTGAAAGGCCGCCCTTGAAAATAACATCGTGAAAAACCCACATAAGCAAACAAGCCGATCAAGTTACGGCTAATTTGAAGCACACTTCGTCCAAACCAAATCAAACATTAGAAGAGGTTCTCTCGCAACCGGGAGGTATATATATATATATATATATATATATATATATATATATATATATATATATATATATATAACCAACCTGAGATCCTTTGATCAGTCAACATTCTTCAGATGCTACACCAACACTAAATTTTACATCGCTTTTCATAGAGCGTATCAACTCCTTTAAACAATTTCCTTAAGAAAATATTTTAAGGAAAATTTTTAAAGCGGTTATTAAGCTTTATGAAAAGCGATGTAAAAACCTTTAAAAACTTTTAAAAGATTTCATTTTTTTAAAAAATGACCTTAGTTTGAAACTATTTAAAAACCTTAAAGACGAATAGGTGCATCATTTAATGTTGTTTAATATTAAAATGATGCACCTATTTCTCTTATCTTTGTTCATCTTTTCTCTCTCTCTCTCTCTCTCTCTCTCTCTCTCTCTCTCTCTCACACACACACTCTCTCTCTCTCTCTCGCTTTATATATATATATATATATATATATATATATATATATATTCCATTGTTAATTTACATTGCTATAGTGCCACAATGATGGAGTTGTCGATGAAAATTAAACTCACTGCACTTATTAATAGAAGCACACACGTAACGATAATTTTCTGAAATTACGGACTCAGTGATTTAAGTTCAAATCCAGTAAGAGGCTGTCTGGGTTTTATTTTGCACCTATGCCCTTGAGAAGTGCATGAACTCATCTCTACACATTTATGGGTAAATTCTTAATTGAAACCAGGGTTATAAAATTGAACTTTTATCATACTCACGGTGTAGTGGAATTATAAACACACTACACTTACTAAAATCACTGCTCTTGTTTAGTGTCTGGTTATGTCTCATGAGCGAGTTTTAATTGTAATAAAATTTTTCAATTAGTATGCATAGAAATGGCATCATCTGCTGAAGTCATTTTCATTAAGTATTGACCATGAATTCATACAATGAGTAATCCATAAATATGTATTTGTGGCTAAATGTGTGTGGCTAAACGAATATCAAGTTTAATGTACTCATAATATAATGTGTTTATTTTGTTTGTGTGTGAACATTTATTTTATATCCAATATCGTGTTTGTAGCAAAGCTTTCAAAGACGATTGATACACTCTGCAATGTTTATTTTTAGAATGGACATTTGCTCAGGTTCAAAATAAAGGTGTCTATTAAAAATACTCAAACCTTCATGCACTGATCAAAATCAACATCGTTTTTCAGTGTGTCACAATTTTATTTGTCAACTGTATGTACCAAATTTAGGGGTACAAGGGATATACCAAATTTAGGGGTACAGGGGACGTACCAAATTTAGGGGTATAAGGGATTGGTAATCGAAAACGTTAGTAAAAGATTTGAGAGACAAAATTGTACAAGATTGTTGAAAATTTAAACTCGAGTCACTGATTCCATTTTCTATAATGAAAATTTTCCTCCACTGACAACAACAAGGAATTCAATTCTTATTTGATACAATACTTTTGTAGATCTTTGGCTAAGTAAACATATATCAACAATAAGGAAATGAAAGCCACATAATTCTTTAATGAATTATGGCAAAAGAAGATCGAATGCACTAATCTTAGTAATAACGAATCGAGCATACAGACAATTGTTCCACGGTTATATACTAAAGAAATATAATACATTTATTTTGCCTGGCATGGGGCCAAAAGTCCGGAGAGGATTTACAGCACAAATAGGGAGCACTAATAACGAAATGATCATCTTAAGAAATGTATTCGACGAGAAAAGTTCACTGATTTCCTTTGTTATCTTATGAGTACGTCAACTTGGGCTGTTTAACTTTCCTACAGCAAAGATCAAAGAAAAAAAAATCCCGGAATCTAAACACGTTATACTTCGCTTGAAAATTAACCTCGTGTCATTCTCTACCCTTTGCTGAAGAGCTTGGAAAAGTCATCAGAAATATACAACGGGACATGCTTGATAACTATTGCTTCACAAAAATATTCTCAAGGTTGTTTAATAACCTTTGACTGACATAAGGCAACAAATCTAATGAGAATCGAATGAACTACAGTTGTGTTAGTCCGCTAAATTTAGCTTAGATTGGCATAAAAACCTCAAATGTGGGTCACCCAATGGGGATCAACATTATTATTGCAATAAAAAAATCTGGCTTGCTTACTATTGATCTATAGCTTGAACTGGCATACAACTAGTTACAAACGTGGTACCACCGAAGGATCAAACTCAGGACGTAAATAATGTCCACTGGTGACTAGCATACGGACAACTACGTAATAACAAAATGTATCAATCAATAAAATCTCATTTTACGCAGACATCTTAGAGTAATATTAACTTAGAAACTTGTAATAAACAAAATTTTTTTCTTTTGTGATGCTGCAGTTGCACATTTCAGTCCGCCGCCAAAAGCATTTCGTTTAAAAAGTAGCGAATCTGGCTTCATTTTCTTTTTTCAAATAAAGACTGAAGAGACATTTTTCTTGGCATCTAGATATCATTACTTTATTTTTAATTTTCATTAGCGTCGCACACTGATTTTGAATTTTGAATTTTAAAATTGGAATATTTCAAGCTTCAGTCTTCGTAATTTTTTATCACGCCTCTTACAATAAAAAGGAATATAATGAATTTTTGTCATTTAAACACATAAGTAATGCTTTAAATATTACATTATCCCGTCGCCTGTTTAGGTGATTATATATATATATATATGAAGATACAAAGTGTGATTTGTGTGGATGACATATATATTAAGAAATAATCGGTTTTCAAAGAAGCCCTGAAGGTGTGTCATCAGTTGAATTTTTTCGACCTACTGGGATGCCTTCATTTACGTCAGCGTAGATAAACATTGCCTGAACAATGAAGCGGGGAAGGTCATATACACTCACATCAAGCCCAATGCATTCACATCACCCGGCCCAATAAACTCTGTCGTTTTTGTTAGTGTAAAAATTTTGGGGAGTTCTTTACATATATATATATATATATGTGTGTGTGTGTGAGAAGAGAGAGAGAGAGAGAGAGAGAGAGAGAGAGAGAGAGAGAGAGAGAGAGAGAGAGTGTGTGTGTGTGTGTTTAATGTTTTTAGATTTTTTTCAATTCTGTTTGGCTCTTAGCCTGCAGGGGTGAGTCGGCATTATTCACAAATACGTAGTGAAGGTCGTCCTTTGTGGGTAAAGAACCTGGTAACGATGGGCGGATGGGCTTAAAGAGAGACTAAGAAGAAACCCGGCTAGACATCGAGAGATGGTGACCTCCTGCTAGCAACTTCAATTTCAGTTGAAAATTACAAACAAAGAGTTTATGGAAGCATAAATATGTGGGAATGTTTTATATATATGTATGCGCGCGCGCGTGTGTGTGGCTGTCTATCTGTCTGTATTAGTGCAAGTTTTCTCAGCGCTGTCTTTTACACAATTCAAGAAAATCTTGGTAGTGTTTGTTATTGTTTTTATAATCCTTTAAATGAAGAAGGTTTATTAAGTGGAATTCTCCCAAGAAAAAAGTTTCCTCATGAATTTACGGAAAGGGAGATCGGTCACCATTGAAACACCTTTTTATTCTTATTCAAAACAAAACAAAATTTTTATTAGTTTATTATGTGAATCCAGAATTAAGAAAATTGTATCTCAACGCTGGAAAGTCATTTCAATGTAATTTGGCAACCAATCAGACGGGTCCTTACGTGTATGTTTGAACATACGTGTAATTATGAACAGACTCATCGGTGAAGTTACTCAGTCTCTATTGAGTGCGATTGAGATTACTGAGTCTGCTGCATTCGGGATAAATGAGCAAGTGGATTCATGTGACGGGGTTTGGGGCAAAACATCACATCCAGCTTTGTAAACCCTCTATTCTATATGGCAGATTTTCCTAACGATTTTTCAGTCTATTCCAGTATGTATGTATGTGCATGTGTGTATGTGTGTAGCACACAAAATTCTATTCGCCACTGTTGAATTTTATTATATTTTTGTCTTCTCAAGTCTTTTCGAATTAAACATATAGTTGACGGTTTGCTAATCTATTACGATGGTAAAACGCCATCCTGATAAAAGATGCGATCATTTTATCACTGCTTCGATGATAGTGTAGGCTTCTTTTTTAATAGCTGAGTGCTTATGTTTTTTTAAAAAAATTGTCCTCAAAAATTAAAAAATAAATGGCAACCAATCAACCCGTTTGGATCAAGATAGCAGTGACGCAGAATCAGAGGCATCTGTCATGACGATCAAGAGAAGGTTTTCATCTATAGAATGTAACAGAACTTTCTTAATCTCTACTTTAAAGTCCTCGAAAGTTTTCTGTCCTAGAATCGAGATAAAATGACGTAATTAGAGATTTAATTCTGTCAGAAAATCTTTCTTATCCATCGAGAATAAGAGAAGAGCCCGATTACTCGCTGTAAAGCTGCTTTATCTCTTGGAATTGGAAGTTTCTTCTTGAGACGTAAACGAACCGGTTCTGGTCTAATAAATCCTTAACAGGTCTGATAGTCAAGTAAAGTGACAGTGTCAGCTGAGAACATTTTGTCCTCATTCAACGTTTGTTTTTTTCTTTCTCATTGCTCCCAGAAATTTTCCTCGGTTAACGTCGTGTTGTTTCTTCGGTTTTTCACTAATTATCTCATTATCTAGAGATGCAAACGTAACAAAAATCCTCTCAGAGGTAATAAAGTAGTTCATGTTCCTCTGAAAGCAAGTTACTTTGTTGGTAATCCCAAAGAATTGCGACACAACTGGTAGAGTCAACCGTTGACTTCAAAGGCGGTGTACTTTTTTTTGTAGTGCCTAATAGGTATTCTGTAGTACACGTACTTTTTTGGTCAAGCATGCTGATGCAGCGATACTTATTCACCACACGAGCCTAGTCGTCAAATAGAGAAAGAGCTAACGTCTTTAATAGCGTTAACCGATATCCACCATCATCTAATTTTGTGGTTTTCACCGAGGAACCAGATCTTAAGCTCTCCAGGAGTAGTCGCTTGATTCAATGATCATTTCTTTCAGTAGTTTATTTCAGAAGCTATGAAGATTTTATTGGTATCTGAAAAGCGCCATTATTTCGCAATTATGGCTTTGCAGTTAAGTGAAATGTGAGTAAAGAAGAAAAGAGGCTGAATAATTATAGCAGAAAGATTACACACAATCAAATCGAGTAAAGTTCCTCCAAGCGAGACGGAAATGCACGAATGTTGTCACAAGAAGTCGTGGCCCAACTATATGTCACAATATAAGCCATGCAATATGGTCAATTTTACGTTGGTGTAAACTTTATCACTTACCAGTAACTCGACTGAAACGGTGCTGCTTATCTTAGAAGATAGAAAAACTATACTAATACTTCCAGTCACAGGCGTGACTGTTACTTGCAGGTGTTGTACGATTTGGAAATTTATGAAGCTCTTAGTGCTTCCGATGTATATTAAGGCCTGCAATTAGGTATTGATAATTTTAACATCCATTATGGTTTGCAATATAAGGCATTGGCCTATTGGCTATAATTGCATACTTTTGCATAGTGGCCCTTTTTGTTACATCTGTTGAAGATAGCGTTTCTTATCGGGCACTTAACCCTTGGAAGGTAGTTCAGCAAGTGAGTAAGAGGTAGCATCTCTAATCACTAACCGCTGCAACACTGTTGTTTTCTGTTCGTCTTGTACCTGAATATATAGCACACTGAAAACTAGAGCTTAACCCTCGGTAAACATAACAAGGGTTGATTTTTACACCTAAACTACATCGTTTTTTCTAAATCCGTAAATGAATTTTAAAAATGGTAATTACTAAACAAAAAACAAACTTTTTAAATATAACATTTACATTCCAAATGATCTAAACTTTGCTTTGTATGAGCGAATTGTATGGCACATTTTGGGGTATTAATTCAATTGTTGTAATAACTATCTATTGAACTTATTTTAGCCATTTACTCGTATTGGCTTAGTTGGCTAAGTTTGGCATAACGATATATGTGAGTGAGCCCAGTGAGAACTGAACTCACAACACCTGTAATAGCCTGTGAGACTAGTTTGCTACCTATTGGTCTAACGTGAGACGCTTTCGACTTCCCCTTTTCATATGGAGATTTTTTTTGTTTGACCGTTTGTTTAAGGCGTGCTGAAAGAATATCTCACAATAAGTGAGACAAACTTTGGTGATTCTTATACATAATATTCTGCTTGGTTTATGCGATATATTCCAGCCAACTCTGGTTAATTCTATATAAATAGTAGCAAGTGGACACACCCCTTAAGACGATGAGATAAGAACTTAATCCTCAAAACAAACATTCTATGTGTCCTTATTTGATACGAGATCAGCCATGATCCCTACTGTATACATGCAAACAAATTCGATAACTTGGGTTGGAAATACGGTGACATGTTCAATCTCTGCTCCAATCTGGCTGTATTGGCATTAAAGAAGTATTTTTGTGACATACTTTCACATTGACACTAATCAATGAATGTGGCAAAGAGACGTTATAAAGAAGTTCATAGACATGATTGACTTGGCTCTCTCCAATTCATTAGAAACTGTTTAAAAGATTTACATTCAAACAAACAACAATTCTAAAAAAAACTCCTACTAAAAAAGATATCTCCGTGGTGTAGTGGCTAAAGCAGTGGACTGCAACCTCAAAGTAAGCGATTTCGAGCTCCTTTTACACTATCACGTTCATCTTCGGATTAAAAAGAAAGGTATGAGCTTCCTGAGAAAGGTATGAGCTTCCTCTCTTCTCTAAGGACTACAAGGATGGCTTTGGTGTTAACTAACTCACAAAGGTTGATATGCCATTAAACTAAGAAACCAAGCCATTTGGCGGGTTTTAGCAAACCAAAATTATTACTCTGACCAGAACATTTGATCTTTTAGGTGGAAATAACTAAATACTATTAAGTCATCCCAGTGAATACCAAAAAGAAATTGAGAGACAAAGGAAAATAGATAATCATGAAGAAATTAACCAAAAATTGCAGAAACTATTGAATTAGAAGTGTCCTGCCTAAAATAGAAAATATAAATTAGAATTTTTTTTAGATCCGTGGAGGAATTCAAATAAAACAATTGAAATTCAAACAACTAAAATTTATTTATAACAATAGCTGCGAGGGGACCTTAAAGCAAAGATTACATTAATTTTTTTTCCAGTTTTTGACAATTTTCATTCATATTTACATGACATTTCATTCATATATCCAGCAACATATTTTCTTTTCTTTTTCTTTTTTAATAGAAACTTACTTTCAGCTAAATATTGTACTCCATCTTAAAAGATTTCAAGGATTTTTAGATACATGTAAATAGTCAAAATCACAGCAGTTAAAGATTCTTAATGTATACAAATCAAGTCATAGCCTGAAATAAACACATTTTAAAAATACCGTGAGTGTAGCGCTTCCATTCCCGGTTATTAATCGGTGAAAGTTTCGCATATGCAAGATGATAATGGATTTTAATGAAGTAAAATCAACTTTCTTGAGCAACAATTTTTTATTCATTTCTAAGCGTTATTCGGGTTGGGTTGGGTTGGCTGGGTTTTATGGCATATCAATCTTTGGAGGTTATTTAACGCTGCCAAATCCATTTTTATGCAAATAATCAGTTCAATTTCAAAGAATTCAGTTTAGTATGAATACACAGTTTAATTGTCAAAACGTTCCTATTTCAAGCTATTCAGCTTATTCAAACAGTTCTAATTCAGTTTAGTATAAGTTCATATGCTGTCGACACACATTTAAATGTCAAAACAGGTCTATATATAACAATTCAGTTTAGTTTAAGTACAGTTTCAATGTCAAAAACAGTTCTATTTCAAAAAAATTAATTTAGTATAAGCACGCAGTTTAAATGTAAGTACAGTTCAATTGTGAAAAACATTTCTTTTTCAAGCTAACACTGTTAAATGTCAAAACAGTTCTATATCAAACTATTCAGTTTTGTGTAAGTACAGTTTCGATGTCAAAAACAGTCCCATTTCCAACAATTTTGTTTAGCAAAAGAATGCAGTTAGTTCTGTTTAACCCATAGGTAGGACCCTATCAGGTGCTACCATTCCGGGCCAGAGTGGACCTGGGAGCGATGGCAATAAAGGGGTACTCCAAATTCCTTAAAGCTCTAGCATTGCTGGAACCTCACCATCAGATTGTTTTATGTCATATCCAGGACACTCATTGGGGTTGGGGTCTTACTCCTCTGCAGAGAAGTAGTCTGTATTTTCTACAGCCCCAGCCGACTGAGCAAGCGTTATTTGGGTGAGAGAATTACTATTGTGTTGCGAAACAACAGTTGATATTAGTTTCAGCCAGAATTGTTGAAACTTGGATGAAGAATTGTCCTCAATTCCTCAAACCCCCTCTTTTTCTGCCCATTACATTCTGTTTAGTTTGTGATGTTGAACTCTACATCAAGTTACGATTTCGTTTTAATATATTTTACGAGATCTCGTTTCAATGTCTCGTCATTAATCGTCACTTTTTTTCTCACAAGCAAATATCTCATTTGATAAGGACGTTTTCTTCATCGGAAAAAAGGATGACAATGATTCGGGGAAGGATTGTGGCTGACAGCGTTATGAGAGTTTACGAGAATACTGAAAAAGATGTTGGAGATTTGAAGAAACTTGCTTTCTCTTCGTATTCTACAATAACCACCCTCTGTATGAAATCAATATAAATGAATATTCGATTTTGGATGTATAAGTATCAATTCAAGTTTGCTTAACAGAAAAGAAGAAAAGCGTGACATTTCAAAGAAACTGAGATAGACAAGACTAAAGAAAATATTAAATATCAATTGTATAAAGACACTGATGAAGCTGTTTAGCATAGATTAAGTCAATATGTGATATTAGAGCCTAGAGGAGTAATCAATTGAAAGCTGACATAGTGAGAAAAAAAGGTGAGGTAGTACTCTCATAAAAATTTTAGGTACCAGACAAGGAAATCATTTGGGAACAAAAATAGAAGACAGACAGCCTGGTTGGCTCCCTCCCCACCAAAAAAGAAAAACTGAAAACATCAGGATTCTCTCTGAGATTCTCAGAAAGGAATATGTTTGTTTGCATAAAAATGTCCAGGATCAACAATCAGATAAGAAAATCTTGTTTTATATTTTCCGGGAAAAAAATAATAGGAGACTAAAAAAAAAAAAGGTAAAAATAACTTATCGGGCAGGAAGGACTGACTGGTTCGTTCCAGAATTGTCAGAAAGAGAGAGAGAGATAGATAGATAGATAGATAGAGAGAGAGAGAGAGAGAGAGAGAGAGAGAGAGAGAGAGAGAGAGAGTCAGAATTGTTTGAATAAAAAAGATTTCTAGGTTGCCGATCTGAAAGGAAAATATTGATCGCATTGTGAAAATCTAGATTCAACACGAAATGTTGATTATAGAGAGAGTGGGAGGAATGAGAGAGTTGGTACCAGGAATGACTGAGAAATACAAGTAAAAGTAGGTCGGGGTTGAGTGGTTATATCCAACTTTCTGACATCTAAAAAGAGGTTGGATAATTTCTTAAATCTGGCAAATCTATTTTCAAAGAAAACTTGGATAATGACATTAAATTGAAACCATATAAATATTTGTAAACAAATTATAAAGCTTTAGCTGATGGTCTTTCACTGGAGCCTGAGTGACAGCAAGTGTCCTCGAGTCTCCAGGACTCTTCTCAGTATTCTGGCCGTTTTCAATAATGCTGTTGCTTAGATGGTCTCCACTCGGTCGCCAACTTCCAAATCTTCCAGGCCCTTTAATAATCCTTTAGTTACCGTGCCAAAAGCACCAATCACAATTGGTATTATTGTCACCTTCATATTCCATAGTTTTTTCTCTAGCAAGGTCGAGGTAATTATCTCTCTTTTCACATTCTTTCGGGTTTATTCTGTGGTTATCCGGGACAGCAAAATCCACAATTTTGCAGATTTTTTGTTGTTGATTATTATAAGGTCTGGTCTTCTAGCCGATATTAGGTGATGTGTTTGTATATCAAAGTCCCATAGGAGTTTGTGTGTGTCATTTTCTAGGAGAGGTGCTGGGTTGTGCGTATACCATTTGTTGGCATGGTCAAATTTAAATTCCTTGCACATTCCCCAGTGGATCAGCTTGTGTTTCGCCTTGTACTCTCTTAATTTGCTGCATTCGCTTATTATGTGATTGATGGTTTGATCTCTGTCACCGCATTGTCTAAATTTGCTATTTTGTTGCGTCTTATCTATCCCCGCCTAGATATGATTGGTTCTTATGGCGCTGTTTTGTGCTACCATTAGGAGAGATTCTGTTTCTCTCTTAAAGTTTACTCTTCTTATCCATGTCCAGGTTTTGTCGTGTGAGATGTTGTTTATTAGTCATTTAAAACGCCCATGGAGTTGTTTTTCTTCCCATTTTTGTTTCCTAGTTTTTGTCGTTCCGCTATCAATCGTGTTGTCAGTATTGTTTCTGATGGCCGTAATCAGTCCTCTTTCGTGTTTTTCTCTGTAGTCTTCGAGTCGTTGTATGGATGCGTCAACGCTGTTTCGATGCTGGCAAGTCCTCTTCCTCTCTCTTTTCTTGGTACATATAGTCTGTCAACGTCGTCTCTGGGATGTAATGCCTTGTGCATGGTCATTAGTTTTCTAGTTCTTTGGTCTAAGTTCCTCTCTGGTCCACTTGAGAAAGGGTCCTGAGTATCTAACGAGGGGTACAGTCCAAGTATTTATTTCTTTGATAAGGTTTCTGCGAGAGAGCTTTGTCAATGCCAAATTCCATCCCTATGTCTTGACTGTATATTCTAACAGTGTGTATTAGGGTTTCCAGTTCTTTTTAATTTTTTGCAAATAGTCATCCATGTACATTAGGTGGTTGATCTTTCCCTGCGATCTACTAAGTTTGTATCCGGCACCGCATTTTCTGAGTATGTGGTTTAGTGGCATCATGGCAATTATGAATTGTAGGGGTGACAGTGTATCTCCTTGGAAAATCGCTTTTTGGATCTTTGTTTCAGCGAAGCATTTTCCTCCTGCTGTTAATTCAACTCTCCAGTTTTTCATGTTTTTTTCGATGAAGTTTATTTCATGTGATATTTTGTACATTCTGTTCTTTATCCAGCTTTGCGGAATCATATCATATGCCTTTTTGTTGTCTATCCAGGCCATAGCTAGGTTTTTCCGTCTGTTCTTGCTTTCATTTAGCATGTGTTGATCTATGTAGAGTAACTCTGCTATGCCTCTGGATCCTTTGCGGTATCCTTTCTGTCTGAAAGGGAACAATCCGCGGCTTTTTAGCGAGTAATAAATCTTTTCCCTTATTTGTGCTGTTAATATTTTCCACATCATCGGTAAACAGGTTATGGATCTATAATTGTTTGGAGCAGTTCCTTTACTTCGGTCCTTTTGGATCAATGTGGTCATTCCTTTGGTCATCCAGTCAGGTTTATTTCTAGTGCCAGTCATTTCTAGTTCATTTCTAGTGCTAGTCTATCGTGAATAGAGATGAATTTCTTGAACCAGAATCCATGTATTCCATCATGTCCTGGCGTTTTCCAGTTTGATATGTTTTGTAGTGTTTTTTTGTTTTTGAGTAGTTCGATGTGTATTTCCGCGTTGGGGCCTTCCTCGAGTTCTTCTAGTTCTCTTGTCATATCGTTTATCCATTCAGCCTTTTCGTAATGCTTTTTCGGTTGCCATATTTTCGTCCAAAATTGTTCGGTTTCTTTGGCGTCTGGTTGATGGTATGTTTTTGTGTCATGCCCTCCCAATTGTTGATAGAATTTTCTTGTGTTGTTTTGGAATGTCATGTTTTGTCTTAATTGTTTTACCCTTTGTCGATATCTCTTTAGTCTCCCTTCTTTCACCAGAACCTTCTGGTCTATTTCCTCAAGTTGTACTGTTATTTTTTCCTGTGCTGTCTTTTCCATTCTCTTCCCACATATTCCAGGAATTTCTGTTTTACCATTTTGGCCTGTTGTCGTAGATTTTTTATCTGGGTTTCCAGTCAAACTTCCCACCCTGATTTTGATGGTTCTTCGTGCTTTTTGAGGGGACCGCAATTTTCTCACTCACTAATTTCGCCCCTGCATTGAATAGATCACTTAACTCAGTTATATTATTTGTTGATATGTAATGTAGTATTTGATGTATTTTGTTTGTTTCGGTTTTAAGTGTTCCCCATTCTATGTTTCTGAATGAATGAAGGGTGGTCTTCACACTATTCATAATTCTTTTTAGGTTTTCTAGATTTGTCTGTTGTTCCTGTGATAGTGTTCCGATAAGGTTACTTGGTCCTGTGATGTATTCATTTTCTTAAGTTAGCAGTTCATTTCTGATATGTTGTTTTTGGTTGGCGCAACTTGATGTGTTTGGAATTGATCTGTCTTGCGAATGTGTTTTCTGGTGTATTTCTAGTATTTCAAGGTCAGAAAACCATGCTTTTTTATTATTGTTCTAACTTGGTCGGCAAGTATTTGGCTTTTAGTCTGAAAACAAGCACATTCTTGCCAGACCTCTATCATTCTTTTCCTATACCCTCTTTGTGAAGGGTTGCACCTAAAATAGCAGTGTAGTGCAAGTTGATTGTCTTCCCTGGTCCATGTTTTGCGCTTTGGTCTCTGATCGTTGTGGTTGCTAATATCGTCATTCATGTACTTGAAAAGAGAGCAGCCAACATTCGCAGGATGTCGATAGGGTCTCCCATGTTGGCTATCACCTGCCGATCATGACACCCAAGCCTGTTGCCTGGGTCCCACGTTTTGTAATATTGAGATAGGACAGTTTTATCATGGGTGGTATATTGTGGCTATACCAGACCAGGGGTTGTTTTTGATCTGCACACCTGACACAGGTGCGACTGAGAGCAGTCATACTGACTGTCCATGAACAGCGGGTCACAAAAAAAGGGAGTATACCTAAACCTAAGTTTTAACTTAGTTAAAGTTCGTTGTCCTACTTTTTTTTACTTCCCAAGAACTGCTTGAAGGATTTTTTCATGCCAGTTTAATGGTAATATCTTATACTTAACCTAGTTTTAAATATGCTGGTGATAATCTTTCACATGAGATTTTTGATGATTTTATGGCGAAATATCGGGCTAAAACGTCTATCTAATGAAAAAGTCGTTGGGCAATATGGAGAGTGACGAGGTAAATTTAAACAATTCTTCAGTTAGCTCGCGATAATTGCAAACATTTAGTAAAAACATTTGGCCGATTATTGACACTCTTCAGTTAAAATATAACCAAAATTCACCAACAGATTTTACAAGTCATCGAAAATCTTGTGTTTTTTTTAAAAGAGCAGTTTGTAATAACCTCTACCCAACGAGTGTTCCTGGAGAATTATTTAGTCCATATATTTCTTAAGTTGGGGCTTTTATATCTTTCCTAAGAATTACGTGCCACCTGATTCTAGAAAATTCCATTCGAAAAATTCTGTTTTTGCGTTTGTTTTTTTTTTTTTTGTTTTTTTTTTTTGTGGGGTTGGGTCCGCCTGGCTTTATACATTAAATTGAAATAAACGAAGTCTTTGGAGAAGGGGTGGAGATTATAAACTATTCTATATGCTGCTAAATTTTTCAGCTTGGCGCGGTAAATTTAAACAATTCTTCAGTTAGCTCGCGATAATTGCACCTGGTAAAACCATTGAACTGATTAGTGACACTCTTCAGTTAAAATATAACCAAAATTCACCAACAGACTTTACAAATCTAATGTTTTTTTAAAGAGCAGTTTATTATTATTATTATTATTATTATTATTATTATTATTATTATTATTATTACTCCTTGAGAGTTTTTCACATCAGTTTTTGCTTATGGACTTTCACTGGAGTTTGAGTGACAGCAAGACACCCCAAGTCTCCAGGACTCTTCTCAGTATTCTGGCCATTCTCAACAATGTAGCAGTTTGGATAGTCTCCACTCGTGTTCTTATTTCCCAGTCCTCCAGTCCCTTTAATAATCCTTAGGTGACTCTATCAAAAGCACCAAACACGCTTGGTATAATTGTCACTTGCGTGTTCCATAGTTTTTTTTCATTTCCCTAGGAAGGTCGAGGTACTTATCCTTCTTTTCACTTCCTTTCAGTTTTATTCTGTGGTTAATTGGGACAGCAAAGTCCACTATTTTGCAAGTTCTCGTTTATTATTATTATTATTATTATTATTATTATTATTATTATTATTATTCTGGAATCATTGCTTGAAGCATTGATCATTAATTGTGTTAATTATTAGTATGAGATGAACTTTCTTGATATAATATAATTGTAGAGAATGGGTGGCTGTTATGCACCATTCTTCAATTATCAGCTCGATTTTGAGACACAATTGGATTACCTAATCTCGGCCAGACGACCAGACCTTGTGATAGTAAAAAAAAAAAAAACAAAAAAAAAAACGAAAGAGAACCTGCCGAATTTACCCTCCCGGCAGACAACAGGGTGAACGCGAAAAAAAAAAAAACGAAACAAAAAACTATGGAACATGAAGTTGACGGGTGTCACTGTCACCTTCAAAGTTCCATTACAGTTAATGCACTTGGAACAATAAAAGAAGAAGAGAAGACTATTCAGACTACAGCTTTATTTATTGGCCAAAATACTGAAAAGAGCCCTTGAGACTTGAAGAAACGCCAGTGAGAAAGCATCAGCTAACGCTGGTGAGAAAAATTCCAAAAAGTGTAAAAAAAATAGTACTCAGGAGAATAGTAAATGAAGATTATGAGGTGATAGACACGAGACAGTGAATAACATGAGCGAATGTAGCAAAATAGTATAAAAGAAATATCAGAACGGGTACGAGGATCATTAAATAAGTTTCCAGACTTTTTTCGTATGGGCACTTTTATTGATAGTACACACATGAAACTCGAGTCCCCTTCAAAGTAATCTGCTCCGGCTGCAATGCACTAGTTGTACCGTTCCAACAATTTATGGAAGGCCCCATGGAAGTCCTCTTGTGTGAGCGTGTCAATGACCTTCGTCACAGCCTCTTTCATCTCCTCAATTGTCTCATAACGACAGCTTCTGAGCTTAGGGAATAAGCAAAAGTCACAGAAACCAAGGTCTGGACTATAGGGAGGGTGAGGAATTGTGTTGATGCCAATCTTGGTAAAATCGTCTGTCACAAGAATAGAGTTGTGGACTGGTGCATTGTCCTGGGGGAAATGCTATTGACCCGATTTGAACAGTGCTGGTCTGTTCCCTAGGAATCTCTTCCTGAACTCTCTTAAAACCTCAACATAGTAACCCTAACCCTAACTCTTTGGCTAATCAACTCTGGTGTACTGACTTCGTTACTCATCCCACACCCGCATCATCCTTCACAGACTCCCTGCCTTCCTTGAATCTCTTTTGCCACTCAAAAACTGATGCTCGATCCATGCAAGATGCTCCAAAAGCAGTCTGAAGCATTCCATACGTTTCTGTGACATTTTAAATCGTCAAGGATACTTAGAAGAGTCCGAGAGACTTAAAGAGACTCAAGCGAAAAACCATCTACTAGAGCTAGTGTAAAAAAGACTCATTTGGAGTATAATAATAATAATAATAATAATAATAATAATCCCAGACAGCCAATTTACATATACTGGTAGCTCTTTTTGGATAAATGGAGCCTGATGTTGTCACGTGCGTGGATGGAAAATTGCAGAATATTAAACACGCGTTGACACTATGATGCCGTGAAAGCAATTAGAAGTTCTGAACAAAAGAATAAATGAAAGTGGTTGTAAATGCATTTTCGGCGTCTCTGTGACAAATTGTAAAGAACTAAGATATTAATCCTGACACTGAAAAGTAAACGTGAGCCAAATCCCATTAAAAACGATAATTCATGTCAGTAAATAAAAGATACGAGTTACTTAAAGTATAAAGGATTCCAGCCCCTCTCTCTCTCTCTCTCTCTCTCTCCCCCTCTCTCTCTCTCGTTTACTTTTACTGCCTAACAAAGAAAGTTTATACATAACGTTTAATACGTACGCTTTTAAAAACGTTTGATTCAAATGGCCCAATACTTTTTCGGTTTTTAATTTTAACAATTTCAGCTCAAAAGACAAAGTTAAAAATTTCTTATATTTTCAAATAAATTCGGACTTATGCGAACCTCCTTCGTTTTTGAAAACCGAATGACAACGTGCAAACAAGCTACTTGAAACTATAATAAGCACATATAACGACTCGGGGCAATGAATTGTGAGTTTCTCTTTTAAAAGATGGACGGGTTTACATTGAAACTTTCCTCTGTTTTATTTATTTTATTTATTTGTTTATTCATAAGAAACCTTTCAACGCTATTGAGAATGAGTATAAAGACTGTAAACTCTCGTTTCAGATTAACATAATTTTGATTTAAGATAGAGGGTTGCCCAACCACCGTCATATTAAAGTCAGAATCACACACACACACACACACACACACACACACAGGTACACGCACATATATATATTAAAAGAGAGAGAGAGAGAGAGAGAGAGAGAGAAGTTGGTCAGTTGGTTGTTTGTTTGTTTGGGTTTTATGGCATATCAACCTTTGTTGGTTATTTAACGGCAAATCCATCTGCATGAAAATAGTTTTATTTCAAACAATTTAGTTTAGTATAAGTACGCAGTTTAAGTGTAAGTACAGTTTAATTGTGAAAAACATTTCTATTTCTAGCTATTCAGTTTAGTCAAGCAGTTCTAATTCAGCTAATTCAGTTTAGTACAAATTTTGTTTACACACAGTTAAATGTCAAAAAAGATCTATATTAAACAAATCAGTTGAGTATAAGTAGAGTTTCAATGTCAAAAAACAGTTCCATTTCAAACAATTCAACTTAGCATAAGCACGCAGTTTAAATGTAAGTACGGTCAAAAGCATTTCTATTTTAAGCTATTCAGTTTAGTCAAACAATTCAGTTTAGCATAAGTATGCCGTTAGTTCTATAGATAGGGTCCTATCAGGTGCTACCATGCCAGGACAGAGTGGACCTAGGAGCATTAGCAATGAAGGGGTGCTTCGCATTCCCCAAAGCCCCAGCATCTCTGGGACCTTACCATCGGATTGTTTTGTGTCATATCAGGACACTCATTGGAAGGGGGGTCTTACCCCTCTGCAGAAGTGCAATCGGTGTATTATACAGCTCCAGCCGACTGGGCAATACACAGAGTTAAATGTCAAAACAGTTCTTACTATAGCTAGAATTACTACGATTATGTATGATTTTTTACTTGTGCTCATATTCAGATTTCATTTTTTTAATTTTTTTATCTAGCCTTCTTGATTATCGGTTCCCATATTGTATTCAACTCTATACTTGGTCTACTCAGCAGGTCATTGTAGCCTAACATATGTGCTGATTCCTTAAGGCGTCTAATCCTCCAATGTTCAGCCCTATCAATTATTTCAACTTTGTCCCATAAGAGGAGATGATTTCCATTTTCCTTCCATATATGGTCCGCCCTCGTTCCGATGTTCTTCTAGCCTTACTTTTAGTGTCCGACCTGTCTCACTTTTGTATATTTTACCACAACTGCAAGGGATAGAGTAAACACAGTTCTTGGTCATGTTGAATTCCGTTGGTGGTTTGACCCGGAAGAGATACCTCCGGAGAGTTTAACCACTTGTAAATACTGTCCTAATGTCATATGGACTACATATCTTTTTTATCCTTTGGGCTAATCCTTTGACATAGGGCAGACATACCGTGGTGAGTTTTAGGGTATTGTCCTCTATCCTCCTATCTAGGTTTCTTGGAGCAGATATTATGCTCTCTGGGTAGTTGTTACGATGGAGGTTGTGTCTCAGACTAATCATTTCTTCTTGATATGCATCAGTATCGCTACTAATGGTTTTTGCTTGATGTTGTAAGCAACGGATTATTCCTTCTTTTACCGTATATGGATGATGGGAGTTGAAATTGAGGTACTGTCCGGTGAAGGTGGGCTTACGGTACACAGATGACCTGAATCCTTGTTCTGTGCGTGTTAGTAATACATCGAGGACGGGTAATTTGTTGTCTTGCTTTTTCTCCATGGTGAACTGTATAGATGGTCGGATTGAGTTCACGTGATCAAGTAATATCTGAACATCTTCCTGATGAGGCCAGAGAATGAATGTGTCATCTACGTATCTAAGCCACATAGATGGGTTTAGTGATGTAGATCCTAATGCCATTTCTTCAAAGTATTCCTTGTATAAGTTCGCCAACACTGGTGACAATGGCGAACCCATAGCCAGTCCTTCATCCTGTCGGTATATATCAGCTTCCATCCCGAAGTAGGTTGTCTCCACACAGAAGGTCAACATTTCCATTAAATTATCTATCGGGATGCAAATGCATTCTTCCAGCAAGGGGTCTGCAGCCAGTTTATCCCGCACTACTGCAAGTGTCTCATCAGTAGGTACCTTTGTAAACAGACTCACTACATCCAAACTCACCATCTGGTTTGAATGAATGGGGGCATCACTGATTCTCTCCACAAAGTGGGCTGAGTTCTTAACATATGATGAGGACTTACCAGTTAGGGGGTTGATGATCTCCACAAGGAAGCGGCTCAATGGGTGACATGCTGAACATCGGTTGCTGACAATGGGTCTGAATGGAATACCATTCTTATGAATTTTCGGAAGGCCATATATGTGTGGTAGCTTACTGTAATGTTGAATTAGCTGTCTGTATTTTGTTTGTGATATGAGATCTTTATTCTTACCAAGAATTTGTGACAGCTTCCTTTCCGTCTTCAGGGTGGGGTCCTTCTTTACTTTACAATAGCAACGATTGCCAATCAAGTCTGCCAATTTGTTGGAGTATTCCAACCTATCCATTACCACAGTAGCATTGCCTTTGTCAGCTGGGAGTATTATGATGCTGTCATCATCCTGTAGCGATTTGAGTGCCTGTCTTTCCGTTTTTGAGATGTTAGGTTTCGGAGGCTTTGATTTCTCAAGAGCTTGTCTCACTTTCCATCTTAGTTAATCGGCACTTGCCTTGGGTATTTTTAAAGCTGCATCCTCGATTGATGTAATTAGATCTAAGTAGGGAATTCGCTTCATAGTAGTGGCGAAGTTGAGACTTTTGTTTAGCACTAATTTTTCCGGAGTTGTTAACTGTCGCTTGACAATGGCTTCCACTGGTGAGTAATGGGATTGGATTTTCGTATTGGTGTTTTTCATCTTCTCCAACTTCGCAATTTGACGAGCCTTGACCATATGGAATTCCTGTTTGTACGATTTATCCAGATATTGTTGGATTCGGGTTCTGTCGTCTATCATTGATATTTTATCCAGGAACGGGGTGAGTTTGTTCGAGATTTCTAACCGGAGTTGATGTTTCTTCCAACGGTTGTTATGAGTTCGATCTCGGACTAATTCCTGCTCTAGTCTTTTTGTCACTTTCCGTGCTCTCCTGGAACGAACTGGGATTTTTATTATTAAGCCTGGTGGAACTAGCTTCCGTGAAGGTTCCCGTGTTCGACAAACACCTGAAGAAGGCCGGAGGACATATCGGCTGAAACGTTGTGGAAATAACAATAAAGATGATGACAATAGTCTGAAAAACCTTAATGATAAAAATCAACAAGCTTCGTCTCAGAAATTTAGACAACTGGTATTTATCTCTTTGATGAAATTCCTGCTATGCAGTTTGGTTTCGAGTAGTTTTTATCGTTCTCCTGAGAAATTTTTTTCTTCATTTTTTTCTCTCATTTGACAGCGTCCGCTTCGAATATTCCTTAATAAGTTTTTTTCTTTTGTAAGTTTCTTTTTCTCCGGGCGTTCTGATTTTTTCTTGATTTGTTACTTGTATTCTTTCTATCATTCATCGTTTACCGCTTTTCATTATAAACATGGCACATTTTTTAATACCAAATTCCATCTCTATATCTTCACTGTATGTATTCACTGCTTATACTTGGGTTTACAATTCTTTTTAATTTTTGGCAAACAGTTTGATGTCTTCGATGTATATTAGGAGGTTGATTTTTCTTGCGATTTACAAAGTTCGTATCCCCCTGTGCATCTCCTCAGTGTGTGTTTTAGTGGCATCATCGCTATTACAAATAATAAAAGTGATAATGCATCTCTCTGGATTTTTAACTCCTTTTTTCCCCTGCTGTCAATTCCACTCTTCAGTTTTCCAAGGTATTCCCGATAAACTCCATGACCTCACCAGATATCTTGTACATTTTCAAACGGTATATTATTCGGCTTTGAGGAACCTTATGATATGCCATTTTGTCGTCAATCCACGCCATAGTTAGATTTTTGCGTCTCGTTTTGCACTCGCTGAGAATGTGTTCATCAATGAATAGTTGCTCCCATGTCCCTGTCGTTCCTTTGCGGCATCCTTTCTTTTCCTTAGGTAACAATTCGCGCCTTATTAACGAATCGTAAATCTCTTCCCTAATTTGTGCCGTTAGTAATTTCCACATCATCGGTAGGAACGTTAAAGGTCTATAGTTTTTGAGGGCGGTTCTTTTGAGGTGTCTTTTTGAATCAAAGTGGTCTTTCCTTTTGTCTTCCATTGAGGTATGGCTGTTTCTTCTAAAGATCTATTTATTACGATAGCCAGTCTGTCAAACCAGTATGCCATCATGGTCTGGCGCTTTCCAATTTGTTTTTTCTTTCGGCTTTTCTGTAATATTCTCTTCGTTCCCATATTTTGCTTCAAAATTGTTTTGTTTTCTTGTCATCCAGTTGTTGCTCGTAGAATTCTTTTCGTTGTTTTAGAATGTCCTGTTTTGTCTTTTATTTTATCCTGTCTATACATCTTTTTAGTCTCTCTTCTTTTGCCAGTACTTTTCCTCGAGTTTGTTTGTTTTACTTGTGTTGTTTTTTTTTCCCTTTTCGTCCCAACATGGCCCAGCGTTCTTCCTTCGTCTTATTATTTTTGCTTGCTGTCATCGATATCTTATCAGTGTTTTGAATTGAATTTCCCATGTAGGTTTTGAGCTTTTGTTCGTGTTGTTTGGAGGAACACTTTCCGATCAACAGACAAACAAATTAAGCGAAAATGGCTTCTATATATATATATATGGTCCAAAATTAGGTGACGGAAATATTTCACATTTACCAAAACTCAATGAAACTGTTGCCATATAAAAATAAAGTTATATATTAAAACGAGTTTTCATATAATTTCATCAATTAAAAATCACGAGATAACTTTTAGTGATTGAATAATCCATGCTTAGTTCGACCCTGCACAGGTTCGAGAAGTACAATATATCCAAGGTGAACTGAAATTAGTTCAGGGACAGTGGACTGTATGATTTAAAAAAATGTTAACTGAAAATTAAATTTTAAACAGTAATCTCTTCTTTGCTTATTCTATAGAAGTATTTTAATTACGGATATTTTTTATATTCAATTTAATGTTAATGTAAATATTTCATTCTTTTTATTAAAAACATTAATTCACTTTTTTATTTGGCGGTTTTTGTTTTATTTCTTTCTTTATTTATTTCTTTATTTTTTATTATTACTTTCAGGTGTAGTGAGACCCTGATAGTATCTGGGCGCCTCGTGAAATTTATTACGCGTAAATGCACATACACACATACACACACTCAGACAGACAGTCATACACACACGCGCGCGCATATACATATATATATATATATATATATAAAGAGAAAACAAGGAGCTATATTTAAAGAAAGTAAACAGAATGAAGAAAGCAAAAGAAACCACTGTATGAAAACGACAATTGTTGTGGCAACTCGCGGGTTACAAGAGAAAGACTAAGAAGAAAAGACAAAATGGAGTGACGCTACTTATTGGTTACACAAGCTGCCCCTGACCGCCAAACCATGAACGCCAAATCTACGTCTATCTCACTCCCTTGTCTAGGATATTTTTTAGAAATTACAAGAAAAATAAAAACAAGCAGTAGGAGAATAGAGAGTGATAGGGGCAAATCAAAGAAAGAAAAAACAAAACACGGCCAAAAAAAGAAAGAATTATAAACTGACAATCGAAGAAAGAAAGAAAGAAAGAAAAAAAGAAAGATGAAGGGTATCTACAGAAAACACACACACACACACACACACACACACACACACACACACACACAAAGAATAATGTTAAGAAAGTAAACTACGAAAAGGCAAAAAAGGAGGTAGGGAATAATGGAACAATAAAGAGAAGAAAACGGGAGAAAACAAAATAAAAAGAGACAAAAAATAAAGAAAATGAGTCAGTAGAGGAGGAAATCTGGTTGGGGAGAAAATAATAAAACGTGCGTGTAAGAAGTAACGAATTAACAAAGGAAAAAAATGAAACGAAATCAAAAAAGAGAAAAAAAACGAAAACAAAAACGGAGAAGGAAAAAAGATAGAAGAAAGCATAAGGCAATGAATAGAAGAAAATGAAGGAAAAAGAAAAATTACAAAGAATAATTGAATTCGGTATATAAAAAGGGATAGAATGAAAGAATGAAATTTGCTAAGTGTAAAGTAGTCTGGTAAAAGGCGACAAGTGTGGGACTCTTAAAGAAGATAAAATTCATTATGAACATAGTCATGGCTTGAGAAATATTTTGTAACCATTACTTAATTGCGAAGAGTGAAGATTTTAGATAAGAACAGAATGAAAATTTACATGGCACTAACTAAAAAAATATGCTCTCTCTCTCTCTCACACACACACACACACACATATATATATGTAGAGGGAGAGAGAGAGAGGGGGTGCCTAATACAGACATTAAAATCACACATTGCACTAAATAGTCTCATCAGGGTATAATATATTTGGAAGAACCTCACTAATGCTACGAGCTGGTGGTACAGAAAAAGCACGAAATAGGTAGAATAGACGTCAAAATACGAAAAATTCAATTAAGGTTGTAATAAACTGAAAAAATTTTAAGAATCTTATCTTTGAATTTATAATACTTATTGAATTTATAATACTTATATATGAAAATAGATTTCTGTGAAACTGGTAACGACACGTTACCAGTTTCACAGAAATCTATTTTCATATATTGATATTTTATCTCGTTTCATTTTTGAGCATTGTTGGGCGTTAGAAAACCTCAAAAGCTAGATTTATATTTTAAATTATGAAATTATTTTTGTGTCCGAATTTGAATCAATTCTTGTCTTTTATTTGAAAGTATTTTTAATGAAAGCCCTTTTCTCTTCCAAACAAAAAATACTCCGCTTTGGTAGGTTGTGATATAGTGGTGTAGCTTTTTCTAATTTTCCATGATATTGCGGGTGTATCTTTGAAGTGTTTTTAGGGTCACATATGTATGTGTCTGGGTATGTCTGTATGTTTCTAACAGTAATGGCTTGTGAAAATAGGTTCTTTGTTTCCTGGGTCCTTTTGACGCTCCGACTGAAATTCTTACTTGATCAACTTTAACGAGGATTTGGTAACAAGAAATGATTGATCGACTTTGATGTAGTTTGGTTACCGATTAGAGGTTGTTCGTTATGTCTTGTAGATGGTTTTGTCAAAACATTCAATATAGGATTAACTGCCCAATTGTCTATATTCGGTTTCACGCCACTTTTGGCTGTTTAAAAAAGCTGTGTGCAAATTAAGGAGAATGTGATTAGGCTGCTGACGGAAATCCAGAAAAGACTTTATTAAGAATGTTTAAAAAGTTCAACGGATACGGAAATAAGTCTCATAAAGAAGTACGACAAAGAACTCTATTTGGTAAAATAGCCTCTATTTTTGTTAATATTAAAGGACTCTCTACTCATTAAAGAGAGATGGTGTAGAAATTCAGTACTTGTTCAGAATATCCTACTAAAAAAAACAAAAAAACATCTGCGGTATTATATGAAAAATCATATAAACACTTCGTACTTACATTCACCATCTCTACAAAAGTAAGTTTCAGACTTTTCCTTCGCCTCCAGAGGAAGTAATCAACGTAGTTTTTAGACAACTGATGAACAAAAAAATACTGCGATACTTACGGTCGACAGCTAATATACAATTGTTGTGATTAAAATGTAACTGTACAGTAAAACATCATCATCATCATCATCATGTCGTGCCGCCAGCACGGATATCCCTGACCATCTCTCGCCACTTCTCCCTATCATTCATCGCCTCCGGCAGGTCTTCGATGAATGATAGGGAGAAATGGCGAGAAATGGTCAGGGATATCCGTGCTGGCGGCACGACATGATGATGATGATGATGATGTTTTACTGTACAGTTACATTTTAATCACAACAATTGTATATTAGCTGTCGACCGTAAGTATCGCAGTATTTTTTTGTTCATCAGTTGTCTAAAGACTACGTTGATTACTTCCTCTGGAGGCGAATTCAAACCTGAACAAAACTGTTTGTGTTCCATTTTGCTCTCATATTCCTCAATTCTCCGCATATAGCTATATGTAAATAGTTGGGCAAACAAAATTTTTAGCCTTGTGTCGTCATATTCTTTTGGCCTTCTCAATTTGAGATTGACTGACGCGTGAGGAAATGTGGTGTAATTTATTTTATATGAAAACTAGCCACTTGGCTTTCTGTGTTGGCTCATAAACACACAAAAAGAGAATAAAGCATTTAAAAGTTTTTATAATATTTTCTCAGAAAACGAGACCTCCTAGCTGCGAACATTTGCATAACATAACCATCATTTTAATGCCCCTCCTATTTTGTCTCAGGCCCTTCTCGCGTCCATGATTTTAAGCAAACTCATGGTTGATACCTCGAAAAGCTTGAACCAGGAAATGGTTAACAAGTTAGTTTAGCAGATCATTACTAGTAAGTATTGAATTCGACCAGTACTGGGTGCTCTACTATAGACGTATTGATATGTAAATATAAAATTGATTAAAAATAATAATACCCAAGATAACGCAATGGTTAACAAACTAGTGTCGCAGATCCATTCCCAAGAATAGTAAGTTCAATTTTCTCATTTGTTCTATTCTACTGACATTGTATTTAACTTCGATGATCTAAATTTTCACCATCTTACCTTAAAACGTACTGTTCTAAAACATCAAAATTTCACAAACACAATGTTTGGCTTGTGTGGCACGATGTTTGATATCAAATTATAAGTCAAGATCGCCAAACTGGATCTTTGGTCATGTGGATAGAGTGTTCGCCTATGGTTCGGGAGACCTGATTTCAATCCTAGGTCGAGTCATACCAAAGACTTAAAAAATAATATTTGGTTTCTTCTTGCTCAACACTCAGCATTATAAGGTACGTATCAAGGTAAAGTGAAGCAATTCTGGAAATGGAGTAGCTCCCTCCTCTACACCTCGGTGTAGTAGTTATTGAAAAGGGAGCCATCGGGTCGCCAACTTTACTTTTACTTTTTTACATGTGTAGTTTTCTACCTTTATAAAGCTTAATGAATTATGGAGAAATAAATTGTAGCTAGCTCTCCCTTAATGACACAATATTTGGACTCAGATAAAATCTAGGGTTTTAAAAGTTGATTCTCTTGTTAGGCATTATTTTTTAATATGGGACATTGACAGAACACAGATTTCCATCTCTGCTTGTAAATATTCAGAAAAGAACAACCGATTATGTAAAACGAAAGTAATTTTCGATAAAATTTTTAATTTCAAGTGTGCATTTATTTAAAAAAGCATATGGACGTTTGCAAGGTAAATTTAAAATGTCAAAACATAAAAACAAAAACAATAAAAATAAAATAATATACGTGGATTTTATGCCGAATAATAACCCGCACTTTTTTGTCTGTAATGCTGAAAACTGAGAACTGATTTTCGCATAATTAACGCAGAAATTTAAACAGCGAATTTTAATTGGAAACAAGAACCCTACTGAAGAAAACTAGACTAATAATTGAACATTTAAATTAAAATCTAACAAAAAAGGAGGGCGTGTTTAGGGACAGGATGAAAGTTTGAATTATAGGTGAGTTATTGAGGTAGAGACAAAATAAGCCAAACCCTGGGAATGGCAAAGACGAGGAAATATGGCTTTCACTACATCAGCCCAACAGGCGTCCACAATCATTAAAAAATTAGAAACGATGGTGGTGCAAACAATTTTGGGAGGGGTCAAACGCTAGCTTGCTTGTTTGATTGCGCATTGGCCCACCGACCAAACAACCGACCGAGTGGCGTGAATGAAGTAACTATGATGCAACAATGAAATAAATATCAAAAAGAAAAATAAGTGGAACTAAAGAGAGAAGAGATTCGAAGTGATGAACGTTTATCCGTCCATGCGTCTGCTGAGGCGTTTGTGTACCATTCAATAAAATATAGCTCCGTCGATTCTGTAGTTTTCTCAAGGGAACGCAGCTAATCTTGAAGAGGGTAGCAACAATGTTGTTTTTTGTATGGAGAGAGAACAAAAAAACATTGCTGCTGAGACATGATCTGAAGGATTTCTTTTTCTCCGGTTGTCGGCTGTATAAGTAAGGGGTAGAGAACAAATAGATACAACAAAATAGGTAAACAATTGAAAATATTTTTTAAAGATGACGAAGAAAAGATGTAGAAGAAGCAAGGTTCTTCAAGCCACTCGGCTCGGGCTTTCCCCAATCAACTGTTTTGAGGCCATTTTTCTTTATTCAGGCAATTCGTTTCTTAACATTCAACATTTGAAGGCGTTTTGCCATAGAGCAATGGTTCGCAAGATTTTCACTCATTTTTATTGCTAAACAAAGCTCAGTCCTCATTATAACTGATTTTTCTTGCCATCCGCTTTGCAAAGTTTAGTTCATTAAATATCAATAAACAATTAGCATTTGTATTATTGAGATATTTTCCTGAGAGTGCTGATTAACAAGCACACTTCGCAGAACAATTGCTCGTATAGTCGGTATGAACAAAAACCCGGATTAGTTTGGACAAAAAAATGTGATAATTTTAAAAACTTTACATGGGGCAATTAACAGATTTTAATAAAGAAATTAGCAATTAAGCAAAACAACAAAGTTATCTTAAAGGTTTCCACTCAAAATTTTGGAGTAAACTTTTTTTTTCATTTTATTATTAAAAAAATATTTTCATTGTTTCCTCAACAAAAACAGGCACTTTTAACTATTCTTTTCCATAATTAGTTAATATCTTTTTTTAATGTTTTGATATTCTAAAATTTAAGTTACAAATATCCACACGTTGGTGGGAAGGGACTTAAAATACATTTTAGATAAATATGCATTACAAGAAATTACATTAAAAGAAATAACCCGCTTGATTTAATTTTGTTTAAAATCATTGTATTTTTATGAGTATAAATGTCACATTTTAAAATATAATTCATCCTATAAATACATTTTGTCTACCTTTTGTAAAAATAAAATGCTACTTTTGCATAAAAATTGACTTACTTTTGGGACTTTAAAATGGTAAAATTAAGGTAAATATTGCTCTTCTCAATGTAAATTTCACTTTTGTGTTTTTTAGATATTTTTACTAAGAATGGTGCAAGTGAATAAAAAAAAAGAAAACATATTCAAGTAATTTTCCCTTTTTTTTTTCTTCTTTTTTATGATTTAAAAAAATATTTCACTGTAACGACATTTTGGAATTTAAATATAACAACATTAAATAGATATATCTGAATAAAATAGCCAGTCACAATTTAGTCATTTATTTTCTTTTATTGCTGTTGTCTGTGGAGCACTCACACACACCATCTTTTGTTCATCCCCCTTTATCACATACCAGTAGCGAGAAATAGTCAAGATATTCATTGATAGGACATATCACAACGAGATTCATTCATTTTTCCATAATACAAACAGAACGGGTTCAAGAGAAATTTGAACCCAGTAAGCTATTTTCGTAATCATAGGATAAAAAAGCTATTTTCGTAATCGCTAGGATAAAAAAGGCATTCTTTTCACATAAATATTTTTCAATATAATTTCATCATTTTCAAATTAATACTTTTCTTTAAATCGCATTAATCAGGTCTTATATATATATATATATATATATATATATATATATATATATATATATATATATATATATATATATATATATATATATATATATATATATATAACTCTGTTCTGAATTCAAATTAAGCACCATGAATATATAGGTAGCTAAATTCTGTTTTTGGTTCTCAAATTATGGAAAGTATGGCAATACCGAGTTTTCTTTATTTAAACATTGTAAACAATATATTTTCTTATCCGAAGAGACGTTTTCAGTATCCAAAGATTAAAAAAAAACAAACCTTGTGAGAGCAGTATAATTGTATCAAGATGATTTACTAAGGCCTGGAGACTTCAATATTTTCATAGATAGCATTTTCCGTACGCACAGAGAAAGTGTATTACGTAAATAGTTACGAGCATTGTCAAAGCAGACTTTTATCATAAAATTCCTCTGCTATAGTTGAGTGATTTTTCCATCTGTCCAAAATAGTGTCAATATATTTGGCGATGGAACAGAGTTCAAGGAGAAATGAATCCATGCTTTTCCTCAAGCGAATTATTTTAGAATAAACAAAACCCCACGAGAAAATTTGAACTCAGTTGATTAATTCCGTATTTCATACTGATGATTACGACCTACACACGGTTTTCAAAGATGCATGTAAGGATTCTAAACGGCGACCCAAGTTCACATCTCCAGCTGAGCTGTTTGCATTTCACTTCACGGTATTGTTTTTGGTAAAGGCATGAATCCATGCCTTTTCTTTCAAGCTATAAATTGGCTAAGTTCTTTAGTTTTGTTTAGGCAACCAGTTCAGGAGAAGGGAAACTCTAAATTAAAACTACCTTTACTTCGCTAAACAACTGCCTGGGGAGGTGGGGTTGGGTCAGTACAGTTCGCACTGAATCAGTATTTACTTTTACTGATTACTGGAACCGCCATATTATCTATTTTAATCAATTTCAATTACTTCTCCCAATTCAAAACAGCTCTAAGAAGAGAATGTAAAATAAAAAAAAGAAAACAAAATCAAACAAATATAACAATTAAAAAAGAATCATGCGTTTCCAGCACGTATTTTATAGGGAAGAAGGAAGATTTTTCTTTTAATAGTTGAATTTATTTTCCTGAAATTCAGCGATTTCCATTTAATGATAAGACTAATTTAGCTGTGCGAGATAAGATGAATTATTCATCTAAGTAATTTTGAAATTACATAGTATTCATAAGATATATGAGACGTCATATATGTAGATACTTTCACCTCTTCGCATCTCTTAAACGTTGGCCATGAGTCCAAGCTTTGCTGCCCATGTCAAGAAGGACAAGCGTATGAAATACGCTGATTTCCTAGATTAAGGCATTTAAGATTGTCGTAGACTCTTGAAAATTCACTATGTTATTGCTATACATCTTATGATTTCAGCTTCAAATTAACAGCTACAGCAGCAATTGGAATACACCCTACTAAAGCCTGATTGTCACAGCTGGTGAACTTCAAAAATGCAATCTGAACGTGAGGACACTTTAGAAGAACGATATGCAATAAAATTCTGTTTTAAACTTGGAAAATAAGCCGCAGAAACGTATGGAATGCTTCAGACTACTTTTGGAGCATCTTGCATGAATCGAGCATCGGTTTTTGAGTGATATAAGAGATTCAAGGAAGGCAGGGAGTCTATGAGGGATAATGAGAGGTGTGGGAGGAGTAAGGAAGTCAGAATACCAGAGTTGATTGGCCAAAGAGTTAGGGTTAGGGTTAGGGTTAGGGTTACTATGTTGAGGTTTTACGGGAATTCAAGAAGAAATTCCTAGGAAACAGTCAAGCACTGTTCAAATCGGGTCAGTGTCATTTCCAGCAGGACAATACACCAGTCCACAACTCTATCCTTGTCACTGACTATTTGAGCAACATTGGCATCAAGACACTTCGTCACCCTCCCTATAGTCTAGACCTTGCTCCCTGTGACTTTTGGTTATTTCCTAAGCTCAGAGGCTGTCGTTATGAGACAATTGAGGAGATGAAAGAGGCTGTGACGAAGGTCATTGACACGCTTACACAAAAGGACTCCATGGGGCTTTCCAGAAGTTGTTGGAACGGTACAACAAGTGCATTGCAGCTGGAGAGGATTACTTCGAAGGGGACTAGGGTTTTATGTGTGTACTATCAATAAAAGTGCCCATATGAAAAAAGTCTGGAAACTTATTTAATGATCCTCATATTTCATTTTTAAACCAGTAACCTTTGAAACTACTGATTCATATGGTAATGAGGACGACGAAGCTGAATTTCTCATTCCGAAAACTTGAATCACTCTTGCTCCTTTGACCCCCGCGAGACGGTTTTTCTGCATTAGCGGTTATCATTGAATTAAGGCAATAAATAAATATAACAATATATCAAAACTAGTTTAGTTAATCAACACAACTAATCAGTCTAAAAGTTAATTTATCACAATATTTCTTATATTCTCATGAATCTCTTGGCTATTTAAATAAAAATAAAATACTGTTTAGCATTGAATAATTATGAAACTTTATTCATCAAATTATACATAATAAAAAATTTAATTTTTACGTCATCAGAAAATTCCATAGAATTTCTCATTACTTGCTTGTGAGATCAGGTTACGTAAATATATATATATATATATGTGTGTGTGTGTGTGTGTGTGTGTGTGTGTGTTTTCGTGTGTGTGTGTGCACACGAGTGCGCGTATATATGTATGTAAAAACGTATGACACTGTATTTTATATATAAATAGATAGATAACTAATTTGAAGAAGTATTAATTTCATTTTTGTTTCAAAAGACTCCTGGAGAAAAATGACCAAAAACTCCCACTCCTGATTACTGGTTATTTTATCCTCAAACAGATCTCAAAAAAAGAAAAATAGCCAATATTTTCTTTCAAAGATGATCCATCATCAAAAGAGACTGTCTAGCCCACAACACTGCTGACATCAGCTGAAATACTTAGTAGAGTTCTGGAGGGCAGAGGAAAAAACTTACGAGTAGAGTAGTAGTAGTAGTAGTAGTAGTAGTAGTAGTAGTATGCTCAATAACATTCTCTGTAAAAGATTGGTAAAAGATTATATCAAACAGCAAATTAGAACATTTGAATAATAATAATAATAATAATAATAATAATAATAATAATAATAATAATAATGATAGCAACAACAATTATAAAAATTCTTTTGTTATTACAGCCGCTTGAATAATCTTGCTATTACAGCAACTTGAATACAGGAAAATAAAGGATAAACACTAAATAAGTTTTTGATTATTGGTATCTTTGTCAGTTCTCTTCTTCAAAATTGGTGCCCCTTTAATTGGCGAAGACACAGCTGTTGTTACTACGTGTCTATTTCCTGATATGTAATTGATGCGAGATATTTTCTTCTTGGGAATTGGCTGAAGATTGGCTATGGAATATGAAGACTTTCCGATTGGTGGTTTGTACTGTGGTAAATTAGCCTCAATGCTGTAGGTCCATTGTATCCTGTCTGTCTGCAAAAGAAAAAAATAATCACATTATGTTTCAAAGCGAAATTGAATACAGGACACTTGATTTATGTTATGTTATTTAATTATTCAATTGGTCATGTCTACGCAAATGAAAACCTAAAGAAAGAAACTGAATCGATGTTAGTAGTAGGCCAGAAAAACGTCATAAGAACTAATTATTTAAAAGTTAGAATAAACAAGACCAGAGAGAATAGCAAGTATTGTTTATGTGGTCAGAGAAGAATAACTAAAGCGAGTTAATAAATACGTTCAAAAAGCAATGTAATAAATGCAGTTCGAGTGAATTTATGTACACAAGAAAAAAATGTATACAGAAGGTAATAAAGAGTATATAAAAACAGTATATGTATATATATATATATATATATGTATATATAATTATTAGCGTGTGTTGATTACAGTATTTTGTCTATAGACAAAACATTGTAATCAACACATGCTGATAATTTTGACACATTAAAACTCTTCTGTCTCAAGGTGCACGTATTAATTTGCAATAATGCATATTCGTGTAAGTGCAAGATATTTATATGAATATGTATGGGTATAATTTTACTAAAAATATATAAAAAGAATATAAGTATATCTGCAAATTAGGTGCAAGTGGTGTAATGATAACTTCAAAACCCCATCCGACTTCGATCGGAAAATTAGATTAATTTTTTTAGTATTTCTTTTAAAGATTTTTTTTTTACCTGTATATATAAAACTGCGCATTTTTTTTGGCCGTAAGATGTCGGATTGTAATGCACGCTAAAACGAGTTCCCCGAACACGAGCTGGGTTAAATTCTCCTTCCTGTGGTGTTACAGAAATCTCCGGATCACTAGATGGTGTCAGCTTTGTAACGAATTTTTGTGGAAACCTGCAAAAACAAAATCGTTAAAATTAAAATCAAAATAAGATAAAAACTTGAAAATATAGTCATTATTTATGAATTATTTCTTTCATCTTAATTTTTAATTTAATTTACTTTTACTGTCATTTCGTGATCGTTACTTAGCAGCTGAGCTTAGCAATACAAAGAACTCGAACTCACATTTACTGTTTTTGAAAGTCTGCAACTGCAATCTGAGTATGGCAATAAAAAGTAACTGAAATTAGTATTAAACTAATATTAAAAATCATAATGAATAAGAATGACAGATTGTGAATAATTCCTCCCTGTAATTATTATGAAATAAAATAGAATACTATATAAGATAAGATACCAAAGATTTTTATAAACATTTACTTGTTTGTTAATGCTGCGACAAATACAAAAGAATGAAAGCTTGTTAGCAAAGGATTCTCACAGAATATTAATACATAGGAAGGAACGTAGATTAGATTTAGGTTTCTAGACAGCATTGCCTAAATGACAGAAAAATAAATAATAAAGGTTCAACTGGTCCTAAGGAACTGATCAGTTCAATTCTTGGTTCTAAAAAATAATACCGTTCTGTGTGAAGATGAAAATCAATATCCTAACAATTTTACTTACCTTGCTGGTGCTTTGAGAAAAAAGTTGACAGTTACTAATTTGTACATTGCTTTGGCTTCAATTCTGATGACATCGTCGATATCAGGATCTTCAGAGGAAAACAGGATCGGAAAACGCCAAAGGCAGCCGTGTTTTTTGAATATCACTAGATGGGCACATTGCCTGATCAGAAATTAATAATAATAATAATTATCATAATAATTTAGAATCCTATGACCGAAAAATGAAAACAGGTGAGAGATACTCAAGAATTAGGAGAAAATCTAAGAAAAACAGATGAATTTGTCATGTGACCCCAAAAGACCAAAAATGAACGCCCCTCGAGCGACGCAAAATAATTATCCTAGTCTGACCAAAAATAAACCTAAAATAAATTCTTCAACGTAGAATGTTAAAGAACACAAAATGCAGTGAATTGTAAGTCTCAACTTTAAGCGATACTATCACTAATTTGTTTTGTCTCTCTTTATTATCAAATAAATATGTGTGTAAGGTTTGTAGGTTGTAATCTTCACTTGAATTTAGAATCCAACGAAAATGGGTGGGAGATGGGGGAAAACTGGAAAAAAACAAAAACAAAAACAAATGACTAAGTCCTATCACCCCAAAAGACCCAAAAGGATACAATGATCTGCTTGATACAAATATTTACGCACCTCAAGCATAAATATTTGGTATAAGGCAATAAATTAAGAATAAAGGGTTTTGTGGACTTAAACTAAGTTAAAACTTACTTATTTGATAGGTGTAAATATCTTTCTTTTTTTGTGTGGCCTGCTGAAGAAAGTTCTTCTTAAGAATACCCGGTGACATTTGTGATAGGAGCACTGATCATAACCAACCCATGGGTCTGGAATAGCCACATCATAATACCAATTAGAATGATTATCTAAATCCAAATCAACGGTGGGAATCATATTACAGATCTGAGTGTCATGATCGGAAGGAGCTCCCTTGATAGCCAACAGAAGGGACACTTAAGCATCCTACAAAAATTAGCTGTTCTAATTTCAGGTACACAAACAATAACTTAAGCAACCACTTCACTCAGAGACAGCAGAATGGAAATGGACAAAGGAAGACAGTAAAAATATAGTTCTCTGTTATTTTCAGAGCAAACGTACACAAAAAAGGTGAAAAAAAACAAACAATGATTGAAAATTGGGTAAAATCTACATTTAATGACGCAGGACAATGACTTGCTGACCAAGCTAGAATGATCTTAAGGAAAATTCTTTTTTCTGAACTTGAAATTCTAGAAACAAGTAAATAGTGATGAATATGAACAAGATCCTCCAACCCGAATTGAAATATTTAATGCTGAAAAGCATGAAACCTCTAATCTAACAGAAAAGGTAAATTCTGAAAACCGAAAAACCGCAAACTTCGGCACCACAAAACAAATCTTAATGGAAGAAGACAAAATAAATGTAGAATTAATCAGGAAAATCATGACTAAAAAGAAGACTACCATTTCTCAAGAATCAATACTGGAAAAAAGTTAAGGTAGTAAGTGAAAAAAAATTATAACCAAATATCCCAACGGGCAACATCACTGAAGTAAGCGAGCTAACTTATGCAGGAGCGAAACTAATTCTGTAATAAAATCAATTTTCCCCTAAAAAATCCGAGCAGAAATACAAAACCTGCGTCGGAATATAGGCTAGAACAGGTGAGACAACAAGTGAAATTGCTAAGGAAGGAAAAATGCACAGATATTTGTTGGGTTGAAAAAAATTAACAAAACAGCAGACAATGCTGACAATGAAACATGAAAAAAAAGATATTACGGAAAGAAGAGCCACTTAAAAAACCCTAAGATAGAGTTAAACTATACAAATAAAACAGGACATTTCTAAATTACGAAAGAAAATTCTACCAACAGGTATGGGAAAATTGCAAGAGGGCAAACCAACAACCGAAAGCAAAGGAAACAAAACAATTTTATGTAAAATATGGGAAGGGACGAATGGATAAATAACATGAAAAAAGAATTCCAAGGAATCGAAGTAGGACCTGAGGCGGACACACACCAGGAATAACGCATGGTAATGCTAAAAAAAGTAGCGAGTTAGAAAACACCAGGCCATAACGGCATACATGGATTCTGGATTTAAAAAAATTAACATCCATTTATGACAGACAGACTCTTAAACTGAGTAGATGCCAAGAAGAAGCAAATATATCCAAATTGATGACTAACGGTAAAATAAACCCGATTCAGAACCCCCCACAAATTGAACCATTTTCAGCAATTATAGACCGATAACTAGTCTACCTATGATGAGGAAGATCCTAACCGTACAGATTAGGGAGAAGATTTATAACTTGCTTGTATGCCGGAGATTGTTTCCAGAATAACGAAAAGGATGCGACAGGTGAACAAGGGGAACGAGTGACTTCATTTACATTGATCAGCAGATCCTCTAGAAGAGCAAAGCAAAAGGAAAAAATGTGCCCACGGCGTATATTGACTACAAAAGGGCCTATGATATGGTCTTGCAAAGTTGGACTGTGGATTTTCTGAAAGATATCCAACAAAGTCATAAACTTCATAATGAAAACTTTGAAAAGCTGGAAAGTGGAATAACTTGAGAGAGGAAAAAACTTTAGCTGAAGTAAAAATCCAGAGAGGCGTTCTCTAGGGAGACACGCTTTTGCCAATACTATTTGTAATAGCAATGATTCCACTCAATCAAATACTTAGAAAATGCGCTAAGGGCTACATATTTAGAAAATTAAAAGAAAATATTAATCTCTAGTATGGAAGACATCAAGTTGTTTACAAAAAATGAAAAAGAATTGGAGACTCTAATAAAATAAATAAAAATATACACTCTGGATATTGGTATAACATTCGGCATAGAAAAATGTGCCAACGGTAGGAATAGAACTGTCAAATTAAGAAAGAATCAGATCGCCTTTAGAGAAGGAAAATTACAAATACTTGGGAATATTAGAAGCAGACACTATCAAACAAGTAGAGATGAAAAAATAACAACAGAGTACTCCAGAAGAACGAGAAAGTTACTGGAAAGCAACCTCAACGGCAGGAATCTCATCAAAGAGCAGACTCCCTTGTAAGATACTCGGGATCATTCTTAAGATGGACAATGGAGGAACTCAGACAAATGGATCAAAGAATAAGAAAGTTTATGACGATGCACAATGCCTTACATCGAATAGATGTCAAAGACAAACTATATGTCTTAAGAAAAGGAGGAAGACGACTCGCCAACTTTGATGATAGCTTGGATGCATCAATACGAGAACACAAAGACTACATAAAAAAGAACAAAGAAAGAGATAGTGCCTAGTAACTGCTCTGATAACATTTGCACAAACAGAACAACAAAAACTAAGAAAAACAACTGTACGAATATTTCAAGCGACAAATTGGCAAATCTCACAAGAAAAGACCTAAAAATGGCTACGAAAAGGGAGCCTATAGAGAGAACCTGAATTTCTTCTAATAGCAGCTCAAAACAACGTATAAGGACCAATTATATTAAAGTGAGAATCAATAACTCTCAACAGAATAACAAGTGTGGTGTGAAAAAGACAAAATAGTTAATCTCATAGTTAGTGAATGAAGCAAACTAGCGCAAAAGGGATATAATTATAAACGAAACTGGGTGGGGAAGATAATTCACTGGGAATTGTGCAAGAGATTGAAATTTGACCATACTGCCAAATGGTATATATGTTACATATTGACTTTTGACAAGCAAGTTAATTTGGGGATTCAAAATAGGGGGTGCTTTTCTGTGTCTAAAGGTAAACAAGTCACAGCGGGAATACCACGTTAATTGCGAGGGAATAATGCGTGGGCATCCAGAAAATATATAACAACAGACGTTTTCCAGTCCGATGATTGGGTGGTCAGTCAGCAGAGAGAGCAGTCAGTCAGCAGTCAGCAGAGTCACACCATTTTCGGCGCTAGCCTTGGGACTACTACCCCGGGGTTGAGAACTGTTCCTCTAACAGTCTCCCGTGAAAGAAGTACGAAGAAGCAAGACCAAATATATCTATCTCAACGAGGTGTAAATCTTAGCTGTTCCTTGTTTATTGGTCTGAGTCTCTGTCTCTCCCAACTATTTCGACGTTTCGTCAATAAAAAGAGTTATGCTTTTATAAATATGTGTTATTGTCACTTGTTCTCTCGGTATTACAACATATATACAACCAGAATGCGTTCTAGAGAATGAAATGCATTTCTTCTACGGGGTTTTGTGATACAAACAGATTATCTAACCCTGCCCAGAAGACCAGACCTAGTGATAATTGATAAAAAAAAGAGAACTTACGGTCCCAGTGGATCACAGATTGAAAATCAAAGAAAGCGAAAAGAGTGACAAGTAATAAGACCTTGCCAGAGAACTAAGAAAACTATGTAACATGAGGTTAGAAGAGCTAGCAGCTGTAATTTGCGCGCTTGAACGGGTTTGAAATGTTGGGAAAGGGGGATGGAAGAGTTAGAAATCAGAGGACGAATTGCGACCATCCAGACGTAAGCATTGTTGAGATAAGCCAGAATACTGAGAAAAGTCCTGGATACTTGAGGAAATGTGCTGTCACTCAAACTCCATTGAATGACCATCAGCTAACGTTACAGTGGAAAACTTGTCAGGAGTAAACCGATTTAAAGGAACTAATATATGCAGGAGCGAAATTACTTTGTGAAAAAAAACGGGGTTCTCTTAAAGACCACGAATAGAAAATCAAAAGCTGGATGGGAAATTTGACTAGAAAGGTAGATAAGAAATCTACGACAATAGGCAAAAATGATAAAACAAAGAAAAAACGTTGGAACATTTGGGACAAAAAGGAAAAAGCAACTTATGAAAAAATGACAATACAACTCGAGGAAATAAACCAGAAAGTACTGGTTGAAGAAGGAAGATTAATAAGATATCGAGAAAGAGTTAAACAATACAGACAAAGCAGGACATTCCAAAACAACGAAAGAAAATTCTACCAACAAATAGGGGAAGATAGAACGAAGACATACCAACAATCGGATGCAAGGTAAATTAAACAATTTTGGAGCAAAATATAGCAACCACGAGAACAAACAAAAAAGTCGAATGGATACGCAACATAGGAAAAAGGGTTAGAAGGACTTGAAGAAGAACGGAAAGCGAAAATACACATTGATTTACTCGACACAATACTAAAAAAATATAAAATTGGAAAATGCCAAGCCATGATGGCATGGAATCTGGTTCAAGAAATTCACCTCCATCCATGACAGACTAGCACTCGATATGAATAGATACCTACAAGAAGCAAACGAACCCGAATGTATAGACTACAATGATCCAAAGAGACCTCCTTAAAGGAACTACCCAAAAAACTACTTATCTCATAACATGCCTTCCTATGATGGGAAAAATACTAACGGCACAGATAATGGAAGAGATTTATTTCTCGCGAACAAACCATGGATTGTTCTCTGAGAAACAGAAAGGATGCCGCAGAGGTGACGTTGACAGACTATATGCGCCAAGAAAAGATGGCGGAAGAGGACTTGCCAGCATTAAAAACTGTGTTGACGCATCAATGACTTGAAGACTACATATAAAAGCGTGGAGGAAGACTAATTACAGTTACCAGAAACAATACTGACGACACGAGGACCAAGAGAACGACAATAACCAGAAAACAAAATGGGAAGAAAAACAATTTTATGAACGTTTTAAGCGACTAATAAGCAACATCTCACACGAGAAAACATGGACGTGGCTAAGAAAGAGAAACCTTAAGAGAGAAACAGAATCTCTCCTGATAGCAGCACCAAACAACACTATCAGGACCATCAAAGCAAGAACGCAACAAAACAGCAAATGTAGGTTATGTGGTGATAAAGACGAAACCATCAATCACATAATAAGCGAGTGCAGCAAATTAGCATAGAAACAGAATAAGACTAGACACGACTGGTTGGTAAAGTGCTCCACTCGGAATTGTGCAAGAAATTTAAATTTGACCTCACGAACAAATGGTATATTCACAACCTAACATCAGTGCTGGAGAATGACACACGCAAACTCCTCTGGGATTTTGACATACAAACGGATCACTTAATCTTGGCCAGATGACCATACCTTATAATAATCAACAAAAACAGTGAACATGAAAAATTGTGGACTTTGCTATCCCGGCCGACGGCAGAGTAAAATTTGAAGAAAGTGAAAGAAAAATAAATACCTCGACCTTGCTAGGGAATTAAAAAAAACCGTGTAACATGTAAGTGACTTTTATACCAATAATAATTGGTACTCTTTGTACAGTCATCAAAGAATTAATAAAGGGACTGGAGGACTTGGAAATAACAGGACGAATGGAAACCATCCAAACGACTGCATTACTGAGATCAGCCAGAATACTGAGAAGAGTCTTGGAGACTTGAGAAGATTTGCTGTCACTCAGACTCCACTGAAAGACCATCACCTAATGCTGATGTGAAAAACTCTCAGAATAAAAAGAAGACACGTGATTTTTGATAGTTCAAATTATCAGATTTTTCAAGTAAACCGTATATTTACTCATATGTTCAATGCCCTTTTGCGGTATTCCCTAAGTGTGCAACGTATATGATTATTATCCGTTTGGCCCTTAGAGTAAAGGTTAATGGTAACAAGTAGGAAGATAGCAAATTTATGAAATTGCAAACAAAAGATGTAATTTCATTTTGAAAAATCAGACGCATAAACTAAAATTATGTATATGCGTCTAATTTTTAAAAAATAAAATTTTGGTGTATATACATTTTTTATTTTGCGTAATTCGCTATGAACATGTTGCCGCTATGCTTGTATTTCTCAAGAATCTACATTAGTACAGACAATTATTTCACTCTATTTTTTCAATGTCGATTCTGTTTTAATTGCTGAGTTACTATCGTAAAGCTGTCTTTCTGACACTTGTTTCTGGCTAGGACTCAAAACCCGTCGTTTGTGACCGTGACAGAAGTTGGCAAACACACATTTGGAGATAGATTCCCATGTTTATTACTTGATGTTTTAATTTGATCCAGTAGATCTTTTAGTGGTTTTCCCAACTGTCATTTTATTAATTCATAGAGAAGAGAAAACTCTTTGCATTTTCTTTATTTTCGTTGACACCTTCCAAAAACGGGTTTCTAAGATTGGGATTTGTATGGTTCTCAAAAGATCTTGCTAAATGAAAAAATAAAATCGAAAAATAAACAATAAGACTTTTCCATTTCTCTTTAGCCAATCAATCAGCGTGCGCCCCGGATTCTAAATCGTTGCTTTTCCAATTTCATTCAGATATTGGTTGGTTCAAAACCTTTGATCCGTCAGCCGTCAATCACCAACCCTATAACCGACTCGATGACTTCATGACATTATATCATCAAGTCAATTTGTAAGTCAAGTAAAAAAATGATGTTGTTTTCAGTCGTATCGAACCTCCAGGAATCTTTCTGGTAGATTCAAGTTTTCGTAGTCTCAAAAATATAAAGTTCCTTATGATTCCTCTTTTTCTCCTACTCTTTCTCGTTTTTCACATTTCATATCATTGTTCTTTTTTTCAGTCTAAAATAATATTAATTGATTCCAGGTCCAAATGTTCGGGGATCGTGCAGGTATTACTCTCAGATCCTCGGTTAAAATGTGTTTAGTTGTATATACGAGGGTGAGTCAAAAAGTAATAACTTAGTCATTAGTACAGGAATAATAACCGACACAGGAACAAGTATCATGAATCAAAATGAAGCTGGTTTTCTGTGGATCACATCCTTACTTCTCAGCATAGTCACTGTTTAATTAATAACAATCTTCCGCCTTCGAATAGGAGCATATATCTCTGCCTAGTAAAATTCTTTTGACTGTTCTTTGAGCCACTTCATCAATGCAGTTTTCATTTCCTCTTCACTGGCATAATGTTTGCCTCTTAAACCTTCTTTCATGGGACCGAAGAGATGATTGTCTGAAGGCGTTAAATCTGATGAATTTGGAGCATGTGGTAAAGTTGTCCCCACCCAAATGAGGCGATTGCCTCCCTGTTTGTGATGCTTTTGTTTGTGTCGTCAAGTATTGTCATGCCGAAGGAGAACATCATCATTTGGCAACTTGGGTCTCACTCGTTGGATTCTTGCTCTGAGCCTCGTCAGCGTCTCAATGTATGCTTCAGAATTTATTTTTTCTCCTCTTACCAAGAAATCAACCAGAAAGAACAGTAAACTGAATTTTTCGAGGCAGTTATACATACTCTAATTCGAAGTTGGAATATTGCTATTGAAAAAACGGTGACAATGCTGAAAAGTTGGGATGTGATCCATAGTGGACGAGCTTCATTTCGATGTATGATACATGTTCCTGTGTCGGTAATTATTCCTGGACGAAAGAAAAGCTTTACTTTTTTTTACTTACTCTCGTGTAAACAAGGAAAAAAATTGCTTAGATTATGCTGATATCAGAATTTCTGATAAAAATTATAATTACAGATACTATAGTCCGTGGGTTGTATAAGAAAATCCTCTGTTGTTAAATTAGCACACACTTTTTAAAAATTCATGTGCAAAAGACTAATTTCTGGTTTGTTTATTATCATGGAACGCTTGAAAGAGAAAAACAACTCTCGGACTTACTCAATACATTTCTTCGGGAAGAATTCAATGTCAAATATCAAAGTAACGTTTGAAGAATTCCGATCTTTTTGGGTTTTGAGGAGTTTAATTTTCGCAATATTCTCAAGATCAAACTGTGCCTGTTGATTGGGAAACTGAAATTCGTAACGGATTTCAGGAATGCTTTTTACTGAAAAGAGAAACACAAGCAAATGTTAACTTAAAAAAAGAACCTCCAAAATTAATGTTACGTGGTGTCTTCATTAGGTTTCCAGACTTTTTTGTACAGGCATTTAAAATTGTCGTAGACTCTTGAAAATTCTGTTGGTTATTGAGATGACTGACCAATGTTTGTGATTTCAGGTTCAAATGAACAGCTACAGCAGGAATTCGAATACACCCTACTAAAGCCTGATTGTCACAGCTGGTGAATTTCAAAAATGCAATCTTGACGTGAGGACACTTTAGAAGAACGATATGCAATAAAATTCTGTTTCAAACTTTGAAAAAATCAGTTTTTGAGTGGCATAAGAGATTCAAGGAAGGCAGAGAGTCTGTGAGGGATGATGAGAGGTGTGGGAGGAGTAAGGAAGTCAATACACCCGACTTAATTGGCCAAAGGTTGAGGTTTTACGGGAGTTCAGGAAGCGATTCCTAGGGAAGAGGCCAGCACTGTTCAAATCAGGTCAGTGGCATTTCCAGCAGGACAATGCACCTTTCCACAACTCTATCCTTGTCACAGACTATTTGATCAAGATGGGCATCAAGACAGTTCCTCGCCATTCCTATTGTCCAGACCTTACTCCCTGTGACTTTTGGTTATTCCCTAAGCTCAGAGGCTGTCGTTATGAGACAAGTTGTTGGAACGGTGCAACAAGTGCATTGCAGCTGGGGGAGATTACTTCGAAGGGGACTAGAGTCTCATGTGTGTACTATCAATAAAAGTGCCCATACGAAAAAAATCTGGAATCTTATTTAATGATCCTCGTATATGATTCATTGTGACTTTTTGCAAACATTTCTTTTTTGCGATTTTAAAATGTAAACTTGATTTTTAGAAGAAAAGTTAATTTTTGATTTTAGTTTTTCAGTTTTGACATTTTAATGGTTTTTAAAAAGATTTTTTTTTGTAATTTTTAGACAAAAAACAACTTGAGTTCACAAACTGAACGGATCTGTTCAAAAGAAACAAGCAAAGATTGCCTGAAAAAAGAAAGAAATTTTCAAAGTCATTCATATGAGGATGCATGTCATTTAAATGACCAGGAGAAATAGCAATACTTACCTCACCAATCAATTCACATGTCGATTGAAATCCTGGAAAATTTTCTCATTCCATCGATTGAAAATTGATTTGGTGATTATGAAGTCATTTTTTGGACGATGAGGCATCTTGTCTCATAATATTTAAGTTATTTTCAGGAAAAATGTATAAAACAATATTATGGACGGCGAACGGTCCGAAAAATTTATAGTGGAAAATCTAAATAATGGGCAATGAGAAGGCTAAATCAACCAAACAAGATCTATTAACAGCAATTCAGGAAAATTAAACTACATCGATAAAGAATGTTGTTTTAATTGAGGAAAATCCACGCCTGAAAGAATTAAGGATGTCATAAATGCTTGAGGAAGGTCATGTAAGTATTTCTTCTTATTTTTTAATAATTTTTCTCCGAATGGTTTAAAAAATATATAATTAATTTAAATGATTTAATTTAGTTTGATTGAGGAATATTTTAAAAAACCAGAAAATACAACTGTTAAAGAAAAATGCTTTGAGTCTTATCTGTAATTTGTTTATTCACGGCTTGGTGGACATCCTCTTTGTGAGCTAATTCCATATTTTTGGCCAAGTGTAGTATAATCAAGTCCCTTTATTTCAAACAATTCGGTTTAGCATAAGTAGACAGTTCAATTGTCAAAAACATTTCTATTTCAAGTTAAACAATTTAGTATAAGTATAGTTTTTTTGTTTACAGTTCAGCGTAAGGACAGTTTCACTGTCAAAAAAATTCTATTTCAAACAATTCCGTTAAGCATAAGTACGCAGTTTAGTTCTATTCCACCCATAGATAGGACCTTATCAGGTGCTACCACTCTGGGTCAGAGTGGACCTGGTAGCGATGGCAATAAAGGGGTACTCCGCATTCCCCAAATCTCCAGCATCACTAAAACCTCACCATCAGATTGTTTTGTATCATATCTGGGATATAGGGGGGGGGACTTACCCCTCTTTAGATGTGCAGTCGGTGTATTCTACATCCCCAGCCGACTGGGCAATCACAACTCATGGTATATCGAACAGCAATTCAATTTTCAGGTTTTACATGAAGAGAAAATAAGATAAAAAAGCAAAGCAAAAAACTTACCTTCTTTATTTGAGTTGATGAATTCCTCAGGGGTTAAAACTCGCGCTGACATATTATTTTCTCTTGCTTCAATGTTTAAATTTACTTTAATCTCTAATTGAGTTTTCAGTTTCTTTCGCATCTTACATGTCAAACTCGAAATTGGCATTTGATTAACGTGCACATATTCTGGTATGCCAATCAAAGGAAAACACCAGTCGATTGAAGGCAAAGTTCTACGGAAAAATGAAAAGAAAAAAAGAACAAAAATCATTATTATTATTAAAAGAAAGTCAGAATGTAGATGTCAACGAAACGTTTTTTAGACTTCTTTTATTTAATCAGTTCTAAAAGAAGAAATACATCCAGCTTCCTTGTTATATCTTACGTTTGTGTTTTACATTAATAAATAAAAAGGACTATTAAGAACATTAGTGAATCCTACTTAAGAAACATTCAACTTATGCTCAGAAGAGTGCCGAAGTTTATTTCTATAGATCCACTATATAATTATCGAACTATTTTGGCATTGAAAAAACTGCAATATAGTAACTGCGTTCCACCCCCAGTGAATCTGATACACAGTTTTGTGATCGACAGCAACAGTTCAATCACAAGAACTCGCGTTGTTGGAGAAAGAGATAGCCAAACATGTGATTTAGGGATTTTTGAGAAAGACTTGTTTCTTACTTACAGAGAGTAACACTTCACAACCAACATTTCAGGGTTAAGCAAAATCGCCCTTCCATTGAGGGAGGGCTACAATTCATGAAAGAGTGGATATTTCCTTGATCGACTTGAAAATACTACTCAATGTTTTCCTATTTTTGAGACCGGTCCAGAGGGAATTTGCAACAGCGGCAATGAAGTGAAAGGGATTTTTCTGTGACCACATGTTAGACTTTTTTGATTCCTGATATGAATAGCCGAATCTCGTCTTCGTCTGTCTCCATCAACTTTCTCTGGGACGACCGCAACACAATAAAACTCATTTAACGATTAAATTGTTTATTCCAACAACTTGGTTTGCATTCTCTCTCTCTCTCTCTCTCTCACACACATACACACATATATATTTATTTAAAAAATAAAAAGTAAAACTGACCCAAATCATAATTAGGTTTCACAATTTTGATCAACAGGTAAATGTTGTCTTAAATATATTCGCATTCTTTATGTAAGGGACATAAAAATATCTTGGGGGTGCAACTTGTGACATTATTAAAAGTCCTCAAATATGTTGGCCTTGACTTTGCCATCGCATATCTGGACGACATTATTATAGCTAGCAGAAACATAGAACAACATACAGACCATATCTACCAAGTATTCAAACGATTACAAGACGATGGTTTCAAAGTCAAAGAAAATAAATGCGAATTCTTCCCACAAAGAATAAAATATTCAGGGCACATCACAGACAAAGACGGCAGACGCCCAGACCCAGACAGAGCGATTGCCATTAAGGATATGCCGGCACCGGAAAATACAACAGAATTACCAAGCTTTTTAGGTCTCGCATTCTATTACCAAAGCTTTATTTCTAAAATGCACGAACTGCAGGCACTACTAAACCAGCTACTAAAAAAGGATAATCACAGGGAGTGGACGACTGAAGGCCAGGCAGCATTTGAGGAAATTAAAAAAATCCAAACCTCAAACCTTTTCCTCTCACACTTTAACCCGGAACTAGACATAATAGTTGGTAGCAACGCTATTCAGTACAGCATAGCCGCATGCATACTACACACAATGCCAGACGGTTCGAAACATCCAATCGCTTTCGCATCCAGAACACTACTTCCGGTTGAAAAACACTATTCTCAGATAGAGAAAGAAGGACTTAGCATTATCTATGTTGTTTCAAAATTTCACCGTTACCTATACGGTAGGCATTTTACACTGCAAACAGACCATAAGCCGTTGATAACCATTTTTGGGTCAAAAAAAGGACTTCCTACATTCACTGCAAACCGGTTGTTAAGATGGGGAACTATTCTATTATTTCTCTCCTCAAAACAAATCGCACACGCGGAAGGTCTGTCGAGATTAATTCCTACACAAAAGAACTCCTCGAGGACTCGGTAATCGCTGCGCTACGCATAGATGGCGAATTAAAACAATGATCAAAAACACGAACTACCGGTAACTCTTCTAGAGATAAAGACAGAAGCCGTGAATGACGAATTCATTAAAACTACAAAGCAGAAATGATCACGAGGGAATGTCACTTCAGATATTTATTCTGTTTGCGACGACGTGCTGCTTTATAGTGAAAGAGTCACTATTCCCAAAACTCTTCAAAAAAGAATAATAAAGGATTTCTACTTGGGCCATCCAGCCCCCAACAGGATGAAAAGCCTAATGCGAAGTTTGGCAGTCCATGGATCAAGGTATCACCAATATGTTTAAAACATGTAACGGTTGTGCCTTGGCTGCTAAGGCACCGCCCATTACTCAAAAACCCTGGCCTAAATCCGAACAACCGTGGTCCAGGATTCACATAGAATACGCTGGCCCATTAGAGGATTTTTATTATTTAATAGTGGTAGACAGCTAATCTAAATGGCGTAAGGTCCTACCACAGCGGAATCCTACCACAGCGACAACCATTAATTTCCTACTTGAGTTATTTGCCCGTTTTGGTGTTGTGGATTGTCTGGTTTATGACAATGCTACCCAGTTCACTTCGTCAGAGTTCAAAGAATTCTGCGAAACCTACCAAATTAAACACATCACAAAGCAGTACCACCCCAGAAGCAACGGACAGACCGAACGCTTCGTGGACACACTAAAAAGGGCATTAAAGAAAGCTTATGGCTCGCATACGGAAAAGTCCCTTCAACAATTTCTCCTGGTCTACTGAATCACGGCAAACTCTAACATACCAGAAGCACGATCTCCAACAGAAGCCATGTTTGGTCAAAAATTAGATCAGTGTTCGAAAAACTGCAAACAAAACAGACCTTAAAAAACAGAACCTCTACTGTACCACTTAAACGATTCAACCTTGGTGACAAAGTCTACTTCAAACACTTCAGAAACAACTTTTCCTTTTGGGAACAATAACCCAAAGAATCGGTAATGTCACTGATATTATCCAGGGCCCAAAATTCGAGCATAAGAGACACCTTAACCAAATCAGGAAACGCACCACCGAGGACCTAGTGGATCTGCCGACATTTTTTATCTCGTTATTCACCGTTCTTTGCATCGCTTGAATCATTTAAAAACAACATTCGAACACCATTCCTCCTAGTTGCCCTTTATAAAGCAACTATGGAGGAACCATCTCGTAATCAGACGTCTCTTAATCAACCGTCTCTAAACCCAGCGACTTCTCATCCAACGTTTTTATCACAAGACATGTTTATTGACACAGAACCCTCCCCGAAGCCGTAAGACTTATCATTATCTTCATCGGCCAGTACCATTCAACCAGCGCAAAGACCACCGGCAACGCCAGTCTCCTGGTCGTCGCAGTTACAAAAAAAAGTCACCTTCGGACCATGATAACAACAAAGTCACAAAATACGCCAAGTATTCTAAGGATAACGAGATATTGCCAATACCGGAATGAGTAGAGGCCGTTGAGCCTAAGACTCTACCGTTCGTGGTTACGGATTTAAGGATCAGGAGACCTGCCGGCCTTTAAAAAAAGAATCATTCAAAGAGGTGCTTAAAACCGCAAGCATCCCAGGTAGGTACCGGAGGAGTTTTGCCACCTAGGATGTCCTGCTCTTATCCGAAGACATAGCAAAGAAGCCGGCCACAAATAACATCACAATAAAGTACTTCCGGCTTCAATCAGAATATCGAGGATAGAGAAGGATTAAGGTCATTGTATGTAACGTGTCCATGCAGCTGAACGGAGACGTTCTAGCTGCCTATTTAAGTTCTTAAGGCGGCGTAGAAGATTATAATTTAATCACATCAGCACATGGAATGGCATATGGTGATTATGTATTCACAATGATATTAGATAGGGGAGAATTCAACTCATATCATATCATACCGAGACACAACGATGACAGTTATCGTCGAGAGCAGGAAACCGCTTTGTTGGAACTGAAAATAGTTGGGCCAATTTTCCCGATCTTGCCCTAAAAAAACCCAACATCGCCACAAACAAAACAACCGCCGCCATTGCTACTACCGATACAACAACAACAACTACGACAAAAACCGACGCTAACCCGGAAACAGGGGACCAAACCGAAGAAAGAAGAAAGGTAGACCCTAGTAAAAGGAAAAAAAAAAAGAAATCACCATTACATACATCTCCAACTAAACAGACAAATCAATGAAAACCTCAGTATCTAATATAACAGCAGCAACAGCAACAACTCAGACGCCTTCCAAAAAAAGGGGAAAACTATCAGCACACACAAGAACATATCGAAGATATGGAAACATCAACCAGTTTAAAAAGAAGGGACAGTGGGGATTTGGAGAAAGTGGGGGAGAAAAAACAATGTAAAAACAATTCAGCTACTCATAAAGCTGAAAAAAATACCACAGGAAAAACAAAACCCCCAGCAAACTTTACAAAATATGCCTCTCCAACCACAGCGACCCCAGCAACCAGCACAAAATATCCAACCCCATCAACCAGCACAAAAATACCAGTGACCAGCACAAATCATGCCACCGTAACCTTTACCTTCCGCATCACAACAATCTGACCCTCCTCTATCCATAACACCGCCCTCAATTTCACTCTTTTCCACTCCCAAACTCTTCCCTCGATCTCATTCGGAGATCAGAGAATTAACGCCGTTATCATCATCATTAATGAACACTACAAGGAAAAGAACTGAGTCAACCTCTAATGAGGTTAGACAAACTATAAACGGTTTCTACTTTTGCGCAGACATCCTTCTTTCGCCCAACATAGACCATCATCTGAAAAAAAAAAAAACTCACTGAATCACTTTCAGAAAATTAATCACAAGGACATTACAAACCCTTATTTGTTCAGGGTGACCACCTTTGTTCGTTCAGCTAGCACTTCCACAAGGGAGCTGTGGCGCTTCATTGAAGAAGCCAGTCGAACGGACATAAGGCTGGCAGAAATGTAGCACCCCTAACTCAATAAAATTTTACAACAATGTACGGGCAGGGTCCTGATTTATGTCCATCCCAATTTTTATACACCCCTAAAGTTGTGGTACTCCATAGATGTCGGAGGAATTTCCAGGGACGGACGAGTCACCACTGAACTCGGTACTGGTTCCCTGCGTCAGGCAGTCGGCATCCTTACCTCAGAGGATTTCCGTCCCGTAGTCGACACTGAGTAAGGTAAGTGAGTCTGATGGCTTTAAACCTTGCCACGTTGAATGTGAGGGGACTGAGGGATTCAAGCAAGAGTACGCGCTTGCTTGCTGAACTCAAAAACCTCAGAGTATTGTCGCTGCGGTGCAAGATACTCACTTCATTTGCGCTGCGTACTCTCGTGTGCTGGGGAATTTTAACGTTTTCTCAGCATACGGCAACCGCAGTAGCCCTGGGGTCTCTTTGCTAGTCGGACGCAGCCTTGATACTGATGTTGACGTTGTTTTTGCAGGTGACGGGGGACGTCTGGTTGTGGCCGATGTTGCTGTTAAAAGTTTCAAGATCCGGCTGGTTGTGTTTTATGCGCCCAATTTCGCTGCAAAGAGGGTTCTCTTTTTTCGTCGGTTGGTGTCGTTCCTGGACGATACGAAGCGGCTAGTCTTAATGGGTGATTGGAATGCGATCCTTGATCCCAAGATAGATAAGGTCGGGCGGGGAGCTAGTAGGTTGGGAAGGTGTGAAAGCAGCCTTGTCGGCCTTATGACTCGACATGACTTGGTCGACAGGTTTCGTCTGGATCACCCAAGGCGGGAGATGTGGACGTGGTTAGATAGCTTGCCCTCTGCCAAAGTAGGCTCCTACTTGGACAGAGTGTTAGATAGAAGAGCTGACAGTGACTTCGTTAGTTGTCCCACGTTCCACTCGATAGCGTGGACTGACCATAAACTTGTAAGGGTCAGTCTGCGGTTAGCTTATAGGCCTAGTCTGGCCGGATACTGGAAGTTCAATACCTCCTTACTGGAGATACGAGACTTCAGGGACCGGCTAGGATCCCTAATTAAGCGGGCGTTAGTGGGGTGGTTACCGGGAATAGGTGGTGGGTTTCTCTTAAACATAGAATAAGAGATTTCGCCACCAAGTACAGTCGTCAGCTCAACCTAGATAGGACCAAGGAGGCGAAATCTTTAGGCTATAGGGGGACTCCCTAACCGTAGAGCTAGCTTGGGAGGACCTTGAGCGTAAGACTAGTAAGCGCTACAAGGGATTCCTTGTTAGATCTAGGTTAAAAAGAGTTCTCAACAGAGCTGTGAAACCGAACGCGACTGCGCCTGAGGAAGAATTGCGAAGGTTTCCCGATCGGTATATCGATTCCCTCAAGTCCTCGGATGGGCGCGTGCTGTGATCGAATCGCGAGATGCGTGATGCATTTCGGGCACACTTTCGTGATCCCTTTGCCCGCTGCACTGATCTCCCGCTTCAGGAGTTTCGAAGCAATCTTGCCGACTTCCCCCGGCTTGGGACAGCTGAAGCGGCTAGTTGGGAGGGTGTGATTACTGAATGCGAAGTCCGTGATGCGTTGAAGCAGGTCGGCCTCAACAAGTCGCCAGGACTAGATGGTTTGCCGTACGAAGTATACTTGAGGCTGCCGCACATGTTTTTGCCAATTCTGACGGATATGTTGAGCCATCCCTGGTAGCGTTACCAAGGGCGAGACCATATTGCTGAAGAAAGGTAGCAAGCATGTTTGGAAGGGTTTAGATGATTACAGGCTCTGCTTAACACAGAGTTAAAGATTTTGGCCCGGGTCTTAGCGAATCATTTACAGCTTGTCATTAGCGATCTAATCGGCCTCGAGCAGACCGACGCTGTGAAGGGAAGATCGATCCAGGACAATCTGCACTTGATTCGCGAGGTGCTAGAGGGGATAGAAGACGGCACGGAAGCCGCGATGATCAATTTAGATCAGTCCAAGGCCTTCAATAGGGTTGACCATCGTTTTTTTGGCGACTGTTCTGGAGACTGCCGGATTCCAACTGGAGTTCCACAGATAGATTAGCATGATGTACCACAACCCTCAGGCAGTGGTGCAGGTGAACGGAAGGCGTTCGACGGCGTTAGCAATCGAGCTTTAGGTCCGGCAGGGCTGCTCCCTGTCTCCTTTTCTCTTTGTCCTCGCTTTGGAGCCCCTGCTCCGTAGGCTTAGGTATGAGGGGACGAATCCGGCCCTGCGCGGTGTCTCTTTCGCTGGCCCTCTTACGGCAAGAGTTTCCGCGTTCGCCGATGATATCACAGTCTTTGTATCTTGACTTCTGGATATAGAGGTTGTGAAGAAGGCGGTTGGCGAGTACGAGTGGATAGCAGGAGCCAAGGTTAATATTGACAAAAGCGAAGGTTTGCGGCTCGGTGCTTGGAGGTGTAGCGATACCCTTCCAGGGCCCTTCCGCTGGAGTGACGGACCCATCCCCATCCTCGGGGTGTGTTTCGGGCCCGACCTCAAACTGGAGCGAATTTGGTCAGAAGTACAAGCTAAGGTGAATGCTCAGGTGGGAACCTGGCTTTCAAGGAGGTGGTCCTTAAAGGGCAGAGCGGAGGCGTGCGCTGTGTACGTCTTCCCTTTGATCCTTTACCGATTTGCTGTACTTCCTCTGCCTAAGGCTTGTCGGCTGGCGCTTCAACAATTCCTCTCCAGATTGCTCTGAGGAAGCGGACGGCCGATGGTCCGTAGGCAGGTCTGCATCCAACGTACGCGCAACGGGGGTCTGGGTATGCCTGATCTGGAGAGCCACTGGGTTGCTGAAAGACTTGCATACTTGGGCCGATCCTTGACGACGGGCGCAGTGTGGAGACATAAGGCGAGTCGGACTTTTCCTTTCCTTAAGTTAGTCCCAAAGGATGAAGGTCGACGTAAGCCGATGTGCGAAGCACTATTTGTCTGCGAGTGCCAAGCGGCCCTTCGTAACCTTCATGGGTCGAGTGACCTTTCATGGCCTCAGAAAGAACTGTATCGGGAGCTAGTGTTGGGTTCCGCTTCGGACCCTCTTAGCAAGCGGCACGGCTGGACGGCTGAGGAGATCCGCTATCAGTGGAAGTGGGCGCCAGGATCAAGCTTCTTGAACAACTCAGAGTTCTCGCTCACCCGGTGACTTGCACGGAATGCGTTACCCCTTCTCGGCTTGGACTTCAGAGCAGGCCTGGCAGACCTGCCCGATTGTGCTCCCTGCGGCAGTGGTTTGGAAGAAACGGCTAAGCACGCCTTCTACTACTGCGAGCGAGTTCGCCCGTTGTGGGATCACGTCGGGGAGTGGACGGCTCGCATCGAACCAAAGCAGCTTGTGTTGCTCGATGTTGGTTACGTCGTCGACAACGTTCTTCCTCCGTTTCAGGATGAGAAGTGTGTGGTGTTTCTAGCGATCCTAGCTGTAGCTCAAATGGTGTTTGGACGACGCGAAACAAAGGATTGTATGACGATGCAATCTTTTCTCATCGTGATCTGGTTTTGTTCTTTAGGTATCAGCTTAAGGGTCAAGATCAGATGCGATAGAAAACGCTTGGATCGCATAACATTCGACAAAAGGTGGGTGAATGCAGCGAGCCTGGTCGTAAGAAAGGGGGCAATATTGGAGTCATCCTTCCCTCCTCTGCCTGCTCATGGCGTCTACGGTACGGGTCCTTCGGGATCCCATTTCGGATAAGTAGGTAAAAGCTTTTTTCCCCCTTGAAACCTAGTTAGCAGTATGTTGTGAGTCATCGCCCCAGTTTTCTAGTTGCTAGTGTCCAAGATCTTCTCCATCCCTATTATTTTTCTACCTCAACCCTCACTCCAGCCCGCCTTTTGCTGAAGATCTTGGAATTTCACATGTATATATTTCATACGATCTGCCATTTAACTCCCAGCACTGCGCCCAACCCTGTATTTTTTTGCCTCATTAGGCTAGGACCCCTCTCCCACCTAGGGTACATCCGGCTTGTTTTCAGTGTTTTCGGACACCGGAATACAGTCGGCCTCCATTTCGTAGACGGGGGTGATGGGAGGGCAACCAAACGGGGAAAATCTTTCCTTTGTTTCGTATATTCGTTTTATTGTGTTTCGGGTTTTTTTCTCCCATTCCCATCATATAATGTTATATCGTAAATAAATCATCAATTGTAAATAAAATCACACATTCCATTCGGGGTTTTAAGTAGTTCTTTTTTCATAGAGCAAATGTGGTATTTTGGTGGTTGCAGCACGTATGGTGATGAATGAATGATTATATATTACATATATTGATTATATATTGTACTGTTGAATGGGTCGGCGAATGTGGCTAGCTAGGACCCCATAGTATCCTTAGGAACAGCATGACCGCCTTAATCACCCCTCCACCCACAAAATTCTAAGGTCTTGTGCTTTCCTTGTAACACAAGGAAATAAACGGAAGCTAACCTCGCCCCCGCGTGGTTATGTGAATTAGCTTACCGTCCTATGTTCTTGTAACCATCCTTTGTTCTTGTAAATATATACCTATACTATAACTGTGGTGTTCTATTCTCTTTAGGACCCCTTCCAGGGCCATAACAGTTATTTGAACAATATTTGAAATATTTACCGTAGTTATACACTTTCAGGGAAGATGATACCTGAAAGAGAATCTCAGTTCAGTTTAAAACCCCACTTATATTTTTTAAAAAGGCACACAAAATAGTACTAGTTTGGCTCAAGACCAGAAATGGAACTCTCAATCAGCATTGAATTTACGAACAACAGTTTGCAAAACATGACACCATGTTGTTGAGTTGTGAGAAATTAGCCATATTGAAAACTTACCCATCAGCTGGTTGCAGAGAGGTATTTGTTTGATGCACAGAAACCACACATTCAGCGTGGCACGTGTTACGATCAGTCGGGCTGAAAACAACGGGAATATCCAACGTTTGGTGCGGACTCAGGACAATGCTGTCCCTTTGGGTTAGGTGGATAAGAAATGATTTCGCTGAGTTTCTTCCGTCCTTCTCATGTTCTTCATCAGCTAGAAATGGAGAAGAGTTTTTTTTTTTTATTTTAAGATTTTATTTTTCTTTCAAAAATGGCGAAAATTTCTTCCCAGTTCTTAAATTCTGTTTACATCAAATTTTCAGTTACTCATTATTACAGGATTCCTCTCAAAATTTGATCTTGCGCAATGAAAGGCGAAATACCTGAGTAATGCTTCTGATATTTACAAAACTGACATTAAAAACCTTCACTAAAAAGAAATATAGAAGACATTGAAATAACCATATATGATCTAGGGAATTAACTTTATGTCTCTGTCCAACGGATGCTGCATTAATGTTGCTGCGTTTTATAGCATGTTCCTGTATATATGGGAGTGTGTGTGTGTGTGTGTGTGTGTGTGTGTATATGTCTGTAAATATGGGAGTGTGTGTGTGTGTGTGTGTGTGTGTGTGTGTGTGTGTGTGTGAATCTCTGTATATATGAGAGTGTCTGTGTGTGTCAATGTCTGTATATATGGAAAGTGCATGTGTGTGTGTGTGTGTGTGTGTGTGTGTGTGTGTGAATGTCCGTATATGTGGGAGTGTCTGTGTGAGTGTGTGTCAGTGTCTGTATATATATGGAAGTGTGTATGCGTACATGTATGTGTCAATATCTGTATATATGGGAGCGTGTGTGCGTGTGTCAATTTCTGTATATACCGTAGTGTCAGTGAGTCTCTGTCAATGTCTGTATTCTATTTATTGTAAAAAAAAATGCAGTGATAGAGTAAAAATATGAAGTATCATTCCACTATCTGCCGACTCCAATGAGTGATAACAACTGTTATAATTCTCACTTCCTAAAAATGTAAAAAGCCACATTACTACGTCCACGTCAAATATATATATATATATATATATATATATATATATATATATATATATATATATATATATATATATACAACAATCGGTCACATTAGGATAATAAATTTATTCCCATCCTGTTAAAAGCATTGATATAAATCAATGCTCTAAAAAAATTAACAGGACTTCCTCAGATCAAATACGAAATGGAAATGAAATGAATTTTACACATTTACATTCAGACGAAAAAAACAAACAATCCCCACCAAAAAAAAAAAAATCTATTTCTCCTATCAATTAAAGCTAACCTAAACCTTCAAGTAACAATAACTAGCAAGAATTATGCAGAAATACATCCGGTGTCATCCTACTTCAAATCAAACAGGGACAACAATAACAGTTACTGTAACACATGTTAAAAATACAAACATTTATAACAAACTTATTAAGACATTCTCTATTTAGTATATTTTTCCTTAAAAAAAACCGATACAACTAAAACTAATGTTATTTATTGTCAAACCGACCCAAATAACAATAATAGAATAAAGTTCACTTATATAAATTACAAATTCTAATATCTTTACCAATTTAATAAATCATAGTTAAACATTTTCAATTTATTTTTTTACTTAATTATTCACTTAATTTTGGAAAATACTCTAAATTTATTTTCATGCCTACATCTTGAGATTAGATCATCATAGTGTACTATATGCATAATTCATAATATAACAATAATTTTGTCTAATACTATTCATCAAATCTCTGCGCCGGTGAATGTTTGCACCACTGATACTTGATAACTAATCATTCTACAAAAGCCAAAATCATGTTTTCTCTTTATATATTGTATTTTTCAAAACAAATGTCTTTGACGCAGGTTAAGCACCTGTCTCTGTTGTCAATAGAATCGTTGATGTTAACTGCTCACTGTCTGAATCACTGGAATAGTTCACAGACCCACATAAGCTTAAACACACATACACACGCAAAGGCATGCACAACCACACACAGATCTTCAATAGAGCTCAAATTTTGGGGGCCTGTTGTGATATTACTAAATTGCCGTCATAAAATATTATGATAAACAGAATATAATTATTTATAGCTAAAATTAAATTATTAAATTAAAGCAAAAATATATTCTTTGAGAAAAGAAGAATTAAAAATATTTGAGATCTTTTAAAATCATTTCCAGCAGAAATGTATTCATCGGACTAATTACTAATTACTAGTAGGATTTCATTTACTTTTAGGGTTGCTTTTCATGGGTTTAAAGTAACGTTATATATATATATATAGTGGAACATTATCATGAATACTTTAGGCAAAATCTCTCTAAATCAACATTTTAAAGCATGGAAATAAACAAAAAATAATAATAGTTAGAGAGTTCGAGTGAGAAGGATGAGTCCAACCAAAGTCAAGGATAAATGACTTGTTCTGAGATAATTTTTATTGCTTCAATGTGGATAAACTTAAGACAATAACTCTTCAGGCTGCACCCGATAAGCCTTACTCCTGGAGTTGCCACTGATATATATAAGAAAAAGAGGAAACGTTTCAGAAATGCGTGGAAAAATTGTTCGTAAAAATTCAAAATCATTTTTTTAATAAATCTGGCATGTAGAAATGGTCTATATTTTAAACAATAGATTTTATTTTTAACAACAGTTTATGTTTGGTACAAGGATACCTTTTTTTAAATAAAGAAGATTAAGAAATAAGAGGCTTACATGGTCATTTGGCAATTAGCACATTTACTGTGATAGATTATTGATGTTACCTTTTAGTTTCAAATTGACATAAACGATTTCATCAAGTGGATTATAAAATTTGACCACACCACTATTGCTTTGTCCTGTTACGGCTGAGAAAGTTGTGGGTGGATTCTTGCTGGGCAACAGAACACATCCCTTCACTGAATAGGACATTCTTCCTTGCTTCAAATAGAAATAAAAGAGACGAAAAAAAATTAAATGAATCATTTATATATTTTCATTTTTTAATCTTTTTGATCTTGAATGAGCAATTTACACAATTTACATTTTTTCTTGACATTACAATATTTCAATTGAAACATTTTAAGGTCTAGTTCAATTGTTCTATGCATCCCGATTGAAATTTTCAAAATTGTTTTTATATCCAAAAAAGAAGAGATCACATGACACTGTAATGAAATAAAAATATCAACAACAAATAGTAAGTATCAACAGGGGATAAAAATAAAGAAAAGAGAAAACAGTGAATATTAACCCTGTTGATCAAATAATAGTATACATGCCGGTCCAGAGTGGGTTTTAATGTACGAGGATCATTAAATAAGTTTCCAGACTTTTTTCGTGTGGGCACTTTTATTGATAGTACACGCATGAAATTCTAGTCCCCTTCGAAGTAATCTCCTCCGGCTGCAATGCACTTGTTGTACCGTTCCAACAACTTCTGGAAGGCCCCATGGAAGTCCTCTTGTGTGAGTGTGTCAATCACCTTCGTCACAGCCTCTTTCATCTCCTCAAATATTTCATAACGACTGCCTCTGAGCATAGGGAATAAGCAAAAGTCACAGGGAGCAAGGTCTGGATAATAGGGAGGCTGAGGAACTGTGATGCCCATCTTGGTCAAATAGTCTGTGACAAGGATGGATTTGTGGACTGGTGTATTGTCCTGCTGGAAATGTCACTGACCTGATTTGAACAGTGCCGGCCTCTTCCCTAGGAATCTTTTCCCGAACTCCCTTAAAACCTCAGCATCGTAACCCTAACTCTAACTCTAACTCTTTGGCCAATCAACTCTGGTGTATTGACTTCCTTACTCCTCCCACACCTCTCATCATTCCTCACAGACTCCCTGCCTTTCTTGAATCTCTTATTCCACTCAAAAACTGATGCTCGATTCATGTAATATGGTCCAAAAGCAGTCTGAAGTTTTCCATACGTTTCTGTGGCTTTTTTTTTTCAAGCTTAAAACAGAATTTTACTGTATATTGTTCTTCTAAAGTGTCTTCATGTCCAGATACCATTTTTGAAGTTCACCAGCTGTGTCAATCAGGCTTTAGTAGGGTATATTCGAATTCCTGCTGTAGCTGTTCATTTGAACCTGAAATCATGAACATTGGTCAGTCATCGCATAAGATGTATAGAAATAACATACTGAATTTTCAAGAGTCAACAACAATTTTAAATGCCTGTACAAAAAAGTCTGGAAACTTATTGAAGTTATTATGGATTTCTTTGCCAAATTGTATTGGAGATATTCTCTTTGTATAAAGGTACACAACGGCCCATGCAGCAAAAATGAATTGATCTGATTCATATATTTGAAACTATTTTTTTATTTTGTGTTTTATGTCATTTTCCGATATGCGCAGCCAAGAAAAAATAAGACGCGTCGAAAGAGCTGTATGAGAAAAAGTAGTATAATCAATCCGTGCAATTGTTGAAAAGAAAAAAGAAGTAAAAAATGAGGTCAGTTGTCTGAGCCAGTCTTAAAATGGTAACAATTTTCCTAGAACATATAGAAAGTATATTTACATGAACTTAAAGTACAATTTATTTTGAATAAAGTTATATTTTAATAAATTAAGAAAAAATGTATTATTAGATTCATCAATGTAACTGGATCCGAGAAGGTCTTAACTGTGTGTTTAAAAAGACACTTTAGTATTGCATGTGGTTGAAAGAGAGAAAAGCAAATCATCAGAAATATGGGTCTGATTTTTGTTCAACCACTTTTCCCATTTACATGTAAATAAAGGCAATAACTCTAAATCAAAACGTAAGAATTTTTTGTGGTAAGTTTTTGTCATTCCAAGTACAAGATGAAACATCATCACACTTGCAAAAACCTGTGTCACAAATAATTTTTTCCAACAAATTCAGGAAAAAACTGAATTCATCCATAGTTGAAATTCACTGGAAATAACTTATAGAGGGTTGTACAATAATACGACCCCTTACAATTTTTTAAAAGTTGTCTCTCAATCATTGACTGTCGTTTCTAACCATTTACTTTTCATTTGTTTTGTTATACATTTTTTCCAAGGCATATTGCTTTGAATTTTCTATCTTGACTCTCTTGCACCAAATTTTAGACACAGCTGACTGGAAACAGCCATCGTCTTTAGTCATATTTCTTTGTGGGTTACCCTCTTGAATGAGTTCTATGATCTTTTCTATTCTTTAAATTCACTCTTTTTTCTTGGAACTATGCTTCTTTTCCATTTGTTGAGGTCTGCAAGAATTCTTTTTTAGCTGTAGATCAATTTGCATATATAAGTTTCAGTTTGTATTTGTTTTATGATTGTAAATTACAAGCTTATGCAATAATTTTTTTCCTTGATATTCAGTTATTCTATAATATTTTCTTCTGCTTGAAAAGAAAATTTACCATTAATTTCAATAACTTAATCCTGTTCATTTAAGGGATATTTTATGAAGTTCAAATGTTCAGGTATTAATCAAAAATATGTTTTGTGTTTCATCTGTTTATTGCATTTATATACTCCTAAATAAAAAGAAACCAAGCTGAACATATTCTAAGTGTGATAATTCCATAATTTTTCCTTGAGATTGTACAGCAACAGTCAAGTTTAAGAAGAAAGTTATAAGCAATTCATACCTGCGTGCAGACGAAAGTGACATCACATTGTGGTTCCTTCTGAGCTAAGGTAGATGGTGCAAAAGTAAGTGTAATGGCCATTGCTGAGTGTGAATAGAGCAAAATCGGCCATTTTTCTTCAGGAAAGTTGCTCAGATGAAAACTTTTGTCAGAGATTAAAGGAAACATTTCCCACATCTCATCACTGTTGTTAGTCAGCACAATGTCCTGAGACACGGACCTCCATAAAAACAAAGTCTCAATTAGATTAAGACATCCAAAGAAAGAACAAGAAAAACAAACAAAACAAAACAAAGAGAAAAACAATCGTTTCATGGCAAAAAATAAACAAATGAATAAACCATTTTCATCGAAATTTAAAATAAGGACTAATTATTTTGTTTCATTCACAAGAAATTCTTACAGTACTAATAACACATACGTCCCATATAAATATAGCACATGTTTATACCGAATAAATGAATTATTAATTTTATCATGATCTTTTATTATTTTTACTATTCTATTTCTTTTATCTTAATTTCAGTTATTTTCCATTGCAGTTACTCAAAAGAGTTAAGTAAAGAGTGCAGATCAGAAATAAAGAATATGACCCAAGCAATTCCTCAATTTCTACCCTTTTCCTTCGGAAAGCTTCTGGACCAGAACTGTTCTTCTATTTAATTGATAAGAGCCAACATTTGCAAAAGATCATATCTAAACCTACAAACCTATTTCCTGATATATTGTATATAGAAGTTACATAAAAGGATCATTACAGAACTTCAACGAAATCAAATTTTCTTCTTAATATCAGTATCAATTTTAGATCTAAATTCAGAAATATATCAACGTGTTATATATATATATATATATATATATATATATATGTGTGTGTGTGTGTGTGTGTGTGTGTGTGTACTTTTTGCTTCTTTGTCAAAAATGGCCACAATCTCATATAACATTTTATAGTTTATGCAAAAATGCATGTATAATTTTCAGAGATTTGTGTCCTTCATTAGGAAAACTGTTTGATATTAGACAGTGAATTTTAATTTATGTATGGAAAAAAGTGAAATAAATATGTAACATTAACCACTTGAGTAAAACGTGGCATGTACAATTACATTTGGGTATATGCTTTAAAAAATGAATATCTAGTCTATTTCTAACTTTCCAAATCTTAAAAAACCTTGCTTGTTCAGTCAGTAACGTCATAATAAGTATACTTACAAAGAATGCTTAATCCTGAAGTATATTGTAACAGTCTAATCTCCCCTGGCCCTCTTAGCTCATAATTAGGTTGGATAATGTATATGTGTGAGTAGATGCGAATGTATGTGGTGGGGCAATGTTAAAAAAAAAAGCATTCCTCGATGGAGATCTAAGCGTTAGTTTTTTAATGTCTGAAATAAATGTTTTTATTTGGAATAAACTTCAACAATAGCAGAATCAGAGGTGAGTAAACAAAGATATCTTTTGTTTCTTTTAGTTCTGGGAGGTTCAAGTTAGAGGAGCGGTTATTTTTTTCCGGGGGTCAGAACCCCATATATTCAAAGGAGAAGTAAGGAGTTAAATTTAGTTTAAGATGATGGTAGAAGGTAACAGTAGGTCATTATGAGTGATAATGGTTCACAAAATTCTAGTTTTTCAGTGAATAAGACACAGAGCAAGATAGAAAACTACGCAGTGTTCAAGCCCATATGGTGAAGTGTCAAACATCTACTCTACCTACCAAGAAGAGAAAATAAAAATGACAATACTTGTGTATTCTAGAATTTGTTTTTGTTTCTTTTTTTCTGTCTCCTATACAGATTTGATAAATATTTTCTCAACAATAAGCACAAAGTGATATTGAAATCATTTAGCAGGTAAAATTTAGAAGGCAGCAGACAATACCACCAGAGTATAATTAGTTTATTTTTACATTTCCCTTTCACATTTTTTTATTATTATATAGAGAACTAAACAATGATTTGGTAGATTAAAATGTTTTAACTAGAGTTAAATTTTTGGAATTGTTCCTTTATGTATCTTTCCATGGCTTTTAAAGTGTAGATGGAATTCAGAACCAGTTTCACTCATGCAAATAACTTTATCACATTTAATGCAAAAATAAACTGTTTGAACCGGAGGAGGAGAAGTAGGAGGCAGAATTTTAAGGTTGGTACCTGGGATATATATATATATATATATACACTTTGATGTGGCATTTAAACAAAGGAAAATATATATATATATATATATATATATATATATATATATATATATTCAGAGAGAGAGAGAGAGATTGAAAATCATCAATGATTTGAATTTCTGTCTCTCGCATATTTACAAAAGAAATCAAGCAGAAATATCTTTTCATGATTTTTTAACATAGCTTTAACCAGTTACATGCAATGATGAAAGCATGAAACGTAAATTGCATTAATATATGACAAATTCCAGTAATGAGACTTACATTCCGAGTTTGCATTCCATAACTGGCAATTCCACTATACCAGGAGGTTCACTTTTTAAATTGAGTTCATACCAAAATTCTCCTATATCTTCATGGAAAAAACGCAATCTTTAAAGTAGACAAGAAAACAAAATCTAATTAAAGGGAAATAAACTCAAGTAACTTTTTATATTTAGCTGGAAGAATATATTATTTATTGATTAATTTATTCATTTATTTATGTATCCATGAGATATTTATTTATTCATTTTTTGATATGATGGAATATCAAAATTAAGTTGAAAAAAAATCTGGAAATTGTAAACACACACACACACACACACACACACACACACACACACACACACACACACACACACACACACACACACACACATACTAATTTTTGTATCTGACTAATGACAACATATAATTTTTCTTTTTCTCTCAGCTAGAAGGTTTCTTTCGAGGTTATACATTTAACTACCATATATCATTTGTACCATATATAATAGGAGACCATCATTGTTAAACTGACTTCAGCATTAACTAACCCAACAGTGATTGACATGCCATAAAACTAACCAGCCAACAAAAGTGTAATGCAGAATATTTATAATTCCAGGTAGTTTAGACAAAAAGTTTGAGAGTTTAACCAATACATGAAATAGCTGAGAATTTTGTACAAATGCCAATGGCTGGTGCTCAATCCCAGGTATCAATCAAACTAGCAATCTGAATGATTTTACAAGCAAGATGTTCTTTACAAAGGTTGATGATATGCCAACTGTCGACTATGATTTTACTTTTTTTATTTTAGTGCCACACTAAGTTAACCCTTGTAACTAACAATTAAATGTCAATTTTACTTACGATCCAACTTTTTTCAAGATAATACTTGGAGCAAAAGCTAAATTGTAGACTTCTTTCTGACCTGCCCCTACATAGAGGGAACTAGGTCCTTGCAAATCTGGTCCATTGATGGTCACTTCGAGAGTCAGATTGTGGTTGGTGGGGTTGGTGACATTCACATCTATTAAAGTCTTTTTCTGAAAATGAGAAAAATAAAATTTTGCTATATGCTAGTATCAAAAGTGGGATAACTAGCTTGTTAGAGAACAAGATGTTGATGAGAGGGTGTAAAAGTGAAGTATTTTGAGAGTGTAATTCAAGGGGTGTCCATAAAGTACATTCAGTGAATATGTCCATTACATAAACAATGATTTACAATTATTAATTATAAAGACTATCACAACTTACAAGATGGTTTCTAGTTAAGATATTGGGTACTTCAATGTTGTGAAGTTGTCAATTACAAATTTATGCCTAGTTTGACACATCACCAGAAGTTTTGGGTACCCATTAAGAACTGAACTTACTAACACTGGTCTACTAACCTTGCTCATTAACCATTACACCATATTAGACACTCCATTGTTTTATTGTAATAGTTAGAAAATTGGTATCCCAGCATGATTCTCACTGGGTGATCTGTACTTGTGTCAACACTAAATTAAACTTTGTTAATTATTTGTAGCTGCATATTCTTTAAGTAGGTGATCAAGGTGTAGGCTATGATTTCAAACCTAATGTCCTATGGAATGTAAGTAGAACATTTAGGTAATATGGATACTGGTTTTAACCAATAGAGTTTTGGTATAGACAGGGCATCACAAAATATAAAAATTAAGATTTTAAGAAAAAACAAGAGTGTTTAATAAGAATGCTGGCAATATTTTTCAGAGAGAGTATTGCCTACAATGAAATTCAAGAAGAGTAAAATTAATGATTTTATGATATTTGCTTTCATGATGGAAAAGTTTACTGATCAAGAGTATTGAGAAGAAAGGAAAAATGATACAATGTAGTAAAACTATTGCTACAATCATTTAGCTTTATGATAGGATTAAAGTGTAATTCTACAACTGTAGAAATCTAATTAAATATATTACGCAAAATTATAAGGAAAAATTGAAATAATCATCAATATATTTTATTCTGTTTTCCTTATCTTATATTTATTTTTATAGAAAAATCAAATTTTAATCTTAAAATTGTTTTTATTTCCATCATTTATATCTTATAGTTTTTAAAATAAGAATATTTTTATGAATACAGATATTACACTCTGATTTGATACTTAACTGTTTCCCATTGAGAGTAGAATTGTCAGTTTCAGTTAGAGTCCCACAGCTAGTGTTATGAAGGCATCAGATAACTACAACCCTCCCTTTTGTGCAGTTAGAATAAACTGTTGCCCTGGGTCAGAATCTACAGAACCAGGCTTGGTTTACTGTTTTCATTCCCAGTTGTTCTAAGTTATTCGATGCAGGGATGAGGTATAACAAAGTGACCATAATTTTATGTACACATATTACCTTTATTTCTTGGTGACTATGATTTCATCACCTGTTCAACTAAACAGGGAGTTACAGGGCAAGATGGAATCACTTTGGTCACCTTTGAATTGAAACCATCCAATGAGAGCCATGGTCTCAGATTGACCATGGGATCAATAATTGTTCATCATACTGGTTAACTATTGAATTTTTCCTTGTGTTTAATGGCTATGGACTTAATTTGAATGCTAAAAAAATGTAAACCATAGATCTCGCCAATCTATTATGTAACAAAATGGCAGTGTCAAAGTCTTAAAAGTGATTCCATAATTTGGTAAAAGCTAAGATTTTGAAAACTGATTTTATTCTGTATTCAATCATAACAAGTAAAGTTGGGGTAAAATGCACACTGATTCATTAAACACTTCAAAGAAACATTTATTATTAATACAACAATAACAGTTTTATCTAAAACAGCCTTTAAGTGACAATCAAACTATTAGCACCAATAAACCAGTCTGCAGGATGAGCTTATTAACCAATACATAATTATAATTTCTAATAGCATATTTTGATTCATGGATATTCCTTCACTTAATTTATTTTCTTTTTCTTCTTTTACTTTTACTCCATGTTAAAAAATGAATTTTTGAAAGCTTTCCTAAAAATTTTTATTTTTATATCTTATCACAGATGCAATAATCTTCAACTACTGAACGGGTGACATAATAACCCCATCACTCTCAACACTCAGGATAGCGAATGTATCAAATATTTGCAGATGCATAATTGTCAGATAAGAGGTCTATGTACATGACTGCCAAAGCAAAAGCCTGAGAAAAGTGGAAATCAAGTTGATTGGCTTGCGGCAGTCACATAAGATTTGAGAAATACAAATTCTGGGCAGTTGAACATGGGCTTTTAAAGAGTAAAATTAAATAGACAGGGCTTACATCAAATCAGTCCCCCATTATTTATTTTATTAATCAAAGAATGTCTCTTTAACTCCATTGACATCACATCTTTTGATGACCAACATGTCTTTTGGTGACCAACATGTCTACCATTGGAATCAACTGATAACTTTGTGATACACCCAAAATTAATACATACAAGGTAAAAATCGACAATAATATGATGAAAGTAGAATTGTGAAAATGCTTCATCCTTAAATTATTTGAAATCAATAACGTTTTTTTCATAAAAGCAATTCAAAGAATGATAATTCTTAAAAAATACAAAGTTAATAAAACTGATTTGAAACAAGAACCAGACATACCTGACAGGGGCACTTGATATTGATGGTACCAACTGGTGGGCCAGCCTTGACATTTATTTTCAGAATGTACCATACACGGTAACCATAATATTCGTCACTTCCTTCATCTGATCCATATGCTTCATCACCATCACTGTCAACTTCTCTGAAATAAGATACAAATCAAAGAAGTTAGCTTTGACATTAGTGTATTTTCAAATATATGTCAATTTATGACAGTTTCAGAAACTATCTTTAAACTTAGCAAACTGACCGAAAATCATTCTTTCCAGCAACAAAATTGATGACTCCTTCAAAGGTGCCACATTTTATCGGAACTACATCCAGATGGTAATGACCAACTTGACCACTGCTGACTGAAACATGATCAAGACCACTCAAAAAAGGCAGGTTCGAATGGACCTGGAAATGATAAAATAAATATGGAAATTATAGAATATGGGAAGATAAAATACTTGAAAAGATGTAAAAAATAATATTGGTGTTAAGAGGAGTAATCAGTTGCAAAAAAAATATACCCTAAGATCATAATTCTTTTTAATATTTTGATATTCTGGAATATCTATTTTATAAAGGAGAAGCCAAGAATCCATATAAACACATTTGCATGGATATATGTATAAAGCACAAAATTATATATACATAGAGATCTACAGTCATGGTGTTACCAAATAATTTATTCTGTATCAAGTCTGTTACAAAATGTTCTCTTTTTGTACTGTTCTGCTTTTCTTCTAGCAGCCTGACTATATATATGTATCTTATTCCTTTAAATGCAAATTATATACACTGTTCAAAATCTTTATAGACATAAATGTACACATGCACAAAAAACACTCACACACACACAAATATATATTATAAGTTAATCTGAATGATGACCTCCTTATAGTTCCTAATGACTCCTACAACTTGAGACTACAAAAAGAAAGACGGATTTTATTTTTGTTCAAATAATTATAAGCAGAATTTTCTATAGTCTTTTTGAGTTAATCCTCAAAATAGCTCCTGAAACCTCTGCCAATAGAAAATATTGTTATTAGAATCTGAACAAACACACAACTCTCAATGATGTTCCCTATATATTTCACAATGCATATCTTTATAGTTTAAATTGATTATACTCTTTTAAAATGCAAATCTACATGGGATATATATATATATATATATATATATATATATATATATATAAATCCCATGTAGTGTAATGGTTATTGCAATAGAAAATTGACATGGTGACCCTGTTAGGTAACAACAATGAAAAGGTAGTATTAACACTCAATAACTTAATTCATTATCAAGTGCTAATTAAAAATTCCCCTGCCTCTAGAGATTAAGCTCTTTTAAATCAATGGAGGAAGTAACTTCTATAGTACAAACCTTGCCTACTGAAGCTTCCATTATTTAAAGGTTCGGTCCATTTCTACTCTATAGACCTAAGTTTAAATCCTGGATTTTGAATTGAGCATAGTACTAATATCCTTGGGAGAGGTATGAATTTAACTGTTCTCCCTCTATCAATGAGTAGACAGGACTTTTTAAACCTGCAATGGCAACCATTCTAGGAGAAGGAAAATTTGAATTCAAACACCTGTTAAACTCTGTTTAAAAAATGGACCTTGTGTGACATCTTGGTCATGTGAAGGGATTGGTATATATATATATATATATATATATATATATTGTAAACAGATGAGGATAAACAACCATTTAAATATTATCAGATAAATCAAAAAGTTCACAAATGCTGACTAGCAGAACAGTATCAATCATCAGATGAAAGATATTAAAGAAGTAAGAGGGAGTCAAAGATTAGATTGATGAGACAGAGAGATCAGACTGATGAAATCAGTGATGAGATCAGCTGGTGAAGATCAATGAAGATTGGAAATGAGATTGATAAAGATCAGGGTTCATTTGGATAAGGTCGTAGATAAAATCAGATTGATGAAAAAGTTCAGGGGGAACCAGATTGAAGATGAGATCAGATCAGTGAAGATCGTGGGAAAGAATGACTTATGAGTTGTGACCTTATGTTGTATTTTGGCCTTCGACCTGGCCAAAAATGCCATTCCAAGGTGATGCACCGGAAGGAGGTGACACATTCTAATGGCAGTTATGAGAGAAAATCACATGGGCAGAAATTGGCTGACGAAATGGGACGAGGTAAAAAAATTCCCATGGCACACTCATAGACTGATGCACTGGAAGAGAGTGACCTGTGAACTGCATGAAAGTTATTTCCACTTGATGATGATCAAACATGCGATTTCAAAGATCAAGTAGGCGACTGAGTGGGCGTTGAACTATTATATAACTCAGTCAAGAGAGAAGTCAAGACAGTTCCAGTTAGAGTTGGAGACAGAGTGAGACGAGATGTGGTAGGTAAAGCCACATCAGGCCAAAGGGGCCTTGGGGCCCCTGATGAGTTGCAGTTGGAGATCGGACAGAGTTATAGACGAGATGTGGTAAGGAAAGCCACACCAGGCTGAAGGGGCTCGGAGCCCCTGATTGAATTGGGGTCCAGAAAAGATGCTGATAAGATGCAGTAAAGAAAGCCATCACCCAGCAGAGTGGGCACCAGGGCCTCCAGTTGAGCATCAGGAGAACGAGAAAGACACAATGATGACGGCCATAAGAGTGGGGTCAAAATATTGCAGTTTCTGTTCAGTCTCCAGCTCCCTCTCACACGCAAACCTTGAGTAACCCTTTTTGAACCCTTACAATAAAGTTAGAGGTACATATTTTTCTAAAAAGTCTTCCTGCGTCTGTCTTTATCATTGCGTTGGTATGTATCTGGTATATATATGTATATTTCTGCATGAATCAGCAGGTGACAATACAACACTTAGACCAAACTTCCAAAGCAAAACACTTGGAATTGCTGATAGGGGATAAACTGAGAACTGTAAAAAAAAAAATGGATACCCAAGACCAAATCCCAAACTTATAAAATGAACATTTCGAACTGCTGATAGCTGATAAACTGAGAACATCAAGGAAAAACAGATAACCGTTAGTCTTGTGCCTGGCTCTGAATACCAAGAATTTAACTGGCTGTTGAATCATAGACTAGGCCTCTGAGTAACATAACTAAATTTTCAAGGGGAAAGGTTGATAAATATAATGATTTCAGAAACTATGTCCAAATGAAAATTTATAGTTTTTGTTACAAATCTGTATCTTATTCTTTGTTGGCTTCTTCCTTTTTTCCTTAATTGTGCAGTTTCATCTAGTGGCTGTCTGATTGTTAGCAACTGATTTGTTGTCCAGATCAATAAAATTAAATACAATGTAGGAGGATAAACAGATTGACTATGAATTCCAGTTATGCAGCTAATCAAGTGGATAAAAATTAGATAGAAAAAGACTGGTGGGGTTGGCACGTAAATATATATACAAACTATACTAAAAAGTTTTGAAACAATTGATAGGATAGAAATGAACTATGAATGAAACATAAATCTTTTTCAAAGACCTTGCTGGTATTTGATACATATTCCAGTGAATTTTCCAATATTGAGATCATTTCCTTAATTTCTCTTTTGGTACAGCACCATTATACTTCTTTTTATGTGTTCCATGTCCTTATATCAGAGAAGAATTTCTGTTGAGTATGGAGGGTGGTGCAATAGGGCAATCTTCTGTACTGCTAATTAAAATTACCTTGACTGCTGATCAAAAGGCATTGAGACTTATAAATTGTCCAGACATGTACACAGTAGTCTAGATATCATTACTTATCAAATTCGTTCACATATCTTCAATTTTTGATATATAGTCTTGATATTTTTTGTTATTTTTTATCACTTCTCATGTATATATATATATATATATATCATAAAAGAAAAACCTTTAAAAATCACTCATATTTGTTTGTGATAATATTATTTCAGTTGACCCAATTTCTTAAATATTAGATCGGCATCATAAGACAAAGAAATGATGGGAAATTTCTAATGAAAAATAAAAATTCCACAGAAAACCAGACACCCTATCTCCTTAACCCCATTTTTCATTTTTTTATTTTAATGTAAAAAACAGACTATTCATTTTTCCTGTTTTGTTGACAAATGTCATACAAATCCTGTAGCAAACTGTATCAGTTATAGATGCTTTTTTCCTCTTCACCTCATTTTAAGTAATTTATATAATGACAATCAAACTTGTAAACCCAAATGGAAGAAATAAATAAATAAATAATAAATGGATTTTGGGAAAGTTAGTTGGATATAACTTAGACAATTACCAAATACCATTTACAATATAATATGTAATATAGTTATATTAAAGTAGTCAAAACCAACAAAGTATGATTGAAAAAATAATCTGCCATAAACAACTTACATGGGTATTAATAATCTCAGAACAAATTTAAATTATATCATAAAATATCGTATTGCATATAAATATTATTTGATTAAAAAAACTAAGACAATTGTCGTATCAAAATTTTTATACTATTCAATTAATGGTCAGATTAATAATGTAAAAATAAAAATCATACCAGTTACTGTTAAGACCATCATCTAAAATTATCAACAAATATAACATAATATCATATATCCTCAAAGTTAAAATTATATCTAGCAAATCATGATATCATCATTCATATTATTTAATAAACCTCAATATGTTTAGTATTATAAATAACGATTATTTATAATGAATTACTATAAAGTCCTACAAATTACTATTCATAATATAACTATTAAAACACAATTTTTATTAATCTTAGAGATAAAATCATACCAAGTATTATAGATAATACCATATTAAGAATTATCATCACAGTTAATATTACTATTACAATTATTACTTCTAATCATCGAACCTATTATTACTATTAAACTAATAATCAACCTATTATGATTATAGATATAAATAACATTAATGCCAATGAAAATAATAACAGACATCAACAAATACTACTTAATATTAATAATTATTAACTATTAATAATTAATACAATTAACAAATAATTCTAATTAATATTAATAATTATTACTCTGCACTACAACATTATCACAGAAATATTCATTACCTCCACTCTGTAATTAATAAAAAATTAAAAAAAAATAAAATCAGTAGTTTAAAATATAAGAATCAATTTAAATTATATCTTAAAAGATATATACCCAAATCCTAAGTACACTAAATTTAATTTAGCTGAAAAATTATATATGATAAATATAATAAAACAATTTCTTAAAAAACAGTATATCTAATAGTATATATATATATATATATATATATATATATATATATATATATATATATATATATATATATATATTGCATATTTTGGAAAGTAACTATGTGGAATGAGATGGAAAGAAAAATATGCATACTTACCTCATACATAAGCCTTTTTTTAGTTGGGTTGGGAACTTTAAGGACTCGTGTTGTTCTATAATGATATTAAGACTTGTGTAAATCATTTATACATGTATGTATATAAACAGAGAAAAAGATTCTTTTTTAGGATAAGAAAATATTTTAATGCTTTTTCCTATTAGGGATAAATTTTATGTGTTTTATTTATTTTGTACAATTGCAGGTTCCACTAGTTTTGAAATATTTTTTTAATTGTCTCCCTTGAAGTTACCTCCCTTGCATCTTTTACAATGTCGATTATCTCCCTTCGTCACGAAAAGTCGAAGTCAAACATATCAATCTATCCACACACACACACACACACACACACACACACACACACACACACACACACACATATATATATATATATATATATATATATATATATATATATATATAACACTAAATTATTCACAAATGAATAAACGTGGAAACCAAACTTAAAACGCACTTGCAATATATAAATATAACTTTGCAACATATATATATATATATATATATGTAGCTAAGTTCACCTACCTTGGAAGCAGTGTCTCATGAACGGAGACAGATATCAATATACAACTAGCAAAGGCATGTACAGCTATCGATAGGCTATCGTTCATATGGAAGTCAGACCTGACCGATAAAATGAAACACAGTTTCTTCCAAGCAGCAGTCCTGTCGATATTGCGATATGGATGCACTATACGGACGCTAACTAAACGGCTGGCGGAAAAGCTTGACAGCAACTACACAAGAATGCTGCAATCAATATTGAATAAGTCCTTGAGGTAACACCCCAAAAAGCAGCAGCTGTATGGCTACCTACCGCCTGTCACAAAAACTATCCAAGTTAGTAGAACCAGACATGCAGGAAACTGCTGGAGAAGTAGGGATGAGCTCATAAGTGATGTACTCTTGTGGCCCCCTTCATATGGCTGAGCAAAGGCAAGGCGACCGGCTTGAAAATACATACATCAGCTCTGTGTAGATACGGGATGCAGCCCTGAGGACCTGCCGGAAGTGATGAAGGATAGTTGGTTGGTTGGTTGGGTTTTAAGATATATCAATCTTTGTAGGTTATTTAACGCCAAATCCAGTTTTATGTAAATTATCAGATGTATTTAAAACAATTCAGTTTAGTGTGAGTACACAATTTAAATGTCAAAAACATTTCTATTTCAAACTATTCAGTTTATTCAAGTTGTTATACATAATAATGCAGTTTAGGGTAAGTACAGTTTCAATGTCAAAAACAGTTCAATGTCAAACAATTCAGTTTAGCATAAACACAGGGTTTAAATGCAAATACAGTTTAATTGTGAAAAATATATCTATTTCTAGCTATTTAGTTTAGTCAAGCAGTTCTAATTCAGCTAATTCAGTTTAGCATAAGTAGAGATTTTGTTTACATGTACCATATTCACAATTAACGCTATGTGCGAAATGGACATATAATGTTCATAACGATAGAACATAGGAATCTCGGAATTCGAAAACACATAACAACTTCTTGTTCAGGTACGAAACCTTTTTATTAACTTTGAGTTAAAGGTTTCAATGTAAGGAGAAGAGACACAATCTTCTAAGCTGTCTTATTCATTTGGCCCCCATCTTGAGCGGTCCTCATCGGGCGCACGTTCGCCTCGTGTCTGCGAACTCCAAAAGTCAATCCTTCTCATTTGGTGTCTAGTACCCAACTCTCTCTTTCTTCAAATTCTCACACAAACCTCCACGCGCTTCCGGTGCGTGACGTCACCCACACCCTGTCAACCCATTTCGTCTCGGACTATTATGACATCTCAGTGACACCTTCATCTGCCTGCGTGCGCCCGCGTTAACAACTGCCTCAATGTTGCACCCACTAACCCATGTGCTGAGCCGAAAGGTTCTCTGCCTAACTAAACTCAAAGGCATGAACCGAAATCCCTCGGCTATTATATAACAGTTAAATGTCAAAACAGTTCTATGTTAAACAATTCAGTTTAGTGTAAATACAGTTTCAATGTCAAAAAAAAAGTTCTATTTCAAATAATTCAGTTTAGCATAAGCAAGCAGTTTAAATTGGTTTAATTGTCAGTTGTCAAAAACATTTCTATTTCAAGCTATTCAGTTTAATCAAACTATTCAGTTTACTTTTAGTATGTCGTTAGTTCTATTTAACCCATAGATAGGGCCCTATCAGGTGCTATCACGCCGGGCCAGAGTGGACCTAAGAGCTATGCCAATGAAGGGGTGCTCCATATTCCCTAAAGCCCCGGCATTACTGGAACCTTACCATCAGATTGTTTAGTGTCCTATCCAGGACACTCATGGGGGGTGGGGTTACCCCTCTGCAGAGGTGCAGTCGGTGTATTCTACAGCCCCAGCTGACTGGGCAAGAATTTAAATAAAACAGAGTTAAATGTCAAACAGTTTTATTTCAGATGATTCAGTTTAGCATAAGTACATGGTTTAGACATCAAAACAATTCTATTTCATGCAATTCAGTTTAGCATAAGTACACAGTTTTAATGTCAAAACAATTCTATTTTAAACAATTCTGTTTAGCATAAATACGCAGTTTAAATGCAAAAAAAACAGTAAACTCCAACCACTGTTTGGTTCTATTTAACCCATACATAGGACCCTTATCAGGTGCTACCACTCCGGGCCAAAGTGGACCTGGGAGCGATGGCAATAAAGGGGTACTCCGCATTCCCCAAAGCATTACTGGAATCTCACCATCAGATTGTTTAGTGTCATATCAGGACACTCATTGGGGGTGGTCTTACAGAGGTGCAGTCGGTGTATTCTACAGCCCCAGCCGACTGGGCAACGATTGATGATAGGGAGGGGTGGCGAGAGAGGGTCAGGGATATCCGTGCTAATGGGGCGACATGATGATGATGATGATGTTATGTATTATTCCCAATTTACTGACGATTATCAATAATTTTGTTAATGTGTAAGAATAAAATAATTTTCATGAGAGCCCACCAAACATTTTCAGAAAGTTGACAGTGAAAACAATTACTGAATCTAACACATTTTCCTCAAAGAAATTTGGTTCAATTTCTTTTTTTAATGATATATGAATCTTTGTGGATCATTTAATACCAAAGCCATCCTTACAGTAGAATAGAAATAGTACTATTTAATCCATTGTGGTAGTGATGAGATAGTGATGAGGTGGTTAACACTTCTCTGAATTATATATATATACATGCCTCTCTTCACAAATAGTTGTGATACAACTAAACAGTCTATCTGTGGATAACAATATATACACTTCCCTACCTGGGGTTGAGCACACTGGCAAAGGTATAAACAGCTGCCACCCGCGTAATGCAAAGCTCTTCTAATGAATTGTGCACTCTGGTATCTGATAGTTATAATCCTGAGTTGACATATGTTGCCAAAATGGCTAAGTGGTTAGATACCAGGTCTAACATAAAGTTAGGTGGGTTTTCATCCCAGCTTGAAGTGTCTTGTGGGTCTAGCTACACAGAAGAGTTGTGATACAATGAAACAGTTTGTCTGTTGATGACAATATATATATATATATATATATATATATATATATATATATATATATATATCAACAAAATCATAAAAAAACACACAATTTATATATATATTATTTTAAAGATATATATATATATATATATATATATATACGTGGTGCATTCAATAGGTTTCCAGACTTTTTTATGAAGAGAATATCTCCAATAAAATTTGGTTAAGCAAAGAAATCCATCATATGTGGTGCCTTCAATAAGTTTCCAGACTTTTTTTGTAGAGGCATGTAAAATTGTTGTAGACTCTTGAAAATTCAGTTGGTTATTGCTATACATCTTATGAGATGACTGACCAATTTTTATGATTTCAGGTTCAAATGAACAGCTACAGATGGAATTGGAATACACCCTACTAAAGCCTGATTGGCATAGCTGGTGATTTTCAAAAATGCAATCTGGACGTGAGGACACTTTATAAGAACAATATACAATAAAATTCTGTTTTAAACTTGAAAAAAAAAATGCCACAGAAATGTATGGAATACTTCAGACTACTTTTGGACCATTTTACATGAATCAAGTATCAGTTTTTGAGTGGCATAAGAGATTCAAGGAAGGCAGAGAGTCTGTGAGGGATGATGAGAGGTGTGGGAGGAGTAAAGAAGTCAATACACCAGAGTTGATTGGCCAAAGGGTTAGGGTTAGAGTTAGGGTTTTAAGGGAGTACAGGAAGAGATTCCGTCGGAAGAGGCCAGCACTATTCAAATCGGGTCAGTGGCATTTCCAGCAGGACAATGCACCAGTCTACAACTCCATACTTGTCACAGACTATTTGACCAAGATAGGCATCAAGACAGTTCCTCCCCTTCCCTATCGTCCAGACATTGCTCCCTGTGACTCTTGGTTATTCTCTAAGCTCACAGGCTGTAGTTATGAGACAATTGAGGAGATGAAAGAGGCTGTGATGAAGGTCATTGACACGCTCACGCAAGAGGACTTCCATGGATTTCTATGCATTCACTTCTTCCCAGAATACCAGCATGCCTCTTCCACCTGACAGTGGGTATGTCGTTTGAGATTTATTTCCTATTCCACACCTTTTGGTTCAAGCATCAGGGTTAGCATCAATTTTTACAGAGTATCAACATTCTTCATACCAATGATTGCTAATTTTTTCCTGATACATTTAAAATATAATACTGATTTTTCAACTTCAGCTTTTCTGTATTGTTCTTGTATAATGTTTAATAGATAAGTTGTTTTTCACTGATCTTTTTTTTATCAAATTTGTATGGAATTTCATGAATACAAGTTCTGAGAGGTACAGCTATCATTTTTAAAAATGTTTTTTGAACTAAAATTTTCTGATTTGCCTTAAAAATTAGACCACACACTCTTTTCTTAATGATTGTCAACCTGAAAAAGATTGTTTTTCAAATGGACTAGCAAAAATATAGTGACAATAAAAGCCATAAAAAATTAGATAGATAAACTGAACAACACTTAAAAAAATAAACTATTACTCCAGCATTTTTTAAACTTCACTTTTGACCCTTGAAAGTTGGTTTGAAAATATTAACTTACATGTGAGCATATACAAAATATCTGCTAAATTAGAAGAAAGTAGACATTATCATGACTTACTTTCCTCTTACTTCTGAATCAATGGTTATTTCTCCCAAAGCCAAAGGTTCAGTGGCATGGCCCATAAGGTAGAAGATTTGATCACTTTCATCCCCTTCTGTCAGAATCAACTGACCCTGTCAATTGGAAATAGAGTAAATTTCAGATTTTGATATACAGTAGTTATTTGTTTATGATACACCTTTTTTTTTCCAAATTTTTAAGCATAAACATGAGAGATACTTAAGATACACATGACTAAATATAAACCTTTTTCTGGCCACATGTCTCCATATTCAGGATGGCATGAACAAAAGTAATTCATATCAAGTGTCCTAACTAATAAGTAAGAAAAAGTTTAAATCAATAATAAAACACTGCATTTGTTAAAAAAATTTCTGTCATGACATAGTTAGCTTCTGTTTTATGCTGCTTGAAATAAATCCCCCCAAACCTCTGATATGTGTGTTTGTTTGTAATTTTGTTTCTTCTAATGTGAACTTATTTTTTTGTCACAAGTTTGTGGTATTCTTGTGTGGATGTATCTATGCCTTTGCTCTAGATATTGATCGAAATTTGTTTCAAAACATCTTGTAAACTCAATAAATAAGGATTTTTATTTGTTATGAACTGGATAAAAATTTAAACAAATATTAAATCTTGGTTGAATTTAGCTGCTACAAATTCTAAAAAGTCAGTGTGTATTATGGCACACATTTTGAATTTGTTGCAGCAAGAAGTATTTTTTTCCAGAATTTCATCCCCCAAAGTGCATATTATACAAAAATAATTTTGGTAATATTATCTTGAAACGATATTACTATGAAACTAAATCATAGATCATTTAGTACTGAATAAAACTTTTTATGTAAGTAATTTAATTCTTTACACATGGTTTCAATATCAACTGAAATATTTCAATATATTGCATTTACTTCATAAATATTCACCACTTTTAGTTACTGATATATTACTCAAGCATACATGCTCAGAAATATAAAACATTTGCAATATTAAGATTATAGATCATGGTATCTCGTGATGAAATCTTTTTCTTTTATTAATTTGTGATGGTATATAACCCCCATCACCTTGCTTCAATGTAGAATATTATATTTTGATAGGTTGTTCAATATTATATATATATATATATATATATATATATATATATTGGCAGCATTTCTTCTTTGATACATATTTGATTGAACATAATAGACATTTTTGTCCACATATTTTTTTGTTAATACTTTCGAATTGCCTTATCAATCTTATGATATTTGGTGGGAATTGGTTGATAAACCTTCCATAATTAGTTATTTCCCAAGTACTTTCTGCCCAACTTTGAGCCATCATCAGTGGAGGATGTATTACAAAAGTGAGGTGACTTTTGTATGTACATTACTACTTTGTAAGAATGAGTGTTTGTACTGTTGTATTGTGTAGCGTTTACTTTTCGAATTTGTTTCTATGAATAGCATCAGTAGCTAAAGACATTTAAGTACATAAGCACTGGTTTTAAAATTAATTCTATTAAGTCTGGGTATTATGTTCCTAATATGTAGTGCCTTGAGAATCTGTATTTTTTGCTTATTATTTTGTTGTTCTAACATTTTTGCTTTCGTTAAGAAGTTTCCGTAATTCTATTGTTGGGTATGAATGTTTTTTAAATGCTGTGCTATGGAACTAGTATCAGAAAGGTGCATTGCAAGTCTTGTTGATCAGGTAGTTGAGGTTAAACCGACATATATATTGTTGTTTTCAGAGATACAATCTCCTAAAGGACATTTAAATTGATATATAATGTTGGTTTTTGCCGAACTCCACTAGAGGGAGAGGAATTATTTTTAAAGACTAAGTTGGAAGTTTTAAATTTATTATAGTATATCATAAGTTTTATAAGTACTTGGGAAATAACTACTTATGGAAGGTTTATTAACCAATTCCTGCTGAATATCATAAGATCAATACAGCAATTTGAAATGATTAACAAAAAATATCTAGACAAAATTGTCTATTATGTTCAATCAAATATATATATATATATATATATATATAGATAAAATGAGATTTAAATAAAAAAGGCAAAATTATTTGAGCTGAACACTTCTATAGATTTACTTTTATCTATATCATGATAAGTCATATAATTTTTTAGGAAGTTAAAATTTTATAATATATAAAAAAAAACACAACTTTTTCTTACATCTGTATCTTCCTCCATTGTTGGTTGGTAGGTTATAGCATAATCAACAGAAGTCATGGCTGGTACAAAAAGTTCTCTGTTTCCAGTAAATGCCTCACCTACAATCTTTACTTTTAAGTTCCAGTCATGATTGGTTGGGTTCATCTGTCAATAAACAGTAGTTTCAAGACTAATTAATTCACTGGTACTCTGTTAAAAAATAAAGTAACAAAAGTTGTTCCTAAAATTGAAAAAGGCTGCAAAGTAAATGCATGATATTGAAGTTACTGAACTCAACTGAGTCAAATGGGAACAAGAAACTTTCTTAATTGGTGAAACAAAAGGTAGGATGAAATTTTGGAAAAGTATGCAGCAATAATTAGTGACTGATGAATAATAAACTTGTAATCTATAAGAAAAATAAATTTACTTAATTTTGATTGCAGTTTCCTTATGTTTTAGCAAAAATTTCTTTTATAAGTTTTAATCAGCAATCAAATTGATTTTTCTTAACTTGACCCAAACATACAATCTAATCTTGCATAAAAGAATGGATATACCAATTAAAGTCAATTAGAAGTATACGTTGTATTGTGATTGGATATTATGGTACTGATTTACCACGATTTAGACCAGTAAGAACCATCAAGCTAAGTGTAAAGAGGGAGTGTTTGTTAGGGTTAAGTTAAGAAGTCCCTATTTTGATTGCAAGATGTAACACACAAGTCATTTTCTTTATTCATTTTCTTTAATCAACAATATATGTACAAAATAAATGAATAAAAGTCTATGTTGGTTGGACATGTGTCCTTGGATCCATGTGTTGGGGTCTACAAGTGAACTTTCTTTATGATTTAGTCCTTGTATAACTGTAACTATAAGGATACTATTTGGGTTTGGTTGGGTTGAGTTTTATAGCACATTGTTGGTTATTTAAAGCCAAATCCTTTTGATACATATAAATGTACCTGCATTTGATTTGTAAGTCAATAGTTTTGAGATGATATTATTGCTAAATGTGTCAGCATTAACTTGATTGCACAGAATTATTACTATTCTTTACACACTGTTAAGTGGTTCCAAATGTTAGTATCAATCACTTATTTGCACTCAAATGGGATGGTTTGGTTGGGTTTTATAGCATATCAACCATTGTAGGTTATTAAATGCCAATTCCCATTATACATATATATTAAGTATATGATTTGTAGAGAAAAACTGATACACAAGATAATCCCTGAAGAAAAAGAGTTTAATGACAAAGAAAGTTGACATTTTAACGTTTCGGTTCTAATGAACCACCATCAGGAATAGGAAGGATGATATTTAGTGATGTTAAATCACCGATGGATGTTTAATAAAATACAAAAAATAAGGAAGAAATATAATGTATACAGGGAAAGGGGTAACTGTTTAATCAATAAATCAGTGTTCCTGTTTAAAAATATGTCATATGATTGTTTAGAAATATTCTGTAGACCTTATTTGTTCACCAAGAAAGATTTTGAATCAGAAGGAGAAAAAAGATGAAGGGGATGAAGGAAGGAAGAGAAAAGAAATGAAACGGAAGAATGAGAAATAGAAATTCAAGAGAAGGAGAGAAAATGAAACAAGCAAATAAAACAAATATTGAATGACTAAAAAACTAAATAATGTAAATCACAAAATAAACCTATGTAAATTGATATTTCATGAATTAAAATATTAAAAATAGAAAAACAGTCATTGTGAGAAAAAGGTAAGCGGAGTTTATATGAAAGAAGGCAAAATTAATGATAAAATATTTACAGGAGAAAGGGAAAGGGAAAAGAGAATTGAAAGGGTAGGAGGACTGACCTATATGTATGAAAAATGCAATGAGCTGAAAAATGAGTGTAATGAATAATGGGGGAATTGAAATATGTGTGGAAAATGATTAATTAAAAATGGAATATATTGTAGCTACTTAAAATAAGTTTCCCCAAGTACGGGGAGATGTAAAATCTGGGTAGATCGTTGATTGGAGGACAAAGTAAGATTGCACTGGCTTTGAAGATATAAGATTAGTAAACATATTTTATTGATACTATTTTTAAAAGAGTCTGAGTTCATATTTTTATTTTTATTTTTATTTATTTATTCATTTTTTGGCACACAGTTTGATGGTTCCAAGGATTTCAATCTGATATGAATAATTCTACATTTTTAGAGAGTAAAAAACGAAAAAAAAAAAAATACAAAATATTAAATGAAAGCATTGTTTATCGATAACACACAAACTGATTTTTAAACGATTATTTTTCCTATTTCTATAAAAAAAAAAGAATACTTTAATTTTTAATCATTGTAACTTGCAACTACAAATAAGGACGCATTGTAAATTCTTCGCTTACTCTTCTCTCACCTGTTTCTGTTTTACTCATTGGTGGTCCAAAAATTATTTTAGTTCTGTCATAGAGCCATTACATCTGTTACTAACTATGAAAATACAGAGCTCTTATCACAGTGAAAAAAGAACTATATCATATTACTTTCAACTATAAAATAAAATTCGTCGATCTTCTGGTGAGCCTGTATCACGATGTGTAGATACAAGCGCACCAAAAATCAGCATTGAGTTTTACCGTCTTTTATTTTAGTTTGTTGTTGAAAATCACACACACACACACACACACACACACACACACACACACACACACACACACACACACACACACACATATATATATATATATATATATATATATATATACAACACTTATAGGATCCTTTTTTATGAAAAGAAATACAAATACTGACCTAAAATAGCATCATATTAAAACATTTTGAGTAGACAATAATGAAAAGCACTTAACATGAATGACATACAATCGGAATATTTTGGGTACATTTCTGCAAGACAGGAGTTTCGAATTCGATATAAGTGGGTCCACACTCAGGAGTTGCCGTGCATTCAACTTGATAGAGTCTAATATCTCCCGGAGACTTCAATAATAACTATACAAAGAAAAAGAAAGAGAATATTGAAGTTCACAATATTTTTCAGTATATACATATATATATATAGATAGATAGACAGCAAAAGTAATCAGCCCCTTTAAGCTATTTTAAATTTCTAAGAATTGCCAACTTTCAATTAGATATTTTGCATTGCATTCTTTATATACGCAACATCGACTTTTTTGTTGTCATTTCCCTTCGTAATCATCATATTCTATATTAGGGGTTCTGAATAAGAGGGAAAGATACAAGATCTGACACAAAAATGTCCGTGCAAAAGTTTTCGGACACCTCACATAAACCAATCAACATACAGTGTTTTAAAACAGAAAAATGTCCAAACTAATTTTTCCGCAACTGCACCGATTTTTTCTTAATGAAAATTCTATCGTCTAAAATTATGACGAAAATTTCCGAAGAAATGAGGATGAAGGTAGAGAAAATGGCCATGATTATGAGCTATAGTGCAATAGCTAAAGAACTCGGAATTTCAAAAAGCAGTATCTCAGAAATTCTCAGAAAGTTTCAGGGCACTTCTAGTGTTTAGGATCAACCAAGATGTGGTTACCCTCGAAAGCTACAGCACAGGATGGTAAGAAACTGATCAGGAGAGCAAAAACACTAGACAAGAGAATGGTGAGTACGACTTGTTTCATTTGGTGCCAGTAGATACGACTAAGCTAATTCTTTGAGAACATGAACTGTTGTTGCTTAGAAACCAGTATTAACCAAAGAGGTATAAATAATGAGATGCAGCTATTTAGAAAAAATCATATTCAGCTGTAAACCCAGGATGGAGCGGCATTCTAATTAGCGAGATTTTCTCAGAAGGTTTCCAGGAAAGTGAAACAACCCCCGTTACACGACGAAAGCAGTGAAATTTGGGGATACATAAAAAGTGATGATTCAAGAAAGTTGCTTAAAATTGACTGCTACGTGAATCGTACAAAATACACCAAGTTGCTGAAAGATTTGATATCAGACTTGGATGAAGGTGAGATTTTTCAGTGTGACCGAGCTTCATGCCATAAGTCACGTGAACACGACAGAATTTCGTTAATGAAGGTGTTATATATTGAAAGATTAATCAGTTCAGGGCTCTGACAAAAGTATCGTTGACGAAATGGGGACAGAACTAAAGAGAAGAGTTCATCAAAGTAATTCACGGTATACTGAAGGGCTATGGGAGCTCAGCCACTGAAAATGACATCTCATACCTGTAGAGATGCGCATCTTTTCCTAGGTGAATTTAATCAATTATTCAAGTTAAAAGAAGTGACAAGAAATATTAACAATGAATAGTAACTTCTGGGAAGGAACATTTTGTAATGAATTTTCACTATAGATACTATTACTGTCATAACATTCTGTATATTGATTGTTTATGTGAGGTGGCGGAGTAATTTTGCACGGCCATTCATTCAGAAACCCTTGTATAAGTATAATGATAGGGTATGAAAATGACTCCTACGAGACAATATTTCATCTATAAAAACGAAATGCAAAACATCCACTTATAAGTTAGCAATGAGTAGATATATACAATAGGTAAAAGAGGCCTGAGACAATATTGAACACACACACACACACACACACACACACATGCTTGCATGGACGATTAGAGATATATACACATCTGTATAAAGATAAATACAAGCAAATCATTATCTAAAAAATACTTTAATTTTATAGGTATAGACATATATCTTGCACACACACGTGCGTGAACACATGAATATATATGTATATATATATATATAAAACATGTATGAGATAGCCATTAATTATACGATCTTAGTCTGTTTGGAAAATCACACCTGCTACGAAAAAAACCCTACAAGAGAACAAAATTGGGTGGGGTTGACCTGTAGATTAATTCCACTCCTGTTTCTTAATCGTTCAAACACATAACATTTTGACCCCCTCTGCCTACGCATGTGAATTTAATGATTTGTAATTTTATTTCCATTTTTAGTCTTATTTTTATGTTTATTTTTTATTTTTATTTCATTTTTTTGTTTTAATTTTGACTTTTTATTTCTATCCTTTTATTTTATCTTCTGAATACGAACTGTAATTCCACATTTGCTATTCTGCAACTTCGAGAGAAGCATGTAAATAGTCATCTGACGAGACGGAGAGTATAGTAATATTCTCTGCCGAAATAAATTTATTATGACGACTTAACTGAGTTTGAGTCTCCATCAAATTGTACTATATATATATATATATATATATATATATATATATATATATATATATATCAGTGTGTGTGTGCGTGTGTGTGTGTGTGATGACCTAATTGATCATTTGAGTACCATGATGAGTTTTTTCATAGCATTCCTGGGGAGAATACAGTTTACTTAATAAGTGCCATTTCTGTTCCAAGTAAGATGCAACAGTATAGTATTAAATATAGAAAATAATACATATCTTGATCTATTTGCAATGTGCATGTGGATTCATGCCTTTCCGAAATCTCACAAATTCCTTGGCATTCATGCAAAGTAAATACAAATTATCTGATAATAATAATAATAATAATAATAATAATAATAATAATCTGTCTATCACATAATACAAGCGCTGTGGACAATCAAGATCAGTCTTCTTTATAGCAGGATATGGTATGGCTTAGCAATCTTATCATTATATGCCAAGTCTCTTCTGCTGGTATTGCATACAAAGTTGATGTGTGGATTGAACATCAGAATTCGCTGCCATTACTCCCTGCATTGTCTTCTCACATTGACTCCCTTTTGAACAGTATGACAAGCTGGTTGTTTGCAATCCATTCATTAATTCTAGTGAATTTTTGGTCATTCCTGAAGTGTTCTTGACATGCAGTGTAAGGTAGTTTGCTGGGTGGTGTCCGGTGGTCATCTATGTCATTATTTAACCATTCTCCATATGATGTACAGGTGCTTTCTATGGCAGTTGACATTGTCAGAACAGAGAATACTTACTTTCAAACAGTGTAATTGGTGTTCTGTCTCTCTGTCAAATCTGAGGATTCATCATATGCAGCAAAGGGGAATATTTTTTGAAGATACTCCTGTTGGTACAAATTATCAAAGATTCACTGCTATAGAGGTAAATACTGAGAACACATGCCTGGTAAATCTCATGTTTGTTCAAGATCATTTGAATGTAGCCACTCGTTGTCTTACACTATTTAGCCTTTAATACCAGTGGCAATGGGCTTTCCGATTCCCAATTGCGTCTCAAATTTCTGGTGATGGTAGAGCCCAGATAGGTGGAGGGGTGAGGGACTTCAAGTGTTTTATTGCTGATTATTGACATTTGGACCTATGTCTTTCATTAGCCCAAACCCCAAGCAGCATGAGCGAATTGGTTCTTAATTTACTGGAGTTTCTGCATAGTATGAAAGAATAGGATTGTGTCATCAATGAAAAACATTTCTCTGATAGGATTGAGCAAATCTAAAGCAGGCCAAGTTGAATATCTTTCCATTCCATCTGCTGTGTAATCTGACACCTTGTAGCAGAGTGTCTGAATACAAAGTTCAGCAGCAGTAAAAAGAAATGTCTTTCATGTTATATTCTCACCAGGTTGTAAGACTAGAAGGATCTCTCAAAAGCAAAGGCTTGGTTGATATGGAGGCCTTATGCATCTAACTTCCAAGAGAATTCTTCAAGAAGAAAAGCTTTTTGAATTCTATGATTAACATTGTTTTTCATGTAAGCAGTTATTATTCATGATAATATAATACAGTTTATATATTTATAAAATGTATCAAAATAATTTTTTGAGGTTATCTGCCGAAAAATGTATTATTTTACTACTTACAAGTTTTAACAGGTGTTTTTCAGTGAAGTCTGTTAATAAACACTGGGTCTGGTCTTCTAGCAAGGATTTTGTGGTTTATTTGAATTTCAAAGTTCCCGAGAATTTTATGCATCTCCTTTTCTCGGACAGATTTTGGTTTGTGCCATTACAATTTGTCAACATGAACAAATTTTAGTGCCTTGTACAAATCCCAGTGGATCATCTTTCTTAGTCAGTTACGCCTACTTTAGTATTCATTTTGTGCAAATTTGCAACATCGCTATGTTTTATCTCTGTCACCAGATAACCAAAGAAGGTAATCTGTCGAGAAGAAGGAAAACCCGTATATCACAGCCATCCGGTCACATTCAAACAGGAAAATGTTATGGAATTAAATCCCAAATGGAGAGATTAAAGTTGTGGGCAATCAACATTGACCTTCTTCAGGCAACTCCTGCTACCAAACCAACCCCAAATGTAATAATAATGATAATATATATATATATTTTATCTTAGCTCCATGAACTAAGATTTTGAAAGGTTTTTTTATATTATTTGTCTGTCTTATGAATGAGGCTCGTTTTGTTTTGTTTTTTCTTTGGTGAATGCAAGAAAATAAGTGACAACAAAAAAGATCTACAATTTAGCGTGATACTTTTTTCTTCTGTTCTTGGTCTGCAACTTGCCTGGAAGACTTTGTGCAATCTATCTTCCTGTTAGCAGAACATGTTTCCACTGATAGCCATCCACTGGGAATGACATTCCTGTTTTTAAGGAGTCCGTATATATCTTCATAAGCTGCCGGTCTCGAAGTATGAAAGACAAGGAAATCCGATGACTTACTGATTTGATTCTGCAATGCCAGGACACAATAGAGAGATGGACCAATTGCTGCACCTCCTCTTTCCCAAGAAAAGTGACCTCAGAATCCCCAAGAACTACAGAGGCACAACTCATTCTTCCCTCGGTTTATAATGTTCTGCTTTTCAATCGCATCTAACTTAAAATTGGGAAAAATTTAAAGAATCAAAAAATTTAAGAATCAAAATGGTTTTCAGTGAAATCGATCCACAACATTACTGATTCTGACAGGATATCGTCCTATAATCAAAGAGTCGACACTCTTGTTTGTAGATTCCTCCAAGTCATTTGATTCCATACACTGAGGGACGATGGAGAAAATACTTCTAGCTTATGGTCTTCTCAAAGAATCTGTTATAACCATAATGATGCCCTATATCAACGCGAATACCAAGGTTTGCTCAGTGGATAGAGATACAGACTTCTTTGAAATTGTTGCTAGAATTCTAATTGGGGATATATTCGTCCCATATCTGTTTATAATCTGGCCAGTCTTCGTACTAAGAATGTTAATAGATCTAATAAAAGAAAACAGCTTTACGCTAAAAAAAGCGAGAGGCAAACGATATGCCACCGAAACTATTACGCATGCTAACTACACAGATGACAGAGCACTTCTTTCAAATACACCTATCCTAGCCAAAACCCTGCAGCGTAGTCTGGAGCAGGAAGCAAGAGGCATTGCCTTCAAAGTGAATGCAGACAAAGCGGAGTTTTAATCAAGGAGACATCACCACTTTAAATGGTAGTTCTCTGAAATCAGTGGATGTGTGCATGCACCTCGGTAGCAACGTCTCATCTACTGAAAGTAACATCAGTATGCACTTAGTGAAAGCGTGGACTGTTATCGATTGGTTATCGATGATGTAGAAGTCTGACCTACCCGACAAAATAAAACGGAATTCCTTCCAAGCAGTGGTTGTGTCAATTCTACTGTATAGACGCACCGCATGGAGGCCGATAAAACGTATCGAGAAAAAGTTAGAGGGGAACTGTACACGAATACTACGAGCTATATTGAAGAATTCTGGTAGTAACATCCCACGAAACAACAGTAGTACGGCCACTTAACTGTTATCCCTAAAACAAGCCAGATAAGGCGAGTAAGGCATGCGGGACACTGTTGGAGAAGCAAGGACGAATTCATAAGTGACCTTCTCTTATGGATCCCTTCACATGGACATGCCTGTGTTGGCCAACCAACAAGAACAAGGTTAGCAAGCAAGACTTGCAAACTTTCACGAGTGAGTTCGAGTCTCATAGGGTGCCCCATTCATATGCTCTTGAGCCATATCTAAACTAAAACCCTTGTAAATTACTACAACACTTCTGTACTGATACAGGATGTAGTTTAGAAGACCTGCCGGGAGCGACGGATTATAGGAGCGAATAGCGTGAGAGAGAATCAGCAGTGCGACTTGATGATGATGATATTTCTTCAGAGTACTTCCTGCTCTTTCAGTCAGACTACAGTTTACTGAACAGGAGAATTTGGGAAAACTATATTCTTTCATCCGCACCATATAGTCTGACTATTCCGGATGAGTCTTTTGCAGCAGAGCTAAAACTTTTATCATCATCATCATGTCGTGCCGCCAGCACGGATATCCCTGACCCTCTCTAGCCACATCTCCCTATCGTTCATCGCCTCTGGCAGGTCTTCAGGGCTACATCCCGTATCCTCACAGAGCTGTTGTATGTATGTTCGAGCTGGTCGTCCTGCTTTTGCCCGGCCATATGTGGGGGTCCATTGGAGTACATCACTTATGAGCTCGTCCCTGCTTCTTCAGCAGTGTCCTGCATATCTGGTTCGTCTAACTTGGACAGTTTTCGTAATGGGAGATAGGTGGCCGTATAGTTGGTGCCTTGTGGGGTGTTGCCGCCAGGACTTGTTTAATATTGCTCGCAACATTCTTGTGTAACTGCCGTCTAGCTTTTTCTCCAGTCGTTTTATTAGCGTCCAAGTAGTGCATCCACATGGCAGTATCGATACGACTGCTGCTTGGAAGAAACTGCGTTTCATTTTATCGGTCAGATCTGATTTCCATATGATCGATAGCTTATCGATAGCTGTCCATGCCTTCGTTAGCCGCATGTCGATGTCTTTTTCGGTTGATGAGACACTGCTTCCTTGGTAGGTGAACTTGTCTACCAGTTTCAGAGAGGTTCCGTCTAGTGTGGAAATGTCGCCTGTTTGATGTATTCAGCTTTGTATGCATTGACATGGAGTCCAATGCTTGTGGCGGCTCGTTCCAAACTATGCAGTAGTGTTTCGGCTTGGTTGGGTTTATTTGCCAGAATCGCTATGTCATCGGCGTAGTCGGCGTCGGTAATTGTTTTTGCGGGGTCGGTAATTGTTCTTGCTTCTTTTCTTTGTCAGCTCGGATCCGTTTTCATCGATTTTATCAATCGAAGTTCTAAGCACGTGGTCTAGACAGATAATAAAGAGGTATGGGGCTAGCGTGTCCCCTTGTAGTACTCCTGATACAATGTCTAAGTATTCTGTGTCTCCATCCGGTGAACGTACTTTCACTTGGGTGTTTCTATAGAGAATCGTTATTGCTGCGACGGTCTCTTTTGGTAGGCCTATGCTAGTAGGATTTGTTCCATCTTCCTTCTGTGAATGGAATCAAAGGCTTTGGTAAAGTCGTCAAATAGTATTGTCACCTGTAGGTTTTTTGCCCGTTCGCCTTCACGGATTCTACGGATGGTCAATATTTGTGAGGTCGTGGATCTATTTCTTCGGAAGCCATTTTGGTTTTTCCTAAGAATGTTGTCGATTTTGGGTTCTATGCTGTTTCGTGGTAGGGCATTGTACATTTTGGCTGCTATGGATGTAAGTGTTATACCTCGGTAGTTTTTGACTAATCCGAGGTCACCCTTTTTAGGGAAGGAGAGGATGCATTCCTTCATCCATCTATCAGATTTTGATTATAGACTGCGTTGCAGTGTCGGAGCAGTATGTCGTCGAATTGTCTGGTCTTCCATACCTCTGGGGAAATCTTGTCAAGCCCTGCGGCTTTCCTATTTTTGATTTTTCTAAGAACTGAGTTGAGTTCTTCTTGAGTGAACGGTCCTAGTTTAATGACCAATTGCTTACTAATAATTCTGGTGATTTGTTCATGTGTAACTTTTGGTGGGTTTCCTACTGCCTTAAATTTACGGTCCCAGTGTTAACAAAGATGTTGCTCCATATCTTTTTTCCAGTTTAGTTTGCACCTTTATGATAATATTATTGGCTCTGCATGTGCACTCATTTCAAATGGTCTGATTTCTAAAGCTGAATAAGTATTAATTTTGTTTCTAGAATATTTTTCCTTATCTACTTGTAGAATAATTATTTTATAAATTCTATAAATACGAACCGATCTTGCATTGAGCTCTTGGAATAGTATATATAATGAGTAAAATTGTATCTTATCTTACCTGACACTCATAATGGCCGGGCGTTTCTGCCAAAAACACAAATGGAATTTCAACATACTGGGTACATATGTCTGTGGTACCACCACTCTCTGAAATTGAGCATTTAAAATTATTAAGAATGTTAAAATAATTATACAGAAATGGCTACACAAAATTTCAGAGAAACTAAACATAAAAAACAAATACTAACTTTCCATCATCTTCTTTGAAGTAGTTTTATTTATCATATATAAAGCCATCTTCTAAAAAATAATGTCAAAAGGTAATAATTCTGAGTCTGTTTATACTGAACTTTACAGTTGTGATTTGTGTACCCCTGTTTACACATACACGCATGCACGTTTACATACACACATAAATATAAATACATATACATCTATTAATGTATTAGGTGTGTGGAATTTCTTTAGGAACGGATATCAAACATCATCTCTTCTTTTTTATTCGTATCTTCTTATTTAGTCCCTAATGGTCTTTAGAATTTTTAATTTTATTTTAGTTTTCATGTAAATGTTATATAAACATGCGTTAGTTTCATATACAAAACAGTATAAGGAATGCACAAACATGTTTTACCATTTTCTCGCTCTCGTCTTTCTTTTGCTCAATCTCTATTTAAAGCTTTTCCATCTCTACCTGTTTCACAATCTTTCATTCATTATCACTTGAGATCTAACCAGCAAACCTGCCCATCATTTTGTTTTCATCTTTTCCTCTCAATCTCATTCTCTTAATATTTTTCTGTTCATTTGGTTTCCTTTTCATTTTTACTTTAGGCCTTTTTTTCGCCTTATATTCCTTCTTTTAAACCCCATGTTAACCCCTTTCTTTTCTACTTTTCCCAATTCTTCATAATGAAGGTGTAAGCAGGGAAGGGCGAAAAATCATTCAGATTCTGCACTCTAATCCGAGTCATAACACGCAAAACGCCAAATAATTGTAAATTCAAATTTTCTTAGAAAAAACTAAGTCTTCCTTAGTTCCCTTGTGCTGTTGATTGTAAACTACTATAGACACCTCGATACCAAGAAGAATGTGTAAATATATGTAAGCTATCAATGTCCTCTCCAATTACTTGAAATAATAGTCAGATTGCTTTTATATCCACTGAAATTCGTGACAGATGAAAATCAGCCGAAAATTATAAAGGAATGCATACTAACTGAAATTGTTCCTCCTCTGACCATTGTATATGCGCTTGATTCACAAATTAGAAGTATAATTTACTTCATATATACTTTCTAAGAAAATCCAAGACAGTGAATAATTATTAGCATAGAAAATAGGCTCAGCATACCACTACTCTGCAACTAGTATGGCACAAGGCAAAATTGAGTGGTACCAATTTATGCTTGAACTCTCTGTTGTAATGACAAACAAATGAGACTAACTTTCTAATAACTACTCTATGGGAAGCGGCCTCTAATGGCACAAAGCCAAAACATAGGACACACAGTAAGAATCAAAATTACTACAATAAGAATAACGTCAGATGAATTATCATGAAATCTCTGCTTGCTTCCAACGAAAAATGGTAAACATACTATTTTTAAATATTGCATGTACTGAATAAGATGATAATTAACTTACGATGTGAGTAACGCATATTTTTTGTAAAATCCTTGAATTCGAAACGAAAGGGTTCAGTTCAAGACACATCATTACAACTTTGAGCCTTATGTTTTTTGTACGGTGATTTTCAAAGCAAATATGGAATTTTAATGAATACAAAAACAGCTCCCATTTTAAGAGTAGTAAGGCAATAACCATAGTGAGTTCTTTCCTCAAAAGATGCTTTGAATTTGGGATCTGGTAACACACTACGTTAATCATAGAAAAGTCAATAGCTGAATATCGCTATTAGCATGAATTAACTCGGAAGTTTTATAGCCAATCACAATAAGACTATCAGCACTGAGTACTCATCAGCACTTATGCTAGTCCGAGCCAAGTAAATATCTCTGAAACATTTTTACTGTCTGTTTTAGTTTGGTTTGGTTTAACTTATTTGCCAATATATAAATTCCTTATAGGTTTTTTAATGCTGAACTTTAATCAGTTTGTGATTTTTTTAAAATTATTATCATAACCATTAATATGTTTAGCGTTCTACTTCAATAATCTTTTTTATTTGTCTATAATAATCATTTGTTTTCACAGAGTTGTGAGGTATCGAGTATTCCTATTTAATAGAAATAATTTGCACACAGTCAAAAAGCTTCATGCTTACCTATCAACAGCAAATTATTTCCAAACAGCCTGTGGATGGAATCCTAACGGTTATTACCACTTCGGGTCTGAGTGGAACTAGAAGTAATGGCAATGAAGGAGTAACTTTAAACTCTCTAGAGCTCCAGAACTACAGCATTCTAACTGAATGTCATGGTCAAGATACTCCGTTTACGGAAGGAAGAGTCTTACTCTTCTGCAGAGAATGAAGTCATCATATTCGAAGACATATCGATAGGGTGACTGACTGCTTCTTATTTTCAAGATGAATAAATTGCGTCCAGTGAAAACAACTGACATAATTAAACCAACGATTTTATTTACCCAACCGAGCATATAATATATATTTTTTTAAAAATACGTTCAATGTCTTTCTAGAACAATGCAAACTGAAAGTCTTTCTTTAAAAGACCAACGTTTTTAACAATCCATGTGTCAGATTGACACCATCCAAATGCTTAAAAATAGCCTTCTACTACACAAGTTATTGGAACGTCAACTGTAAATAAAAATTAATTGTCTTTTTGAACACCGAAAAGAAAGACCTCACCTGTACGAGAGACACAAAAAGGAATCTTCATGTTTTTTGGTGCTGTGAAATACTTGGAGTCATGTTCGATGGTAAAGTCTTGGTAGGGATGCTGATTTTCCTGTAGATGTATCGGAATATAATAGAATAAGAAGCAAAATAACAATTTACCGTAAAAAATATTACAGTATATATATATATATATATATTAGGCTCGTAGGACTGGATGGGTCAGGGTCGACTCCCTTTAAACGCTATATCACGTCCCCAATGTCCCGTAATACATCTTGATGAAAGAAAAAAAAAAGAAAGAGGTCTCTTACACGAAACTGCTTTTAGTGTAGAAGACCATCTATTACCAGGTGTGCTACAAACATGTATATGCTAGCAAGATATCAATATGCCTGGACGCAGTTCAATACAATAAGGCAAGTCAGGCATTGCTTTAACAACGAATTTATTAACAACGAATAGAAGGAAGGGATTATCAATCATTAGGGGTGTCTGAGAACAAAGAAGTTGATATCGTGGTACATACATACATGAGCAATACATAATCATAGACATTCAGAGTTTTCTCTATTTTTGTGGTTGCGTGCATGAAAGATTTTGAAGGTAAATGAGTGTATGCAGTCTAACAACGGAATAGGAGACATTATTACTTATCTGTAATGACAGTTCCCGAGTTTAGATTTTTACAAAGAACTATATCAAGTCTCCTCCGTTCTTACCGCTTTGTCAGCTTAGACGAATTACGCGCAGTTCGTCATGCTGCTCAATTCGTTATGGGGATAGCTTCTTTGATTTTTCTATTCATCTCCAGAGTTGACAGCGTCGAGCGAAGTCTGAGGTTTTACGAAGATCTTTTTCAGGTTCAGCCATGTTCCGCGTGGGCACTGAATTTCTCCTCGACTCGAATACTCAACAGGTTGACACACGAAACAAGTCTTGTCTGCTCCGCACCAGTTCTTTAACTCCCGTTTTAAAATCGATTCATGCAACGGTATAACCGTCACTTTCGGCGCAGTAACGTTGGCTCCTAATTAGTCAAGATCATCCAGTCAGTGTTCTCCTGTCACTTCTTCAAAAATTGTTGGTCAAGTGCTCCAGCTACATTTAATCATCATGCAATTTCATAGGCGTCTCAATGTCGCCATATGTAGAGGCTCGTGGAAGGACGTTGCTCATCTGGCAATCGCCTAATATATATATATATATATATATATATATATACATACACACACACACACACACACAAACACACACACACACATATATATATATAAAGAGAGAGAGAGAGAGAGAGAGAGAGAGAGAGAGAGAGAGAGAGAGAGAGTGTGTGTGTGTGTGTGTGTGTGTGCGTGTGTGTGTAGATGAAAATTAGCAAGTTGTTTAGAAATTTTTGGCAAATCAAAAGTGCTTATTTGCTGGCCAGCAAACCAGAATAAAATCTGAAAATTATTAAAATCTCGCCTCTTTTTTAACAGTTTAATTACTAAATGTTTTATGTATCAACTACAATACAATCCTCAGATGAAACTACTATATCAGTATTTGTCATGATTTAAAAATGATTAAAATAGTGAAATAAATCAGGACAAGATTAATCTAACTGATGCAAATTGGCAGATCTATTCTGTCTCTCACTGATATCTGAAGAAATACATGAGCGTTATATTATCTAAAGAATTAGATGGTTTGGTTTGGTTTGGTTTGTTGGGCTTTATGGCATATCAACCTTTGTAGGTTATTTAACGCCAAATACATTTTTATGTAAATAATCTGTTCTATTTAAAACAATTCAGTTTAGCATAAGTACACAGTTCAATGGTCAAAAACATTTCCATTTCTAACTATTCAAGCAGTTGTATGTAACAATTCGGTTAAGTGTAAATACAATTTTAATGTCGAAAAACAGTTCTATTTCAAATAATTCAGTTAAGCATAAGCACTCAGTTTAAATGTAAATAAGGTTTAATTGTAAAAATCATTTCTATTTCAAACTATTTAGTTTTACTAAAACAATTCATTGTAGCATAAGTATGCTGTTACTTCTATTTAACCCATAGATAGGACCCTTATCAGGTGCTACCACTCCGGGCCAGAGTGGACCTGGGAGCAATGGCAATGAAGTGGTACTCCGCATTCCCCAAAGCTCCAGCATTGCTGGAACCTCACCATCAGATTGTTTAGTGTCCTATCCAGGACACTCGCTGGGGGGGTCTTACCCCTCTGCAGAGGTGCAGTCGGTGTATTCTACAGCCCTAGCCGACTGGGCAATAAAGAATTAGAGTAAAATCATTGATATTCGAAGAATTATAGATTTTATATTTGTTTTTCTTCCGACCTGATCTGAGAAAAAAATTTAAATGATTTATATATGTAAATTTGAGGAAATTTCGCATCTACCTAGCTACCTCTTTCAACTATCACTGTCAAATTTCCCAAGAGAAGTTAAACTGAAGAGAACTTGGTTGGTCAACCCTCATTGGTTGGTTAATACTGAAATCAGTCATTTTGTTTTTGTAAGCGATTATATGTTTCAAGTAACTGATGATAATCATTTGTAAGAAAATTATTGGTCCAAGTAACAATTCTTAATACAAATAATATGCATACAGTTACATCATTTCAGGTACTCCTATCCAATTCCTTTGCAAACAGATCTATTTGTCTCACAGATGGGAACCTGAAAGGCAATACAGTTCTGTGTCAGAGTGAACGTGGGACTAATGGCAATGAAGGGGTGATTCCACACTCACCAGAACTCCAGGACCGGATAGTGCCTCATCACTTGTTACACTTTAAGAACAATATTTTTTGAGGAGGGTCGTTTACTCTCTATAGGGGATGCAGTTGGTAGTATTGTAAACCTCATTGCCAGGGCTATTTCAGAAGATACCAACCACTCAGATATTTATATTTGCACACTCACAATTAGATAATATCTAAAACAGCATTAAAACGTTGAATTAAAACGAAAGTGCAGAGCTTATATAACAATAATAAAATATTTTCAGTTATATAACAACTCACGATTTGCCTTTTCACAAAGTTGTTCTTCAAGTGAGCTCTCTTTATCTCTCTTTCCACACACACACACACACACACACACACACACACACACACACACACACATAGCTATCTATTATATATATAAAAATGAATATACACACAGAGAATATATATATATATATATATATATATATATATATATATATATTGGCTTTTAATTCTACTAACTCAAAGCTGTAGGTGTTTTTGCTCACTGGGAATTTGTCGTCTTTCGTCATCTATCCATGAAAACAGAAGTAGTTTATATTGTGCGACTCGTTAACAACATTTGTCAGGCTTTCAAATCGAGTACATAGCAACATATTGCCAGTGAAAACAGGCATACAGTATATGAAGCATGATCCGTTACAACCCTGCAGTATAACATCAAGATTAGATGTATATATTTCAGATGTGGTACCTCTGTCGTCTTCTTACATCATTAAAAAACAATGCGTCAAATTGAAAGGTTCTACGCAGAACTAACCAACCATCTGTGTATGTTGTGTAAAAGAAAGTAGAATTTTTCTAACTTTTTAACAAGGAAAATACCTCAGGGAAATCAATGACTGCCATATGAAGATATCTGCAGATGAAAACAGTACGTATCATCGCAGTCATTTGGAAGAAGGTTACAGAAATCAGGTATACTAAGAAGGATGTTTTAAGCAGTGCCTGACTTTTTCAGTTGCATCTGGTCATCTTCAAATCTGGCCTATTTTATAAAATCTCTGTTAAAAGAATATGAGTTTCGATTAGTAACCAACATATTTATTTTAGTTTACTTACCTTGAAGGCATCAGCATGGTTCATGAGGTGAGTGAAAACTTCTACTGCCCTGGCGCTACTATCAAGAGTCCCAGTCAAAGAACGGCGTTTATATTCCAAGTCAGACATTTGCTTTAAAAAAATGGTCATAGGCATTTTAGAGAAAAATTAGGATTGGAATTATACACACCCTCAGGAAACTAGAAAAATTTGTGATACATCGGTGGAAAATTCAGATCTATTTCATACTTCTCTGAAAAAACTATATCATCAATGCACAAAATTAATGAAATTTTCCTTACAAAATGCCTCAGAAAATTATCAACAAAATGACCTACTACCTGCCATTTTACAGCGAACATTGGATTAATGTCTTCTACGCGTGTACTAATACAAAATACGATTTAAACCATTTCAATCAAAATTTAAAATTAATTCCTGCATTTGTTCTTCTAGTTCTGAGTTCCCCACAACTTTAGCCTTGTGCCAGACTAGGAAAAACGTAGTGTGATACTGAACAATTTTGTATGGGAGGCCAATTCATCCATTTAGTAAGTTTGATTTCAGGTATGTAACGTCTTTTGTGCCAGATTAAAATTTACACATGACTCATTAATATTGTACAATGATGTGTAGCATTTAAATAATTCTACAGTTCAAATAGATGATTCTACAGTTGATAAGTTCATAGAAAAGAGAAAGGAAATAGTTTACCAGTTTAGCTACTTTATGCAATGCTTTTTCCTTTGAAGTATTAATGGCAGGAATCCAGAGGCTTTTGTGGAGACTATGGCCTACTTCACATCTCCAATAAACAACATTTTTTACGTTGGATTGGTTGGAATTCTCGATAGAAGTTTTCGACTGTATATTGTTTTCTGGGGGAAAAAGAAACGAAAGAAAAGTACTCATATATATGTATAGACACTTTGTTGGTCAAATATTCAAAGCGCAAGCGCGTGCACTCCCTCCCCTCTCTCTCTCTTTCTTTCTCTCTCTCTCTCTCTCTCTATACATATATATATATATATATATATATATATATATATATATATATATATATATATGTATATGATGAGTAATAATGAAATGCGAAAAAAACAAAATAAAACAATCATTTAAGAACATTGTACAAAATAAAATACTCAAATGTCGACAAGCAGAGGAATATAATAACAAACAAATGGAATTAGCACGTTACTTTCTCCTTGCTCGTTGTTTTATGCGTTAAAGAATACTAATTAGACAGTTGGGAGCAAAATATTTTTACTTAAGTAATTTTCATACATTTTTTTGCTTTCAAAACTTCCTGTCTGACGATTTTTTTTTAGCTTTATGCTATTTTTGAGAGTTGAAGGGAAAAGAAACATAAAACGACTAGTCACAACTGAAAACGGTTATGTGAGGTAAAAAGAATTTTAGTTTATATTTATCTGTACCTTTTTTGTGTTATGTATCAATTAACTGGCGTATGCAACGTAGGTGACCTAATGTGACGAATTTTGCGTGAACACTGAACTATTTCTTCTTTACGGAAGCTGCGAGGACAAATAGCTGGGTGCCGCGTGGTAAGAGGAGTTTGTGATGGATTGCCACTTCGAACTGTTATGTTGGTAAGGATTTTTCTGAGAGTGGCTCTTTACTTGTCTTTTATGTGAAGTGTGGTTGAATTTTTATCGACCTTTGGTTTCGCGAAAAGCAAGCAGGTTCCTGACTTCTTTCTGGATGCAAAATATTTCTCTGGTCACATTAAGATTCATCGTCAGCAACTCAAGCAATTTCAGTTTAGTTTTTATTTGTCCGTCAATAATCAATTATAATATGATTAATTTTCAAAGCAAAAGGGAGAACTGAAGAGAGAGACCACGATTAGATATTTCTTGTTGCTTATTTCTGATCCCACCCAAACTCTTCGATTTGGGTGAACCGTTTGGTTGCTCGGGTTGATGGTAAGATATACTTCCAAGATATACTCAAGCATACACTATGTCAATCGTCTACCCACTCTGTAGGTCAAATCCACTTTGACCGCTGAATACTATCTTACCCTCTGTCCGAGAGGTATTCCCTAAAAAACCTTCACCTAAATTTTCAGATCATCTTGCATGAACTTCCAAGAATGTCCGTTACGTTGTCAGAAATCTGTAATTTATTTTCTCTGTGTGTGGGTCGACTGGTGATTTAGTTTATTCTCTTAAACCAAGTGGTACTACCCACATCCTTATATATATATATATATATATCATTAAGTTGTGGTAACAACATGAAGTTTTCTGACGCTGTCTCTGTCTGTCTGTCTGTTTCTCTCTCTCTCTCCCCTTCTATCCATCTCTATTATCCATCGTTCCAGGTAGATCATCAAGACTGCATCCCATATCTGCTTAGAGCCAGCTCTGACCCGTCCATATGTAGGAGTTCATAAAAGAACGTTTTTTATGAGCTCGTCCTTACTTCCCCAGCAGTGTCTCACGTGTCTTGTTCATCTTATTTGGATCGTTTGTGAGATGAAAGGAAGGTGACCGTTTAATTGCAGTTTTGTGGGGTGTTAACTCCAGGATTTGTTTAAAACAGCACAAGCATTGAAGTTTCCGTCTACCTTTTCCTCCAAATGTGAATCCATACAAGAGTGTGGACACAACCACAGTTTAGAATAAATCCTGATGTATCTTGGAGAAGGAAATCGAAAAATTCATATTCACAGTAATCCTCTAATAATTGACCTTGTGTTGGATCTTGCTCGAGTCAGAGGGTTTAGGTAAGTATTATATGTAAGTATATACTGCTTTTAAAAATGCTTTTTCTGAAAAAACGCCCTCTTGGAATATTCATGTGATGTAAGGTGTACGTAACTTAGGTAAGATACAAGATCTTATTCAAGGGAAAAGTAATTTGTACAAATACTTAATTTGGTATACTCGTTATGATTTGAAATGGGCTTCAGTAACATTCATGACAAATCTAGCTGTGTACTGGCATAATAAGAGACGATTCTAGTTAACAATTGAAGCCTCTAAAAATGATAACTACCATCCGTGGGAGATAAGTAAGCTTACCGAACAAATACTGGACCAATTTTTCACGGTAAGCAGGTTGCTAAGGATCAAAACCAACCGACGACCAATCATATCATCAAAAACCTTACTAGGCAACATTTTAAGCCCTTAAAAATACCACTTCACATATTGGATTACTCCAATATCATAAAGTATATCACAGTACATACAAATATTTTTCACTTTTTCTCTCTTTCCTTTTGAGACATATAGAGCATGTTTGGCTTGTTTTTTATGGCATATCAACCATTGTTGGTTATGTAATGCCAAATCTTGTTTTTTACTTGTATATTACGTATATGATTTACAAACTCATTTTATAGATACACACAGTTAAATTATCAAGCTGTTCTATTTCTAACAATTCAATTTAGAATTAGTTATTTGTTTGCACTCAGTTTAAATGTCAAACAGTTTTATTTGATCCAATCAGGTGCTACCAATCTGACTCAGGGTGGATCTAGGATCGATAGCAATGAACGGGTACTCTGCATTCCCCAAAATTCCAGCATTACTGGAGCATCACCATCAGATTGTTTAATGTCATATCCAGGACACTCATTGAGGGGTCTTACTCTTCTGCAGATGTGCGGTTGGTGTATTCTTCAGCCCAACTGACTGGGTTGTACAGCATGTGATGTTAGCAAGTTAATCTCATAGGCTCCTTACTTGGTACTTTTCAATTAAAGTCCTGTGCTATAGAAAATTAGAGTTAGTAACTACCAATTACATTTGGCTTTGTATTCTGTCAAAATACTTCCAACTTACGTTCATTTTTCTTTGTTACAGGCAAAGGGAAAGGCAATGGTCTGGTCGCTGTTCCCCGAATCTCATAAACAAAATCCCCCAGTTTATTGTTGCTGAAAATAACACTACACTGAATTACTCCAATTGCAAAGGGCAAGAATAATATTTCCACAGTCTGTTTTTTATCTGCTTCAAAATAAATTTTCTGTAATCGGCAGTGAAACGACTTTACAAAGAAATTCCGGGCTGAAAAATAAAAAGATAAATAACTTGTGCATCCTGTTTCAATAATTTCAAACAACAGTAAAAAAAAATGTATAAAATTGAACAGACTAGGTGAAAATAAACCTTGGATCAAATCTAAAGTAAGTAAAGTCGGCGATCATAGTCGGGTTGACCTTTTCAATAGCTACCACGCCGAGGTGGAGGGGAGGGCTCTACTCCATTCCCTGGATTGCTCGACTTTACCTTTGATCCTTACCTTATAATACTGAGTGTTAAGCATGTCGGCATCAAGTACCATTTTTTGTGTCTTTGGTATGACTCGACCAGAGATTAAACCCTGATCTCCCGGACCATTGGCGAACACTCCGCACATTAGACCAATGGCCGAAGTAAAACAGTATTAACAGATATCCAGGAGTCAAGTTTCAAAGAAAAAGAAAACCCAGACGGACATAATTGTAAACATACGCTAACAAACCATGTGATTTCAAAAACATGTTTCAGCCAATACCAATTAAAACCAAAAGTCTATATTTTGTCGGGTTGAACCTACTGGTTTGCTATAAAAGTAGCTTACCAAATATTTCGCACATGTCACAGTTAATAATAAGAAGATACAACACACACATCATGGCAGCCCCGCAAAAGAATTATTTATGTAAGTCTTTTGTTGATAAATATAAGTTATTCATATAAAATGTATGTGAAGCATGTATTGCCCGATCACACAACCTTGTAATAGAAGTCAAATTTTTAAGCGGTGTAAAGGTGGTTTGAATTCAGAGTTGGCTTTCTTCTTGATTGCTTACCGAATCAAGTATACATTATTAAGTCTATCCAACTATTTACCCATAAATCCAGTGACGAAAGATGGATTCATGTCTTTTTCAAGAACATTAGCGCGAAGTGAAATAGTCTCATTTAGGATTTGAAATCGGGTCGCCGATTCCATTTCCTACGACGATCGCTAAGCACATTTGATGCGTATGTTTTACTTTGCATACATTTTATATATGCAAAGTAAAATACATATAGTATAGATATTTCAATGCATAATAACTCAAGATTTTTTAATGTCATGTGTACGTAATATGTGTGTGGGGAAATGAATTTGGATCTTTATTAGTAACCGTTACGCTACCCCAAATGTACCTTCATCAGTACGAGAAAAGAAAAAAAATCAACTGACTGAATTCTTGGTCTGTGTCCGGGCCAGATTTAGCCACTGCCCATCCAGTTGATCTTCTTGATGCATTTTTCCTCCTGGTATTTTGACAAGACATTCCTTCCACAATGCTGATTGTAAATTCTCCGCTTGTACCGAATGGGTTCAACACTTCCATGGGAATTGAAAGCAGCTCGTAACAAGGAGACTCGGCAGACTGCACGTTCTACAAATTGAAGGGAAAAATGCGAATAAGACGTGTTATATTACGATGAGAGGATTTTGAAAGTTACCTCCCTAAGATCTGATCAGCCAATCCCTTTTAAATTAACCATTATGGCATGGTGGTAGAGAATATTTTGTCATAGGTACACATGAAGATATTCCTCCAAATTCTTTCAAGTTGTAAAGTGCAGAAATCTCTCTCTCTCTCTCTCTCTCTCTCTCTCTCACACACACACACACACACACACACACATGTGTATGTGTGTGTGTGTGTGTGTGTGTGTGTGTGTGTGTGTGTGTGTGTTTAGGTTATGTAAACTATACGTTATATAAACTTTGTTTCGATCATTTGGTTCAATGGTATATCAACCCTTGATGGTAATTTAATGCCTACTCCTATTTATGCACATATATATTGTACACACACACACACACACACACACATATATACACACACATATTTATATATACATATGATTTGTAAGTGAATAGCTTGTAGGTAACTATTTTTAAACAAGTTCGAGTTTATTTTTTTGCACACGATTGAATGTTTTAAATACTGATAACACTAATAATTCAATTTAATATTCATAATTTGTTTCTAAACAGTTAAATGATTTCAAGTATTGCTATCTCAGAGCAACTGGCCCTCAGCCACCGCCTTCTAGCATCTTTAAAATAAGATGGGTTAGGTACTCATTTGCCACTCGAGAAATTTAAAAGATACGGTCAGGACAATCGTATAGTTGATAGGGCTTAACATGACTAGCCGATTGATCGCATAAGCCCTCTCCAAAGTGGAGTGTTACAAGTCATTTGACCACTCGGTTGCTGAGTCAAAGATATACTAGATATTTGTGCGTGTGTGTGTGTGTGTGTGTGTGTGTGTGTGTGTGTGTGTGTGTGTGTGTCCGTATGTGTGTGGGGTGCATATATTTTATTTTCGCTTCGGCATTTTGAATTAATTTTGATTTCTATTTGAAAAATTTTTTTAAATTGGAAATGGAATGATTGCTATTTCCTCATCCCTCAAAAGGATACGACTAACCACTATCACTTGAGTATACACTGAAAGCATACGTCTTCAAATAATTCTTAAAATTAAAAAGAAATTAACGATTCAATCTCGATACACATCTGAATGTATCAGACCAAAAATGGATATTGGTAATGGCTAGAAGGTTTGAATAAAAACTTATGCATTCAAGTTATAACATCTTTATCTCTACTTTGAATCTCGTTTGGTGCCAGGTCATGAAAAATTGATTGTATTTTTTAGTAGCTCTACGACTAGAGCTTTGCTGAGATATTAATTTTATCAAGAAAAAAGCTTCAGTTTGTAATCATGAAAAAAAGAAAAAATAACAACACAAACAGATATAAAAACAAAACAAAAATAAAAGCAAAAAACAAACGTGACCTGGATGGATTTCGGTTTCAAACAAATACTCCTTCCTTAATAGAACCTAAGTGAATCTCTATGAAAATGAAAACCATAGTGTGTAGTTGTTTGTTTGTTGTTTTTTTTTGGTTCCATTGGTGCCTTTACAAAATATGTTCGTGTCTGTTCATATGCATGCTCGTTTGTGTAGGTGGCATATTTTATAAAATCAATGAACAAAGCCAAAACATTAATGTCCATTGCAAATTACACGACTTCATTAAAACTAAATATAATAAAAATGATTTTTCAAATAATCTGAAACTCTGCTAATCAGAATAGTAAGAAAAGAAGGATGATCATCCCTCAACATAAACCTGGTAGCTTTTTAGAAGTTTTTCTTTGTTTTTTTCATTCTTTTTTACAAGCTTTCTCATAAAAGTTATACATAAAACTATTGCTTGAAAATAAAACAAATTACAAATGTAAAACACAAAAAAGTCATTCATTATAGTATTTCTTAAATAATTGATCATTAAATATCACATGACTGTGATAAATGCCATCTGCTATTGCATGTACTGCACATTGAACGTATATCATGTGTATTAAATATTCAACGTGTTGTAGGCTGTTTTGACTTTAGATTGATTTGGTTTGGTTTCATGGCATATTAACTATTGTTGGTTATTTAATGGTAAATCCTGTTTTTACATATATATTAAATAGATGATTTGCAAAACTTATTTTGTAGATACACATTGTTAAATGATCAAACTGTTCTATTTCTAACAATTTAATTTTGCATAAGTCAACAAAGTTAAATGATTCCAAGTATTGATATGTATCAGTTACAATTCCATTAAACATCAGTCACTTGTTTACCCATCGTTGAATTATCAAACAGTTCTATTTCTAACAATTCAATTTAGCATAAGTCGTTTCTTTGCACTCAGTTTAAATGTTAAACATTTTTATTTGACCCATAGATAGGACGCTATCCTGTACAACCACTCCGGGCCAGAGTGGACGTGGGAAGGATGGCAATGAAGAGGTACTCTGCATTCCTCAAAGCTCCAGTATAACTGGAGTCTCACCATCAGATTGTTTAATGTCATATCCAGGAAACTTGTTGGGAGGGTCTTATTCTTCTACAGAGATGTAGACATGTCCCAGCTGACTGACCCTTTGATGTTAGAGATATGTTACACATATTTGTCCACACGAGACTTCAATTTTTCCATAGGAAAATGTCAGTCAGCGTCTTATCACTCGAACCAACAGCATATTAATATACTTTGAATAATTTACTGTATCTTTTTGGTTTTGACGGTAAAGAAAAAAACAGTAACTTTTAAAGTTAGTTAGATGACAGGAAATATATGAAGTGCTACACGATTTAAAAAAAAAGAAGATAATTTTTGTATAGAAAAATATCGAACCTGTGGTATAATATCTGAGGTTTTAGTAACCAAGGAAAATGCAATGTTAGCGCCAAGCCCTGAGCCGAGGCGTCTCCCAGTTAGAATGAGTGTTGCATAGTTCGAGCGCAAAAAAACATTCTGAAAGACGATCGTAAGTTGGGTAGCATGTTTTGGCTGAATTGAGATGTTGTTTCCTTTGGGAAGGCTAAAGTTTTCGGCATCATCTCCAATAATCGCAACTGCGTAGTTCAGAGCCTTGGTACTGGGATTTGTCAATTTCACCTGAAAATAACACACAACTTATATCAAATATGCTTTTTCACTTACTGTGTATAATGTGTTTGTTATGTTTTCAGAGAAAAAGTGCGTTAAAAAAGTATCGCAACTGAAGCTGTGTTTACCAAGACAGAAATGAACAAAGATCAAACGTTAATTTATTCAAAATAATCCCATAGGCATTCAACCTACTTATTCCAATAATTTACCAATTGTCTGAAACTTCTCTTTTGATGTGAAGTTACGTCGTTGTATTTCTTTAATGTCCTCCATGTCATAAAATCTTATCCTTCAGATGAATTTTCAGTTTAAGAAACAAGAGAAAGTCTTACAGAATCAGGTCTGGTGGGTATAATGAGCGTGCAAACTTACATTCTGGAAAAAAAGTATCGTTGAAAATGTATCGAGACAAGAGTTAAAAAATATCAGGACCCGTTTGGTCGAGTCAGTGCTAATTCTTGACGTCTTGACAGCATGCTAGAATACTAGACGTCTTGACAGCATGCTAGAATGCTAGACATCTCTTCAGCAACATAGAATACAAGTTATCGAGATAGCAATCAAGCGAGAAGTCTACATGCTTATATATTTTCACTTTATTAAATGAGTAACTCAGCTTTGCACATGTCTTCATTTAAACTTTGAACTGAAAAAAAATTCAGTCATGATATCTTTTTAATCACACCGCATATATTCTATGGTTTCTTTAACTAGGGGGATATAATGTAGATCTCTTTTGAAATTGTATTGGGATGCATATTCACGCAAAAACAAATGAATATATGAAATTTTCTCTGTAAAACCGTAGACAATGACATCATCATAATGTGAAATCAATGCAGAAATTTAATCGTATAATATGAAAGAACAAGAAAGACTTATATGTAATCTAATTCCTTATTCTTTACTCTAACGATGAGTATATTGTCAATATTTTTTCTGTATAAGAGATAAATGAATTACTTTTATAAGAAAGGCTATAAAAGAAAAACACCTTTTCATGGATTATGCAACCCTGCGTATAAACAAAGCATAACAGGGAAATCGACGAAAGGCTCTCTCCTCTTCTTTCCGAAGAATGGTGATCTCGGAATCACTTAGAACTAGAGGCATAACTCTTACTGCATTACTTCTTAACTGTATCTGGCCTGAAGTTGAAAAGTTATTTGGAAAAATCAAAACGGTTTACGTAGCAATCAATCCACAACTTTCAGAGCCTGAATATTTATCGATGAAGTACGTGCAAAAATATCTTGAGGCAACACTATTATCTGTAGATTTCTCCAAGACATTTGAATCCATACTGAGAAAATACTTTTTTCATATGGTATCCCGAAAGAGACTATTACAGCTATAATGATACTATATAAAATCGCAAAAGCAGTAGTTCGCTTAATCCGATGGTGACACAGTTTCCTTAGATATTGTCACTGGAATCTTGCGAGGAGATAAATTAGCATTGTTTCTATTCTTAAACTGCCTCGATTGCGTACAACGAATATCAAAAGAACTAATGAAAGAAAATGATTTCACACTGACAAAGGCAAGCAGCAAACGATATCCTGCAGAAACTATTATGGATGCAGACAACGCTGATGATCAAGGATTTATCAGAAATACATTTGCTTATGCCAAATCTCTGTCAAATAGATAAAACATCCATAAGTTTTAAACAAGATGGTGTTATCTCCACATTAAATGGCAAGGCTCTGAAATTTGTGAATCATTTTACATACGTCGGTAGCAATATCTTATCTACTAAAAGCGATGTCGACATACGCACAGAAAAGTCATGGACTGCTATTGACAGGTGGCCGACCATATGAAATTTGATCTCTCTGATAAAATTAAACGAAAGTTCTTCCAATTTGTAGCCGAGTCAGTACTATTGTATGGCTTCACTATCTGGACTCTAATGAAACGTCTGGAGAAAAAGCTAGATGCGGACTACATAAAAATGATGCGTGCTGTTTCGAACAAATTCTGGAATCAGCACCCCACAAAAAAAAAAAAAAACAACAGCAGCGGTACGGCTACTTGTTTCCTATCTCACACCCATCCAAATAAGAAGAACATGACATGCTGGAAATTACTGGAGAAGCAGAGACGAAATCATGAAAGATATTCTCCTGTGGACTCCTACATATGGATACACCAGTATTAGTAATCGGCAAAATTTTACATCAGCTCCTTGTGAACACTGAATGCTGTCTAGGGGACTTGCCAAGAACGATGCCTATATAGGGAAGGATTGAAAAATAGAATCAAAGGAATCTATGCTATCAGCATGACTCGATGATGAGAATGGATTAGTTCATGCCTAAATTTGATTTATTTGTAGATGTTTGATTGTAATCATATGAATATTTTAAACATTCTATTGAAAACATTTTCGTAAAATCGTACTTTTTTTAATCTATAATAATATTTTTTTTCATACAGTTATATGGTTTAAAGCATTCTTATCCATTACTAATATTTAAGCAGATCTGTTTGAGGGTTTCAAGTAACTAATTATCATAATCATTAGTTAACAATGATAGTTTTAAATAACTATAATAAAAAGGATTATGTACACGCTGTCATATTCTTGTCTAATATGTATAGATATGGGACCCTAATGGATACTTCGTTCCGGCTTAGAATGGTCTTAAGAGTAATGGCAACAAAAGTATATTCTCCGGAGCTCTAGAACTGGAGCCTCACTAAGCAATACTCATTTGTGTCATAGACAGGACATTTGGGGTGGGAGCAGGTTTTACCTTTCTGTAGTTAGTGTATTCTAAGCGCTGCCGATAGGCTGAAGACATTTTGAATGGGCCTAAGAGTCGTTTCTATAATAGAGATTGAATTTTGAAAGAGTTAAGTTTATATTACAAAACGTTGGCTGTCAAGACATCTAGTATTCTAGCATGCTGTCAACACGTCTAGAATTAGCACTGCCATGTATAGACGCGTCCTGACATTTTTATCACTTGTCCCGATACATTTTCATCAGTACTTTTTTGCAGAACATAAGTTTGCAAAAAAAAAAACAAAAAAACAAAAAAACAAAACAAACCGGTAAATAATTGATCTCGGGGAAAAAAATGTAAAATCACCGGATCTTAAATGTCTTTTATGAGATATTCACTAGAGTTGAAAACTTATGAAGAACATAATGTGTTTTTATTAGTAAAGCAATTTTCTTTTTATTAAACTATAAAACAGACTTGTGGACTAACCGTACTTTCAAATTGTCAAAACGAAAAATAAGCAGGCTCATAGACGTTGGGGGTTGATCGTACATTGACCCATTTAAAATCATGATATCCCGAACTTAATTTTGCCCTCCTGTTGGGGTTAAAAGGTAAAATCTGTGCTTTGGATAGATTAATAAGGCTTTTGATTTTTGCTTTGTTGAATAAGGATACTCCTACCTCAATGTGTGTACTGAGACCCTCAATTAACCTAGCCCCTTTATAGTGGCATGATTTCATGACCAATTAAAATATAATATGCAGAAGGAATACTCTTTCCACAGACATAGATCAGCGCATTTGATTGGCTTGGCAAGCAAAAAGTATTAGATTACAAAATGATCTGTGATTGGTTAGCTAATCGGGAATGTTTGTTCCCAGGAGAATCCTCTATAAAAATACATTGTTTTAAGATTGAAAGAAAATCCGAAGACCATACCAAAAATCAGAGAATAAGAAAATAAATCTCTCCAATCACTAAAACCTTTTCATCAAAAGCCTGAATCTTGGAAAAATTGAGTAACATAAAAAGACCACACCCCCAGATTCCTCATTTGTCTGTCTCTTAAAAATAACAAAAATCAATGATATATATAAACTCCTTCACAAAAAATGAATCAAGCTAATTTTCAATATTAATAGAACAAAAAAAAAACATATTACAAACATTGTAAAATAAATTGATCAATTATACTGTAAGAAATGAACATACAAAGAATTTACATATATTTAGTATGGAATTGAATTTCGTTTCAAATTTTTTGAAAACGAAATTCTCTTAGGCAAGCTCTCAACCAGCTTCTTGTACTGTAATGAGGAGATATTGTTCCATTCATTCTGTATTGCCTTCTATATCTTAAATTTGTCCAGGCCAGTATATTAACTCAAATGAATTATCCACCAACCACTTTTTAGTCACTTTAGCAGTGTTTGCTGGAGTATTATCCAATTGAAATATTGTTTCTGTCATCATGAGCAATTGAACTGTTGGTTGAAGCTCTCTCTCTCTCTCTCTCTCTCTCTCTCTCTCTCTCTCTCTCTCTCTCTCTCTAGTGTTTTAATGCACTCTTTCGCATTTACTGACTCTTCGCACATTACCAGTTTACCAACACATGCAGCAGTAAAGCCTCCCAACACCATTTTTCCTCCATTTCTATATTTCACAGCCGTTTTGATGAAACTTGGAAGGTATTTTTCACTTGGTCTTCTAACACAACGTTCTGGAGCATCACTAGAGAAACAAAATTAAGATTCATCAAACCAGATACCATTGCTAAACCATTCTGCATTTTTCTTGCCATAATGGGAGGCCAGTGATGTTCTTTTTGGTTTACAAGAGCTTCTTAACACATGTTTTTAAAGAACCCGATTTCATTTAATCTGCTAGATATATTCATTCTAGAAAAATGAATTTCCAATCGTAGTTTTAAATTCGTTTGACATCATAGTAAAAGTTGTTTTCCTCTCTTGTTGAAAATTGTAAATAAGGCAGTTAATGTCTGCTCGAATTTGATTGGCTGTTTTGAGGTTGTGCCGTTAACCATTGCCTTTTCCTTTATTTTAGTGAGACCCACAAGGGATCTTTCTCTCTTCTTTTTTCAGCGCGAGCTGAAGGCTTTGCTTGGCTCGCCCCTTTTGCTTTGCGAGGTCTTATTTGCCTTCGACTTTAGACAGTTTTCTTAAGCAAAGTGGCTTAAGCAAAATAGGCCTATTTAGTCGCTATTGGCTAAGCCACTTTTCCTTACGGGTTTTTTTAAATGTGGTAAAGACCTCTGTAGGCTCAACGGAAGAAAATTTGAGTTGAAACAAAAGATATTCATCTAAGAAGAGGAAGCGGTGGTCTACTTAAAGTTCACTCAAAGAGATAGCAAGCTTCTTTTTCAACAAGTCTACACATGAAACTAGAAGAATACGGTTGTCCAGATTGATTCTACACAAAAAGGCGACGCCGAGAAGAAGAAGAATTCCTAAAAATTGTCTTCAAAATGAACTTTGACATAAAATACCAAAGAAAGGTATTTTATCATGAACAAAAGTTAAACTGATAGTTGGTAGTTGAGCGAGTTAGTCGTTATATTTCTTTATACGTCTTTTTTTTTTGGTTATAATATTGTCGTTACTTGAATGGATGTTATTTTTGTTACCTTCAATTCAATCTTTTCGACAAGCATCGGGGAAATGAGCAAAGCCAGAATTTGTAAAGTTTTATCTCTTGAAATAAACTATTTTGTGCGAACTGTTTGTTTTATTTTTAAGAAAAATAGATAGACTTCTGCTTTATTTTTCATACATTTCTCTATCCCTTCGCTTAGCAGTTACTGTAAAATTTATAGGACTAGACAGAGATAAACCCTTGAATATTTTTTGGATTGAGCACAATTTCTCATATCTTGCATATTTTATTTCCCTGATTACGGGGGCTATAAGGTTTATGGAAATAAATGTTTGGAATTTTCTCCGTTAGGTTTAAATTTAGAATTAATGGTTTAAGTCTATATTTCGAAAGGTTCCCATTTTATGTTATACGGCTTTGCATTTTTTCCAGGTTTTTTGGTGTAAACATTTTGTTTTGTTGCGTATTTCCGTTGCTATTTTTGTAATAGTCTTCCTCGTGGTTGGTACCCTTTGAATTTTACCATGTTAAAACAAAGTTCTTTGGAAATTTATCAGTATTTCCAATTGTGGATACCCTTATAAAAAGGAGAGATATCAATAAGCGGGAGATAACCTCTGCTTTAGAAAGTATTAATTCCAGTTAAAATTTGTTAAAATTTCTTTCCGGAGGCAAAATGAATTAGTAATGAATTGGCTTTCGTCCGCGTCTCATACAAATGAAGAAATTTTGAACGCATTTATTGAGAATAAATTGGACGCTGAAATTATAGACAAAGAGAGTGAACAAGAAGTTTCGTTCAATCTTTTGATTTTTAACGGCTTCGCGGTTTACAAAAAGTTTATAACTGATGATGGTGTGGAACCACCCGGTAAAGTTAAGTAGCCATGTATCCAGCATGAAATGGCTCCTAAACTAATGTGTCCTGTTTTCGACCCTAGAAGTCTGAATTGTGATAAGTTAGCCAATAAATTTTTTTCAAGCAATTTGAAAATTGTGTGTTAGGTATACACGATAAGGTACTCAAGTTGCTAATTTAAAAAAAAAAACATCTCAGGGGTCATGTCTTGAAAATAGTTAGTCACCTCTTCATTTCGGCAGAAAGTTTTGATACCACCTTGGAGATTCTCAGAAATAAATATTAGGATGAAAAATATTTAGTTAAACAAATATTCGTGGCCAAGGACACCGCCAGGCCTGTACGCAAAAATGATGTCTCCTCTGTCAGAGATTTTTTGCTGAGATAAAATCTTTGTTGCTACGAGTTGAAGAATTTTCTTTGGACTTCTTGGGAGTGGGGACGCCAGGCAACCGTTATTTTAGTCACTTTATTATGCATAAGTTGCCTATGTTTTTAAGAAAAGAAAATTTTAGGGCCTTGGGCCACACTTACCCTTCCTTGGGGAGATTTTTTATACTTATTCCAATATGCTGCGCGTAATGGAATTAACCAAACTTAAAGCAAGTAATGCAGGGAGTTACAAATCAGAATGGGGTAGTAGTAACACCTGTAAATCAATGACTGCAGTGATTAGTAAAAACAACTGTCACCCTCGAGAACTTTAATATTGTTTCTACGCAGGATAAATTTACATGCAGTTTTTGCCACGAAAATGCGCAGTCTACCTATAATTCAAAAGAATATACCTTGGTAAATGACAGATTGGATCGTTGTTAGGTTCTAGGGCTGTGTACGCTGTGCACTGACCCTCGTCACTCGGAGGTTAACAGCCGTGGTAAAAAGAACTCCTCAGACCTTACTGGGATTGTAAGAGCCGCTGCCATGCCGGTGCTATGTGTCCCGGTCTAGATAAGTCTACTTTTGATACCAATACTTGTTACCGTGATGATAATGGTGGTAGGAATTTGTTGTTATCTATAATGGAGATTGTTTTTGCATGTGTAGGAGTCGAGTTCAGGTTTCCTGCCCTTATCGACTCAGGTAGCGAGCGCTCTTATTTAGCGGATTCCTGGCTAAACGTTCTAAATTGTAGGGCTAATACCCGAGAATTTATAATGAAGACTTTCTTGGGGTCTGTTAGTAAGCGTCTGTAAGAATAGAAATTGTTGGTGAAATTGCCGGATTTTGTTTATTTCATTCCTTTCCTGGTGGATAGGGACACGGATTACACTTTTAAGGTTAAGGGACTTAGTAATGCAGAGTTTAATATGCAGGCTAGTGATTGTAAGTTGGCAGCAGATTTTTCGAATGTTCATAAAGACACTGTATCGGTCTTTTAGGTGTAGATTTCTTAAAGTACTCGACACCTATGAAGCTGTCTTGTTTCATAAACGGTGCAGCTTTCGAATTGGCTCAGGGATTGGTTCGTTTTGACAATTGATGATTTTGATAAACATATATGGGTCTCCCATAAGCCTTTCATAAAGAGGAATTCTGCTTGTACCACCAAGATTAGGCCAGTATTTAATTTTTCTTTGAGAACGAGAGGCAGACCGTCCCTCAATGATTGCGTGTATCCCGGAGTGAATTTGTTTGGAGATATGCGGGATCTTTTATTGAAAATTAGATGCAGTCGTTTTATTTTACGTGCAGATATTCACGAGGAGGAGATTGCTAAATTAAGTAAAGGGGGTATTCATGTGAAATTCAATTCAGTGAATACAAATGATAATCCAGCGGTTTTGATAACAAGAGGCCTGTCTCTTGATAAGTTCACAATTCTTATTTTGGCTTCATGGTCCTTCCTGGTTGGTTAATGAAGCCCTACAAGGGTCAACCAGTGAGCTGGGCTGTTTGAGTACAGACAGTTGTATGTTAGTTTTAAACAATGCAGTTGTGATTTCTCCGGCAGGTTATGCAAACAATGGTATGGTTAAATTGGAAGGGTTCTCATCCCTGGCTAAACTGTTGAGGGTGGTAACTTATGTTTTCTTATTTGCGTTTAGTTTGAAGAAAGTTTCTTCAAATCCAAGCTTAGCTGTCAAATTACATTTATTGAAAGTAGAGCAGTCATTGTGCTAAGGAAAAGTTGTTTCTGTTGAACCCATCCAGTCGCGATGTTCCTTTCCTGGTTGCTTGTCTTAATCTCTTTTTGGATGAGGAAGGGCTTATCTGCTTCAGAGGTAGAATTGGTAAATGGGAATTTCAATCTCAGGATGTTTTATTTCCTATATCACAACCCAGATTTTCTCGTCTTTCAGAGCTAGTCATCATAGACTGCCATGTAAAATGTAAGCATTTAGGCATCGCGGCTACCCTTTGTAAACTGCGATTGTCCGCTTTAATAAAACTAGACAAAGAATTAAGGTAGTCATATCTTCTTGTAGCTTGTGTAAGAAGAATAATGCCACTTCCTTTAGGTTCCCCAAGGTAACCAATTTACCCAAACATGAAATAAATTTCGTGAGACCATTCCTGCATACGGGATTTGATTTTACTGTCCATTTGTGGTAGGAGAAGGAAAAAATATGTATATTTTGATATTCATGTACCTCAGTATCAGAGCCATTCTTCTAGAGTTGGTCAAAGACATGTCTACTCATTAAGTGATACTTGCCTTGGTGCAGTTCTTCAATCTGTATGGAGTACCTTCGAATATTTTGTCTAACAATGCCCGAACCTTTGTTGCTGGTTGCAACCTAATGAAACAAGTTTTTGTTTCTGATGAGTTTGTGGGAAAGTGTACTTTTAACATAAAACATCTTACCATTCCTTTGCATTCAGTTTGGTTTGGGAGCGTCTGGGAGAGACTTATAAAATCAGTTAAGTGTTGTTTGCTTAAGCAGGAAAAGCGTGAAGTATTTTGAATTTTTGATCCTGTTGTCCGATGTTCAGAATGCTATAAATTCTAGACAGCTTACTTGTCGGTGTTCAGAAGATGATGGGTTGGACATTACTATACCTAATGTCTTTCTCCACCCTCACTTCAATACCGCACTTTTCTTGATAGACCCAGAAAAGATACATGAGTTGACCCCTCTTTCCAGAATAGTCCTGTTGGAGCGTTTGGAGATTAGGAACCTCTATTTGAAAGAACTCCATGACTAATGGTATAAGGAATACCTGCTGAGCCTTAGAGAGCAGTCTAAGGATGTCTTTCAGGTAGATAGATTATAATGATGTTATTAAAGTAGGTGCCGTGGTTGTAGTTAAAGAATCCTATGAAGTCTCGACCTTATTGGTCTTTAGGGAGGGTAATGGAGGTTACTCCAGGTGATAACGACCTTGTTAGATCAGCTAAGATCAAGAAGGTACCGCATCATTCGATAAAACACTTATATCCCTTGAAGTTGTCTATCTCTCATTCTCATCAAACAGTCATTCTTCCCACACTATGAAAATTCAGTTTCAGACTTATTAACCCCCTTTCGCCCCAAAAGATCACCTAGAGGAATGCACAAAAAGATGAAAATTTTGTAAAAAAGAAAAAAAAAGACGCCGAGAAGAAGAAGAAATCCTAAAAATTGGCGTCAAAATGAATTTTGATATAAAATACCAAAGAAAGGTATTTCATCATTAACAAAAGTTAAACTGGAAGTTGGTGGTTGACGGCATTGCTTTGAGTAAGCCAGTCGTTATATTTCTTTATACCCTTCTTTTTTTTTTTTTTTTTTTTTGGTTGGGGTTATAATATTGTCGTTACTTGTATGTATGTTATTTTTGTTACTTTAAATTCAATCTTTTCGACAAACATAGGGGAAAATGTGCAAAGCCAGATTTTGTAAAGTTTATTTTTCTTGAAATAAATTATTTTGTGTGAATTGGTTGTTTTCTTTTTAAGAAATATAGACACACTTCTCTTTCAGGTAAGAAAAGTTATCTTTCCCATCCCCTTTTTTATCTCTTATTTTTTATACATTTCTCTATCTTTTGGCTTAGCCTGACAGTAACTGCTTGATTTCTAGGGCTTGGCAGAGACAAGCCTGGCATATTTTTGAAATGAGCACGATTTCTCATACATTTTTAAGACTATCAGTTTCAGCTTCTAGTCATCCTTGATTGTGAAAGCTTTGGAGCGACTAGATCCCAATTTTCTACCAGAACCTTCTTTTTCCTATTTTAAGCCGATACTCTTCACAGTTGACAATGATGTTTTAATAATTTCTTTATTTAATTGAGCAAAATTCTTTCGATAAGTGATCTTTATCTGCCTTAATCCTTCAAGTCTTTTTAAAAATTTCTCATCAAGATGTCTTCTTGTTTTTTTTTTGGGGAACTCATTTTTTATGAAACTTATTTTATGGGACAATTTTATAAATCTGAAAAATAGAAATAACCAATTAATATTGATTCAAAAACTGCAAAACACGACATATCTAATTTTTTCATAAAATACCTTTGACTTTTTTTGCGGCGGGCAAGAGTATATATATATATATATGTATATTTAGGCAGCATTTCTTCGTTAATGCAAATTTCATTAAACATAATAGACATTTTATGCCTACATATTTTCTTCTGGATCCGTTCGAATTTTTCCAGTATTACTTTTACCGTATTCGGGGGGAACTGATTTAGGTATTGTCCATAGTTGTATGTATCCCTAGTACTTTCTGCCCGACTTTGGGCCATCATCAGGGGAGAATCTATTACAAAAGTGATGTAACTTTTGTTTCAGCAAATTACTACCGTGTACAATGCACCTTTCTGACACAAGTTCAATAGCTCAGCATTTAAAAAAACATTCATGCCCAACAACACAACTACAAACAAATCTCACCGACAACACAACAATACTCGAACATCAAAATAATAAACAAAAACTTCAGATTCTCGAAGCACTATATATTAGAAACCTGCAACCAGCACTTAATAGAATTAATTTTCAAACCAGTGCTAATGTACTTAGCTACTGGCACTATTTACAGAATTACATTTAAAAGCAAACGCCATAATCTTCAACGGCAAAGACGTCCTTACACAGTAGTAATTTGCTGAAACAAAAGTTACATCACTTTTGTAATAGATTCTCCCCTGATGATGGCCCAAAGTCGGGCAGAAAGTACTAGGGATTCATACAACTATGGACAATACCTAAATCAATTCCCCCCTGAATACGATAAAAGTAATACGGGAATTCGAACGGATCCAGAAGAAAATATGTAGGCATAAAATGTCTATTATGTTTAATGAAATTTGCATTAACGAAGAAATGCTGCCTAAATACACACACACACACACACACACACACACATATATATATATATATATATATTAATGTATGTGTGTATATGTGTGTATGTGTGTGTGTTATTGCTACTCCATTGTGTTTCAATAAATTGTTGTTAATTGTTAACGGAGTGTTTTTGTATCTTTGAGTTTCCAACACCCGGGAAACTAGTTCCAACCGACCATAAGAAGTTATGGATAGTTTGCATGATTCCCATTATGCGGATATTTTGAACAAAACGTGAACCCAAAGAGAGTTGATAAAACAACAAGCTGAAAATGCATGTGGTACTATTTACCAACCCCTCCGCTCGGGCAGGATATGACACAAGGTCAATTTTAAGCGGAGTTTAACAGGTTTTGAATTCAGAGTTTTCCTTCTCCTAGACTAGTTGCCTCACCAAGGCTGAAGAACCTAGTCCGTCCTACAATTTACCCATAGCTGGAGGGGGAATAAGGGGGTTCATACCTTTCCCAAGGGTATTTGCCCGAAAGTGAACGTAATAGCGCGACTGGAGTACGAACTCGCGTACTACGATTCCGCAGTTCATCGCTTTAACCATTACACCACGAGGACACCCCAGATTGAAAATGCATGTGGTAGACACTGATTTAAGGCTATGTCAAGTGCCATAACTATCATAGAAGCACATAAGCGGTTCATTCTTGTTCATTCCTAATGTAACACACGCACAATTAAAAGAAGTAATGAAAATTATTGAATTAATAAATAAAAGAAAATTGAAACATAATGTTTGTCTATAATTGGAAATTACTTCTCCAATTATATCATAAATGCTTACCAGTAATAAAAATAAAACTGATTAATCTGTAATATGACCGACTATTGACAAGTTTTTAAACCGGCTCATTGGTCAAGTGGGTAGAGTGTTCGCTAAAGGTCCGGGAGACCTGGGTTCAATCCCAGGTCGTGTCATACCAAAGACTTTAAAAATGGTACTTGCTACCTCCTTGCTTAACACTCAGCAATATAAGTTATGTATCAAGTGTAAAGTGGATCAATCCAGGGAAAGAAGTAGCGCCCTCCCCGACATCTCAGTGTAGTAGCTATTGAAAAGAGAGCCTTCTGGTCACTCTCGACTAAGGTGGCCAAATTTACACCTATTAGCAAGTTAAATTGTTCATTTCGGCAATCACTTGATCATTCATTTGCTGTGAAATAAACACATAGAGAATCCGTCTTTTCTTGGACGGCATTCAGCAACTTATCTTTGGTTGAAAACTTCCAATTTAATTTTAAGAACGATAAATGAAAGTGTCGAATAAAAATAAACATTAACAAACAAAAATTACTTTACCTGTTTTGTAATTGTATCGGTTAAATCCCCAACAAATTCCACAGTATTTTTAGGGATATATTGAGGCAACACTTGAAACAGATGAGCACAGAAGAGAAGCATGTGGATTGGGTTTGGATCAGTAATGTCTATGGCCTGAAACGAGGTACAACATTATTAGTTTTTCATTGCACACGTAATCATTTAATCATATTCATTAATATATATAAGCCAACAATCAATTGAACAAATGGAAATCGCGAAAAATCAATTTTATTGAGGAAGTTATAAAGACTGGTCGTACAACAAAATTTTGAAATTTTTGGTCACTCAGCTTACAGAGTGAGCTGGCTATACTTAATAATTATGAAAATAAAAAGAGTAAAATATATTAGAATAACCATAATTGATTTTTGCTCTCATCTTAATTTCAGTTGCCTTTAATCACAACTACTCAGACCGTCATTTAACCAGCATTTATGAAAAGAGTTGTTCGGAAATAAAGAATAAGCTTCTGGTCGTCTCCATAATCACTTTTCTTTAGCTTACTCTTTCTTATTGAACTAAAAAAATTGATTTTATTTTTAATTCACTGTCCATTGGAATAGATAAATAAAAACTTAAAATTACCGAGAATGACAAAATGAACAAGAACAAACAGATACAAGTTGAACTGAAGATAACAAAATCAAATGGAGATTCACTAGATTCATTGATTGATAGTTCCATTGTTCCCAATGAAGAATTTTGCTTGCATCTCATCTCATGCGTTACATCATCATTATGTTATCATAGTGATTTTAGAAATAAACCGGTAAAAAAAAAAACAAACAACAACAACAACAATCATTTTTTGTTTTAAAATTTTAATGGTCATGTATGTTACAGATACCATTAAATCCTAAACATTTGGACAATACTAAGACATTTAAAATAGAGCAGGGTTTTCTTGAACACAAGAAGTTAATTGAAGAGATTTTAAAGAGGTTTTTAATTATATATATATATATATATATATATATATATATATATGTGTGTGTGTGTGTGTGTGTGTGTGTGTGTCTGCGTGTGTGTGTTTAAGTCGAATGCAGGTTGATTAAAAATCTCTTTTTAAGAACATTTGAAATAAACTTTCTCAATAAACTTCGAATTAATACACTTAAGAAAAGCATGAGTCATTCCCTTCTTCCTACTACGGGTAAATAGTAGGACATACTGGGGTCTTTAGCTTTAGTGAGGCAACCGGACTAAGAGAAGTCAAAATTATGAATTCAAATCATGAGAAGTGTTATTCGGAAGATTGATGAACTATTTTTTCTGCTATCAGCTAATCCAAAAAGTGTAGGTGCTCCCACACAAGAGTTTAACACAATAGACAAATCATCTGCATAGATTGTTTAACGGTTCATATTTTTAAATAACCTTTTGGGCCGTCAATCGTCAAAACACATGGGAAAGTCATCATATATATATATATATATATATATATATATATATATATATATATATATATATATATATATATATGTATGTGTGTGTGTGTGTGTGTGTGTGTGTGTGTGCTGACTATATCGACAGAAGCATCTAAATGGCTTTTTATAAGTTAATGTCAGATATTTTGTAAGAAGTTCAGATTTTTACCTGGATATCGTAATCAATGCCGACTGATCGCAGAGCACAGACGATTTTAAGAGCGTTATGGAGGCGATGCTCGTAAGTCACTGGAAAAGTCACCATCTTACTGATATGAGAGTGGACCTGTAGAAAATAGAGAAGAAGAAATATAGAATCAGCAAGGGCTATTTAGAAGAGTCATGGAGACCAAAGTTAATTTGCTCCCATTAATACTTCAGCGAAAAATCACTGATGGGAAAAATCTCGAAGAGAGTTAAATATTAATAATAATAATAATAATAGTCAGGACAAAGGGATGGAATTTATCGAAGAAAAATATGCCATGGGAATAACGAGAGGCAGAAAAAAACAAGTAACAGAAGGAATAGAACTACCAAATCAAGAAAGAATCAGAAGGCTCGGAAGAAAGGAAAATTACAAATACTTTGGAATATTGGAAGCGGTCACCATCAAGCAAGTGGAAATGAAAGAAAAAAATTGAAAAGAGTATCTTGGGTGAACAAGAAAACTCGAAATCAAGCTCGGTAGCAGGAATCTCATCAGTCTCATTGTAAGATACCCGAGACCATTCTTAAAGTATAAAAGGGAAGAACTTCGACGATGGGACCAGAAGACAAGAAAGCTAATGACGATGCGTAAAGCCTTTTATCTGAAAGATGACATAGACGAAATGTATCAAGAAAAGAAGGAGAAAGAGGACTCGCCAGCATTGAAGATATCGTGGATGCATCAATACGACGAGAACTATATAAAAAAGAGCAAAGAAAGATTTATTGCAACGACCAAAAACAGCACAGGCAACAAATATTAACAGGACAAAGATAATTAGGAAACTGAAATGGGAAGAAAAACAACTGTCTTCCAAGCAGCAAAGTGGTGAAATCTCACACGAGAAGACCTGAAGATGGCTGAGAAAGGGAAACTTTAAAAGAGAAAGTAATTCTCTATTCATAGCAACACAAAACAACGCCATATTGACCAACTATGCTAAAGCTAAAATAGATAAGACGCAACAGAATAATAATTGTAGATTATGTAGTGACAGAGACAAAACGAACAATCACATAATAACCTGCCGAATAGTGGAGTTTGTAGTCTCGGCGGATGATCGAGTGAAAATCAAAGAAAAGAGAGATAAATACTTGGACCTTGCCAGAAAACTAAAAAAAGTTATAGAACATGAAGGTGACGGTGATACCAATTATAAATGGTGCACTTGAAACGATCCCCAAAGACTTATTAAGTGGGCTGAAGGAGTTTGAGGCACTGACACCATCGAAACCTTTGCATTGTTGAAGTCGGTCAGAATACTGAAAAGAGTCCGGGAGATTTGAGGAGACTAGCTGTTGCCCAGACCCCAGTTAAAGACATCTGCTAACGCCAGTGGGAAAAACACGCAAATAATAATAATAATAATAATAATGATTTTAATAAAAACTCTCAAATTAGAAAAATTATAGGATTAATAAAATCGGCCAGAGTCCTGGAAGTTGGTACTCACCAAAAATGGTAAGTAAGCACCAATCAACGTGGCAATGACGAGTCCATCATTCAAATCGAAGTCAAAGTTTACCACCCAACGTGCAGCTGGAAAGGCACCTTAAAATGTATAAAATAGAAGATAAAAATATTTTGATTACAATATATTGCTAGTCGAACAGTAAAATTATTGAATGTTAAATTTTAAGTAATATTTGCGATCCCAGAATCATGAAAATAGAAATTGGCATCCGATCACTCTGCAACGAGTCCAAAATAATAATATATTGAGGCAAGTTTATAAGTGAAATGTACTTTTTTTCTTTTAATAATAATATGAATATCTACATCTGAGTACATTCTTTTTTAGAAGTGTATTTAGCGTGAAGGTTATCATAGCAGAAAATTAAATCGATAACCCGAGTTCAAGTCATAGACGAGGTTGATTGCATTTCCCTGCACAGTAATACTTTCAGAATGGACGTGAATAATTCGGTTCTCCCTTACAAGCTATGAGAAAATAGGCAGAGAGGGTTTTTTAAACTAGGTCTCTGAGAAGGTAAGCTGTGAATTCCAACCAACTATACTCTGTATCGCACCTGTCACGATTGAGTTGGGTAAATGCATACATATTCATAAAAATGCTTCTGTATAAACAAATATTACATTACTAACTTCTCAAATAAACTAAGAAAAAGGAGGAAATCTTTCTGGAATTCGAAAATCTAGCTCTTTTAACGTTCTTTACCATTCTTTTCAGACCAAATATTTTCTCGATAGAACTCATAGTATCGATTCATCCATGCGAGGAGGATTCGCTCAGCAGTGCTGTAGATGTTGCTGCAAAGTGGATCTGTATTAACAGATGGCATCTTGAGGTTTTTGTTTGCCATAGCAGTGCTCTTCAAAACTCTGGGTGTAATTTTAGACATCACCAAACACTGAAAAAGCAATGAAAGTTTTCAAAATAATTTAAAATAAAATCCAAGTACAAAGCACATCTGTGTGAGTCAAAAATCTATAATTTCGAAAATTGACCATATACCATCAGTTTTATATATATATATATATATATATATATATATATATATATATATATATATATATATATATAAGCATGTTTGATTAAATAGTAAAGACACATTTTGTCTATATAATTTAATTAAGATCCTTTCGAGTTTCCTGATAAGTGTCATGTTTTCAGGTTGGATTTGGGGGAAGACTTTACCAAAATTGTCTTGAGCGCTTTCGGACCCTTCATGGGCCATCATCAGGGGTTGCTTGCATGTGTGAAGAGTGTTTTTTTAAAGAGTTTTGAAAGATTTTTGGTTTTTATAACACAACAAAACTATGCAAACGCAGAGTTGTATAAAACTGAGTTGCTGATGAATTTAAACAGAACGCTATCAACGAAAATAGAATATAAAAAAAAGTCGAAAGGCATTTCAAAACATTGTCGCGATTTTCAGAATCAATTTTATTGATTTTAGGTTTTTTGTTTTTATATGTAGGGCTTCTAATACTTGTACTCGTAGCTTATCAATTTCGAGTGCAATCATAGTGGTGTTTTCACGTAGAATTTTTCGAAAATTGGATTTCGGAATAGAATGGGTTTTAATATGTAAGTCTATGGAGCTAGAATCATTAAGGTGCACTGTAAGTCGTCTAGAAAGAGTTGTAGTGGTAAGATTAACATACACACTATTTTCTTTGAAGACACAGTCTCCCAAGGGACATTTGAACGCTATATGATTATTCGCTGTATATATATATATATATATATATGGAAAATCAATTGATTTATATACCTAACAAAAGTAATATTTTTTCTGCCAAAAAGTGGTTCAGAGAATTCTTAGAATTTGAATCAGTATTTTTTCCATTTTTTTAAATCAATCAGCTCCTTCATTTACGATGTCAACTTTCATCGAATTGTGGGCTCTAATATTTCAATTCGCTTCGATAAACTGGTAGAATTAAAACCCCAAATAATTCAAAAATATTTTTCTCCTTAAATTATTAAAAATTCACTTTTTAATAAAATAAACAAATAGATTAATACACTGTTGATCCGATTTGGATTCTAAGTAAATCTTATAAAGAAATAAAATATATTGAATTCGTAGAACTGTGTTTTTAGTAATCATTCAACACCATCCCATATATATATATATATATATAAGAATAAACGAGGACAATATGTGTGTGAACTTTTGTTCAAATCACTCGATCATGACTTCTTTACCTAAACATTCATGGTGTTATATCCAGTGTAAGAAATATAACATGAGTACAAGTATTAGAATAATCATGCAGCCATAGCAGGCGTTCTCTATTGACCGATAAAATAAAAGTGGTGGGGATCTTAATTCTATCTTTATTCTTTAAGAGCAAGTCTAGGGCAGGTAACTTCGGTCCATAACATTCCCTTTTTTCCTACAATAAACATAAGAAAATATGCTGAGAACCAAGTTAAGGAATGTTCTCTTCACTAAATATTTTGGGTGGCCTTATCATATGGCCAGATCTAAATGCTTTATGAGTTGCGTTATCTGTTCCTTGATTGGTGTCAGGTGTCGTGTGGTGTGTGTATGTAACATGTTTGTTTTCTGTTGGGACTGTGTTACTTAGTTTCATTTTTTATTTCCTTGGTGTATGGTGTGTCATCATACTAGATTTTGGGTTTAGGTTGGATTCCTCAGAGGTCTTGGGTGGAGATATCCTAGAACTCATCGTAGTTTTGGATGAATCTTTCATCAGATGCATAGGGATTTCCCTGACGGAGTCAGCACAATGTCTGATCTGGGTTCTGTGTATCTCTGAGTGACAACTGTAGGAGACCACTTGCTTGTAACCTTATCACTTATTCTAACGTGTTGTCCTACCTGCAGATTCGGTAGATCTTTGGTGAGATTTTTGATCAGCTTGCCTTTGGTATAGTCGGGTTGCTATTATTTCTTTTTCGCACTGTGGTTCGCACATTTTACTGGAATATTTCCAACCAGTTTTCTGTTGGACAATAATTCACCTGCTGATGGGATTACATAGTCTATGGGAGTTTTTCAAAGGCACAACAACACTCAGTCTAGGTCACGGTCACTTGAGGTTGCTTTCTTAATGGCAGATTTGATGGTTTGCACGCGCCGTTCTGCCAGGCCATTTGACTGTGGATATTTTGGAGATGACGTGAGGTGTTTAAAGATAAATGAATTGTAATGTCTACCGTTATCGCTGATCACTCTTTCAGGGAATCCTTGTTCCCCGAACATCTGCTTAGATGGATTACCACTTGGCTGCTGAACTCATTCAATTTTCTCACAAAGGGGTATTCTGACAATAAGCATGTAATTAGAACCATTGAAATGAAACAGATCCGTGGCTACTATTTGCCATGGTCTCGAATCTCGTGTGGCATCAAGGATTTTGCACTTTGTGTTTTTTGGTGTTCTTGGCATATATCACTTTGTTGAACTGCCAGTTCTATATCTTTGTTTATATTGTCCCAAAATACATGGCTTTTTGCTCTTAGCTTGCATTTTTCGATCTTTTAAATACTATGGTGGATTTTGTGCCGTACATCTTGTTGCATTGACTTGGGTGCGATGATTTGATCATTGTCTAATAAAATTTCATTTTCAATGCCCAGCTCATCCCAATACGGTCAGTATGGTCACATGTTTTTGCTTATTCCTTTGAAAGTGTCAGGTCAGCCTCATAAAATCTTATATTTAAATGTAAAAGCAACAGGCTTTCCTTCTTGCAGCAGAACAGCATCTAGGCCTTTGATACATCCACTTGTATGACTGTTTCTTTAGAATGGTCAACATATGCGAGTAGCATATCTTTGCAGACCAGGTCTTTGATTCGTTGCAGGGATTTCTGATGACTTGAAGTTCATCTGTATTCCGCTTCTTTCTTTAATAGGTCTCTCATAGGTGAAGTAAGATCAGATAGATGAGAAAATAAAGGTGCAGTGTATGTGATGATTCTTAAAGGTTTTTGAAGGTCAGTAATATTTGTCGGACTGGGTAATGTCTAAATTTCATATATCTTACTGGGATCAGGTTTCACTCCATTCACATCGAAAATTGCTAAAAAAATGTATCTATTTTGTCAACTGTGCATTTGTCACTGTTGAAGCAAAGCCTTTTAATCTTTGCGATTTTCATTAAATTATGCAAACTACAGTCTTGTTACTTTTTTGTCTTTCCATTAACGATGACGTCGTCAATTAGTCCTAGAGTACCAAGATATTTTTCGAGTATCATGTCCATTTTTTGCATTAAGACATCTTTAGACATCGCTAGGCCAAACTTCATTCTCTGAAAGCAGAATCTCTCAAACGGTGAGTTGAAAGTAGTCAATAACTGTGTAGCTACATCGAGCTTGATGGACCAGTATCCATTTTTAGTGTCCAGTTGGGAAAAATGCTGAGCACCTTAGAGCTTGTCTTCAAGCTCCTCTGTTGTGGGTATTTTGTGGTGACAATGCATACTGGCTCTGTTCAGATCCTTTGGGTCCAAACGCAGCCGAAGTTTTCTATTGTTCTTTCAAACATAAAAGCTGTTGACCATTCCGTTGGCTCACTTATCCTTCGAATGATGCCTTGTTTCTCTATGTCCTTTAGCTTGGTCCTGATCTCATCTCTCACGTGGATGGGATATTTTCTGGGTGCATAGATTACAAGGTGATAGTCCGGTTTTAGGACTATGCAGTATTCGCCTTGGTAGTTTCCTATGTGATCAAATAGATGTCGGTACGCGCTTATTAGCTCACTTGTCACATTTATCGGACCTGAAGTTTTCAGTATGGCACAATGTATGGTTATCAGATCCAAGTCCCCGGGTGAAGGTAATCCTATGATGGTAGGTCCTTCTGTGGTTACTACAAAGTATTTGAGTGTAGTCCTTTTTTCCTTTATACGCACAATGTATGCCAATAGAACCGTGCTGAGTGATGCTAGAGTTGTTCTAAGCAGTTAGTATAGTGCGCTCCTCTTGTGTTGCACCAGGAAGTGACTGTCCCAAGGAGTCTTTGGGGGAACATTCTATTGAATTTACACAAAGGAGGGTATTGCCTTTTGCACCTGTGTCAACTTTTGTTTTAATATGTGGGTACCTGGTTTGTTGAGAAGTTTGATTTTGCATGTCCGCAAAATGTTCGGTTCGAGTGTCCTTTTGTTGTTGAATTACATTAAATGACATCTGCTCGACTCTTTCATATAGCTCATTGAGGTCCCTTTGGTCAGAGTTAACTGAGTAGATTCTGTTGCTGCGTTTTTTTTTATCCTGGTATTTACGTGGTTGTTGACAAATCTTTCGTTTTTTATCTTTTTTATTGCTGCATACCTTTGTCCAATGATTCTTTCGTCGGCATGCTGAGCGTGTTGAACCCAATGCAGGACATTTTTTTATTTTTGGTTGGGCTGGGTGCTTCCGCATCACGCGTAGTGGCAGTGCTTTATTGTGTTTATACCCTGGCTGTTTCCCTCTTGGATTTCGGCTAGTTGCTTTATGTGGTTCTTTGAAGATTCGTATGTTCTCCCATTATTTAGGGCTTCCTGAAGTGTCAGCTCTATTCCTTTAGCTAGTTACTGCGTACTTCGTTCCGGTAATAATTTGTTCTATCAGTCACTCTTCGGTTTCCTGGGTGTCTCGGAACTTGCATTTGTTTGCTTGTAGCCTGCACTGAGCCAGAAATCATCGATATTTTCCGTGTCTTTTTGCCTGTACTGGCGTAAATAGAAACGTGCTTGAGGTTCCGGTTGTTCATCAAATTTCCTCCAGATAAGTTCTGGGTAATTCCGGTTGGCTGAGCCCTTCTTCACTTGCTATTAGCAGAATGTAGTCAACCTGTTTGTCTGCTGGGATATTCTTGATGGAAAAATGAAGCACGCAAACGTTGTTTTAAAAATTTGAACGAATCCACCAGGTTGGTTGAAGTCCAGCGCATAGCTGGTTCTCACGCGTTCGTTGCCATCGTATTAACTTTTTTACAGAGAGTGACAGATGTACAATGATCATAGATGAACAATAATTATACGCACTAACTTGCAGGGATATCGTTACGACAGGGTGATGATGAATGTTTTTAATGTTTATTTTCCTCTCCGTTTACTATCTCTTTTAAAATATGGCGCCCATTGCTACAGCCTCGTGTTCTTAAAATACTTTTTTCGATACTTGCTGCACAGACTTAGCTAACCGGAGACACTTCTTTTATTTCTCTTTTTTTTAATTGTTGAGTGTCGTCTTTCGTAGACATTGCTTATCCCATCGCTGCCATCAAGTAATGTTATCTTCAGAAACATAACATGAACACACGTTTTGAAATAATCTTTCAGCCATATCAGTCGTTCTTTATTGACTGATGAAATCGAGGAAATATCTTAATTCTATCTTTTTTCTTTAAGAGCAAGTCTAGGGGAAGTAACTTAGGTCCATAACATCACATCAGTTTACCCGATGAACTTAGACAGTTGTTAGATATTATCTCTCTCTCTATCTCTCTCTCTATCTATCTATCTATCTATCTATCTATCTCTCTCTCTCTATATATAGAAAGAGTGAGAGAGACAGAGAGAGACACAGAGAGAGGGAATAAAATTCATGAATACATCACCATGACTACAAGCTTCCGTAATAAGTGGACCATTTCATATACTTCATTGGCAATATTTCATCTACTGGAAGCGATGTCAACGTACACATAAAAAAGGCATTGATTGTTATCAACAGGCTATTGACCATATGGAAATACAATCTTTCAGACAAGATATAACAAGAATTCTTAGAAGCTGTAGCCGTGTCAGAACTACTGTATAGCTGCATCACTTTGACTTTAACGAAATATTTGAAGAAAAACTGCATTGTGACTACACAAAGATAATGCAGGCTATTTTAAAAGAATCCCGGAAGCAGCACCTGCACGACAGCAGTGATACAGCCACTTACCTCCCTTCATACAAACCATCTTAGTAAGACAAACAGGACCCTTTGGAGAAGCAGAGAAGAACTTATACGGGAGGTTTCCAGTGAGTTCCTACACCTGTACAAACCAGTGTCAGCCAACCAGTTAGATGCTGTCTAGAGAACTTGCCAATAGCTGATAGAGACGGATGGTGTGTGTGTGTGTATGTGAGAGAGAGAGAGAGAGAGAGAGAGAGAGAGAGAGAGAGAGAGAGAGAGAGAGAGAGAGAGAGAGAGACCGACAGAAAGACAGATAAACAGTGTCAAGGTAGTCTATAACATCATCACAACTTGATGATAATTATATATATATATATATATATATATATACATATATATATTATTGAGGTATTTGGTTCTCACTAGCTCACTTGGTATGTTATTACCAGACCGATTTTTGCAGTATTATTAAATAATACAATCAATGATAGAACTATATATATATATATATATATGAATTACATAGTAGCGTTTGCGACCCCGAATTTCATGCTTTACGCATTCGTAAGACCGAGTGAAAAAAAAAGACAGATTAATATGGTTAATTTTTTGTTTGAAGCGGGATTTTGTTTGTGTGTATGTGTGCCTAGGTTTTTTTGCTTTTGAATGTTAGTATGTTTGTATATGTGCTGTCACTCGTGCATACATACGTGGCGCCTTCATAAAGTTTCCAGACTTTTTTTGTACAGGCATTTAAAATTGTCGTAGACTCTTGAAAATTCAGTATGTTATTGCTATACATCGTATGAGTTGACAGACTAATTTTCATGGTTTCAATGAACAGCTGCAGCAGCAATTGGAATTGGCCTGATTGCCACAGCTGGTGAATTTCAAAAATGCAATCTGGACGTGAGGATACTTTAGAAGAACGATATGCAATAAAATTCTGTTTTAATCTTCGAAAAATGCCACAGAAACGTATGGAATACTTCAGACTGCTTTTGGAGCATCTTGATGAATCGAGCATCGGTTTTTGAGTGGCGTAAGAGATTCAAGGATGGCACGGAGTCTGTAAGAGATTATGGGAGGTGTGAGAAGAGTAAGGAAGTCAATACACCAGAGTTGATTGGCCAGAGGGTTAGAGGTTTTAAGGGAGTTCGGGAAGATATTCCGTTAGAAGAGGTCAGCACTCTTCAAATCGAGTCAGTGGCATTTCCAGCAGGACAATGCACCAGTCCACAACTCTATCCGTGTCACAGACTATTTGACCAAGATGGGCACCAGGACAGTTCGTCACCCTCCCTATTGTTCAGACCTTGCTCCCTGTGACTTCTGATTATTCCCTAAGCTTAGAGGCTGTCGTTATGAGACAATTGAGGAGATGAAAAATGCTGTGACGAAGGTCATTGACACGCTCACTTAAGAAGACTTCTATGGTGGCCTTCCAGAAGTTGTTGGAACGATACAACAAGTGCATTGCAACCGGAGGAAATTACTTCGAAGGGGACCAGAGTTTCATGTGTGTATTATCAATAAAAGTGCCCATACGAAAAAAGTCTGGAAACTTATTTAATGATCCTCGTATGTACGTATATCAGCGTATATAATGGCATGTATCTTGATATATATACACAAATTTCCGCAGTCTGCTTGTGGAAAAGGTTGAGACAAGGGACGAGAGTGTGAGAAGGGAGTGGTAAAAAGAATTGTTTCAATCAAAACGATTTCTTTTTATCTCTTTATCCCACCCTTCTCCTTGATAACTGATGGCTCATTAGAAGTGAATATATGAAATGTCTGTTTCGTGGTAAATCTTTTGACTGATGATGATGATTATCGAAAAAAAAAAAAACAACCCCACAATTCTAAATAGAATTGTAAAAGACCCAAAAGAACTATCAAACCATATAAGTTTGTTATATCCCATCCCCGATTATGATTGCATACATTCATAAAATAAGAAAGTATTCTCAGCACACACAATTACCAAATCAAATAGCGAATCCCGAAATGTTTGTAATCACGTTTACTCGTTTATGATTGTAACTTAATGACTATTCTGTTACAACCTCAGTCCTTATTTCCTTCTTATCTTTTAGTTTCTTTTTTTTCCCATTCTATTAAACGATTGTTTAGCCTTATCCGTGTCGATCCTTCTGTTGCATTTGTTTTCCCTTATTTTCCGATATCTCGAATCCGTAGTAGAAGATATTCTATACCACTCGGACCCTCTTATGTAAAGAAAGCCGATTATTTTGTTTGTATGACATCATTGAAAAACCCGTTATCAAAGGGAGATAACACTGATTTGTTTTCTATCCCTAATGTCGTAACAATTAGTTAAATGTTTTTATGTAAAGATTAAAGCTATATTCATAAGAGATAATTCTTTTTGTAAGCAAGGTATTCTTTACTTGCTTATCAGTATCGTTTTTACAGGTTCGTGTTCTCAAAACAACGCTGGTCTTTTGGCAAGAATCTTACCTTAATGATCTGTAAAAGTGTGTCGAGCCAGACTTTTTTAGAAAGCAGTTCAAATACATCTTGGTCCATCAGATGTTCTTCATTATCGATTGACTGTCCACTTTTTCCTACCATTTCTAACATCTCAAGTTTCTTCCAGAGTTGGAAATCGGCAAATTCCATCAAATATTCTGGCTTAATAGATGCGACACAAGCACCTTGACACCTAAAATATAAGACAAAGAACGAAAAAGGATTTTATCATCGCCTTTATTACTTATATACTTGTTGCCATACGATTTCATGTTCGCTTTCTTTGTTTAATGGCATATCAACCTTTATATGGACAGTCGAAATACTATTTAACTCATAGGTGGGAGATAAAGGGGTTCATGCCCTTCTCAATGTTATTAGTCCGAAAGAGAACGTAATAAAATTTTGGTTGTTAAGCAATTTAACTCATAGGTGGGGGGTAAAGGGGTTCATGCCTTTCTCAAGGGTATTAATCCGAAAGGGAATGTAATACAATTTTGGTTATTAAGCATAGACATTTTGAGGATGTTTACTCTCAATGATTCCAAATGGGGAAAATATCAAAAGCAGACTTAGAAATAGTTAAGATCTAATAAAAGTTATTAATTCTTATTAGGTATCAAAAGGGAACTGTTCTAGATCCTTCGGAATCTGAAAAAATGAAATGAAAAGAAGTTAAATCAATCAACATCGATTAGCAAAGGAAACTAATGATGTTGCTCTAAGTTGAATCCTAATAAAAGCTATAAACCTCAAAGGCAATGCTGACAGACCGTATAATTGAAAAAGGCACGGCTAATTATCGATCAGAATTAAAAATTGTGTTCTCTCTACTATAATATGAAATGCGAAATATGCTCAACTAAGAAGAGAAAGAATAAATTAATCCTCTCGGATATAAAAGCCAATTAAAAAATGGCAATAAATATAGGAACTATCAAAAGACACAAAGCAGACCCCCCACTCCAAAAAAACCCAAAGAAAATGAAGCGATACATACGATAAATATAGAATAAAATTACATACACAGAAGAAATCTTAGAAGTTATGGGAAACAATAATTGAGTATGGCAGTCCAGAACCCAAGTGCAGGAACCATATAAGCCAATATAAATATATGTAAAACAAAAAGAAAGTAGTATCTGATATTTTTACCAAAAAAAAAAAAAAAAGAAAGAAAAAAGAAGACCGAACACTATAGTAAATCTCAAGTAAACAAAAGTTAGCCCTGAAATTATATGAAACGGATACAGATATTAGATAGGAATTGTTGCAAATGATATGGATTCCACCATGCGATCAAATGGCAAGATCCCAAACCAGAATTTGTTTCAAGAAAAAATTGTAAAATACATTAGAACATTACGAGTTTCTAACATCATGAAATCAGATTTAAATCTGGTAACCAGGGAAAAGTAAATGTCTAAGTGTGGTAGGAACGCATTCTTGCAAATTACACGGTGAATCTAAAAGAGAAAGAGAAATATCTCAAAGATTTTAATTATAATGAGGTAAAATCATGGCGATAGATATATAGATAGATAAAGAGAGAGAGACTTAGAATCACAGATAAAATATGAACTTGCTTCGCCGAGTTCAAATTCTTCTTTTGTTTACAAGCAATTAAGCTCAATTTCACTTTATGAAAAGTATAATCAACTCACTTGAGAAACATCAATAAGAATGTGTGCTGGCAATGTATCTGTTTAACTTTCTCGATGGGATTCGACGGAATAGTTGGAATTCCGGAGATGCCAGGCAACGAGCGTCCGGTCAAATATTTCACGCAGTGGTAGATAGTCATCGGCTCCCTTTTACTGTTTTGGGCTCTCTGCGCTTTCTCACCCTCGCGGACACCAACACCGCTAAAAAAGAGAGTGACAAGACATTCCGGTTAATTTTGAGTGAAAATTTAAGAAAAGAAATTTTGAGGTATGCTTTTTAAAGGAATGCAGACAGGGCCCTAGGCATTTTTAGAACCACCGAGCGTGAATTGGCTTCGGTCCTGCACAATAAAAAAAGCCTTGTGTCGTATTCTGTCGTACATAGAGCACCCAATAAATAATCATTCGTTGGTAGACAGACTATCTTATTTTTTTCTTTGAATTCCCAAGTACAACGCAGGTTTCTCAGTTCTTTCACTTGTTTTTATTTTATTCAACTGTCATTTTTGTTATTGATACCCGTTGTTAATAACAGTTGTCATTCCTGGTTATTCTTTTGTTAGACTGTTGGACTTAGTTGAAACTTCGTCGTTATATTTCCTGTCACACCAAGTCAGTAAACCAGTGCTGTTGTTTAATTTTTGTTGATTTTTTGGTGTAGGTACTATATAAACCCACCAAATTAATAAGAGGTCCTGAACCACAGTCGGACCTCAAAAAACCTTACCAAGTAGAAGAGGCATAGCCCTGGAACAAAATTGGCCCATTGGCCTCAAAAGAAAAAAAAAGGACAAAACGAAGAGGAGGGAGACAAAACACAAGTTTTCTTCCTCCACCCCAAAAAGACCAGATAACAGAAGAAACACCGGCAAAGAAGCCAAATAAATGGGACGATAACATAAAGGATAAGGGAGCTGGCAATCAAATCTTGGACACTCCAAATACAGACTGAACTGTTTACATTATCTATTCCTCCAGTCAGCAGAATTGGAGGAGATTGGTCTTCTTTGGCAGGGACAGCAGTAATATTGAAGACTGCTCAGCTATCTCAGCTGACTAAAAATCGGGAGCAGGATGAAAACCCACAATAAAACAAAAGGCCCCAGAAGAGCATTGAAGTAACAGAGAAAAATACCTCGACTATTTCCAGGGAAGCACAATACTCCCTATCCCAGAAATTAGTCAAGCACTCAAGAAAAGAATTTTGTCCTATATCTCCGGCATTAAATCCTAAATATTCATCGGGACACTTTTGAATAGCTCCTCCTTGCCAATGACTTTCCAGGAGGAGCTTCACTACCTCGGACATCTTACTCCCATCTGAAGAAATGTCAGTGAGTTTGTCAAAAAAGACATAACATCCAAGCTACTTAGATTACAACTGGAGAATTTGGGATAAAGAAATCTAAATATTTCTGGCTACAACGTACATGTAGTAGCCTATCTAAGTGAGTACTGGGACATAAACGAAATGGTTCCTCTCGGCAGCAAACACACCACATCAAACGGAGGTTCAACGTTCGCGATGAGGCTTCAAAGAGAGGGATTCCCAAAAATTCTAGATACTCTAACATTCCGCAGTAAACAAATTCTAGTGTGGACTCCAAACCTTTGAACTTGTTTCCCAGTCCTTTTCTCAGCCTACACCTTCTTCCTCTCCTAAACTGTCAAGCCAGATGAACACCGCGCACCATCAAAGCTTTTTTTCTGATTCCCTTCCAAGAGCAAAGTGTACCAGAACTGTTATCGTCGAGCGCATTTGAAATGTTGATGTGCTCGCTGTACAAACTAAAGTAAACTATCAACAAAAGAAAGCCCTTAGACCTCTACTAAAGTTAACACCGGTGGGTGGAAAAGAAGTATTAGACCCAGAGAACTTTCAGATGGATAAGCATGCAGTGGGGGAGGTGAACGACCCGTCATTTCGGCAGAGCTGCCCATTGTCTCCTCTTCTCTATGTTCTCGCTTTGGAGACCAAGCTCCAAAGGCTCAGGAACGAAGGGAAATGTCCGTGCCTGCGCGGAATCAAGCTTCGTAACGGCTGCGTTCACCAATGACGTCACCGTCTTCGTGACAAACCGAGATGACATAGTCGCTGTGAAAAGGACGCTTGCAAAGTACGAAAATTTCTCAAGGGCCAAGATAAACCTGGAGAAGAGAGTGGGGTTGGGGCTCGGAGCCTGGAAAAGTGCTACTCTTCTTCCTGATCCTTTCTACTAGAATAACGGACCGGTTCGCACCCAAGCTGTGTACTCGTGTACCCCGTCATCTAGTCCAGGTCTTTCCACCTGCCCACAGGTTTTTCATCCTCCTTCTCCTCTTTAAAATCATTAGTCATATTCTTATCCTGGATTCAACTCGATGAATTACTCAATTCCTCATAACAGTTATCCCACGTTTTTCTTTTTAGATTAGCTTCATACCCTGTGGGAATTGCCAAGCTTGTTTTTGGCCTTAGTCGGAAAAAAGTCGGCGGTTCAAATATATTTTGGGTGGTACGGGAGGCAACTAAATCCCCTTAACATTTTGTTTTGTTTTGTTAATATTCTGCGTTTTTCCAGGTTCTTTTTAAAGACTTCCCAGTCCCTCTGTGACATAAAAACTTTTAAAGGAATTTTTTTTAAGTAGGCTGTATCTGGCTGTATCTTAGATTGAATACGGTATTTTGGTAACTGCGTTGTGAATGGTGGCAGATGAAACAATATAGTCAGAGTGGTTGGGTCAATGTGTGTGGTTAGCTAGTATTAGTTCAATGACCACAAATCATATGAAGACCACTCCAGTCTTATTTTCTGTTAATGTGTAATTTCGGTTAAATGAAATACTTATGCTTTTGTTAAGTTGTCTGTCAATTATTTCTTCTCTTTTTATGCACTTGTGAGCGTTACAAAACAAACAAAAATACAAAAATGCAACAACAAAGACAAAAAACTCAATTTTGCTACTTACGCTCTGAAAGTATGAGGAACAGCAATAGGAAAAGTCCCGCCTGGCCATCCATTCGCGGAAAACCAACGCTGCACAGCGTTCAAAACATTTTGGTGATAAGGACCGACTTTTTTATCATATTCGGGAAAAATATTGCTGATTTCTGCATAGGTAGCCGAAGATGTGCTTGGAGAAGAGGATTCATTGCGGTCTCTTTCTTGATCAACGAAACCAGAATCAGAAGGTTTATCTGTCAGGACAAAAATGATATATATATATTTATATATATAATAACGGTAATTTCTCGAAGGAACATTAGGGCGTTTAATAACTAATATATTTATTTTATTATTATATCATCACTTCACTGGAGATTTTATTCATGTCCACGTGGACAGAATTCTTGATTTAACCGATGCACGCAACATATTTTATTTTGGTTCATAATACATTATATAAACAGTTCAGTATGTATGTGTGTGTGTGTGTGTGTGTGTGTGTGTGTGTGTGTGTGTGTGTGTCGTATAGGTCTATACCTTCTGTTAAAATTATTATATTCTAGATTAGCTTACTAGCTGTTACTTCAGCGGAAGACAATAAAACAGTTATGATTTGAACTTGTTTAATTAAATAAGAATCATAAGACTAATTTATTAAGTTTATTGTTTTCTACTTTTAAAAAAATTCATAAAAATCAGTGTTCCTTAAGAAGTTTGCCAAGAATTATTTTAAATTGCTAAATCATTATCTAATGAGGTTTGTATAGTCTGGAAGGGAATAATAAGTATACAATTACCCGACAAAATTCTTTTTTGCGTCTTATTTCTCTTCCATATATATATATATATATATATATATATATATATATATATATATATATATATATATAAATCCGAGGATGAAATCCTAGAGGTAGGAGTAGCCAACTGAGTGCTCTATGTCAACAGCTATCGACGTATAATTAATTTGGTATTAAAAATACATCAACACTCAACGTGCAGAGCTAAAAAATCTTTTTATATAAAGATTTTTAAAAAATGTACTTCCTTGTAGTCATAATGTATTTATTTCTGGTCGTGATGACCATCATCAAATGTAATAGAAAAAATTATTTGGGTCTTCTCATATTGCTTCCGGCGAGAATGGGATTAAAAAAATATCTTTTTTAATTTAAATCATTTTTTAAATTAAAATGATTTTTAATATATCTTTTATCATATTTTTTAATCAAGAATTTTTTACGGTGGAGATATATCGATTATCCTTTTTTATTTATACAATGTTTATACAATCCTATAAAAACCCTCAAAAGACCGTTGCTCCTAATTTAAATATTATTGAAAATTAAAAACCTACATCCGGAAAAACTAAATAGTCGTATGCGTCTTATTTAAAATTATAGACAAAATATGCATTCATACTTCTGTTGAAATTATTATGTTTTATAAATATTAAATAATATAATTCGTTTTATCAGGAAATAATAATTCAATGCTAATATTAATTTATAAAAACGAATCCTAATTATTAAAATTATCGTAAAAATTCACGTTATTTATATTAGGAAGAAATTAATATATCGAATGTTAACTCAATCGTAATAAGCAAAGAATTAATATGTAAAAGATATCTTATTAATGTAACTCATAATTTATAATATAAATATCAGTTTTCTTATTTTTTGTTTTTACATTTCATTTTATTATCTTACTGCAGAAACATATATTTATATTTTATCCATTAAATTTAATTGTATTCATTATGAGAAAAATTTATTATATATATATATATATATATATATATATATGTTGTATAGCCACATACAAGTACACGTATACATTTACAAATATACAATTATATGTGGAACATCTTTAACCGGTAATGACGACTTCAATAAACGAACGAATACACTTCTTTACAAAAATATAAATCTCTCACACTTTATTTTCGAAAGGTTGATGTTCTGTTGTGTGTGAGAGATAGGTTGAGACAGGGACGGACTGGTATATTGACCCAAGTTCTTCTCTCGATCATAGCAGCATTTCTTTCGCCTCTTGGCTTGGGCTGCTCAACCGAGGTCACTAAGGGACGCAGCCCTTTGCAAGCTGGTTCTCACTTTGGCATTCCTGTCTCAACTGCTCGGGCACCCTATCTATATTCTTTCTTAATGTTCACCTGCTTCCGCTCTTCTTTGGCATACTTACACAGGTGCATCTCTTGATTGACGGCTCGGTCGAGGGTCAATGTATAACACACACACACACACACACACACACACACACACACACACACACACACACACACATATATATATATATATATATATATAAAATTTATAAAATTTTCCCACTACTGAAATCTTGAACCCTTCCTCTCTCTGTTTCGAAAAAGAACTGGAGATTTAAAATGTTTTAACCACTTGTAACATAATTTATCCGATTTACACGCAGTTGAAAAAGGATTGCAACATTCTATTGACAAATTACAATATATGAAAAATAATAAAATTAAATATGAAATATTAAATTGCGATATTTTATGATCAATAGTGATGTAGACGTAAGAATTCACGGTCGAACTGCCGGCCACTCGACTTCACAAATCTCGATCGGTGGGTAGTAAAAGTAATTTAAATACTAAATATTTAATCTTCCTGCTTAGATATTTTACTGTCAAAAATGTTTGTCACAAGACCACAATTAGTCAGACCGCAAATATATTTAATTTTGCAACTTGAGGAAAATTGTGCGAGTTTTAACATTAATATTAGTTGCATATGACTCGAGTTAAAAACTATCAAGTACTTCGTACCAGGTAATTTTATTTGTTCAACGCACACATACATCCATACATAAGTATATATATTTAAAGGGTGACAGAGATAGTTACCACAATTTTCACATAAATTCTCAACTTTCGAAAAGATTGTAATCTTTATTATCTATGCAATCGCCAAACAAACCTGATGTGCCGGGTGATTCGTAAACAGTAGAAGAGTTCATATGAAAGTTTGAACTGGAAGAGCAAGAACTGGTTTCACTTAGACATCCCAGCGATACGTGATAAGGAACACACACTGCTTCACCAGTGTCCATACTTTCATCAGAACTGTTCTTCTGACCTTTCAGTGACGTACCCTATAAAGAAAATCATTGATAAATCATTAGCAAGTTGACAATTTCAGAATAAAAGACATTATATATATATATATATATATATATTTCAGAAGAATTTTTGTGATTGGAAGGTAATTACTAAAGATAACATTTACTAATTCCATAATACAGCCGCCCAAACATGAACGCATAAATATTTGGCACCAACGGATTATTAATAAAAAAAACTAATCAGAAGGCGTATTCTTGCAAGTTGCAAATGTTGCAAATGGATATTTTCTATAGGGCAACAAGACCTCCATCCATGCACAATCCCAAAATTTTTATCTGGCTCAGTCAGCTGGGGCTGCAGGATACACTGACTGCATCTCTGCAGAGGGGTAAGACTCTTCGAACGAGTGTCTTGGAGATGACACTAAACAATCTGATGGTGAGGCTCCAGTAATGCTAGAGCTTTGGGGAATGCGGAGTACCCCTTTATCGTAATCGCTCCCAGGTTCACTCTAGCCTGGAATGGTAGCACATAATAGAATTCTATCTATGGGTCAAATAGAACTAAGCTGTGTATTCATGCTAAACTGAACTGTTTGAAATAGAACTCTTTTATATTTAACTGCGTGTAAATAAATGACTTATGTTTAATTGAATTGTTAGTGATACATAGCAATTTTTGGAACCATTTAACTGAACTGAATAGCTTGAAATAGAACTGATTTTGACATTTCAACTGCGTACTTATGCTAAATTGATTTTTTAAAAAATAGAACTGTTTATGTGTATAAAAATGGATTTGGTATTAAATAATCAACAATTATTGACGTACTATAAAACTAAACCAAACTAAACCTACATTTCATCATCATTATCATCATCATCATGACGTGCCGCCAGCACGGATATCCCTGACCCTCTCTCGCCACTTCTCCCTATCATTCATCGCTTTTGGCAGGTCTTCAGGGTTACATCCCGTATCCTCACATAGCTGCTGTATGTATGTTCGAGCTGGTCGTCCTGCTTTTGCTTGGCCATATGCGGGGGTCCATAGGAGTACATCACTGATGAGTTCGTCCTTGCTTCTCCAGCTGCGTCCTGCGTGTCTGGTTCGTTTAACTTGTATATACCCGCGTCATGATAGTGTCCAACGTATTTATGAGGAATGAGACATACCCATTAATGTTCATAGGTAGGGTATATAACACTAAAATTGTTTCCCATACACAATTGCTCGTGCAGTGAATCCATATGTCATTACCCCGACCATTGCTATTTCTCTGACTATAGTCAAATCTAGATTTCGTACCTTGTTAGCAGATTGACAGGATTGTATGGTTTCCAGCTGAACTAGTCGTCAATGATTGTGTCGAGATTTTAGACTGAATGACAAATAATGATTTTTAATTAGAAAAATTAGTGCAACACTATCTTTCTATCTTTTTCCCTCTCATTAGACCTTGTGTTCAATGAACTAAAACTTAGTACACAATAAAAAAAAGTTGAGATTTATGCTTCAGATCTACATAGATAAATTTCCGGTTATAGAGACATATGCATTATACAGCCTTGGCCAAAATTATGGAGCACCAATGAAAAATCGAAATTATGATTCAAACTTATATATTTAAAGGTTAAGAATAGTGGAGTAAATATTAATAACAACAATCAATATTTGGTATGTCCTCCTTTAACCTTAATAACAGCTTTTATTCGTTTTTGAATATTATTGACTAAGTTGTTGCAGGTGGTAGGATCTATTTTCGGCCACTCTTCATGAAGTTTGGCCTCTAATTCTTTTTTGATGAACATCTGTGCATTCTCACTCTTTTCCCTAAATGGGACCACAAAGTTTCAATGGGATTTAGGTCTGGGGATTGAGGGGGCCACTTCATCACTGTAATCCCTTTTTTCTCAAACCAACCTATTGAAACTTTTGACATATGGCATGGAGCATTGTCTTGTTGGAAGATTACATCACTTGAAAAGTTATTATTAAATATTTTAGTCAAAGAGATTCGGTAAACCTGGTCCAGCATGTTAGTATAAATTGTGGAGGTTATTCTGCCCTCACATGTGTACAACATTCCAGTGCCTGAAGAAGCCATGCAGCCCCAAACCATTACGCTTCCTCCTCCAAATTTTACAGTTGGAACCACACAATCAGGATGAAATGCCTCTCCTTCCCTACGGCGAACATAAACCGTTCCAGGGGTGCCAAAAATCAGATTAAAAAAAAAAAAGAATTTGTTACAATTTTTGAATATATGTTATGGATGTGTATTCACATAAAAATTTCAATTATTACATCCAAAGTTTAGGAAATAGAAGCTGTTAACTTACCTCAAAGTTACTTTCGTCAGACAAAACAATTTTGCCCCAAACATCAGGTGTCCAATTTTCATGTCTTTTTGCAAATTCCAGTCGTTTTTTCTTGTTGGCCTGAGACAAGTATGGCTTCTTCCTGACTTTGTATCTTTTTAATCCCTCTTCTAATTAACCTTCTTCTCACTGTTCGAGCTAATATGTTTTTTGCACCCTCCCAAAGTTCAGCAGCAAGCTCAGAAGAACTTTTCCTCCTATCTGCAAGGGATGCCCTTTTCAAAGATTTGTCTTCCCTGGTGGTTGTAGACTTTTTACGGCCTTGTCCTTTTCTGTTTTTGAAAGACTTTGTTTCCTTGTACCTTTTAATCGTTATTTGAACCCCCTTCCTTGAACATTCCTTCTATAATATAATGGCCGAGGGATTTCGTTTTATGCCTTAGGGTTTAGTTAGGCTGAGAACCTTTCGGCTCTGTGCATGGGTTACTTAGGTGCAACATTAACACAGGTGTTCACACGCGCACGCGCACGCGCGGAGAAGACGTGTCACTCAGAGATGTCACAATAGCCCAGATGGGAAACGAGGCTAGCAAGTGCGAATGATGTCATGCACCGGAAGCGCGCGGAGGATTTGGGGATTTTGAAAAAGTCAGCTAGTTGAGTTGAGAACTGGACACCGAACGAGAAGGGTTGACTTTCGCTTGATCGCGAAGGCCTTGGGCAGGTGTCGCACAAGATGGGGGGCAGATGAAAAAGCCAGAATAGAAAGAATGTGTATCTCTCTCCTTATGTTGAAGAACCTTTAAACTCAAAGGTTATAAAAAGTTTCGTACCTGAGCTAAGAAGTCGTAAGTGGTTTTCGTGTTTCGAGATTCCTATGTTCTATGTATATATATATATATATATATATATATGAGCATTATATGTCCATTTCGCATATCCGTATCTGGCTATGGTAAACATCTTCCTGGAAATTTCTATCTGAGAATATCCTTCACCAGATAAAGCAACAATTTGTGCCCTTTTAATCTCTGAAAGCTGCTTCTTTGGAGACATTTTCAATTAAATATACTATTATAGTACTGGTAGGAATCAAATATTACCCGAAAATTACGAAACAACCTTTAGTATGATAATAAATCATTTTGAATAATGGAATGAATTTAGTATGAAAGTCAGCTAAAGCTTTTGAGAGAGGCTTTAAAGCAATATATATATATATATATATATATATATATATATATATATATATATATATATACTAAATAATTAAATATTTTATATTTGCTCTCAGTTGTTCACTGTACGATTTTTAACCTTTAAATACGTAGGTTTAAACTATTATCTCAATTTCTAATAGGTGCTCCATAATTTTGGCCATGGCTGTATATACTTGTTTTTGTCTGTCTCTGTGCATGCACACAAAACCAAGTTCCTCCAAAAGAGGTTTGTTCAAAACATGTCAGATTGAATATAAATATTAACATCGAATTGTAGATTTAGCCGAATTTAAAACTTTTTTCTTCGGTGACACATATTGTATCAGCCCCATCATATTATTAAACACAAAGTGACTAATTTTACCGTTGATATATAATTAACAATCAAACATAGTCTGCCTAATGGCATACTCTTAGAAGGAGCAAATTCACTCAAGTAATTTACCTTTGTGGGAGACCAGTTTTTTTAACTCTTTACTTAGGTTAGCGCCTAATTATAAGAGTATTATATGACATAAAACGCGGTATTCGTCTCCGTCGGAAAGACTGAATTCATAACACGGGCGAAATGTTCTGTTAACAACAAGGCTAAGACAGATTTGCTGTTAATGTGATAACGATAATGATACTCACAGGTGCACAAACAATATGGTAGTCCTGTTGATGATTGGCGAGGAAACTGTAACAGGTCAGCAGACAGTTATCTGCCGTGGCCACAACAGAAAGATAGAATCTAAAGATAAACAAAAAGAAATATGTCCCATAATTTCTGCAATCAAAGAAATTAAAGCAAGAAATGATCCAAACAAAATTTAGAACTTGAGTGATTTTGTTTAAACCGTTATTTAAAAAGAAAAAAAATTATACATTCAATGAGTTCATTGAAAATAGTTCCCGCTCGGAGTGAATAGATAGGTTATAAAAACTACAAAAAACAACGGATCAGTCGGAAGAGAGACAAGTTGAAAAATGTAATAGTCTGATCAGAAGATAAATGCGATAAAATACGCGAAAGCAATCTATACATTATATTTGAAAAAAACAATAATCATCGTAGGGCTGTTGATATTATCAACCATTTAAGTGGTCACGAGAGTGTTTCAAGCCTATCGTCTACACAAAGGTTAGGGTCACCTGAGGACCCTCATAAAAGAAACTCGAGTTTTCGAAGTCAGGGTCTTTGGGGTCATACCATAGAAAACTGTTGGCTTTCTCTTTTTAAGAAAGAAAGATCCTTCTTTTATCCCAAGTTCAAATTTTTGTAAATTTCCTTTTCAAATTCCTCACAAGCTACCACCCTTAATTTATAAAAACAAACCCAACTTTAGCTGATGAATTCCAAGAAAATTGTAATGGCTCCATGCGATATCATGATGACAGAGAATAGAAAGGATTTATTCTTCTTTTGGTGAAATAAAGATTTTTGTGTCTGGTGTAACGTAGTCATAAACGACTACTGTATCAGTGATAACTGGTCGTCTAATGAAGAAGAAACACAAATATACAACTCGCCTCAAATGTTTTCTGTTGTTTAATTCCCTCTGTTCATTTTCTGAGTCAATGGAATTGTGTGGAAAGAGATAAGGAACATAATGTGCGGGGTAAATTCTTCGTTCTTAGCATAACATTGAATGAACCATATCGCTCTCCGTCCGCACTATCGTCTCATTCTCAACCACCAAAAAGAGAGCGAAAATACAAAATCCCTAATATCGGTTTTGTGAATCCTAGTAAATAGCTGTCTTCAGTCCGTAATGCTAGATGAAGCCAATCTTATTAGATTTAGGTAATCGGACGAGATTTACAACTTTCTCCACACGCCTTTCTTCGGGTCGCTGGCTTTAAAAAAACTTATCAATTCGTACCCTGGTAACATTCACTCACAATGTTACACTGATTCATAAAAATAACTTGAGAGTAAAATATTAATACAAAGCCAATCTTTGGAAAATTCTTGCAAAACATTCGTTTCTTTTTTTACAAGCGTTTTTGGGCATGAATATTTTAGATTTGCTCATGTTCCTGTTAGTGAAGTTTTTTCAAGTGATACCTTAGATTCCAAGGGGAATTACTCATCCTCGGTGAATGTACGTCTATACAAAATCATTCAAATCAATAGCCTGTACAAATGTGGAAATAAACAAAGTATTTTTTAATCTGATGGGGAAGTTATTTTTTGTTAATGAATACTTCCTTTGTCACAATTGACTCCGAAAAATTATTTGACATTACAACAAAAACGAATTTGGAATTATTCCACAATAAAAAAAAACATCAACATGTTGATAAACATCAGATAACACAATAGTGTCTTTGTCTTAAATATTCAAGAGTATATATGTCTAGTTTTAGACCTACTGGCTTTACAGACCGCTTCAATATTTGCCATTTGGCAGCATTCAGATCGGAACGCCTTTTAGGAAACAATAAAAAGAAAGGAAGATTAAGATTTTGTTAAATGTCAAAATATTTTATAAATCTGAATTATCGTTTTGTGAAATGAAGAAACTAAGCACTTATCATACCTGTTTTCATACTGGTCAAGAAAAATGACTGATTTCCGAAATGATATTGGCCTCTCAGACAAGAACATAACTTGGCAAGCTAGAGATTTGGAACCAGCTTTATCATCAGAAATCTCTGCAAAAATATAAAAAAAAAACTTATACAAGGCAGTGGGTCAAAATTTCTACCTGAAATCCTAACTGATGTTTTCTTATCAGGGTATTTTTCTACAACTGAGAACACTCTCTGTATACATGTGAGTGTGGACTAATTCCCTTGTTTTTGCTAATATATCAAAGCTAAATAATATGTCTAAAGAATTCAAATAAGAACTGAAAAAGTTCTTTATTAAAGTTTTATCAGCCTTTCTTCATCTTAGTTAAATTGTATTTCATTTAACAGAATCTTGTGTAGCATAGACGCCGCATGTATCGGATTAAATGCAGAAGCCTCCAAAAAGTTTTTACACAAATCTATAGTCATAGTCCAGATTATTCACTTAATATTATTTACTACATCGTAATCAGTGCAGCCAAAATCATAAGTTTGTTTTTAATCCATTCAACTAAATTAGATTTATGGATCAAACGAAATTTTGGAATAAAAATATCTTGTTCGTAATTGAATCAGTTGTGTGTTACCTCCTTGAGCCGGTAAAAAAAGTAGTAATAATCTGAGTTTAAAAAAAAATATATATTTAATTACGTTTCCATGGGTTCAGATACTACATTTTGATCCTTGGTAAAATCGACCACTAAGCAATACTGATATTAGGTATACGTGCAGAGGAGGTGCTTCTGACGTAGTTATCATCACAGTAAATAGAATCGGCGTGCCAAGATCAAACCCTGGAATAAGCTGTTTACATTCCACTTGACGGTATGTCCCTAATAAAATATCTCTTTTCCCTACAGTTATCGGTGAATAGTAGGGCAAAGTGAATTCTGTACTGTAATCATTCAAGGAGAAGGAAAATTCTAAATTTAATCAAACTGTATTGTGCTTAAAAATTGACCTTGCGTCATATTCTGTTCCAGGTAAAGGCGTTTTTTAAATGCATATACATACACATGCACATTATGTATATTCTTTATATACCCGGCTTCGTAATACAGTTTTTAAATATCTACTAGAAAACATACCTGTGGTTTTGGGAAACGTCACAGATATTGGGGACATAACGCTTCCATCGTCATATTCAACATCCGGGCACTGGACAGTTAGGGTAAGAGGGCTGAAATAAATGTAAATATTATTCAAAGCCACATAGTTTTCTTTTGTATAATCATTCATTTTTAATGTAAAAGTCTGTTTCCTGTTTAATAAAAGTGAATAAATACAAATATATTAAACAACCTAACCATTTTTATCAAAATAATCACATAGCAGTCATTTGAGATTAACGGTTAGCATACAAGAACTGCAATCATCCCTTGTCCCAAGTTAAAGTGCGATATAGGAAAACACAAAACAATCATGGATTAATGGTCTGTATTATCATTTATTATCAGTGAACCTGGATTTATTTTTATATCTTTTACTAAATGGCTGAACAGTCATGAAAAGTGACAACTGTACACAGATATACAAATGATAAGTGAACCAATTGTGATATACACAATTTATCCTTTGAGCTATTTTGTTCTGGAATGTAACGGTGGTAAGATGTGCATTGTGTTGGATCCTAGGAAAAGAGATGACCGTCAATTATTTCAAGGTTTAACGTTGCTTAAATAGTTGAAATATGATTCATATCAATGAGACTAGATTGCTTCAAAAGTAGTTTCATTTTTCAAACAGTCTCAAAAACCAATTGTTTTTCATCAACGTATGTAAAATAATTAAGGATTACAATTTATTATTTTAGGAGGATTTTTTTTTAGTTAAACTTAAAATTTGAAGCAGAATCGTCAAATTTTATTTGCGATCTAGGTCAAAGCTGGACTGGGCATGTGTTTTATTTGGGGGTGACAAGCATGTAATAATAGACGTCTGTTTACAAAATCGAAGATTGACAGTTGTTTAAAATCAGCTGATTTTCGATATTCAAAAATAAAAAAAATTGTAGAATCAGCTGATATTTGATATTCAAAGATAAACAATTTTGTATAATCAGCTGATACTTGGGACTTAATAGTGACGTGTCCCTTTAGGATTACATCATTGATGATTTTAGGGATGTGTATATAAGAACGGATTCGAAGACACGGGCAGATAGGAGGCAAACGATTTAAGGGTATCGATGTAGAAGACACGTAGGGTAGATTCGGAGATGAGACACGCAGAGACCCGAAGCAGACGAAGAATCACACAAGTACCCAATAGTACAAAACAGCCGGTGAACAGAAAGATGATAACAAGGTTGTCCGTCTTTCTCTGGTCTCTCCCCTGTTCACAGTCTTTTTATCTTCTTGCTGACATACTTCTTCCACTCGATCTCTGTTTTCGGTTGACGACTGCAATAAACAGTCGGAGTAACAACTAAATTTTCGTATCTGCAAAACCAGTCAAGTTACCAGGGTCAGGTAGTGTTACACATACAGTGGGATGAAATAAATATTCGTACATATGAAAATTTTTATTTATTGTTTTTCAAACATAGCCTGAACAAAATTTTTATATACACTTACTGTATAAGGATATATTCTAGTAATATGTGTATATAAACTTAGGTTAATTTTACAGAGATTAATGCCATTTATTCATTTTCATGAGAGAAAAAAATAATCGTGCTGTACAAAAAATAATGCATTATCTTCATTTAATACTTTGAAGGATACCCTTTATTCACTTCAACAGCCACTAATTTCTTCCTGTAGTTCTCAATTAATTTCTTGCAATAATTAGTAGGTATTTTGTCCCATTCTTCCTGGCATATTGTCTTCAGATTATTGTTGTTTGCTGGTGCTCTTTTTCGGATTTGAATTTTCAAAAATCGCCGCAAGTTCTCAATTGGATTCAAATCCGGGGACTGACTCAGTCATTGAAAAACATTAACATTATTTTCAGACAACCACTTTTTCGTAGATTTTGCCCTATGCTTGGGATCATTATCCTGCAGGAAAATGTAATCAGAAGGAGCTCAAGAGTCCCAACAGAAGACATTAAATTTATGATACTGGGTATCCATTTTACTGTCTATTACAGATATTTTGCCCACAACATTCGCTGAAAAACACCCCCAAATAATTATACTACCACTGCCAATTTTGATAGTTGGTACTGTGTTCTTTGGTGAGTAGGCTTCGCTATCTTTCCTCCACGCATAATTTCGATAATTATGACCAAAATTTTAGTTTCATCTGTCCATAATACTCTTTCCTAAAACGAATTTTCCTTTTCCTTATGCTGTTTTACGAATTTCAACCTTGCATCTCTATGTCGTTTCAATAACAGAGGAGTTTTCTTTGGTCTCCGTGACTTTAGACCATTCCTCAGCATTTCATTACTTATTGTTCGTTTGGTTACACAACATCATGATGAACGCAAACCTTCCTACAGTTCTTCACGCGTATCCATTGGATTTTGGTTAATCATGTGTCCTAATTTTCTTTATAATCTATAATCTTCCTTGGAACACCTGTTCTTTTTTGTTTTCAACGGTGTTAGGTCTTTTAAATCTTGCAATGAATGAACTTATCGTAGTAAAAGGAATATTTAGGTTGCTTGAGATATTTCTATAACTTTCTCCATCTTTCCAAAACTTGACAATCAGTGCTTTTTGTTAATGACTCAATTCTTTACCTCTTGCCTTTATCAGAACCTTCTCATACGACAAGTAATTGCATTTTTTCAGGGTATGTTTGAAAGATAAAATGTAAAAGAAATTCATATGTATGAATATTTATTTCACCCCACTGAATCTAAAGTGGGTCTCTTATTTTTTGTCCCATTGCGAGTCTAACTGGTGTTTTTTCACTGAAGTCTTAGTGACAAAAGTCCGTTCTGGTTTCCAGTCTTTTAAACATTCTTTCTCATCTTAATAGTGATGCGGTTTTGATGGTCTCAAGTTTTCCCCTGAACACCATTTCTTCCAGCCACCTATCCTAGCTTTTGGCAATCGTTCCAAGCACACCAGCTACACTAAATACAATCGTAACCTTATGTGGGATTTTAATATGAAGATCCCTTTAACATGCCGCATAAATTGTGCGGGTGGTATAATAGGAAACGCACCTTTCCCTAAAGTAAACAGGGCGCAGATGCCCCGGTGGAAATGTCGCATAAGTTGGGTGACTGTTTTATAAAGTAAAGGGGCCTGAGATGATGCCAAACACACGAAAGTAGAGAAGCGGGAAAAAAAACTCAGATGATTCAATTCTGTGAAGTAGCCCTGAATCAGTCTCACGAAAGTAGAAAACTGAGGAAGAAAGGAAAAGAGGTTTCGCAAAAGATCTGTTCTGTCCGTTCATCTGTGTGTGCATTTTGGCCATCTTCGACACTCTCTTACTCTACCCATAAACACATTTCGGATAATAAAAGGGAAAGAAAAGAATCAGATTATATTTGTCTTTCACTGCTATACAACGCTTAACGTTCCACAACTTTTTACAGCTCTGGAAAGGTGCAGGTATTTACATAGTTTTTTTTTTTTTTTTGACTCGGTCATACGCTGGAATGGTGAAGTTATTTCTTCTTGATGATTACATTTCTTCTTGATGATTACATATTATCCCAGATAATTTTTTCCGCCTTATTTTCTAGGATGGATTCTAGTTTGTACATTTATATGTATCGTTTTTCACATCAGCGTTAGCTCCTCAAGTCTCCTGGACACATCTCAGTATTTTGGTTGACCTCAATAATGCAGTAGTTTGGATGGTCTCCACTCGTCCTTTCATTTCCAATTCGTCCAGTTCCTTTATTAGTCCTTTGGTGACTATACAAAGAGCACCAATTAAAATTGGTAAAAACGTTACTTACATGTTCCACAGTTTATTCAAATTCCAAATAAGGCCAAGGTATTTATCCTTCTTTTCATTTTCTTTTAATTTTACTCATTAATCAACCGGGACAGCAAAGTCCACAATTTTGCAAGTTCTCTTTTTTGTTGATTATTATATATATGGACTGGTCGTCTAGCCGAGATTAAATGATTCGTTTGGATGTCCAAATCCCAGTAGACTGATGTTGGGTTGTGCATATACCATTTGTTCGTATGGTCAAATTGAATTTTTTTGCACAATTCTCAGTGGATCACTTTACCCACTCAGTACTGTTTAGACTTATACTCTTTTTTGGGCTAATTTGCTGCATTCACTTATGTGATTGATCGTTTCGTCTCTATCACCGCATAACCTACATTTGCTATTTTGTTGCGTCTCATCTATTCTTGCTTTGATATAATTGATTCTTATAGCATTGTTTTGTGATACTACCAGTAGATATCAAGTTTCTCTCTTAAGGCTTCCCTTTCTTAACTATGTCCAGGTTTTCTCTTTTGAGATGTTGCTTATTAATCTCTTAAAACGTTTTTCCCATTTTTGTTTTCTGGTTATTTTCATTCTGTTGGTTTTCGTGTCGTCATTATTATTTATGGTGGCTGTAACCAGTCTTTCTCTACACTTTTTTATGTAGTCGTTAAATCGTTGTATTGATGCGTCAACACTGTCTTTAATGCTGGCAAGTCCTCTTCCTCCTTCTTTTCTTGCCACATATAATATGTCAACGTCATTTCCGGGATGTAATGCCTTATGCATGGTCATTAGTGTTCTTGTTCTCTGGTCCATTTGTTTAAGTTCTTCTCTGAAGAATATCTTATGCTGGGGATAGCCAAGGTATTTATTTCTTAGATAAGGTTTAATTTTCTGCTTTACTTTCAGCTTCTTTTAATTCTTTACCGGCTCTTTACCCAAAACCTACGGTGAGAGAAAGTAGTGATTATATGCATTCTATGTTTTTATGGTATTTCTGCCTCATTTGGGTGTCACTTTTCCATTCACATAGACACTACACTCTTCGGATGATGAGGAATTCCGCAATGTGCATTTCGCGTAGGATGGGACCCCCTATAATGTTAATGGCTTTATGTGTCCCTTTCTTGAACATACTCAGGGCTCCCACAGGGGTAGTTTTAAGGTGCCACATTTTTCTCTTTATATTATCAAATTTTTGTATCTACGTATTTTATTATACTCTTTGATTTGTTATTATCTGTTATCACTGATTTTATTAATTAGAATGTATGTTTTTTCTTTCATGGTCCTTAGCCACTATATTTGGTTTATATCTCTTTATTGTTCTTTCAGTTTGGATTGTAAAGTTCAGAGAATAGTAATTATTTTGGCTTCTGTTATTGATTCTGGTTGGTCTTTGTACCATTTTTCAGATTTCAGTATTCTATAGTGTTTGCATATTTTCCAATGAATGTAATGTCCTATTTTATCATGCCTTTCTTTATATTCTATTGGTGTTGAGTAAGTGAAAACTAAGAGGCCAACTGATTCAGTTTTTCCTTTGCACAGACTACATTTTGGGTTTGATCCGTTTTTTATAATGTTTGCTAGATAGTTTCTAATTGGTTGGCTCTGATTATGTGTAGCTATAATTAACCTCTTCAGTTCAGTACTTTTCAACCATTGATTCGTTTTTAGTATATTGTTATTGGGATTCTAATTCTTATGCGTATGAGAGAGAGAGACAGAGAGACAGACAAAGAACATTGGAAAGCTTTCAGAAAAAAATAATATCATTAAAAGATATCATATGAAGAGTATTACATAAACTTTACAAAACTTAAAGTTGTCTAATGAACTATCAGTCGATTAAAAAACTAAAATACTTTTGAAATAATCAAATATCTGTCAATTTATGAATACAAGCTTTAATATAGTAGCTTTTATTCGTGGCATCTGATGTAATTTTCTGATATTTCCTAAAGGACGAATAAAGGAAAACTTGCACAAACCTTGAATAGTTAGTCGCTGATATATCGACTGTAGTGATATGTTCAATCAACAAAGGAACGGAGATGAAGATTACTGATGGATGGAAAGTGACTTTGGGAGATTTCATATGTACAGAAACGGACAGGTGCTTGTAAGGTTTTTTATAATCACATCGAATAAATACGGGCACCGAAATTTCGTAGTTACAATAGTGTTCTGCAAGTTGAAAAAAGAAAAAGAAAAATTTATCATAGAATACTGTAGAATCTTTCTCAGCCTTTCAAACACTCCCACTTATTTCAAATTAATTGCCTCCCCCCCCACAAAAAAGAAAACCACAACAATAACTAAACCAAACGCAAAAGAATCTTCGAATAGAATCTTCTAGAATTAGGTGGCTGCTCTTTTTTCAGGTACATGAATAACGATATTAGCAACCAGAACGATCAAAGATCAAAACGCAAAACATGGACCAGGGAAGACAATCATCTTGCGCTACACTGCTATTTTAGGAGCAACCTTTCACAGAGAGGCTATAGGAAAAGAATGATAGAGACATGGCAAGAATATGCTAGTTTTCAGACTACTTGCCGATCAAGTTAGAACAATAATAAAAAAGGATGATTTTCTGACCTTGAAATACTAGAAATACACCTGAAAACACAGACGCAAGACAATACAATTCCAAACACATGAAGCAGCACAAACCAAAAACATCATATCAGAAATGAATTGCCAACTCTTGAAATTGAATACACCACAGTACCAAGTAATCAAACAAAAACACTATCACAAGAACAACTGACAAATCAAGAAAACCTAAAAAGAATTATGAACAGTGTGAAGACCCAACCTCCCATCATTAAGAAACATAGAATGGAGAACACTTAAAACAGAAACCAAAAGAATAAATCAAATGCTACCTTACATATCAACAAATAATATATCTGAATCAAATGATCTAATCTATGCAGGAGCGAAATTTGTGTGTGAGAAAATTGGGGTCCCCTCAAAAAGTACGAAGAAACAGTCTAAACCAGGATGGGAAGTTCGACTGGAAACCCAGATAAAAAATCTACGACAACAAGCCAAAATGGTAAAACAGAAAGATCCTAGAATATGTGGGAAGAGAATGGAAAAGACAACACGAGAACAAATAACGGTACAACTTGAGGAAATAAACCAGAAGGTTCTAGCGAAAGAAGGAAGACTAAAGAGATATCGACAAAGGCTAAAACAATACAGACAAAACAGGACATTCCAAAACAACGAAAGAAAATTTTATCAACAATTGGGAGGGCATGACACAAAAACATACCAACAATCAGACGCCAGAGAAACCAAACGATTTTGGACGAAAATATGGCAACTGAAAAGCATAACCTAAAGGCTGAATGGATCAATAATATGAGAACTAGAAAGACTCGAGGAAGGCTCCAAAGCGGAAATAAATATCGAATTCCTCAAAAAGACACTAAAAAAGATATCAAACTGTAAAACGCCAGGACATGATGGAATACATGGATTCTGGTTCAAGAAATTCATCTCCGTTCACGACAAACTAGCTCTAGAAATGAACAGACGCCTACAAGATGCTCAAGTACCTGACTGGGTGACCAAAGGAAAGACCACATTGATCCAAAAGGATCCAAGTAAAGGAACTGCTCCAAACAATTATAGACCCATAACTTGTTTACCCATGATGTGGAAAATATTAACAGCACAAAAAAGGGAAAAGATGTATTACTCGCTAATAAGCCGCGGATTGTTCCCTAATGGACAGAAGGGATATCGAAAGGGATCCGGAGGCACAGAAGAATTACTCTACATAGATAAACACATTGAAAGCAAGAACAGACGGAAAAATCTAGCTATGGCCTGGATAGACTACAAAAAGGCATACGATATGGTTTCACAAAGCTGGATAATAAACTGTCTCAAAATGTACAAAATATTACACGAAACCATAAACTTCATCGAAAAAACCATGAAAAACGGGAGAGTTGAATTAACAGCCGGAGGAAAAAGCTTAGCTGAAACAAAGATCCAAAGAGGGATTTTCCAAGGAGATGCACTAGCACCCTTACTATTCATAATTGCCATGATGCCACTAAACCACATACTCAGAAAATGCAGGGCCAGATACAAACTTTGTAGATCGCAAGGAAAGATCAACCACCTAATGTACATGGATGACATCAAACTATTTGCAAAATATGATAAAGAACTGGAAACCCTAATACACACAATTAGAATATACAGTCAAGACATAGGGATGGAATTTGGCATTGAAAAAATGCGCTCTGCTCGTCATTAAAAGTGGCAAACGACACCAAACTGACGGAATAGAACTACCAAATCAAGACAAGATCAGAACGCTAGCAGAAAACGAGACCTACAAATACTTAGGAATCTTGGAGGCTGACACTATCAAACAAGTCGAAATGAAAAACAAAATTCAAAGAGAATATCTCAGGAGAACTAGAAAACTACTCGAGACAAAACTCAATAGCAGAAACTTTATCAAAGGAATAAATACTTGGGCTGTACCCCTTGTTAGATACTCGGGACCCTTTCTGAAGTGGACCAGAGATGAACTTAGACAAACAGACCAAAGAGCTAGAAAACTAATGACCATGCACAAGGCGTTACATACCAGAGAAGACATGGACAGACTATATGTATATAGAAAAGAGGGAGGAAGAGGACTTGCCAGCATCGAAGACAGCGTTGACGCATCCATACAACGACTGGAAGACTACATAGAAAAACACGAAGGAGGACTGATTAAGGCCATCAGAAACAATACTGACAACACGATAGATAACAGAATGACAAAAACTAGGAAACAAAAATGGGAGGTAAAACAACTCCATGGGCGTTTTAAACGACTAATAAACAACATCTCACACGACAAACCTGGACATGGCTAAGAAAAGGAAACTTTAAGAGAGAAACAGAATCTCTCCTAATGGCAGCACAAAACAGCGCCATAAGAACCAATCATATCAAAGCGAGGATAGATAAGACACAACCAAATTGCAAGAGCAGACTATGCGGTGACAGAGATAAAACTATCAATCACATAATAAGCGAATGCAGCAAATTGGCACAGACTGGATGTTGTGCAAGAACTTAAATTTGACCATGCCAACAAATGGTATATGCACAACCCAGCACATGTCCTAGAAAATGACATTCACAAACTCATGTGGAACTTTGATATACAAACGGATCACCTAATCTCGGCCCGAAGACCAGATCTTATAATAATCAACAAAAAAAAAAACAAACGAAAATCTGCAAAATTGTCAACTTTGCTGTCCCGGCAGACCACAGAATAAAACTGAAAGAATTTGAAAAGAGAGATAAGTACCTTGATCTTGCTAGAGATTTGAAAAACTATGGAACATGAAGGTGACAATTATTCCAATTGTGCCTTTGGCACGGTAACTAAAGGATTATTAAAGTGCCTGGAAGATTTAGAAGTTGCCGACCGAGTGGGGACAATCCAAACAACAGCATTATTGAAAACGGCCAGAAGATTGAGAAGAGTCCTGGAGACTTGAGAAGACCTGCTATCACTCAATCTCCAGTGAAAGACCATCAGCTTACGCTGATGTGAAAAACTCTAATGAGTAAATAATGATAATAATAATAATAATAATAATAATAATAATAATAAAGAGCACGGAAATTTGACATTAAAATATACGATAAACAACTGATCTTAAAAGACGTTAAGATAAAATAATAATTCTAAACGGTGATAGAAGCAAAATAAGTGTTATGATTACTGAAGACCAGTGAAATAATAGAGATCCATTTTAAAGACCAAAAAAAAAAAAAAAAGACGTCATGATGTATGTTTTTTAGCATATGCCCTAAAAATAATGCAATCAAAATTCGTGTCTTTTATATAAAGAAATTTTCTTAAGAAAGAGAAATGCCACAATAATCCCTATGTCATTGTGTATTGTTGACAAATTCAGTTGTCTTAGGTGATAGTTAATTTTGTAAAAAGTTAGGAACTTTTTAAAGAGTCATTGGTACTCCTTTGTTATACGTTTTTTTTTACTGACCAGAAATAAGTTCTCTGAACAAAGTCTTTTGACGACTATTACCTTTCATTCGTGTTATATGACTATGTTGCCAAACACTCATTACATATGGTTCTCACAACATTGCTTCAATCCTTTTGATTCCGGTTGATTTGATTACTTCGGCAATATTAATGCATTCACTCTAAACCTGTTAAATGTTACAATCGTTTACCGAACTTTCTTTGGAATGCGCTCATTAACACATATCAAGATTATTTTTCTAAAAATATTCTGAAGCAATGTTTCCGTATTTGTAATGGTGCAAAGTGTAGATTAAATTGCAAACTCTAGTTGACTAAGCTTTATATAATTGAAAACATCTTTTTACACAACTATTTACTAAGTATTAATCTAGATCGGAAGCGCATGTCGTAAAAGTACATATTTATATATAGATATTAAGAAATCTAATCTTAGTCCCATCAGTACAATAGTGGACTACCAAGTTAAAACTGAACATTGGTCATAGTGAATGAGACTTGCATCGGAAGAAGTGATCTATAGAATACCTCAATCTTGAAATAGACAGTATTGTATTTGCCATCGTTATAATTACGATACAATTTAGGCAGGTTTTATACTTACTTGGTTGACAAATAATTCGGAAAACTTTGGAGCCTTTTGCTGGAACAACACTTCCTACGAAACCAGATTTGGAACTATCAAGAGGAACTCCTGTTTCATGGATAAACTGAATGATTCCTTCTTCTAGTGCAGCACATTCAATAGTCAGATCCAGATCCCAACGCAATTCTTCATCGGTTCGGTTTTCGATCGTCACATCCTGAAACTTTTACAATAAAATCAATTTTTTTATGAAGCCATCATCAAAATATGAGAATGATCAGTTATTAGTTAAATATATATCTGAAATTTTTATTGGTTAATTTTTAATGAATCAGATTAAACAATAAGTGTTGATTTAAGAACATTGACTAGGGAGGGTCTCATGCTGAAAAATAAGTAACTATTTAAAATTAATTTATGTACCGATTTAAAAACGAATAAAGTTATTATATAATGTGCCAAAATACCATGCAATAATCCCATTATAGAATTAGCATACTTCACAAATTTACAGGACAATGCTTGACGCATAAACCAACGTCTGAGAGTGGATGTTGCTGTTCCAATAGATTTAACGAAAGGAATCCGAAAGAGAATGAAAATCTCAAAAAATAATTAAACATTTCGAGGGACTAAAAAAACCCATGGAACCTGAAGATGGTATTTATACCTGAAGCTAAATTTAAGAAAATATGGTTGCAACTTTTCCTTAGGATTTTCAGACAGATCTATTTGATTGTAACCTAACATGTACAACCACTCCAGGTCAGAGTGGACTCTTATGTAATGAAGGAATACTCCACACCTTTTAGAGTTTCAGGAGTGGAACCTAATTAACACATGTAATTTAGTATCATACCCAAGGCACCTTTTTTAAGAGTCTTATACCTCTGAAAAGGATGCAATCCCACCTTGCCGACAAAGTAGCAAATATATTAGATAGAGGAATCACATGTTATTTTTTCATCATATAAAATTTGTTATAAACATCATTTGTCATGTAAATACAACATTTGATTAGGAGAGATTCGAGTAATTTTCAAAATATGATTATTCGAAAACTGAAATGCTTTGAATAAAGTAAACCTATTTAAGATAAGATATTGCTTGGCTTCCAACTTCATTGTTAATCATAACTCATATTTTCTCATCAAAGCAAAGGAAAATTTTGTTGAGTTTCATTTGCTGCTTATTGTTTGAAAAGCAGAAAAAAAACTATCAATAAAGAAATGTGAATGTGGGAAAACTATTCGAGATAAACCCGAAAACCGGAATGTTTGAATGCCTTCCCAGGTTTAGTTGAAAATTTTTTTACCGTGAAGAACTAATAAATGGAAACCGAAGAAATAACTCAAAAAGTTAAGACTCAATCAATTATTCAATTAGATTGTTCATTTTCACTCCAGCCTATAGACATTAAAGTATACAAGAAAAATTTTAAAAGAGAATACCACTTCCTGTTCTCAAGAACGAAGAAAAGAAAAAATACCAAAATATGATTAAAAGTATCAGAACAAATTAACTCCAAACTTAAGACTTCCGAATGTAATATACCTATGAAAAAGAGTATTGCTGTAAATATGTCCAAAACAAGATTAGCTCAACCTTCAAGAAAAAGTGTCAAATAATGCGTGTGGTAGTACATAGGGTTAGGTGTATATGTGTGAATATATATGTTTATGTATATCACGGTAGACATAATTTGTGCGTTGGATATAGATGTTTGTGTGTGTAGGTGTGTGTATGGTGATAGATTGAAAGAATGGTCAAAAATTTGAAAAAGTGATGAAATCCGAATCTGTTTTTTCGATGAAAAGTTGTTTTTTTTTTCTCCAATAAAATGGTATTTCTGGGGCTGGGGTTTGGTAGATAAGGGTCGAGTCATTTTTAATTATCCGAGATGAGTGTGGTTCATACTGGGAAATGGGGGGAGTTGCAGGCGCCATATGTATGAGTCAGATTTTAAAACTAGAGGCTGGAGTTCAGCCAATGGCTAGGGAAGTGCACAAGAAACCGTATGATGTGAGAGAGAGGGAGTTTGAAATCAGTCTAGTAGTTGGAGATCAGTTTGAGACAAGGAACTTCACGATAAGGACCCACATTGTTTCAAGTCCGAAAACAGCAGGACATTACGCCGGCTGGGAGAAGCAGAATTAAAGAAAGGTCCCTATGTGATACACCCACCCTTCTGTCGAGTGAGCATTCCTTAGAAAACTCGTTAGTCTTTTTCATTTTTTTTGTGACATCGCCTTTGGCTTTATGTATTTTGATCTGCAAAACAGCAATAATCACTTTTTCATTGCAGAAGGTATGCGGAGTCAGCAGCAGAAGATAGTTACAGCACAATAATGGTAAGTTGGAACTTTGTACTGACACAATGCCTTACCTGACACATTCCTTTTGAATAAGGAGAAATGCGGCCATCCTGAACATCTGAAAATTCAAAACTGATTTGATGTTGAGAGATCTCAATGAGTGATCTCAAGCCCGTGGCAATGACTTTTTTTCGTGGTGTAATAATATTAGCAGGTGAGAGTCTTGGAGTGAACAGATGTTGACTGGAACCAGTCGACGAACCACTAGTGATCGAGGGAGTCGATGTTGAAATTGGAGTCGGCGCAGACATAAGGTTGATATAAACCGGCATGACAAAATCATACGCTGCCAACTATTCAAAAGAAAAAATATGAGTAAAAACTAATACACACACACACACACACACACACAAACACACACACACACACACGCACACACACAGACACACACGCACACACACACACACACACACACACACACACACACACACATATATATATATATAATAGAAATACAGAAAAAAACTGGAGATAAATCTGACAGTATGATAATGTATAGAGATGAAAGCGACCCTCCCCCCGAAAATAAAAGCAGGAACTTCTGAAAGGATTTTTGGGAGAAATATTTGCCATCTTAAAACGTTTTGATTTCCATATCTTCGATTGGGCGCGTAAAAAAAAAACATGAAAAAATTTAAAACATTCTATTTCTGATAGTAGCATTCTGTTTCAAATTTGTACGCGTTCCAAAATTTATTTATAAAAAATCGATATCACGTCTATCTATCTATTTATATAATTTAGTTCATGTCTTCATTTTATAAACATTCCATTTTTTTATATATTTCTTTCATCATACAACGTGTGAAAGGACGTGTGATACCCTGCCCTCATCAGCCGCCAACCAGGGGTGATAACACAGTTTCGGTAGCTCAAAGCTTTTGCCACCGGACAGGGTATTAAGAGAATTACGCTAGTTCAATTAAGAGCAGAGACTACATTGGACGTTAATGTTCATTTTCAGCGTGCAGTTTGTGATTAAAAAAACGCGTTTACTTTCGACCGTTGATGTTATTACGCGTTTACACTAACTGTTTCTAACGTAATCACACGGGAATGGTGGTTCTGTGTGTATTTCCTTCATGCTGAAAACTTCTCGCTTTTGATCAAATCCAACTTGATGTATATTGTGCTATGGTCTGAAAACGATTTGAGGCAACTTTCAAACTGCGGCCAGTGATTCGTATTTTTGAAAGAAACGAAATGACGGAGTGTCCAAGAAAACCACAACAATCCACCTCAGTAGGAATCACAAGGCTTATGTAAACCTTTTCCACGCAGTCGGCACGCAGTGCCTCGTAGCGGTTTTTCTTCCGCTCGTGTGCTTCCTCCCGGTTTTCTTCCCAGGGGACAGTCATTTCTATGAGGAGGACACTCTTCTTTGAATCGGACCATGCTACAATGTCCGGCCGCTTTTCTGTTTGAATGATGTGAACTGGAAATTGTTGATATGTCTTGAGATCCGCTGAAACTTTCCAGTCACTAACTCCGTTCAGTAGCTTCATATTGGGATTTTTTGTTTCCTCACAGGATATTCACCTTCCTTGAGAAACTGAATTATGGGTTCCTTAGCTGTAACAGATTGCTGGTCTGCCGTCTCATTGTGCTCTTAACAACTCTATTATCACCTGTAACACCTTGATATTGTCGCCATGTATACATCTGAAGCGATTGTTGATATGCAGATAGTACGTGGCGAAAAGTACCCCGATCACTTTTACACGACAAGCACAGGTCCGAATCGGTATATCCCCATAATTTTAGGTTGCTTGCATTTAGTAAGAGATCATAAGTAGAGCGAAGAAGAATAATATCGCCAGTGGTTCCATTGCAATTAAGGATTTCCACGATAATTTAATTGGTTCGATATCATTCCATTTTGTCCAAGCACATTGTTTGGTCTGAGTAACAACACTGGCTTTTCTTTGCTCTTCCTAAAACATCCTGACTTCTTCGCTCACCAGGTCTCTTTTTCCTTTTGGGCCCACTTTGGAGAATACCTTTTTAGTCGTGCTACCCAGCCCAGCTCGATTGGTTTGAGTGACGCCTATGATGTCTTTGATTCGTAGGCAGCATTCCGCCTCCTGGGCGGTTTTAACGGCCGACCACTTCGTACCTGATTTAATTTCTAGATACGCATTCCGAATGATCTCGTCGGTTGAGTCCTTCATCATCAAGTGAAGGCGTACTTTCCCAATTTTTAATTCTTCTACCAGTGAGGATATTGGGAGCTGTAGGTTTCCAGAATTGGTATATAAACGCACTTTCGAAAAACAAGGAGGAACTCCGAGCAACTTACGCAGGTATTTGTTGCTATACTGTTGAATCCATTCAACGCGAGATATCGCAATCACGTACATCTGTAAGGGCCACAAAAGACGAGGTAGCAGACCATGTTGGTAAAACCAAGCCTTCATCTTTCCAGGTAGACAAGTTTTATCAATTGATTTAAGCACCTTCAAGGCTACATTCTGGACTTCTGTAACCCCTATAACGATCAGTCAGTAGGATTGAATAAAGATGTCCGAGACTCTTTCCCGGCTTCTCCCTGACTTTTGGGATTTTATCACCTCCAATTTTGAAATGGATCTCCCTGACAGATCCTCCGACTAACGATAGGCTTCGACTTTTTTTTAGCTTAGCCTTCATTCTCGCCCACGTGAAAAGGTCATAATACCATTGTAGTAAACTATTGGCAGCGATTTGGGACGGAACGAGAATGGTGATGTCGTCCATAAAAGCTCTAGAAGGAGGAAGAGTCAGATGTTCATTTTTCATTACTCCTTTCTGTCTTAATCAAAATTAACTTTTTTCTATCTTTGTTTAATTCGGCTATCTGTTTATCAATCTTTCTAAATATATAAACTACGAAGCTGAATAATTTAAATATGAAATTTTGTGATTTTTCAGCACCAACATGTCCAAATAGAGAGATAAATTGAATGAAACCCTGTCTCCGTTTGATAGTATTGGGGATTGAAATGATACTAGATTTGAACATTTTCCGGCGTTTTTTATTATGTATGTAAGCTAACATATTGGAATCTTTAAAATTAAAGTTGTGATTAGTTTCTAAATTATGTTTGAACAATCCATTATTTATGTTCGCGCTTTAAAAATCTCTTTTGCGCTCGTAAATTCGTTTATTAATACTACGGAAAGTTTCATACACATATTTTTATGATGATCAAGACATAGAATTTTATACACCCACTTCTATGGATTCGATGTTGGTATTGTTATTTTTGTAATTAATTAAACTTCTAATTGACTTCGAAGATTTAGTGAATGTTTTAATTCCGATGTTGTTTTTTTCGATGGTTTTAGTGGTTGAATTTTTCAGTAAAATAATATATCTATGTAATGTATTATTATTTGAAAAAATATTGTTTGAAATTTCTGGTGCACATTTTCGTTTGTGAATTTGAGAGCTTTTATTTTAGTACGCTGTATAAAGGTTTTAGGATATTGCGTGAAGGAATTTTCTATATAGTCAAATTCATCATTTTAAAAAATTGAGGGTGTAAATCTTAAGAGCTCTCAGATAAAAACCGATGATTATTCCCCCTATCTATTTTGGTGCTATGTTGCGAGAAAAATGTTTATTTGAAGATTCAAATCTTCGAATAAACATTTTTCTCGCATCATAGCACCAAAATAAATAGGGGAATAATCATGAGACCTCTTTGATTTCTAATTTATTGTTATTATATATTATTAAAATGTTCAAGAACGAAAGAAAAGAAGATGAAGAAACCATCGGTGTACCTCAGTTGGCTGAAAAATCATTTTTCCCGGGATGATTTGGTTTCCTTTCAACGTGACAGAATACTTTCCAGGATTCGCATTCTGGAATTGATATTCTTCTGCGGGATAAGAATAAAGAAGTAAAAGATTTTTCTTTTAAGATGGATTGAAATAAAAGAATAAGATCTGCCACCTTAAGATAAAAATTATTACAAAAAAGAATTTAAAAACCAGAAGGGTTCATAGAAAGGGAAAATCTGAATAGAAAAATTAAAATGACATGGAAATATAAAAATATTGTTTTTAATTCATGATTATGAGACTAAATTTATATCATGATAAACTGATGTTTGTCTGTGTTACAAGAATACTAAAATGGTACACGATATTAAGACGTTAAATCATCAATTTCCAATTTAATCATAATAGAGTAGGCTGCTTGGTTGTTCAGGTTTTATATCATATCAACCCTTTTAGGTTATTTAATGCCAAATCCACTTTATACGCACATTATTAAATATGATATGTAAACACATTCTGCAGATAACATTTCTAAACCAGCTTGAAGTCATTTTTGCATGCAGAAAATGGTTTCAAACATCACGATATGACAATTATAATTCAATTTAATAGCAGTCATTTTTTGCACACAGTTAAATGGTTATACATATATGATTTGAAAGTCAACAGCGTGTAGGTAATTTTATTTTTAAATGAGCCAGGGAACACAATTAAGCATAGTAATAGTTAGCACTCAGCTAAATGGTTCTAAGAATTGCTATACAAAAACAATAATTCAATTTTTTGCACAATTGAATGGTTTCAAGTATTCCTATCTAACGCGAATAATTTTTCTAAAAATCAATCATTTGTTTGCACACAATTGTGTATCTAATACCATTAGTTCTATTTGCACACGGTTAAATGATTTCAAGCACCGCTGACAATTTAATTTAACATTAACTTAACATTAAGCATGTGTGTGCACACGTGTGAGAATGTGTGTCTGAGCTAGAAATTAAGTTTCTAAAAGACACTTAGGTGCTCAACCTGGGTCAAAAATATTATTAAAAGACATGGACAATGCTGAGGACTAACTGATTTTTAAACAATTTACTTCACTTCAGTGGCAAACGGAAAAGGTTTCTCAACTTTGGAGAGAATTCATTTCTTTTTAAAATCCACAATATTTCAAGAACTTTTGTGTCTTCACTGGATCGTATCCTCGTGGTGTAATGGTTAAAGCGATGGACTGCGGAATCGTAGTAAGCGAGTTCGTACTCCAGTCGCGCTATTACATTCACTTTCGGGCAAATACCCTTGAGAAAGGTATGAACCCCCTTATCCTCCCAGCAATGGGTTAAATAGTACTACTACTGTTCTTCTAGGAGAAGGGCTTTGGCATTACATAACCTACAAAGGTTGAACAAAGAAACCAAACCAAACCAGAGCTATAAAAATGTTAAACAAAGAATTTGCGATAAAACCAAAGCACAAAGTTTACGTTTAAATGAAATAAGTACATTTATTAAATTTTTACTGCACTTTTACTTGCTATTCTGAGTAAATACACAAGAAAGACCAAACATTATCTGAAAGAAATGCTTGAAAATAAAGAGTGAAAATTTGAAAACTTAAGATAGCAGGTTAAAATGGATCAGATGTATTGTCAGCTGAATAAGAGTATCAAATTACATTCTCAGGTTTTGACCTGAGAATGTAATTTGATACACTTATTCTTCTTATACTCTAAGTCATACTTACAGTAGACTATGTTAAAAATATGAACCCAAATAACATTGATAACCACGAGTAGCTATTTAATATATAATTTTATATATATATATATATATATATATATATATATATATATATATATAAAGAAGATGAGTTGGGAATGGTTCATTTGAGAATATATTAGAGGATTCTAATAAATCTCCAGCAGTGTTCAATGTAGGATAATAAATATGTAAATTTATAAACTTCATACAGAGCAAATTCATATAATTGTTAAAATATTCAATAAAGCTTCATATGGCTATAATAAATTCATTTCAACTAGCCTCTTATAAGAGAAGCCAACCTCTTTAGATCGCCATTACATAAAGGAGAGGAAAAGTTTAATGAAAATATACTTTCAATGGATTTTTACTCATTCAGAAAGAAAGAGGACTAAAAGCTATGTGCTAGAAGTTGGTGTCAAATCAGAATGTAATGTCATCGTCAGATGTCGTTTACGTGGATCATTAAATAAGTTTCTAGACTTTTTCGTATGGGTATTTTATTGATAGTACACACATGGAACTCTAGTCCCCTTCAAAGTAATCTCCTCCGGCTGCAATGCATTTGTTGTACCGTTCCAACAACTTCTGGAAGGCCCCATGGAAGTCATCTTGTGTGAGTGTGTCAATGACCTTCGTCACAGCCTCTTTCATCTCCTCAATTGTCTCATAACGACAGCCTCTGAGGTTAGGGAATAATCAAAAGTCACTGGGAGCAAGGCCTGGACAATAGGGAAGGGGAGGAACTGTCATGATGCTTATCTTGGTCAAATAGTCTGTGACAAGGATGGAGTTGTGGACTGGTGCATTGTCCTGGTGGAAATACCACTGACCCGATTTCAAGAGTGCTGGTATCTTCCGACGGAATCTCTTCTTGAACTCCCTTAAAACCTCAACATAGTAACCCTAACCCAAATATTTGGCCAATCAACTCTGGTGTATTGACTTCCTTACTCCTCCCACACCTCTTATCATCCCTCACAGATTCCCTGGCTTCCTTGAATCTCTTATACCACTCAAAAACTGATGCTCGATTCATGCAAGATGCTCCAAAAGCAATCTGAAGCATTCCATAGGTTTTTGTGGCAATTTTTTCCAAGTTTAAAACAGAATTTTATTGCACATCGTTCTTCTAAAATGTCCTCACGTCGAGATTGTATTTTTGAAATTCACCAGCTGTGACAATCAGGCTTTAGTAGGGTGTATTCCAACTTTTACTGTAGCTGTTCATTTGAACCTGAAATCATAAAAACTGGTAAGTCATCTCATAAGATGTATAGCAATAACATATTGAATTTTCAAGAGTCTACGACAACGTTAAATGCCTTAAAAAAGTCTGGAAACTTATTGAAGGCACCACGTATCCTTATGTACGGGGTACATACGATAAGTTTCCAGATTTTTTTCGATATGGGTTAGGGTTACTATGTTGAGGTTTTAAGAAAGTTCAGGAAGAGATCCCGTCGAAAGAGGCTAGCACTCTTCAAATCGGGTCAGTGGCATTTTCACCAGGACAATGCACCAGTCCACAATTCCATCCTTGTCACAGACTATTTGACCAAGATGGGAATCAAGACAGTTCCTCACTCTTTCTATAGTCCAAACCTTGCTCCCTGTGACTTTTACTTATTCCCTGTTGTTATGAGACAATTGAGGAGATGAAAGAGGCTGCGATGAAGGTCATTGACACATTCACACAAGAGGACTTCCATGGGGTATTTCAGAAGTTATTGGAACGGTACAACAAGTGCATTGCAGCTTGAGGAGATTACTTCGAAAGGGACTAAAGTTTCATGCGTGTACTATCAATAAAAGTGCCCATACGAAAAAAGTCTGGAAACTTATATAATGATCCTCGTATAAAAGTATTATTCTAATTACAGTTGAATTCGTTAATAATATAATAATAATTAATCATTAACAATTAAATCTCTATCAATAAATGGTAACTATCATTACAGTTATTACTAATTTAACTTTCTTTTTCTTGAGGATTTTTTACAGCAGCATTAGCTGATGGTCTTTCACTGGAGTTCGAGTGACAACAAGTTTCCTCAAGTCTCCATAGCTCTTCTCAGTATTCTGGCCGATCTCAAGTCCTCTACTCTTTATATCAATCCTTAAGTGTCTGTACTAAGAGCACCAATTACAATTTGTTTAACCGTCACTGCCATGTTCTGCAATTTTTTAAAATTCCCTAGTAAGATACTGGTACTTATCCTTCTTTTCGCTTTCTTTCAACTTTACTCTGTAGTGAGCCGGGACAGCAAAGTCCACTATTCTGCAAGTTCTATTTTTTGTTGTTGATTATTATAATGTCCGGTCGTTTTGTCGAGATTAGGTTATCGGTTTGTATCTTAGAATTCCAGACGAGTTTGTACGAAAGATTCTGGGTTGTTTGTATGGTTAAATTTCAGTTTCTTGCACAGTTCCCAGTCGATTATCTCGTCTACCCAGTCGTCTCTAATTTTATACTCTTTCTGTGCTAGTTTGCTGCATTCGTTTATTATCTGATTGATCGTTTCGTCTATCATGATATAACCTAGATCTGCTGTTTTACAATTTTTTTCTGTCAAAAAAATGTACATCTATGTCCTTGCCTTTGACGTAATAATAATTACGCAGATGCGTATTTCCAATCATTCTGGGAAGACGTGGACCTGGAAGTGAGCGTGTCCTCCGTAAAGAGTACGGATGTAACTTGCAAGACACATTCAGCTTAATTGGCTGTGCAATAACCATCACTAGTTGGTTTGGCGTCCCTTATATGTGATGTGGACTGATGAGTTTCGGCTCTGTATTCTGTGGTCACTTGTTAGGTCTTTAGTCGTGGAGATCTAATAAGGTCGAAACAGCTGTCCAGCGTTTCCGCATGTCGAGCGCAAGTGTTCGCCGGATTTTCTGGTCGTGGTAATTCAATCTGCGGTTGCGTCTTATCTATTCCTGCTTTGATATGATAGGTCGTTATGGCGTTTTGTGCTGTTATTATTAGAGATTCAGTTTCTCTTTAAAGGTTTCCATTTCTTATCCATGTCCACATTTTCTTTTGTGATATGACACTCGTTAGTTGTTTAGAATGTCCATAGAGTTCTTTTTTTTCCATTTTTGTTTTCTGGTTATTTCCGTTCCGTTAATTCTCTTGTCGTCAGTATTGTTTCAGGTGGCTTTGATCAATCTTCCTCAGCGCTTTTCTTTGTAATCTTCGAGTCGTTGTATCGATGCATCAACGCTATCTTCAAAGCTGCTAAGTTCTCTTCCTCCTTCTTTTCCTGAGATATATAGTCTGTCTATCCCAGGTCGTATCGATACTGCTCTATAGATGTACTACTTGGACGCTAACTAAACGGCTGGAAAGAAAGCTAGAAGGCAATTACACAAGAATGCTGCGAGCAATATTGAACAAGTCCTGGCGGCAACACCCCGCAAGGCACCAACTATACGGCCAGCTGCCTCCCATCACGAAAACTATCCAAGTCAGACGAACTAGACATGCAGGACACTGCTGGAGAAACAGGGACGAGCTCATAAGTGATGTACTCCTATGGACCCCCACATATGGCCGGGCAAAAGCAGGACGACCAGCTCGAACATACATTCAGCAGCTATGTGAGGATACGGGATGTAGCCCTGAAGACCTACCAGAGGCGATGAACGATAGGGAGAAGTGGCGAGAGAGGGTTAGGGATATCCGTGCTATCGGCACGACATGATGATGATGATCTCCTCTCTATGCATGCTTTCCTGGTCTTTGGTGCATTTGTTCTTCTCTAGTCTACTTCAAGAATAGTACCAAATATCTTATGAGACGGACAACCCAGGAATTTATTTATCCTTTGATAAGATTTAACTTTCTGCTTTACTTTCAGTTTCTTTTTATTCTTCCGCAGTATTTATACCTTTGATTATGTTCCTGCTATATAGTTTTGTCTCGAGTAGCTTTCTGTATCTCCTGAAAAACTCTTTCACTTTTTCTTTCAACTCTACTTGTTTGATGGTGTCCGCTTCCACTATTCCCAAGTATTTGTAGATTTCCTTTTTTCTCAGCGTTCTTATTTTTTCTTGATTTGGTAGTTGCATTCCACCTTCATATGGCATCTCCCGCTTTTCATTATTAGCCTAGTGTATTTTCTATTCCAAATTCCATTCCTCTGTCCTAACCATATATTCTAACTGCGTGTATTAATGTTTCCAGTTATTTTTCCTTTTTGGCAAACAGTTTGATGTCGCCCAATTACACTAGGTTATTCATCTTTTCCAGCGATTTACTAAATTTGTATCCGGCAGTGCATTTTCTGAATATGTAGTTGAGTGGTATCATCGCTATTGAAAATAGTAATGGTGATTGCACATCTCTCTGGAATATTTCTACCTAGATCTTTGCTTCAGCTAAGTTTCTTCCTCCTACTGTCAATTGCACTCTCCAGGTTTTCATGGTTTTCTCGATAAAGTTTATGACTTCGTTTGATATCTTGAAGATTTTGAAGCAGTTTATCATCCAGCTTTGTGATGCCATATCATATGCCTTTTTGTTGTCAATTCCGGCCATAGCTAGATTTTTCATTCTCGTCTTGCTCTTGTTGAAGATGTGTTGATCAATGTAGAGTAGCTTTCATGCTCCTTTTGTCTATTTGCAGCATCTTTTCTGTTCCTTAAGGAACAATCCGCGACTTGTTAGCGAGTCGTAAATTTCTCCCCTTATTTGTAAAGTTAGTATTTTCCACATAATCGGTTGGCATGTTATGAGCCTGAAGTTGTTTGGAGTAGTTCATTTAAAGGAGTCTTTTTTGATAAGTGTGATCTTTCCTTCGGTCATCCATTCGGGTATTTCTGCTTTTTGTAGGCATCTCTTTATTTCGATAGCTAGTCTATCATGGATGGAGATGAATTTTTTTAACCAAAATCCATAAATGCCACCATGACCTGGTGTTTTTCAATTTGCTATTGTTTTTAGTGTTGTTCTGAGTTAATCTATGTGTATTTTCGCTTTCAGTTCTTCTTTGAGTCCTTCTGACTCTTTCGCCATGTTGCTAATCCTTTCGGCTTTTTTGTTATCTTTTCTTAGTTGCCATATTTTGCTCCAAAATTGTTTTGTTTCCCATGCATCAGGTCGTTGGTATGTATTCGTGCCATCACCCCCTAATTGTTGTTAGAATTTTATTTCGTTATTTTGGAAAGTCCTATTTTGTCTGTATTGTGTAACACGTTCGCGATATCTTTTAAATCTTACTTCTTTTGCCAGTATTTTCTGGTTTATTTCTTGTTTATTAGTTGTATTGACATTTTCACTTGTATTGCTTATTCTCTTTGTCCCAACACCTTTCAGCGTTCTTTTTCATTTTTTATTTTTTTGTTCTGTTTTATCATTTTTGCTTTTCGGCATAGATTTCTTATCTGCGTTTCCAGTCGAATTTCCTATCCAGGTTTTCAGTTTCGGCTCGTGGTTTTGAAGGGAACCTCGATTTTTTCACAGACTAATTTTATTTCTGCATAGATAAGTTCATTGTTGCTATTGTTGTTAATACCATTATTACATCATCAACAATATCAATACTGACACCTTTAATTTATCTTACGATTGTTATCACTATCAATTTTTCTATGATTAATAGATTAATTTTTAAATGCGTCTCATATGAAATAAATTAAAAATAGAAAAATTGATAGTGATAACAGTAGTAGGATAAGATTAAAGGTGTCAGTATTACTATTTAAAGTGTTCGTGATGTGACAATGATAATAATGATAATAATGATAATCATAAAGTTAAATTAGCAATAATTGTAATTATAAATAAAGGTTGGCGATTATAGTCGAAGGCGACCCGAAGAACCCCTTTTCAATTGCTATTACATCGAGGTGCAGGGGAAGACGCTACTTCTTTCTCTGTATTGCTCAACTTTACCCTTGATACATACCTTATAATGCTGAGAGTTAAGTAAGGAGGTAACAAGTACCATTTTTTGAGTCTTTGGTATGAATCGACCTCGAATTGAACACTCTACCAACTAGAATCAATGGACCGGTAAGTGTAATAACTGTTACCTTTTTTATAAACATCATTGCATATGGTTGCTGAAATAAATTTATCATTGCCATATAACGGTTTGTTGAGTTATTACAATTATATATATATATATATATATATGAGTGCAAACAAATGAGCTCTGGCTCATTAAAAAATTTTGACAAATGATTTATATTTGATACTTATGTATAAACAAGGTTTTACATCAAATAACCAAGAAAGGTTGATATGCCGTAAAACACAACAAACCAAACAACTATGTCGATATGCCCTATATATCTAAATCTAATGATTTCTTTCTAGGCCCATCTAACTGAAATTCCGTCTAAAAAACGACATAAATCTACTGGTTACCATTCCACCTACGAATGATGACGTGGGTATAATGTTCCAGATGAATTTTGATTTGAAGATTTAGTGGAAATAAAGAGCATATGACTTAGCGAGGAAAAACTTTACTTAACATATTCTAACAAAAGTAATTCATTTTTTTTTTTGTTCAAGTGGCTTTTTATTTACGACCAGTTACATTTAATCAAGGTAATCCATTTCTAATAATCAGTATTATGCGGATAAGACACGCGTTACTGACGTAAACCTACAAAAATCTCTTTTTCTCTCAAAATGAAGAAAGTGATGATGATAACCTTCCGTTTGATGATTCTCAAAAGAAAACTTGAAGTCACTGTAGCTGCTCAAGTCAAAGTCGACTCTACTCAATGCAGAAGTCTGAAATAAAACAAATATATATAGGTTATTAATTATTTTCAGTGCAAATATACGACAATCAAAATCTCTCGGATAAATTTGCTATCACCTGGTGCAAGTCAAAAATAAATAATTAATAATACACAATATAATAGCAAATGTAGTTTATGTGGTGATAGAGAGGAAACGGTCACTCTCATAATAAATGAATGCAGCAAATTGGCACCAAAGAAATAGACGACTTAGCAGGACTGAGTGGGAAAATGATCCATGGTAATTATACTATAGATGAAAATTTGGTCATGTTGACAAATCGTATATACACAAACCAGAATATGTTCGAGAAAACGAGACGATTCATATTTTCAGAGATTTTGAGTTACAAGCTGAGCACCCAATGCCAGTCAGAAGATCATACATTGTATTAATTAAGAATAAAAAATAACTTGTCATTTTGTGGATTTTACCGTTCCAACGGACTACAGTGAAAAGAGAAGCAAATACTTGGATCTTGCCAGAGAGTTGAAGAAACTGTAGAATATGAAAGTGACGATGATACCAATTTTTTCCTGACCTTTGGGGATTGTTCCAAAGGACTGGATAAAGACTTGCTTGGGGAACTGGACTGCAGAGGAAGAATTGAGGCTTTCTAGACCACAACACTGTTAAGATCGGCTATAGTGCTTAGAAGAGTTCAAGAGACCTGATGTGATTTATTGTCTTTCATGGGACTTCATTTACTAAAGAATTCCCCGTATCTATAAATGTATTTTAAAGCACACAGTCAGCTCATACTTATAATACTAGTAATAATGTAGTGTATAATCGCAAGTGCAAAAAGCAAATGTTAATTTCAGACACAAAATTATTTATTTCCTTTGTCTAGAATCTCATAAGAAGAACCTCTTTGTGATTCAGACAGTTATTATCTGCTGGTTAGTGAAGCCCATGTCACTAGAAGATCGATGTTGTCATCATCGTCTAGCAGATCAAATAAGTTGAATTGATGTTGATATTTGGCCAGAAAGTACAATTCCATTTGTTAACAACATTAGAATGCAAAAACTCTTACAGCTCTCGACTGATACTTACAGCCTGACAAAAACTGCACAACTTTTCCTTGTCAATAGCCTTATAAACAAGTGTATATACGTCTAAATCGATATGTCCTCTATATATGACATCTTATTGTAAAGGCTTCGTTCAAATTATACAACAGGGATTTCCACTTGTGCCTAAAATTTATTAACGAGAAATGAAAAATCGTTCCTGAAAATCAGAAGAAATAGTTTTGTAAAATGAAAAACATTAAAACAAAAGTTTTGGATAAGGTTTTTTTTTTCTGGTTAGATTTACAAATTTAAGTAAAGGTCACTGTAAGTAATGTGTTAATAAGATTATCAAAACTGTCAAAAATTACAGATGCAAGCAAATCATGGGTCTGACTTTTGACGAGAAAACTCAGTGCACTTGCATAACTTTTCCCGAAGCCGAAAAGATCAGTGGCCGAGCCAATCAATGCATGCTTAAATGTGTTTTTGATATGAAAAGGATAGAGGTATTTTTGTATTTTTTACTCCTCCTCTTAATCTCAGTCAATTATAGCTGAGACCCAATTTTTTCCTCCCCATTCACTGTGAGTAATGCTGACTTTTGTTTGGCTGGTCAATGAGAATGTAATACGAAATGATCCTTATTTAGTTGACCAATCATACGTGTTGTGGTTTTTCTTTTACTGTAGTAATTTTCTTCGATAAAATATGGGCTCCAAGGCTGTTTTAACTAGAGATCAAGGGAAAAGACAACACTCCAAAACTACTGCTAGAAGAAAACATTGCCACAAGAAGAAAACTCAGACGAAAGAATAGCGAAGTTTTAGGCCCCCAAGGTTCTTCAGACAGCACCAACATCACCTTTTCCTCCGAAAAACTTCGTGCTGATAAGTATAAAGCAAAAACGCCAAACAAATTCCTCACTTTGTCTTTTCTCTCATATTTAGTATGCAAAACTTTTTCTTTTACGATTGAATATGGTTGTATAATAATGCTAAAAAGTTATGTTTAAAGAAAGTTGTCTCTTTCAAAGAGTTGCCAACGTCTTTACCAACTACTTCCTACTAATCTCCTGATCCGTCACATGACACTCCGACTGAGTTGCGTCAATTCCTGTTATGTGGATCTTTAAAAACACACCGTTGGCACAGAAAGCATTGACAAAGGAACTAAAAGGAAAATGCATCGACTCAGTGATAGAGCATGTCAGACATTCTGTCCAAAGAGACACAAATCTATAGGTTAGCATCCTACCTAAGAATGATGACGTTGGTATAATGTGTGAGATGAAATTTGATTTTTGAGATTTACTGGAAAAAGAAAAGCATATGATGTGGTGAGAAATACAGTAATTAACATGTCCTAACTAAAGCAATTCACTGCAAGTCGAGACAGATAATAGGGTTTTAGTTACAATAGTAAAAACATTATCAAGCATGAACTTTCGTAAGACTTTTGGGATATTGTTTCTGTATGCTATGAATTATAAGTGTTAACCTAAATCATTGTCAGAAAGTTTACGTCGACTTGTACGCAAGATAACAGATGTATCAAATAATGTCTTTTGTACCGATCAACAAGTATATATTCGACTATCAGTTGATATACAATTTCATAAAGTATACCAATTTTATAAATAATTCTTACCATATTTGTAATGGTAAAGTCAATCGCCGATCCAGAGCCACAACACACGCCACCAAATGTAAATGACGGCTACAAAATAACAAAACAAAAATCTATTTTAGGAGAGAAAATTAAATTAGATAAAAAAAGTCACCAGTGTTATTCAATGTGTCTTTTCAGACTTGTTTATTGTTTTTATAAAACATTTTGGCTATTATATACTACGGTTTTCATAAAAAAATGTGTTGTTTTATTTTCCAAAACTCTTCACAACGGGCAGGATGCAATACAAAATCCTTTTTAAAAGCAGGGAATAGCTGGTTTGAAGACAGAGTTTCCTCCCCCAAGATTAGTTGCCTTACTGTGGCTACATAGCCCAATCTGCATTATTATTTACTCAGATTTTGGGTGAGAACAGCATGATTCAAGCATTTCCGAATAACATTAGCGTAAAGGGAAACACAAACAGCCATATCCAGGGTTCGAACTCAAATCACCGATTCCATTTCTTACGACAATAATCGTTACGCTAAGCGCGTATCGAAGGTATGTGCTGTATTCTCCCCATTAGACTTACCCAGTAATTTTTCTTTTCACTTGATTTTCAATGTATCAGGAGGGCTTGAGTGTTATGGGTGAAAGCAGAGACGAAATAGAAATTTTGCTAGAGAGTTGTCTGAGGAAATATTCCCACATAAGAGATCAACCAGATTCTATTTTCTTCTGTAGCTCGTATTTTCTCTTTTTGTTACTAACACAAGAATTTGTTACTTACACTCCGATTAGCACTTTTCGTGGCTTGGTTAAAGTTGAACTCGTAAAAAGAAAGAAAAGAAAAAACTGAGCGAATTTAAAAAATCTTGATACAATAATCTTGTTAAGTGCTAAAGAATACATCGACTAAAACGTAATTAAAGTAGCAAAGCTAAAGACAGCAGTCCAAAGAAAAGAATGCTAAAAGCATGTAATCTCAGAACTTCAAAAAATGAACATACGTGGTGTCTTCAATAAGTTTCCAGACTTTTTTGTACAGGCATTTAAAATTGTCGTAGACTCTAGAAAATGCAATGTGCTATTGCTATACATCTTATGAGATAACTGACCAATTTTTATGATTTCAGGTTCAAATGAACAGCTACAGCAGGATTTCGAATACACCCTACAAAAGCCTGATTGTCACAGCTGATGAATTTCAAAAATTCAATATCGACGTGAGCAAGAACGATATGCAATAAAATTGTGTTTTCAACTCGGAAAAATACCATGCGATGAAAGCTGGATCTACTGCTATGACAGAGACCAAGAGACAGAGTTCCCAGTGGAAGCATGCTGGTTCGCCCAGACCCAAGAAGGACAGACAGAGCAAATCCACCCACAAAATTTTGATGATCCCCTTTTTGACAGCACTGGCATGATCTACATGCACTTGGTTCCCACTGGACAGACAGTCAACAAGGAATACTATGTTCGGGTTTTAAGGGAGTTCAAAAAGAGATTCCGTCGGAAGATACCAGCACTCTTGAAATCGGGTCAGTGGCATTTCCACAAGGACAATGCACCAGTCCACAATTCCATCCTTGTCACAGATTATTTGACCAAGATGGGTATCAAGACAGTTCCTCCCCCTCTCTATAGTCCAGACCTTGCTCCCTGTGACTTTTGGTTATTCCCTAAGCTCAGAGACTGTCGTTATGAGACAATTGAGGAGATGAAAGAGGCTGAGACGAAGGTCATTGACACGCTCACACAAGATTACTTCCATGGGGCCTTCCAGAAGTTGTTGGAACGGTACAACAAGTGCATTGCAGCCAGAGGAAATTACTTCGAAGGGGACTCGAGTTTCATGTGTGTACTATCAATAAAAGTGCCCATACGAAAAAAGTTTGGAAACTTATTTAATGATCCTCGCATATCATTTAATGCGTAACGTAAGAAATGTCGCTCAGTTTTTTATACTCTACATTCTGCCATCGTTCAGGTAATTACATGATTCCCTTCTCTATACAATTTGTATATATATATATATATATATATATATATATATATATATATTAGAACAAACCTGCCCTAAGTAATGTTTACATGGAATTGAGGAATTTTCTTTATGAGAATTCTGTAAAGCCTGATAATCCTATGGTGGGGTATCAGGCGAATAAGGTGGAGGGAAAAGAATTTCATAAGCACGCTAAAATAAATTTAACCAATCATAAAAGAAACATGCATTTTAGCATTATCCTAATCGATTATTATGTTCTTTCCATTGACGAACTCCGGATTGATTGCTTCTTTCAGTTGGGCAAACTTCTTCGAGTGAACTATTTGGTTTTTCAGGAGGAGCTCTTATCCCACCATTGACGCATGAGTTTCTTTTGATAAATACCGACTGGTTTTGCTTCCTGCTATGTCCTCCCATTAAACTGACCTTATGATGCATTTTGGATTCATAGGGGGTCAAATAGACTCTCCATGATTAAGATGATGTTTAATGCTAGATTTGTACATCTGGCGTACTTTTGCTATCAGCAACGTTATGTAAAGTTGATAATTCTCTAGTATTATCTTGATTTGATTAGTCTCACTGTCAAATATTCTACTCAGCTGTTTGAGAACCATTCAGCAAGAACTCGCCAACAAAATCATTAGCAAACTACTTTGGTAGATTTAACAATTCATTATACCTTCTCCATGAAGTTCTGAAACCAAATGTGATATCTGAGTTACATTTTTAATTTGCTTAAAATAAAATAATGATATGCCCAAAATGTTGCTTATTTTCTTCTATTTTTAGTAGTAGAACAAATAAATAAAGGCATTGCAATTTTAGAAATTAAAAATGCTACTTCCTATGACAACTTTTCTAATACAACAAAAAATTCTTGAATTTTATTAAAAGTAAACGCTAACAAATTCAAAACAAACATTTGGTATCTGCCTCTATTTCTGAGATGAGGTATTATGTACATTTTTCGGACTATTGTCCTCATCTTTGTCACTATGTTTATCACAACGTTTTGGCCGATGTACGCTTCAGGTGGTTGGAATGTCGAAATTAACCCTTTATTTCGCTTACCGGGGTAGACTATTCTAGTTCCACGAGCCATGTTTAATGGATGTCAGTTATCAGTTATCTCCAGTTAATTTCTTCTCTGAAAGTTCTCCACTGCCTTCACCGGGTATTGAACTCACACTTTGGGTAAGTTACTGGATCTAACCAACACGTTTATCCACTGTGCTTGTGTCCTTGAGGACATTTGTGTATGAATTTCTGAGTATTATAAACCTAATGTCTTCAGCAACCATTTTTACCAGAGCTCATATTGCACCTTTGTTATTATTTCTTTTCTCTAGCACTCCTTATTACTGGTTCCCATATTGTATTAATTTATATGCTTGGTCGGCTCAGGAGATTTTTGTGGCCTAGCATATGTGCTAATTCTTTAAGTTTACGAATTTTCCAATGATGTTTCTTGTCTAATCTCAACCTGGTCCCACAGAGGGCGGTGATCTCCCTGTTCTCGCCATATGTGGTCAGACACGCCTGATTTTTCCACTTCCCCACGTGTTACAGCCTTCTGGAGTTGAAGTCTCATCTTAAGGTGGCGGCATGTTACTCCTTTATATTTCATTACGCAACTGCAAGGGATAGCGTACACACAGTCTTTAGTCATGTTCTCCTCTATGGGGGGTCTTACTCAGGAGAGATATCTGCGAAGTGTCGTCAAGCTTTTGAAGGTTGTCCTGATGTTATATGGACCACAGATCCTTTGTATTTTCTCTGATAACCCCTTCACATAAGGCAGGCAGACTATTTTCTGAGTGTTGTTCACCTCCTTCTCTTGTATCCGCCTATCCCAGGTTTTTTGGTGGGGAGGGGCTGCTGCCATGTACCATATAGTACCAGGGTAGTTGTTACGCTGCAGGGTACTACTTATACTGACCAATTCCTTATCTAATGTCTCTGGGTCGCCACTTATGACTCGGTGTTGTAAGCAGCGGACGATCCCTTTCTTTACGCTGTATAGATGGTAGAGTTGAAATTGAGGTACTGTCCAGGGAATGTTGGTTTACGGTATACGGATGTCTTGAACCCTTGCTCTGTTCAAGATTTTAGAACATTCAGGAATGGGAGTGCGTTGTTACTTTCTTTCTCCATTGTGAACAGTATCGAAGGTTTATTGAGTTCACATGGTCTACTAGAATCTGAACATCTTCCTGGTGTGGCCAGAGTATGAAGGTGTCATCTACTTAACCATATGGTTGGCTTTAGAGATATAAATTCTAATATCATTTCCTCAGAGCATTCCATGTATATATTCATCATTGCTAGTGATAATGGCGAGCCCATAGCTAAGCCCTCATCCTGTCGATATATGTATGTTGTTTGTGTACAGAAAGTCAATATCTCTATCAGATTATCTACTGGAATACAGGTCCGTTCTTCTAGGGATGAGTCAGAGGCCAATCTGCCTCTGGCTACTGAGAGTGCCTCCTCCGTAGGTACCTTAGTGAACAAACTAACTACGTCCGGGCTTACCATCTGGTTGGATAAGATGGGAGCATTTTTGATTATTTCCACGAAGTGGGATAAGTTTCGGGCATATGAAGGAGACTTTCCTATCAATGGATCAATTATATCCACAAGGAAGCTACTCAGAGAGTGGCACACAAAGACATGACAACTAACAATCGGCCTGAGCGGAATACCATCTTTGTGAATCTTAGGGAGACCGTATATGTGAGGTAGCTTGGTGTAACGCTGCGATAACTTCCTATACGTCTTATGTGCGAAGTGATCCTTGTTCTTGATTAGTATCTGTGACAGTTTGTGTTCCATTTTCATAGTAGGATCCTTTTTTTGTTTTGTTTACTCATTAATGAATATATAGAATAATCGTAGGCACTTGCGGAGTTAACCACACACAAAACCATCAAATGGAATTCTAAAATTTGCTGGGTCAGTTGGAGGCTTTCACTAGCGCCCTCGGGGCCTCAGACACTTTTATTAACTTTTACTTATCTATCTAGAAACCTTATGTTTTTTAACATTTGACGTAGCCAATACATTTGCATTCTATATAAATAACACATTGTGAAAATAGATATGTAGTGAAATGAGGAACCCTGTTACATAGATTGGGTGCTCATATATCCTATGCACCAACATTTGTAATAGGAATTCGATCACAGACATTTTGTATCAGTTGTCGTTAATGATTGAATGAGTATACAACACGAACTGAGAGACAGAATAACTTGTAGCAGAAGATCCTTACTCACCACATTTATTTCAACGCAAGGATTTTCCACACTTCCCCCAACGCGTAGAACTAAGTTTCTCCATTGACGGATGGCTACTTCTAGGTTGAAATCAAATTTCATGAGGGACGTAGGGGTGAAAGACAAGTGCAGTTCTGTTTCTCCTCCGACTGGTATGCTTCCAGTAAGTGGCGTTATAGTCATTCCTGGAACGGGGTTAGTGTCGACAACCTTTAAAAATTATATTAGATATTACTTAATTATAGAGAATAAAACGAAATATTCTCAGATAGACAAAAAAAATTGACACACACACACATATATATATATATATATACATAGATTATAAAATAAAACAGGATAAAATTATTCACGTGAGTTTAATTCAGCAGACTTCAGACATGTGAAGACAAGATCACTTGTAGATCTGTTACTTGAAACTGAATAGATTATGAATTTACCTTTTTTATTTCATCTTATTGTCGAAAAATAGTGATATTGTTCTGTGTTCTTGTTCATAGAAAACTATATTTTACTGATTTAGACCCTTTTAACATCAATTTTTATTTGTAATGAGAAATATATATATATATATATATATATATACATATATATATATATATACATTTGTGTGTGTGTGTCTGTGTGTATGTTTATCTGTTGGCATGCTTAGCGATATGAGATTTTTAAAAATGGCACTATGTAATCCGAATTTTGAATTAAATTCCATTAGTCTCCAGGAGAAGAATATTGTCCCTTCAAAAACTTTGAGTTCAAATTTCACATCTGTCCAGAATTTTATATTGCATGGTAATTTAGTTTTATTGTTATTATTTTTACTTTAGCTAAAACTTACTTTTGCTTTGGGAGTCATGCAAATTGTTCCTATTGATGTGCTTAAAAACATTCAAAGCGACAGTAATCAAATGCAACTTTACACGAGACGCAAGAATATACCGGTCAAACATTTTGACAAACAAATAAAATACTGAGAATAACAATACGAAAAAATAACAGACTTCATCTAAAAACTTCAGATTACAACTTACCTGAAAATACGCGTGGTTATTTCCAGAGTTGACCAAAGTGGCCGTGCCGTGAGTGGTTAGGTTAACTGGACAGTTGATCAAGGCTAAACGGCGCTCAAGAAAGTGGACATTTGTTGAACCAACCTGAAAAATCGAGAATATTTTAACAAATAGAAAATAATTGGACTAATACCGGCAGGTAGAGTGACAAGTGTACTGTGCTAAAACTTTTGTCGTTTTCTACCATTGCTTTAAACAAATAGTAACTTAGCTGAACTGAATAATCATCTCCACTAAAAAGGAAGAACTAAAAATTGCCTGCTTTATTATTGTTGTATAGTGGCTCGTACCACATGACTTCCGGTATCTCGGAGGGATAAAAGACGTCGTGTTTCTTAAGCACAGGAAGTGCTGAAAGATCTCGGTCAGTAGTAAGACCAACTTCGGACAGAACACTAACAGCGCGAGACTTATAATATTTATTGAACTGTGCCGCTTCAGTTAATAGATAGGTAACTATTTCACAGTGTATATTTTCCTTTCTACGATTCAACAGTTGGCGACGAAGGATCCGAAGATTTCGTACTCACAACAAAAAATCAAACAAACAAAAAAAAAACAACAGTTAGCGACGAAGCATTCGAAGTTTTCGTACTCACAAAAAACAAAACAAAAAAAAGCAATAATTGTTGAGGAAGGATTCGAATTTACAACAAACTACACACAAAGTGACGACAAGGATATATAATGGAGGACTTTAGAAATTGTATGTTGGAATTCTTAAAACAAGAAAAATAACGACAATAGGATTTAAAACAACAGGAAAAACACCAACTTCGGGATTTAAAAAGACTCCATGAGAGCATTGAACGACAAGAAGAAAGATTCGGGAAACTAGTCGAATGTCTTACAAAAGAAAACGACCCGGGAAATTTAAATATATTCTCGCTAGAGTCAGTAAAAAATTCAGTTGGCGAATTTATTTACACACCAGAAGTGACATTCGAGGAATATTTCAGAAGGTACGAATCAATTTTTTTAAAAGATTGTGAAAAATGGCCAGACGAGAAAAAAAAAGTTTACTAGGCAAATTCGGGGCTGCAGAACATGAAAAATACGTTAATTTTAGTCTCCCGAGGCAGTCCAGTGAAGTGACGTTTCGAGAAACTATTCAAGTACTAATAAAAATATTTGGGGAACAAAGTTCACTATTTAATACTCGTTGGCAATGTCTCAACCTTACGAAAAAGGATTGTGAAGACTGCACAACTTTCGCCAGTCCAGTTAACAGGTACTGTGAAAGGTTCCAGCTAAATGAAATTACACCAGACATGTTTAAATGTTTGATTTTCATTCAGGATCAACCTCACCGTCTGAAAAAGAAATTCGTACAAGGCTATAAAACCAAATTCAAACAAGACCAAAAAAAAAAAAAAAAAAAAAAAACTTTACAAAGACTACCTGAAGAATGCCAGCCAATTTTAAATTTGAGAGCTGATACAGTTAAAAGTGAAGAACGGGATATATCAAATATTCATAAAATAAAGAGCAAACCACAAGGTAAGAAAAATAAACCGTTTTTCAAAATTAATCCATGTTACGAGTGTGGAGGATTGCATTTATTTAAATACTGTCCATTTAAACACAAAAAATGACATACTTGCTGGCGCGAAGGACATAAATTTTCACATTGCAGACTTGGAGGGGGAAATTATCCAAAAAATCCAAAAAACAGGTACAGTGCACAATTGAATAAGCAACAACTTAAAAAGTACAAAGAAAATACATAAATATTTGTCTCAACAATGAAAATGAAAAAATTCAGATAGACACTGGGTCTGATTTAACTATAAATAATGGAAAAAAATGTCGAACCCAGAGTAACTAAAAAAATAAAAAAAATAGCAAAATGTGAAAAATTAAAATTTATGGGATAAACCTTCATAAATGTTTTCTTTAATGGAAAAGGAAAAAAATTAAAAACATTTGTCATGCGAAATGCCCAAAATTTACTTGGAACGAATTGGATGGAATAATTCGATTTATTTATTGTCCCAATAAATACTTTCTGCAATAAAACAGATGGTACTACAATAAGTTCAGATAAACTGAAAAAAGAACTTAAAATAAAATTTCCGGAAATATTTTCAGAAGAACTTAGATTCTCTTCTAAAATAAAGGTAAAAGAAAATGTAATGCCAGTTTTTCGACAAAAAAGACCAGTTCACTATGCGTCGGTTGAAATTATAGATCAAGAATTAGGAAGACTAGAAAAACTGGAAGTAATAAAAAAAAAACTGACAACAGCCCATGGGCAGCTCCAACTGTATATGTAAAGAAAAATATGATAAAATTAGAATCTGTGCAGATTATTTATCTGGACTTAATGATTCTCTAAAAAAAATAAATTACCCCTTCCAAACAGTGGAAAAAAATTTTTGCAAATTTAAATGGCTGACACCAGTTAGATTTGTTAGAATCTTATTTACAAATACCAGTGGAAGAAAAGTGGGCAGTTTTATTAACTATTAAACACATACTGGCCTGTACAAAATTAGTAGACTTCAATATGGAATAAAGTTACCTACAACTATCTTTTAAAAAATAATGGATACAATATTAACAGATCTGGACTTCACAACAGTTTATTTAGATGGTATTCTAATAAAAAGCAAAAATCGAGAAGATCATGCGAAATATGTAATTGAAGTATTGGTTGTCTAAATTTCTTAAGTGAAGCTTGATGATTTTTATCATTAAGGTTTTCGGACCATTGTCTTCATCTTTATTGTTATTTCCACAACTTTTCGGCTGATATGTATTCCAGCCTTCTGGTTCTTGTCGAACTCTGGAACCTACACGGGGACCGTCTGGTTGTGGCCGATGTTGCCGTTAAAAGCTTCAAGTTACGGCTGGTTGTTTATGCACCCAATACCCCTGTGGAGAGGGTTTCCTTTTTTCGTCGTTTGGCGCCGTTCCTGGACGATTCGGAGGGGCTAGTCTTAATGGGTGATTGGAATGCGATCATTGATCCCAAGATAGATAAGGTCGGGTGGTGAGCTAGTAGGTTGGGAAGGTGAGAAAGCAGCCTGGTCGACCTTATGGCTCGCCATGACTTGGTTGACAGGTTTCGTCTGGATCACCCAGGGAGGGAGATGTGGACGTGGCTAGATAGCTCGCCCTCTGCCAAAGTAGTTTCCGACTTGGACAGAGTGTTAGTTAGAAGAGCTGACTGCGATTTCGTTAGTTGTCCCACGTTCCACTTGATAGTGCTGACTGACAATAAACTTGTTAAGGTCAGTCTGTGGTTAGCTAATAGGCCTAGTCTCGCCAGCTACTGGGAGTTCAATACCTCCTTACTGGATATACGGAACTTCCGGGACCGACTGGAATCCCTAATTAAGCGGGCGTTAGTGGGGGTGGTTACCAGGAATCGGTGGTGGGCTTCTCTTAACCATGGGATTAGAGATTTCGCCACCAAATACGGTCGACAGCTCAACCTAGATAGGACCAGGAAGGCGAAATCTATAGAAGATAGACTTTCCCGGGGGTGGCTGGGGGGGACTCCCTAACTGTAGAACTAGCTAAAAGGGACCTTGAGCGTGAGACTAGAGAGTGTACAAGGGGTTCATAGTAAGATCTAGGTTTTTAAAAATTCTCAACGAAGCTGTGAAATCGAACGTGACTTCGCGTGAGGAAGAAGTGCGAAGGTTTCCCGGTCGGTATATCGATTCCATCAAGTCCACGGATGGGCGTGTGCAGCGATCGAATCGTGAGATACGTGATGCCTTTCGGGTGCACTTTCGTGATCACTTTGCCCGCTGTCCTGATCTCCCGCTACAGGAGTTTCGCAGCTATCTTGCAGACTTCCCCTGCCTTGGGACGACGAAAGCGGCTAGCTGCGAGGATGTGGTTACTTAATGCGAAGTCAATGATGCGTTGAAGCAGGTCGGTCTCAAAAAGTCACCAGGACTAGACGGTTTACCCTACGAAGTGTACTTGAGGCTGCCGCACATGTTTGCACCTATTCTGACGGATATGTTCAACCATTGGTTCGCGCAGAGAACCATCCATGGTAGCGTTACAAGGGCGTGATCACATTGCTGAAGATGGTGGTAGGCATGTTTTAGAGGGATTAGATAATTACAGGTCCATAACTCAGAGTTAAAGATATTTGCCCGGGTCAGAGCAAACCGCTTACAGGTTGTCATTAGCGATCTGATCGGCCCTGAGCAGACCTACGCTGTGAAGGGAAGATCGATCTAAGACAATCTGCACTTGATTCGCGAGGTCCTGGGGGGATAGGAGACGGCACTGAAGCCGCGCTGATCAATTTAGATCAGTCCAAGGCCTTCGACAGGGTTGACCATCAGTTTTTGGCGTCTGTTTAGGAGATTACCAGATTCCAATCGGAGTTCCGCAGATTGATTTGCATGATGTACCACAACCCTCAGGCAGTGGTGCAGGTGAACGGAAGGCGTTCGTAGGCGTTTGCGTTTGAGCGTTCGGTCCAGCAGTGCTAACCACTGTCTCCTCTTTTCTATGTCCTCGTTTTGGAGCCCCTGCTCCGTAGGCTTAGGGATGAGGGGGAAAATCCGGCCTTGTGCAGTGTCCCTTTTACTGGCCCTCTTACAGCAAGGGTTTCAGCGTTCACTGATGATATCACAGTCTTTGTAACTCGCCGCCTCGATATAAAGGCTGTGAAGAAGTCGGTTGTCGAGTACGAACGGATAACAGGAGCCAATGTCAATTTTGACAAAAGCGAAGTTTTGCAGTTCGGTGTTTGGAGGGGTAGTGATATCCTTCCACGGCCCTTCCGCTGGAGTGACGGACCCATCCGCATCCTCAGGGTGTGTTTCGGGCCGGACCTCCAAATGGAGCAAAATTGTACAGGCTCAGGTTGATGCTTAGGTGGGAACCTGGCTTCCAAGGAGGTTGTCCTTAAAGGGCAGGGCAGAGGTGTGAGCCATGTACATCTTCATTTTGATCCTTTACCGATCAGCTGTACTTCCTCTGCCTAAGGCACGTCGTCTGGCGCTTCAACGATTCCTCACCAGATTACTCTGGGGATGCCGAAGACCGATGATCCGTCGACAGGTGTGCATTGAACGAACGCTAAATGGGGGTCTGGGTATGCCGGATCTGGAGAGACACTGGCTCGCTGAAAGACTTGCATACTTGGGCCTATCCTTGTCGGGGACGCGGTTTGGAGACGAAAGGGAAGTCGGACTTTTCCTCGGCTCTAGTTAGACCCAAAGGCTGAAGGTTGACGTAAGCCGAAACACCGTTTGTCCACAAGTGCCGAGCGGCCCTTCGTTACCTTCCTGACCTTTCATGGCCTCTGAAAGAACTGTATTGGGAACTAGTGGTGGGTTCTGCTTCGGATCCTCTCAGTGGGCGGCGCGACTGGACGGCGGAGGAGATCCGCTCACATTGGGCACCAGATTCGAGCTTCTTGAACAATTCCGATTTCTCGCTCACTCGGCGGCTTGCACGGAACGCGTTGCCCCTTCTCGGCTTGAACTTCAGAGCGGGCCTGGCAGATATGTCTGATTGTGCTCGCTGCGGCACTGGTTTGGAAGAAACGGCTGAGCACGCCTTCTACAACAGCGAACGAGTTCGCCCGTTCTGGTTGTCACGTCTGGGAGTGGACGGCTCGCATCGAATCCAAGCAGCTCGTGCTGCTCGACGCTGGTTACGTCAAAGACAACGTTTTACCTCCGTTTCAGGGTGAGTAGGCCGTGGTGTTTATCGAGATCCTAGCTGTAGCCAGAATGGTGATTTGGACGACGTGAAAGAAGGGATCGTATGACGATGAAAACTTTTCTCATCGTGATCTGGTTTTGTATTTTAGACATCAGCTTATGGTCAAAATCTGATGCGATAGAAAACGCTTGAATCGCATAACATTCGACAAAAGGTAGGTGAATGCAGCGAGCCTGGTCATACAAAAGGGCACAATGTTGGAGTCATCCTTCCTTCCTTCCTCTTCGTGCCCATGGCGTCTACGGTACGGGTCCTTCGGGACCCCATCCCGGTAAGTAGGCATTATTCCCTTATAATTCCTAGTTAGCAGTATGTTGTGAGTCATCGTCCCCGTGACCTCGTTGTTAGTCTCCAAGATCTTCCCCATCCCTATTCTTTTTGTATCTCAACCCCTACTCCAGCCGGCCTTTGTTGAAGATCTTGGAATTTCACTAGCATAAAACTCATATTACCAACCCTTACCGCGTCTAACCCTGTCTTTTCCTTTCATCTTATTAGATTAGGAACCCTCTCCCACTTAGGGTAGGTCTAGCTTGTTTCGGTGTTCTCGGACATCGGAAAACAGTTAACCTCCATATCGTAGAAGTGGGGATGGGAGGGCAACCAAACGGAGAATTTTTCCTTGGTTTTATTCGTTTTTTTTTTCATTTCTGCGTTTTTCTCCCATCCCCGACAAATATTTTGTAAATAAAATCATACACTTCATTTCAGGATTTTTTAAGTAGGTCTTCTCACGGAGCAAGAGCGCTATTGTGGTGAATGTAGCGTGGTTGGTGATGGATGACTGCATATATACTGTATTGTTAAATGGGTCAGCGAATGTCGCTAGCTAGGGCCCCTTAGAAAATATAGAAAAACATGACTTTAAAGCTTCATGCCTTCCTTATTTTTGTATAATAAGGAAATAAAGAGTTGACCAAACCCACGTGACACAAGCATGTGTGATCCCATTTGCGTTGTGGACAGTTAGTCGCTACGCCACTGGACTCTCAGTTTCCTATTAACTAACTACTATTTAACCAAGTTCACATGTATCTTGTTTCTGTTACCTTAATATAAATGTTTTTCTATCAACCGTTTTGTGTTCTTCGTCTCTTTCTTTTGCCAGCACCACAACACACACACACACACACACACACACACACACACACACACATATATATATATATATATATATATATATATATATATATATATATATATATACGATTCATTTTTATTTTCAGTATTTAATAGAACAACACTTAATTTAACCAAATTAACTCATCTGAGGCACTTAACCAGATACTGCCCAAACATATTAGGTGATTAAGTGATTATGATAAGTTTATTTTGTTATATGAAGTGTTGTTCTTGAATAAAAAATAACAAAAGTCTGGATCAGTTTTTTCTGCACTCTGTTAAATGGAAAATGTGTATGTTCTGGTGATTGTTTATCATCAATCCCTTGAGTTTAAATAGATTGAATGTTTTTATGCATTGCTTCTCAAATAGCTGATTTGTGAATTCTTTTCTTTAAGCAACATTATTTTTATTTCATATTCGTATAGATATATCAAAGTTTTACTTTGTGTGTTACAAGATTACACTTATGATATATTCACTAAGGATCTTTTTCTCTAGATTTGTTTTCTCTAGATTAGTTTTCTAACGACTTCTCTGTGGTGAGTCACACGAATCATTTTTATTAATTTTTACTAGGATTAATTTAGCATAAGGTAAAGTTTCTTCAGAGTAACCTCACGGGAATCAAAATCCTTTTGGTGGCAATTGTCTGTTAACTGATGATTACTGCACAAGACACCATTATTATTCACAAGAGCTCGTGAATGTAGGAAAATACGAAGCAGCAATGCTCTTCTTCTGATGGTAAATTAATAACTGTCTTTTCTGTCTTGCAGGAATTTGAAATTCAGCCTGAGACTGGATATTCGTTTATAAAGTAAATGCACACAGGGAAGCTGATATCAGAGGGTTTTGCTATAATTTCAGTTTGGATAAGAGGAAAGAAGGTAAGAAATTCAATTGGTATTACTTACTTGTGCCTTGCATTCGAATTCTATGGTGTTTCCTCCCAAGACATCTAATCTGAAGGAGCCAGTATCTGGAGACAAATAACCAGGGGTCCATAAAACCTCACAATCGAGTTCTCGGTATTCTTCAATAACACCTGACAGAAGAAATAAAGAAATGTTCTTTTAATCATAGTTACAATAAATCTGATTTGCCGGTAGACAAGTTAGTCACCATGATATATTCTGGGTTCAGGCTTAGCTTAACAAGATTGCCAATTAGGGATAGAAATGGAACTCACAGTTGTCGATCTCACATCTAGTTATGCCATTATATATATATATATATATATATAGTAATTTCTATTTATAGTAATTTCTATATATAGTAATTTTATATATAAAAAAGTTGGTGACCTTAGTCGAGGGTGACTCGAAGGATCCCTTTTTAAGACCTACCACATGGAGGTGTAGGGGAGGGCGCTACTTCTTTCCCAAGATTGCTCCACTTTACCCTTGATCCTTACCTTGAAACGCTGAGAGTTAAGCAAGGCGTCATCAAGAACGATTTTTTGAGTCTTTGGTAGGATTTGACCCGGACCACTGGCAAACACTCTACTCATTAGGCCAATTGCCCGGTTAGGCTTATATACGTATACATATAGTCGGGTGTTGATTTCATTTTCGGTTGATGAGACGCTCCTTCCGAGGTAGGTAAACTTATCCACCGGTTTCAGACGACCACCATTATATATATATATATATATATACACAAATGTATATATATATATAATTACTATAAATAAAAATTACTGCATACATAAATATACATATATAATGATGATAAATAAATATATATATGTATACATTAGATTCATATATTTAATGCCATGGAAATTTGTCTGTGACCTTTGGTTTCATGAAGTTTATATATATATATATATATATATATCCCTGGGGAAAATCAAATTCATATTTTACTCAAATATAGAGTGTCTCCATGTCTCTCTTTCTCCCTCTCCCTTTTTTTGTTTCCTTCACAAACCAGCAGAAGTAGACAAGAAGTCTGAAGAACTGAATTCAAGTCAAGGGTACGTGCTGGCAGAGTGACGGTCAAGTTTCGCTTATACGTGCGTATGAATTGGCTAGCAACAAGCGACCTATCTGAACGCTGAATGCTGACAGGACAAGAACCCCACGTGATACGAGGCAGCGGGAAGGTCAAATCTACAAGGAGAAAAAATAAGACAATTCAGTTGGCCAAGAGATCCCCTGGCCGACAGACGTGTCTGTGAGGCAAAGAGTAAACTGCCTTCTCTCCAGGCCAGCACATATAGGAAGATTAAAATTCCGTCAGAAAAAGGATAAGAACCGGGTGATTTTTTGTTCGTTGACTGACAACAAGAAAAATCAGAGAACAAGAAAGGATTTAAAGATGTACCCTGAAAGAAAGAAAGAGAGGGAAAGAAATTAACGGTCGGTTAAACGCGACACCAGAAAAAAAGAAAAAGAAAAATTAATGGTCAGTGAAACGCGATACCAGAAGAAAAGAAAGAGAAAGACATATATGTATAAAAAAATATAAAAGAAAAGGACAGAGAGAGAAGTAAGATAAGCTTTGATTTTAATGTTGTTTTACTTTTTGCTTACCCTGTTCCTATCTCACACAAGACACACAAAAAAAAAATTGGCACACATCATTTCAAGAAAAAATCTTGGTGAATTGGTTCCAAATTGTTTAATAAAAAAACATTTTTATTTTTGTTTCCAAGACAATTTTACTTTGCATTCATGCCTTGGTTTTTTTAGGTTGATAATAAAATAACTTGTATTCTAAACTGTGCTTCGTATTATCTTCATTTTTGGCTTGTTCAAAATTCTGTGTCATAGTTTTTCCTGTACGCTTGTGTTTGAATGACATCCCGAAAGAAAATATTGTCCGACCAAATACCAACAATACGGTTGGCGTTGTCCGGACGATAGGCGTTGGTAAAAGGGTCGAGACTTAAAGCTTGTCACCTTTGTCGACAGTAAATCAGTCGAAGTTTCAAGACAATATATATATATATATATATATATATATATATATATATATATATATATAAGTGGTGGTCTTCTGAAACCAGTTCACCTACCTCGGAAGAAGCGTTTCATCAACCGAGAAAGAAATCAACACCCGACTAGCAAAGGCATGGACAGCTATTGAGAGGCTATCGGTCATATGGAAGTTAGACCTGACCGATGAAATAAAACGCATGTTTTTCCAAGCAGCTATCGTGTCCTTACTGCTATATGGATTCACCACATTGACGCTAACTAAACGTATGAAGAAAAAGCTTAACAGCAATTACACAAGAATGCTGTGAGTTGTATTGAATATGTCCTGGAAGCAGCACCACACAAAAGAGTAGCTGTACAGCCACCGACCACCCATCACGAAAACTATCAAATTTTGACTAACCAGACATGCGGGACACTGCTGGAGAAGTAATAACGAAATCATAAGCGATGAACTTCTGTGGACCCCTTCACATGGACGAGCAAAGGTAGGACGAACAGCTAGAGCCTGTATATAACAGGTCTGTGCCGATACCAGATGTAGCCTGGAAGACCTCCCGAGAGCGATGGACGATAGAGGGTCAGGGAGATCCGTGATAGCAGAACGACATGATGATGATATATATATATATATATATATATATATATATATATATATATATATATGTGGTGCCTTCAATAGGTTTCCAGACTTTTTTGTACAGACATTTAAAATTCTCGTAGACTCTTGAAAATTAACTAAGTCATTGCTATACATCTTATGAGATGACTGACCAATTTTTATGATTTCAGGTTCAAATGAACAGCTACAGAAGGAATTGGAATACACCCTACTAAAGCCTATTTGTCACAGCTGGTGAATTTCGAAAATGCAATCTGGACGTGAGGATATCTTAGAAGAACAATATGCAATAAAATTATGTTTTAAACTAGGAAAAAATGCCACAGAAACGTATGGAATGCTTCAGACTGGTGTTGACCATCTTACATGAATCGAGCATCAGTTTTTGAGTGGTATAAGAGATTCAAGGAAGGCAGGGAGTCTGTGAGGGATGATGAGAGGTGTGCGAGGAGTAAAGAAGTCAGTACACCAGAGTTGATTGACCAAAGGGTTAGGGTTAGAGTTAAGGTTTTCAGGGAGTTCAGGAAGAGATTCAGTCGGAAGAGGCCAGCACTCTTCAAATCGGGTCAGTGGTATTTCCACTAGGACAATGCACCAGTCCACAACTCCATCCTTGTCACAGACTATTTGACCAAGATGGGCATTAAGACAGTTCATCACCCTCCTTATAGTCCAGACCTTGCTCCCTGTGACTTTTGGTTATTCCCTAAGGTCAGAGGCTGTCTTTATGAGACAATTGAGGAGATGAAAGAGGCTGTGACGAAGGTCATTGACACGCTCATACAAGAGGACTTCCATGGGGCCTTCCAGAAGTTATTGGAACAGTACAACCAGTGCATTGCAGCCGGAGGAGATTACTTCGAAGAGGACTAGAGTTTCATGTGTGTACTATCAATAAAGGTGCCCATACGAAAAAAGTCTGGAAACTTATTTAATGATTCTCGTATATATTTATATATATATATATATATATAAACAAATTTGTGAGCACAATAAAAAAGTAGACTGACGTCACAAGTCAGGAGAAACTGAATTTTGTTGAAGGTACCTGTGAAAGTTTAAATGTAGTTTACATTATTTTTTGTTATGAAATATGAAAAGTCATTATATTGGAGAAACTAGTTCTGGCTCCTATTTCTCCTTTTTAACAATCATGAAAATTTTAACTGATAATTCCAACAATTTTACTGTAGCTAACCATTTTAATCTACCAAATGATGTAATAGATAATGTCAAATGCACCCTTTTAGCCTCTGTATTTATTTCACCATATAATAGTGGAAATTTAAAAAGTAAATATTTCCATGAATTAGATCGATTTCCTTCGGGAGGGAATAGATATTTAACGTTTCTCTTGAATTGTCTGTAAGTTGGATAGAAAATCTAATTTTCCGTTTCTTCACAGTTAACCTAATTGTAATAATCCAAGATTAATCAGCTAAATGTGCATTTATAGAGACAAATATGAATATATTAAGAATTCTATTTGATATAACCATATTCATGACCATGTGGAACCATATTTTTAATGTATGCATTTCAAGATTCTCTGGATTTTAATTTTTTGCATCTAATATACATAAATTGCACTCCATTCGTTGACTGGCTCACAGTATAGATATATAAAAATATATTTTCTCAAAATATATAAAATAGCTTTTCTAACTCCGGTTTCCGTTCGCATAAAATTTAAATAAATGAAAAATTAATTCATATACGTAAAATTCCCTCACCTACGTTAAGACTACTGATGGGTGTGAGGTTGTATTGTCGGGCTGACGTAAAGTTTACCATATTTCGATCCCAGCTGAAGGCATCTCAAGTGTTTAACCACACCGCTGAGTTATGATACAACGAAATAGTCTGTCTGTTGATGATAATACATCTATATCTCTCTCTCTCTATATATATATATATACATCATCGTGATTATTATATCATTATAAGAATATTGTCATACAATGGACTCCCTCGACATCACTAATTTACCGTATGGGGTGATCAACAGATAGTCCAAAAAGAACTTGTAATATCCGAGATTAAACGGGAGTGGAATTTTTTTTAACAATGTGTTAATTTTTTTTTTTTTTGTCATCGAGATCAAGTGACAACCTCTTCGTCTCTTCAGCGTTTATTCCAATCGATAACTTTTTGAAGACCCACAATGAAACAGTAAGGATTAAATGATCTTCGTGTTTCGAGCGTGTTACAAAAATGTATTTATACTTCCTTACTTTATTTTTAATGATGGAAATGCTTAAAGAAAACGTTATAAAAGTTTCAACTAATAAGCTATTTATATAGTATTTGTGTATAAATCATTTTTAAACAATTAAGATTATTTGATATTTGTTATATTTTACTAGATAAACATATTCTTTTAGTCCAAACAAATCAAGAAAATATTCAATGGAACAGGTTAAAATAGCCAGTTGAACTTTATTAGTAACTTTGGTGATTTTTTTCCAAGTTGATGAAACTTCTGGTAACATAAATAATAGAATCAGACTATTTTTTAAAATTTCAGTCACAGAAAGATTTTTATTGCATAACAATCATACATAAAACATGAATGGAACAAGCCGGACGAATTAATGAGCAAAACATGAAATATTTGTCCTGAGTTTCAAAATTTTGCTACTAGTAGTGCCACCATAATCAGCGTTAGAATGTGTCTCATCTGCAAAACTTTTAATGTTGGCACCAACGAAATTACAGTCTGAAAAGGCTAGAAAATATGCTTCCAGCTGGAAGACTTCATGGCATTGTAACAAGATCTGCAGGAACACTGAACAAAAGAAGTTTCTGGGTAGCCAGCTGAATACCTCTTAGACTAGGTATAAATTACTAAAGTTCAAGAGGTTGAGTGAACATGATGTACATGATGGCCAACTTTACAGAATTTGTGAAAATAAATGCAGCATGTAATTTAGAGCAACCTATATGCATAAATATGTATGTATTTACCCCGCCTCCTCCATGGGCAAGATGTAACGCAAGTTCAACTTTTAAGCCGAGCAAAGTGGGTTTGAATTTAGTTTTCCTTTTCCTGAGTTAGTTGCCTAACCAAGGCTAACGAACCGAGTCTGTCCTCCAATTTATCCACAGATGGAAGGATAACAAATGGATTCATGCCTTCCAAGGATCTTAATAGTAAAGTGAAGCACAAATAGCTTCGTTCAGAATTTGAACTCGGTTGCTGATTCTATTTCCCAAGACGATAACCATTAGGCTGTGAGTATATTTGCATATCTAATAAAGACATAACTCACACATTTAGTAAAGGTCTGGGAAAATAGTTCACTGACCATTGTTCAATGCCGGGGAACTACGATGAGTTTTTCATTGCCTTTTTTCCTATATGATTGGTATCTCCAACGAAGATATCTATTTAAATTTTATCAAGTACAAGAAATTTTGGACACACAATGAAGATTAAACTAACTACAATAATAATGTTTAATCTTCATTTGGGATGCTATATTCATAGTGCCAACCAATTTTTAATATTGGTGTCAAAACCATATGCAAACTAACTTGTTGAATGTTAGGTTTAGTTATTTGATAGTTTTTTTTATACCTCCTTTGGTCTCTCTACTTTTCTCTATCATTTTACATTAACCTTAGACACAAAAGAAAAGAATCTTTGCATAAAGCATAAACGCTATTAATACAATAGCTACATACAGATTCTGTTAACTGATTTATCCGGTTGTTCCCAAAAATGCCCTCTTAAATTCTTTTTTACTTAATTCCTCTAATTCAATCATAAATTCTCCACACTATTCCTGTTTTTTAAAATCTGCTTAGGTAATTTTTTTCCAAAAATATATTATTCTATTAGCAGCTAAATCCAAATGGTGAGTCGACTTAGTTTTTTAAATCTGTTTTAATAGTAGATTTCCATTTCGAGGTAAAATATTGAATAAAATGTGTACCATAATTAGAAATTGTGTTAATTATTTTAAAAGTTTCAATTAGGTTACCTCTAATTCTTCTTTCTTGTAAAGTTATTTATCCTAATTTCTTAAATCTCTCCATTTAACTCTTTTTTATTAGTTTTTTTCACTCTTTTCTGAATGTCCTCCAATATCAATATTACATTCCAGTTAATGTCTCTACACTAGCGCCTAGGCGCCTCTGGTGGTGTAATGGTTGGCAAGCTCGACTAGCAAACCTACACGAGTGAGTTCGAGTCTCATTGGGTGCCCCTTTCATACGGCCTTGTGCCACATCTAAGCAAAAAGCTTAGTAAATTGCTTCTACACTAGAGCCTAGTCCTGAGTACAATATGAAGTCTTTTTAAGTTCTTATATATTTTAGAACATTTGCCTCCCTTGAAATAATGTTTAAATACTTTCATACAATCTGTTTATTTCAATAGTGCAAGAGCATAATGAAAACAATTTCAATTCTGTGTTCTCAAAACGAATTAAAAAATGTTTTTTTCTAAATATTTTACCTTGCATTGGCCGAATAGTAAAAGCTGTAACATTTTCACTCATATTTGAGGTCCACGTGAAAGCGGCTGGGTAATTCAATTTGTTACAGAGGGTTACAACACTAGAAAATGCTAGGATATGGAGAGAGAGAAAAAGAAAAAACATCATAAAAGAAAAGAAAACAATGTTTATAGAAAACGAAAGAAAGTTGTTTGTTAAAATCATGTTATTTACTTTACTTTACTAAGGTTAACAAAACTAAAGACAGATTTCTTCAAGATGCCTTCAATAATGAAATGAGTTTGAATTAAAATTGTTCGAGTTAATAAAGGAATAGTAAAAATGTCTGACTGGAAATCTTTTGAAAAAATTACGATCAATAGTGCTGTAATTCGAACGTCTGATCTGGAAGTAAGCAGATAAGTAATGCTTTACTGACACTTAACAGTAATTTTTTCTCCCACGATGATTAAGTCAATATACGTTAAAAATATGTTTTTGATTACTTTTTGCAACTAAGAGTTTATTTAATTTGAAATATTATAGTCAGTTTAGATGACTCAGTTTAATTCTGTAAATACTTGAAGTTGTCACTTATATTTGTGCTTATTTATTTGATACTAATGTGTTAAACTCAAATAAAATGATAAAAAAACAAATAACATTTTTAACGATTTTGAATTAAATTTTAACAGGACTGCCATTGATTATTATCATCGCGTATTAATTCAAATATATAACGTTCGTAAGTGAAATGTGTACGTTATATAAATGATCGTATTTTAAAATATATTTTTATTCTTTCTTTGGACCAACAACAAACATTTTTTTTTATAAATGATCGTAAATAATGATTTTTTTACAAACACGTCATTAACAACTGAAAACAAACAGCTTTAAAACCATTAAGTTGCTGGTGGCGCAAAGGATAGCAGTACAGCCTTAGCCACCGAAACTGTGGTATCACCCCTCGCTGGTGACTGAAGAGGACAGAGTATTGCACGTGTTTTTCACGCGTTGTATGATAAAAATTTGAATGCCAAAACTCTCTGGAAAGAAAGATGACACTTGGGAAAGACGAAAGGGTCCTCTAGAAAGTTGGAATGTCATCTTGGAAAGAGAAGAAGCTAAATCAAATTATGAATAGCGCAACAGAAACATAATGCTCTATGGGTGACTCTAACGGGGCGGGAGAATATATCACTCGTCAGACTGATTTTAAAGAAAACGACCTTGAACTGGATCCGGCTACAAAGTGTGATTGCGGCAGAAGATTTAATAGTTTGCGAGGTTTACATATCAATAAGTCTCGCAGGTGCAAATAACAGTTTTCCCATCGGAGAATCTAAATCGAATGATGAGGTAATGAATCTGGACTACACCCACATCTTTCAGGATTCCACTGTTGATCGACTTCGCTCCGGAGAAATTCTAAGCAAACCAAGAATCTAGTGGCCCAGAGATAACAAGAAAAGTACATGGACAAATCTTGACCAACTTTCATTTATCCTTACAACCAGTCTAAATGGCCCCATTAGATAGCAGATCAGTACTGTTTGTAAAATTATCTATGACATTTACTTTGAGTGTTCGGGCCCAGTTATGGAAAAAAGGGATAAAAAAGAGAAAAATTGGCCAAATCGACGACAAATCTAGGAAAGCTAAGATCGGAGCAGAGAATGCTGAAGCGCCGTTTTAAAGAGGCTTCGGTTCAATGAGAGAGAATAGGCATACAAGACCTTATGAATTACATCAAAAGCAAAATCATAGCAATATCAAGAGCAGAAAGTCAAAGAAAACACTGGAGGAAAATGGGACAGTCTTGGAGATCTTTCGTTATAAATCTTCATGCATTGCCATAGACTTTTCGTAGAAGCAGAGAGCGGAAAGCTGAATTCAAATCCTACTGGAGAATATTGGAGGATTACTTGAAGATTACATGTTCTAATAATATGCGAGATATATAAATTCCTCCAATAAAAGATCTACCAAGGCCTCAAAATCTGACGGTCATGTTTGATGATTGCGGGATAAAATTTAGGCTAGTCAGATTTTTTTCTAAATGGCTCGCGCTGGTAGTGCCCCGGGAACTAATGGGATATCACATAAACTGTGTATAAACTGTTCATTTGTCCTCAAAAAACTCACTATCCTCCTCCCGAGGATCTGGAAGCATAGTATTGTACCACAAAGATGGTGTTTGGCTGATGGTATTTGGGTATATAAAGAAACGAATTCAAAGGGTATTTCCGATTTTCGTCCCATAAGGAAAAATATTTTTGGTGTTCTTGCTCGTCGTATGACAGATTTCCTAATAAAAAAAAAACTATTATAAAGATACATCTGTCAAAAAGAATGGGATACCTGGCTTCCCTAGTTGTCTGGACCATGCATAAATGATATGAGTCAAAAGAAATGAAATGATATCAGTCAAAAGAAATGAAACCAAACTCCATGCAGTGTGGCTTGATCTCGCCAATGCATTTGGACTAGTTCCGCATAAGTTAGCATTAAAGGCTCTCGACTTTTTCAATTTCCTTGCAAGGTTGTGTAAATCATAAAGAAATACTTCAAATCAGCCTTCATGAAATTCACCGTCAAAGACTACACAAACAAATGGCAAGCACTTGAGATCGGCACCAAGATGGGCTGCGTGATTTCCTCACTTCTTTTCGTTTTAGCTATGAAATTGATTTTACGAGGCACGTCATTCACAACTAAAGGAGTGATGGCCAAGGAACAACTGGTCCTTCCTCCTTCTAGAGTTTTATGGATGATATCACCATTCCCATCCCTTCCAAAATTGCTGCTGATGGTCTGCTACAAAAATACCATAGGCGAGAATGAAGACAAAGCCCAAGAAAAGTCGAAGCCTGTTATTAATCGGGGGGGGGTCTGTTCTGTTATAGAGATCCACTTGAAAATTGGTGGAGACATTATACCAATAGGGAAAAAAGCCTCGGGTGGTTTTATACAAACTCATTGACTGATCGATATAGGGGTACAGAGGTTTAGAAAGTAGCCCTAAAAGGACTCATATCGATTGACAGAACCTAATTGGCAAAATGAAAGCTTGATATTATCAATTTGGTATACTACCTCACCTTTTGTGGCCATTGCAAATGTATAATGCAAAACAGAGAAACAATCATCTTCATAACTGGTTCTGCAGCTATTTATAGTGAGAAAATGCTCACCAATAGCCGAATCCATTGCTTGAGAGTGCCCGGATGTTAATCGGCCTGACAAAAGAGATCTGGGTATATGCCTTTTAACTCTCACTTCGAGGTGTTGACAAGTCATACCTATATATGTCGAATTGTATCGACAAACAAATTTATATATTAAATTACTTTGTTTAAAGATAGACAGCTTGTCTTTGTTCGTAGAATTAAAGGTCGGCCTCGTATTGAATATTGGGCTTAGGTTAACAGGATGATATCAACGATACACAGAAGAGGCAATCTTATCAGCAAAGGACTGGCTAGCAGAACCAACCCAGGAAGTCTAAAATATATAGGACATTTCGGAGGACCGAAGACTTTGTTCGTGTTTTTGAACTTTGTCACTGTATGCCTGATATTAATATCAATGACATCCTCAGGGTACCCGTTGTCAATGAAGATATCCTTCATAGCCTTAAGTTCATTCTGAATCTTGCAGTCACTACAAATGTTAAGAGCTCTATAGGAAAGACATCTTCCTAGATTTAAAGGCAAAAGAATGCCAATTCAAATATAGCCCAGTGAATGTGGCTTTCCTATAAACAGATATGAGGAAAGAAGAATCACATCTTTCGACTAATATATCTAAGAATGGTAGTTGACCAATATTTTCTTCCTCTATAGTAAATGATAGGGAAGAATGTAGCTGATTCAATGTGTCAAAAATACTAAGGCATCGCTACGTGATTTGAAGGAAACAAAAGTACCATCCACATACCGTAAATAGATAAAGGGCTTAGGAAACCTATCAAACAGATGTTTTTCATGGAACCCAACAAAAATATTCGCCAGAATGGGGCCAAGGGGAGATCCCATACTAACGCCCTCAATCTGGCGAAACATAGTCTCATTAAAACTGAAAGACACCGACTTTGTGGCAATGACCGTCAATTCAATAAAAACATCCTCTAGAATTCTATTCCGAGTACTGTGTTAAGGACTCTTTTACATTTTCCTCCATCATTCGTCGACTGCCCGTCTGCATGGAGTCCCAATTCCTGGTCTCTTTTGATGTTGTCTCTCTTTTTACTAATATCCCTTTAGATGAGACAATATCTATATGCGCTGAATTTTTGTATCGCAGCCTATCTATTGTCTCTCTTTCCTTTCCTGAGGATGTTTTTTATTGAATTGACGGGCATTGCCACAAAGTCGGTGTCTTTCAGTTTTAATGAGACAATGTTTCGCATTTCCTCGCTATAAATAGCTGCAGAACCAGTTATGAAGATCATTATTTCTCTGTTCTGCATAGAGCTAGAGATAAATCCCACCTAAAATTTCTAGAGGCGATCTATATTTCTATGAATCGCCCCTCTCTAAGTAGGCAGTTAAACAATCATACTTTAAATATTTTGGGGGAACTGCTAGATACTGGGGTGACTTAGGTTTTTTTTTCTTCACCAATTCTTCTGGCAATCCAAATTATATAAAATATACCCGTTTTTATTTAATTTTCCGGTGTATAAAAACTTGAAAAGCGCCGGACGAAAAGGCCTTCGTTTGTTTTATTATTTTATTTGAGTTCCCCTTTTTTTCAATACCAATGGTGTCTTTGCAAATCACTTTATATAAATTTTCCTGTACCCAAAATTTAATAATATATATATATATATATGTGTGTGTGTGTGTGTGTGTGTGTGTGTGTGTGTGTGTGGTATTTGTATGTGTGGTGCAATAAGTTTCCAGACTTTTATTGTACAGGCATTTAAAATTGTCGTAGACTCTTGAAAATTCAGTATGTTATTGCTATCCATCTTATGAGATGACTAACCAATCTTTATGATTTCAGGTTCAAATGAACAGCTACAGCAGGAATCTGAATACACCCTAGTAAAGCCTGATTGTCCCAGCACAACTAAAGCCTGATTGTTGAATTTCAAAAATGCACTCTGGACGTGAGGACACTGTAGAAGAACGATATGCAATAAAATTGTGTTTTAAACTTGGAAAATATGCCACACAAACAGACTGCTTTTCAACCATCTTGCATGAATCGAGCATCAGTTTTTGAGTGGCATAAGAAGGCAGGGAGTCTGTTAGGGATGATGAGAGGTGTGGGAGGAGTAAGGAAGTCAGTAGACCAGAGTTGATTGGCCAAAGGGTTAGGGTTAGGGTTACTATGTTGAGGTTTTAAGGGAGTTCAGGAAGAGATTCCGTCGGAAGAGGTCAGCACTCTTCAAATCGGGTCAGTGGCATTTCCAGCAGGACAATGCAGCAGTCCACAATTCCATCCTTTTCATAGACTATTTGACCAATATGGGTATCAAGACAGTTGCTCCCCTTCCCTTTAGTCCAGACCTTGCTCCCTGTGACTTTTGGTTATTCCCTAAGCTCAGAGGCTGTCGTTATGAGACAATTGAGGAGATGAAAGATGCTGTGACGAAGGTCATTGACACGCTCATACAAGAGGACTTCCATGGGGCCTTCCAGAAGTTATTGGAACGGTACAACAAGTGCATTACAGCCGGAGGAGATTACTTCGAAGAAGACTAGAGTTTCATGTGTGTACTATCAATAAAAGTGCTCATACGAAAAAAGTCTGGAAACTTATTTAATGATCCTCGTATATATAAGTTTTTGTTGGTCCACTGAGAGAAAAATAAAAAGATCCAACAGGGGATTTATTTTTAAGTTATTTTTTTATTCAACACCCCTCCCCAAAGAAACATAGTAACGAAGAACATATGCGAAAGGTTCTTTATTGATACATTTTTTGGGTGTTCGTAGTTCTTTCAATAATAATTTTCTACTAATTTGAATCCCTTATTCATTCTTGTGGTTGGGCATCCTCTCTGGAAGAGGGTTACGTGCAATTCTTTTTAGTGTGTTTTTCTGAGGTTTTTATTTGTGACTATGGTGCATATTCTACGTGCCAGAGTGTAAGAAGGACCCTTAGCATACATCTCAAATTACTATAAAAACAACTCAGAACTATTCACAGAAATAATAAAAAATCTCGAAAAACTTGAAAACAATGACAGAATCATAGAAATACTGGACTCCACAAAAGTTGTTCTTTAAGAAAAAATTTAAGAAAAAAATATATTCAAAATTTCTTTGGTAATTTTTTTTTTACCAGATTCAGGCATCAAACCTGGAACTGCTGTCACAATCAGTGGTGAAGGGCAAGCGAGCTCAAGGGCTACTGGTACGACTTCAGCTAACACACAAATATGATTTTCATACGAGCCGTTGATGGTGTATGTAATCGATCTGAAATTAATACGGAACAAACTTTAAAAACACATATCATGGATTCATCATCTACCACAAAATTTACCGAATTATACATAATACAGCTCTATTATATCGTTGATACTCATATAATTTCTCGCAACTTATTTATATACTTTTCCTCAGTAAAATCAGCAATGCATTTTCAGTGTGCATATAATGTCCTATTCAGTGTGCATATATGTCCTATTCTGTCAGTAATGCTTGCATTATAATTGATAACTTCCTTCTTTCCAACGTTCTTGTGCGTGTAATCCATTTCTATTGCAAAATTAATAGCAAAGTAATAATATAGAAGGGCATTACCAATAGCCATATAATAGTCATGTAAACAAAAAAATCCGGATGTTTGAGAATCCCTTTCATTGTTTTCATTTCCAAATATGCAGATTAACTGCTGAAATTTTCTCAAACGAATTTTAGATCTAGTATTGTCAAATTCGGTGCTTTACTAATCAAATTCCAAAGTCAATTATATTTCTTTGACGAGTTTGAATTATTGATAGACATGTAGACAAATTTAACCAAAAGGGCGTTTTTAAATTTTAGTAAACTTAGGTGCCAAGCTTATGTAGCTCTGCAGATTGGTTGAATCATAAACCGGATCTAGTAAGCAGGATAGGAAAATTATTCCAAAATTTTATCAATCGGGTAGAACAAAGCAAATCCACTTCGACTAAATATAAAAATGTGTTTATTTTTATTTATTTACCAATTCAACATTAAATATCAACTTCGCTAGGGTATCATGGTGTTCCGTAGATTAATAAAACAATTGGATAAAATAATTTATAAAAATATAGTTACTTTTAGCGCAAGCAGTACACTGTCACTGATAAGAATAAACAGGATTAACTGTGATGTGTATTTCCAAGACTAAACAAAGCACCACAGCGGATTTTGTTTTTGGTTTTTCTAGCCAAAAACGGTTTGTCTTTAACCCTTTAGAGTTAAAGAGACTGTGGATCTTTCAAACACAGCGTGGGCACAGAGAAGATTGATAAACTATCTGGAAACACATGGGCTACCGGGCAAAGCCACAGTACTGTAGTTGATACCGTGCCTAAATTAAGGACCCTGGCAGTGCAAACCATAGTCTTATATTTGGTACCGTTACCAGGATTCGACCCTGAAAATCCACGACACAGCCAGACGCAGGAATAGACCATAAAACCCCCGGAAAAAGCGATGGTACTACATTTAGTGCCGTGTAAATATATTAAGCATATTGTGGTCAGTTGGCAAGATGTAGATACTCTTTTTGTAGAGCCGTCTCTTATATCTGATCCCAACAATCCACTCCTTCGTAATGTTCCCAAAACTTGCCTTTTTTCTGGTTTCCCAATGAACCGTCCACTTTCTTTTGAATGGCTCTCCCCTTTTTCCAGCATAGAAGTTCTCGCTCACGGGAGAAAAGTTGAAAGAAAGAATTTGCGCACGTCGTGTTCTTAACAATATGCAGTATCACAAATTAAAAACCAAATGCTCTATTGATGTTACAGCATCATCTTAATTTACATATATGCCTTTATTAGTTATGTCATTTATTTAAACGAATAGATGTTTTAAGGTCCGTGTTGCGCACACAAAAATGGCTTTTGTAAAACATCAAGTGAAGACGGTTGCTAGTACCGGTCGAATAAACTGAAAATATGGTATTTGATATTGTCTCAGGCCACGACTGATTCTAGCGAGTGAGAGAGAGAGAGAGAGAGAGAGAGAGAGAGAGAGAGACTCAGTTATGCTGCATTTGGTAATTCGTTGAAATTAGGGATTTATGTCGTATTTTAATTTGTCAGTTGTGTTTTTGAATTACTATAAATTAAGTCAGTCAAAAAAAGTCACGCTGAAATCAGTAAGCTTAAATTGTGAGTGGCAACAGGAAATCAAGAGATTAAAAATAGTTGTTCTTTACCAAAAAATAGAAATAATTGTACTTATTGACTTAAAAAAACTGACTTGTTTCTTCTTCCTTAAAAAATGCAATAATCAATAATCTGTATATATATCTTTCGACCCAACACATTAGGAAAATATCTTCTGGATTTTCACAAATATGTTTTTAGATTTCACCAAGTTGTACACGTAATATGTATAAATGGAATAAGCAATATTTTACGTTTTTTGATTAAAATGTTAAGAGATGTTAACCTTCATTTTTTGCAGAATTCTTCTTTGAAAATACTTCTATAGCCTCATTAGCGATATTTTCTGCATTCTTGTCATTAACGAATCATTTTCCAAACGACTTCAAGTATTTTGTTTTTGCAAAGTCAGAAGTTCTAATTAAAAATGAAAGAAATAAGCTAAACAAAATATTTAAAAGCAAATAGATATAAATAAACCACACAGTAAATATGGTTAATTGCAGTGTTTATTTGAGTATTCCTTTGGGTTAAGTGAAACTAACTTTATATTCATCGATCTTACTCTGTTCATATCCACTTCAATATGTTCATAAATGTTTATTCTGTCGTTTATCGTGTATCTATTTTCACTCATATCTATCTTGCTGCTCAAGTCTAACAATGCCTGATGTATTTAAGCATTTTCGTACACAAAACAGCATCAAAGAGTCCATAGCCTAATAACGTTATTAGCAAAAATTTTTGTAAAACTTTTTCTGTGCCTAAAATACGTCGACAGCAGATGGTTGAGAGCACAATAAAAAGAGTGTGTCCTGGTATGAAACTAAACTACTCCCGCAGACTATAGTTCTACAGCTCTATGGAGTGTAAAGATACTTCAAAGAGCTCACGAACTCGAGCCTTCATTGTCATTACTTCCAGGTCCATTCTGACCCGTTGTAGTACCTGTTAGGGTCCTATCTATACTCAGATAAGAAATTATAGTATTAGATTAAAAAAAATACTTGAAACTATACAGCTGTGTGCAAATTATTTGTAGCTAAAATTGTTTACAAGTTATTATCATTAGATACTTGAAAGCCATATAATTGTGAGCAAATAATTAGTATTAGATTGGAATACTTGAAACTATATAACTATGTGCAAATCGTTTATTTTAAGAATTGTAACATGAAACTGCAAAATTGTTTACAAGCAATATTAGGTTTCGTTACTTGAAACCATATAGCTACTTGAAAAAAAAATCAACAAGCCACAAAAGCAAGCCACCAGCCATGATCCAATTTTGCACTCAAACAGTGGTTACAATCAAACTATTTTTCTTTATAATGTTCGGTCATTACAATTAATGGAGAAGCACTGCATTAAGGAACGAGATTATTTTAATTAATGTAAAATAAATATCTATTTTTCTTCAATACGCATGGATTTATTTATAAATCTACATATACAAAGATATCTTAAAAGTTAGCCCCTTGCCAAAATCCTTTTTGCTATTTCAAACCTATTTATCTTGCTAGGTACTTAACTGGTTTTATTTTGATATTTATCAAATTATTCTTTTATATCAGATTGCTCATTTATACAGATCTTTTTATGTTGGTCAATCAGTCTATATATCTATGCCGTTTTACGCTATTTATGACTTTTTCATACAAAATACCGTATGGAAATGTAATAATCTAGAGCAGATAAATGAATCTTTGCTGTGTGGTTTTCGAAGAAAGTCGGGTCAGTAAAATTTGTTTCTAATTAAAAAACAAAAAAAAACACACTGAATTTTCGTTACTCGTAAAATTCTTTGCTGAACAGTGGTACTATAAATGAAGAAATTTTAATTCCCCAAATTATTTTCAGCTAAACTATTTCGAAATCACGAAATAGATTTGTTTACATTTACCGTGCAAAATTCTATATGGCTCATGTGTGACTTCACTCAATCGATGAAAATATACATACCTGATATAGACTGAAAGCGTTAAGTAAGAACAATTACTCTCTTGTCTGTTATAATACACCTTCTGGTGCTGCCTCCGGATGTGTCATCAGCGTTGTTGCTCCCTAGTCATTAGAAGTTTCGTGTCTGTGCAACATACTTCTTCGAAGGGTGACCCGACCGTAATGTGATCATCATTACGGCCCACATCCAGAGGTTAACATGAAACACTGCTCGGCGTAAAATGTTATTTAAACTAGAGGGTGACTTCGTAACTTAATCAGAGGTTCACACTGATTGGTCACGAGAACAACACAGGCGATACTTTTTTTCCTCTCTCTCCTTTTTTAAATTCCCTTCCATTTTTTTTTACTTTAACTACTAATACTCAAACTAATCTCAATGCCAACCCAACGAGAATGCAATATAAATAAATAAAATATTTTTTTCAAACGATTATAAAACGAAATATTCCTCAGTGTATATATCTTCAGTGTAAAGTTGGGTTGTATCCATCTACATTTGCGGGTGTTATGGGAAAATGAACTCATATTAACAAAAATGATTTTAAAAATTATTGTCGAATGTTGCTAACCTAATTAAAAAAATTTATCGATCGATAGAACGACTTTTGGAAGAAAATAGTTGGTTTAATTACCATTGCGGCTTTTATGGAAACAATGGAATCATGTAAACTCTAATAAAATTAGATTAATTATCGAATGTCGCTAAAATAGTTACCATTTGGTTAAACTGACTTACTTTAAGTTAAATAAATAAATAAAAACCGAATGAGATAGGATGACTGGATCCAGGAATTTAAAATCTTTATATATATGTACATATCTACAAACATACACTCATACATGCACACCTATATACAAACTCATATACCCGCAAACGTTCCAGTCAAAGTTTTTACGCATGAAATCAATTAGTCGTTAAAAAAACTTGGTAAAATTGCTGTGATGGTAACATTTGGATAAGAACCCAACCCTGGTAATCACGACCGTCAACGCGATTAAACTACACCTCACATATTTACAAAACTGTACATTATTTTTTCTTTTTCCTTTTTTTTCTTTTCCTTATTCTTTCATTCCGTCGCACACAAAAACAAAATATTACAAATCAATGTCCTAAAGTATATACTGTTCAAATAAACGTCATTCAAATAGCGTTAGACCATGCATTCACCCTATTTATCCAAATCCATCTTGTAACTTTCTCCACGGTTTCCAAGATAATTTGGATGGCTCGTTTTCTTTTATGACTGGTTATCCCTAATCTAGTAAGAGCTTTTACCATGGACTTTCCTGCGAATCCTCTGCAGCCTATCTCAACAGGGAAACAGTACCCATTGTCTCTACAACTTTCTAAGAGTTCCTAATATTTACAAAACTTCCTCTATGTGTTCTTCCCATGGGGCCGTTAATTCAACCAAAATTATTTGTTTTGTTGAATCCAAGTAAATAATTATATCCGGCCGTAGTCTAGAGGTAGTGATTTGTGCAGGGAATTTCAATTGTTTCCCAATGTCGACTCTTAACTGCCAATCTGAAGCAGATGATAGTATTGATTGGGCTACTTTTGGTTTCTCGTTGGCTGTCGTCCCCAGTTTAACAAATTTAATAACTCTTTTACCGGGGACAAACTTATTTCTTTGCAAAGCTTCTGTTATAATAAGGGCCTCTTGCACTTTATCATGTCGCCAACGATAACGTCCTTCCGCCAAGGCTGTTTTGCAACTGCTTAAAATATGTTGTAGTGATCTCTTCTCCGGACACAAAGGACAGTTTGGAGTTTCTGTCTTACCCCATACATGGAGATTCGCCGGGCTGGGTAATTGGTCATAAACCATTTTGACCAGGAATTTCGTGCGACTGAAGTCGGTCTTCCAAAACTTGGACCAGGACATTTTACGGTGATCAATTTTATCCCATTTGTTCCAAACGCCCTGTTGACCATATCCAACCACCTTGGTCATCCTTTTCTCTTTCATTCCTGTCCTTATTTCGTCTTGAATAAGTTTTTGCCCTTCCTTTATCGTAAATTTTCCGGGGTAATAAGTAGGAATAAGACCTAGGCCAGCTCTACCCTTTGCAACTGATCCCACTATCGATTTCACCCTTAGGTTCTTTTCTGCAATGGCTAGCTTTTTTGCTGCGCTCCATTTCCGTCCCGCCAGGACCTCAATACCCGCATTAGTCACCTTAGGATCTCTGGAATTCTTATACTGGTAGATTTCTCTTGTCCGAGAAACCATAAACTCCTCTACTAATCCTCTAAATGACAGTTGAATGGCATTAGATGACCCATACAGGGCCGCACTATCCAAGCTATGAGACAACCCTAACCATCGACGGGGGAAACTGCTGACGTTCCTCTCTAATTTCTCCACGATTGATATGGGGACGCTATATACCTGTAAAGGCCATAATAGCCGTGGCAACACGCTATTACAACCGGAAAGACATCAGCAGCCTAATCTTTATGAAGAAATGACCAGCCTTAATGGATAAAAAGTCTCAAAATAGGGCAGTAAATATAAAACGATAAAGGCGATACAAGAACACCTGAAGCTAGTTCAGTAACTTAGTTCCAGCTATAAGATATAAAATAGCAGGACAACAGACTTAAAAATAAAACTTAAGTTTTTATCTATTTAATTTTCTTTTGTGACCTGCTGTTCATTAACAGTCACAGGAACTGTTCCCGGTTACATATGTGTCAGGCGCGTAGATAATAAACAACTCCTGAATCTAGTATAGCCACAATATACCACCCATGATAAAGATGTTCAATCAAAATATGACACAACGTGGGACCCACGCAACAGGCTTGAGTGTCATGATAGGTAGGTACTCTCCTGATAGCCAACATAGGAGACCCGATCGTCATCCTGCGAATATTGGTTGTTCTTTTTTTTTTCAGATACGTGAATGACGATTTAAGGCACCACACCAATCAGAGATGAAAAACACAAAACATGGACTAAGAAAGACAACCAACTTGCACTACACTGCTATTTCAGGAGCAACCCTACACAAACAGGATATAGGAAAAGAATGATATAGATCTGGCAAGAATGCGCTAATTTTCAGACAACAAGCTAAAGACTTACCAACCAAGTCAGCACAACAATAAAGAAATGTTGGTTTTCTGGTCTTGAAATACTAGAAATACAACAGAAAAAAATAATGAACAAGATAGTTATACAATATCAGACACACCAAGTATTAAGAAACAAAAACAGTCTCACCAAAATGAACCACCAACTTCAGAAAATAGAAACACCACACAAGCAAACAATACGGAGAAAATACTAACACGAGAACAAAAAGTAAATCTAGAAAATTTAAAGAGAATTATGAACGGGGAAAAGACTACCTTACCATCACTAAGACATAGAATGGAGAACAGTTAAGACGGAAACGAATTAAATAAATCAAGTACTACCTGAAATATCAACGAACAATATAGCCAAATTAAATGTACTAATCTATACAGGGGCGAAATTAGTTAATGAGAAAATTGGGATCCCCTCAAAGAGCACGAAGAAAAAATCAAATTCATTATGGGAAATTCAACTGGAAACGCAGATAAAAAATCTACGAGAACAGGCCAAAATGATAAAACAAAGGAAAGACGCTGGAACATGTAACTTGAGAAAATAAACCAGAGAGTCCTGGCGAAAAGAAGGAAGATTAAAGAGGTATCGACAATGGGTAAAACAATACAGACATTTACAGGACATTCCAAAACAACGAAAGAAAATTCTACCAACAAGTGGGAGGAGATGACACGAAAACATACCAACAGCCGGATGCAATAGAAAACGAAGGAATTTGGACTAAAATATGGCAACCAAGAAAATACAACAAAAAGGCGAATGGATAAACAAGATGACAAAAGAATTAGGACTCGAAGAAGGTCCGAAAGCGGAAATACACAACAATTTACTGAAAACAACTCTAAAAAAATATCAAACTGGAAAACGCCATGCCATAATGGAATATATGATTCAAGAAATTCACCTCCATTCATCACAGATTAACACTAGAAATGGACAGATGCTTACAAGGAGTACAAGTACCTGACTGGATGACCAAAAGAAAGACCAAATTGATCTAAAAGGACCCAAGCAAAAGAACCGCTCCAAACAATGACAGACTCATAACTTACCTATCGATGACGTGGAAAATATTAACAGCACAAATAAAGGAAGAGATTTACTACTTCATAACAAGCCGTGGATTGTTTCCTTAGGAACAGAAAGGATGCTGCAAAGGATCCAGAGGCACAGAAGAGTTACTTTACATAGATCAACACATCCTAAAAGAGAGCAATACCAGACGGCAAAATCTAGCTATGGCTTGGATTGACTACAAAAAGGCATATGGCATGGTCCTGCAAAGCTGGATAATGAAGTATTTTAAAATGTTCAAAATATCAGATAAAGTTATAAAATTTGTCGAAAAAGCAGTGGAAACCTGGAGAGTGGAACTGACAACAGGAAGAAGAAGCTGAGCTGAAGTAAACATCCAGAGATATATATTTCAAGAAGATTCACTATCACCGTTATCATTAATAATTGCCATGATGCTACTTAACCATATACTCAGAAAATTCACAGCCGGATACGAACTTGGTATATCGCAAGAAAAGATCAAATACCTAATGTACATGGATTACATCAAACTATTTGCAAAAAATGAAAAAGATTTGGAAACTCTAATACACGTAGTTAGAATATACAGTCAGAACATACGAATGGAATTTGTCATAGAAACTGTGCCATGCTAGTAACGAAAAGTGGTAAACAACACCTGATGGACGGAATGGAACTACCAAATCAAGACAAGATTAGAACGCTCGGAGGAAAGGAAAAGGACAAATACTTGGGCATCTTGGAGGCTGATACCATCGGACAAGTGGAAATGAAAGAAAGAATTTAGAAAGAATATCTTAGGAGAACCAGAAAGCTACTCGAGACAAAACTATGTAGCAGAAAGCTTATCAAAGAAATAAACACCTGGGCAGTAGCCCTCGTTAGATTTTCGGGACTCTTTTTGAAATGGACCAGAGAAGAACTTAAGGAAATTGACAAAAGAACAAAAACACAATGACCATACCTAAGGCATTATATCCCAGAGAAGACGTTGACAAATTGCATGTATCAATAAAGGAGGAAGGAAGATGATTTGCCAGCATTGAAAACAGCATTGATGTATCGATACAATGACTCGAGGACTACATAGAAAAACATGAAAGAGGGTTGATTACCGCCACCAGAAACGATAATGATAACATGAAGGCTAACAAAATGATAATAACTAAAAACAAAAATGGGAAGAAAAACAAATCTATGGACGTTTTAAACGACTAATAAACATCTGGGTGGACAAGGTGATCCACTGGGAGATGTGCAAGAAATTCAAATTTGACAATACCAACAAATGGTATATGCATAACCCAGCACATGTCCTGGAAAATGACACACATAGACTGCTATGGGACTTTGACGAACAAACGGATTGCATAATCTCGTCAAGAAGACCAGACGTTATGATAATCAACGACGAAACAAAAAAAAAAAAAAGAAAACTTGCAAAATTGTCGACTTTGCTGTCCCCGCTGACCACAGAATAAAACTGAAGGAAAGTGAAAAGAAGGATAAGTACCTGGACCTTGCTAGGGAATTGAAAAAATTAAGGAACATGAAGGTAATTATACCAATCATAATTGCTGCTTTTGCTACAGTCATCAAAGGATTATTAAAAGGAACTGGAGGATTTATAGGTAGAAGGACGAGTGGAGACCATCCAAACTGTCAATTTAAGTAGGTAGTTCTAACAGGTTCATAATCAGAATTCGTATTTTTCTTTCTTCATTTAAATATTGCCAATCAGCTTGGGCTGTAGAATACACCGACTGTACCTCTGCCCACCCCCAGTGATGGTCCTGGGTATAACAATAATGCTGGAGTTTTGGCGAATGTAAAGCACCCCTTTATTGCCATCGCTCCCGGCTCTACTGTGGCCCAGAGTAGTAGCACCTGATTGTGTCCTATCTAGGGGTCAAATAGAACTAAACAGTGGTTTCGAGAGTTTACTGTTTTTGCATTTAAACCGCGTATTTATGCTAAACTGAATTGTTTAAAATAGAACTGTTTTGACATTTAAACTCTCTGCTTATACTAAACTGAACTATCTAAAATAAAACTGTTTTTACATTTAACTCGGTGTATTGCCCAATCGGCTGGGGCTGTAGAATACACCGACTGAGCCTCTGCAAAGGGGTTAGAACTTCCCGTGACGAGTGTCTAGGATATGACACTTACGAAATGATGTTGAGGTTCCGGTAATGCTGTAGCTTTATGGCAATGCGGAGCACCCTTTCATTGCCATCGCTCCCAACTCCACTTTGGCCCGGATTAGTAGCACTTGGTCGGGTTCTATCAATTGATCAAATAGAACTAAAATGTGTATTTATGCTAAACTGAATTACTTGAAATAGAACTGTTTTCAGATTTAAACTGCGTACTTATGCTAAACTGTGACCTGTTGAGTAGACAAAGTATAGAGATGAATACTATATGGGAACCAATAATCAAGAAGGTTAGATTTAGAAAAATTGAAATATGAGCTCTGGTAAAAAAATCCTACCCAGCAGTGGTAATCATAATGATGTGAGAACATTAGGTTTATAAGTCCCAAAAATTCACTCTGAATTGTCCAGCAGGACACATAGCGTAATTGTTATAGGAGTTGGTTCCCTAAACTTATATAGTTATTTGGAAGCTGCAGGTTCAATCCTGACTGCAAACGAGTAACAATACAAGAATACTTAGCACTTATACCCCGTTATCGTTAACCGAATCCGAACAAGTGACCCCCGTGGATTAAATAAAGGACGTGGGTCTAATTTCCGTGTAGGCTCCCAAGTTTGACAAATACCTGAAGAAAGCCAGAGGACATATCGAAACGTTGTAAATATAACAATGAAGACAATGGTCGAAAAATCCTGCACGATAAAAATCATCAACGTTCGTCACAAAAATTCAGAGAACTAGGATTTCAGTGGTAAAAGGATTCTTAAAAGGTTTTCGGAAAATCAAAATAGAATCTCTTTTAACTTAAACCCTCTTTAGCAAATAAATTTTTATGAACTCTAAGTTTATAGCAACCAAAGAAAGGTTACTATGTTCTAAGTTTTCAAAAGAAGCTCACAGTGTTTTAAATTGCGTAAAATATATTCACATTTATTCATGAAGTTATGCTTGTATCGAAAATAACGTCTTTATATTTCAAATCTCAAGTTATTTTCTTATCGAAATTTCTGGAAAAACGATAAGAAGAGCCTATCTAAAACGGTGCAGTTTTATATTGTGTTACAAAACTAACGATGGATTAAATCATTCTTAACGAAGTAAATGTCGCTCATACTAAAGAGAATTTCAAACTCGTTCATGTTCTTTTAGAGCTTACCACTCACTTTAAAAAGTAACCGTAAAAAAAAAGCAACAGTAAGGGAGAAGTGGCAGACAGAGATAGGAGCCACGTTGGCATATTCACGAAAGCATGTGTTACAAGGATGCACTGTTAACAAAAAAGATAGTCAGTTAAATATTTAAAATACTACTGAGGACTTTCAATGCCTGGAAAACAAGTTCATTAGTATCATTCCTTTAAGTAGGAATGGAAGGTTTCATTAGATAAATGGGGACTTCTAGGAGAAGACATGAGAGAATGAAAAGTAACTTCTTCCATGTTATAAAAAAAGCCAAGCGGCCATGTGTATATTTGAATATTGAATTCTACAATTAGTAATCGGCAAAACTATTTTGACTGGCTTTTGCATTTTTATTTGCTGGCCAGACTTTCTAATTCGGACCGGACGAAAGCATTTGTTTTTAATATTGTTGCAAAATGGTATGGTGTGGATGATAGTTGGTAAAGGTAGGAAAACGACCCAACTTGCGGAACCTCAGTCTCATAAAGTACCCCAAACAGACACAGACATTATAGAAGAGGTCCCACAGTCTCCCAATGGAACAATAAAAATCAAACGCATTAATCTGAGGAAGTAAAAATACAATAAACTTCTTGAATTAAAAAGTGGCTGGCCTTAATACTGGGCTCCTCTCCAGGTTGTTCTCGTTCTAGTTTGTTTTCACCTACAAGTTACTTTTAACACTCTAGCTACTTCTAACACCACTTAGCCGGAAGATGCCTAATCTCAACTTGCTGTCCTTACACTAACATTAACTAAAGCAGTACCACCTCTGCAGTTGGCCTCATGAACAGTACAACACAAAAAAATAAATGAATAAGGCTGCGGAGTTCTTTGGCCGGCATCTCAGAAGATGACGACATTCTAGAGAAAAAAATCAACTACAGCCGCAACAATTTAAAGGTCCTCCACCATAATAAAGAATTAGATGAGAAAAATGTGGAGGATCTCGGGAGGTTTCCCAAGGCTCGAGTGTTAATACTGATAAGGACGGACCGAGGATCTTAGGGCGCAATGAAAATGATACATGAAGTCAGTTACGCCTTCGTCTTGCTCACCTTCGTCGTTTAAATGTTTCAGTGGGGAGGTCCCTTAATATAAATAACTTCCCCTGTATAGGGCATTCAAATTAACTTTTCCACGACAAATTTAGGGTCTCGCACAGGAAGATTCCATCTCGAATGTGATGAGACTGATCAATGATTAAGACTGTCGGTATCCTGACACCCATGTTTGCAACAGGGACCTAACACTTGTAAGCATCATGCATTTAAGGTTGGTTTGCGTAATTGCCCGCAGACTCAGGCCTGACTTCAAGAAGAGTTAACTTCTTTCTCACCTTCAGCTCTATGGGGCAAATATATGCAGTATACAAAAGACACACTCTAATTCCAACTTTAGTAAAGGTTTCCTGTCAAAGGTTTACGAACATTTTTCAACTTGCTTTGACTGCTATGACTTCGATGTCTCTTGGCTGATACGCAGAACGTATTCTCTTGTTCTTTTCAGCTCTGACAGGCAGATGTTGTGTACTGGATGTTACCATAAAAGACCGGGCGTTTCGTCTCATTGAAGAGTCCAATGTCAGCAACTATCCGACGTTTTTTCGGTGCATCGAGCCTTTTTTGACGTCATCGAGGCGGGTAATTTTTGTGAGAGATTAGGACGATGTCGTTGATCCCAAGATAGACCAGGTTGAGGAAGCTAGATGGGATGCTAACAACTCGGATACAAAATACTTCTGGGCGTTTTTCAAGAGACCTTATCTCGCGGACAAATTCCGAGATGAGCATCCAAATAGGTAAAGTGGACTTAGATTGCTAGGGGCGCCTAGTTTTGTTGCTATCTTGACCGAGTGTAAGGAGAATCGACTTTAACTTAATATGTGGTTCAAGTTTTGAGTCCTCAAAAATTATAACCTGAGACTTGTCTGAGTGACAAATTAGAAAAGGTTAAAGTTAGAATGTCTGAGACGTTCAAGAATTCGAAATAATTGGTGAGTAACGCTTAAGGATAAATCCTTTCCTGCCGACAAGAAGGCTCAAGCTAGATTGACAAGTGACGCAAAGAGCATTAGAATCTGGATTAGATAGGTGGATTCAGACAGGAGATACTTTAGCTACGGTTGAACTGGCCTTAAGGTACCCGGCTCAAGTAATTAGGCTGGATTAAAAAGAATATCTTCAAGGCAACGAATATGGCTCATGAACTTAGATATATTCTAAGTTTTACATCGCCGGACAGACAACGAAAGATGAATTTCGAAGAGCGCTGAAAACAGTCGGGATGGACAAGATTCCTGGAATTGATGGCTTTCGTTACGAAGTGTACTTGAGGATATCGCACATATTTATGCCCTTAGTGGAGACTGTTTGACACAATTGGATGATACAAAGGATAATTCCTCAACTCTTCAACAGGGGTATAGAAAAGTTTCCTAGCAAGAACAAACATTGTGGGGAAGGGATTAGTAATTTTCACCCTTTAAGGATTTAAAGATTTTGGCAATCTTTGCAGACTATTTGCCGACTGTCCTGCTTAGTCTAATTGCTCCTGAGCTGATTATTGCTATTAAGAACAGGACTCTCTATGAGAGTTTTAATTTGGTTCCAGCAATCTTAGAAAAAGTCGATAGTAATGTCACACTGATCAATTTAGATAAGTCCAAGACCTTTGATAGAATTGACTCGAGTTTCTTGGAGGATGTTTTGTCTGCGACTGGATTCGGAGTGAATTTTCGCTACTGGATTCGCCTTCTGTATGCATGCCCTGGAGTCATAATGGAGGTGAATGAGGTCGAAACCATTCCCTTTGATTCGATCAATTAGTCAATGCTGCTTGCTCTCGCCCATGCTATAGTCTTGCAATGGAAACTTTCCTTCGCAAGTTGAGGGCGAACCTGCTCCGTCGCAGCTTTACACTATCTGGTGCAACCGTCATGACCAGGTATTCTGGTTATGTTGACGATGTTAAAGTGCTTGAAACGAGCAATGTTGAGGTCGAGAAGGTCAGCAAAAAATCGGCGAGCAAAAATAAATTGTGAAAAGTCGGCGGGTTTGCAGTTGGGTTCGTTGAAGGGTTGTGCACTATAGCAAAATACTCGGAACCTGGTTAAATGACGATCTCCAGCTGGAGAAAAATTGGTTGGAGGGACCGAAAAGGTCGTGGCCCCTGCCTGCCTATGGTCACGGAGGAAGCTCTTTTAAAGGGTAGGGCTGAGGTGTGTGACTTGCATAACTACCTCTTCATCCTTTAACAACTGTTTCTTCTCACGTTAACCGTTTTAGTTAACCAAGAAAGAACTCTGTTGAGGCTAGTTTAGGAAAAAAAAACGTTTTTTGATGCATCATAAGATTTGCTACCTTTATAACTGGATGGAGCCATCGCCTCAGCCAAACATCGATGAGACTCTGCCTTCAATCTGTTGAATGTTCCGCTATGGAAATATCTTGAGATGACACGCAATATAGGCTATCAGCACACGTTGTGTTTTTAAAATCCGGACAACGATTCATGCGCTAACTGGAGTCGCCGGTTAGCAAATAGACGATTGCCACCGCACAATTAAGTAAGAAAAATAACTGTGCCCAGAAAAAAAGAACAACACAGCTATGTAACAGTAACAATATCTAGTATATATAAAGAATATGTCGTTCAGCTGATTTTATGTTCAACGTTTTTACATAGGTTGAAATTCTGTTAGAGACCGTCGGGTAATCGTCTAAGACTTAGCTTATCTTTTATCTTTCTACTCAGATAGTATAGTACTAGGCAACCCTTACGGCGGTTATGTTTGTTGTGTTTTTTTTCAGTGTCCTGTTTGCACGATTTACTCTCTTTCTCTACTAAGGGCTGTCTAGTACAAAGTGAATAAAGCTCAGGGCTGGAGGAAGTTGTTCCATCTGCCTTTCTGTTTCTGGTCTAGTCTGGCCTCAATCTGACTCATCTCGTCTTGTTTCATCAAACCTTGATCTGACAGGTATGACTAAGTTTGTTCCGACTTTGATCTGGCTCCCATCTCGTCTAACTCTGTTTCTCTTTTGGTTCAATTTATGTATATTCGCAACTCAGTCAGAGTCGGTGCGGTGGTTGACTTCAAAGGGCCACCAGCCCACAGTGAATTCTACATCGAATTCTAGTGCTAAATTTAGCTAGAAAAGATCGCTTTGGTCATGATAACCTTGAAGTGTTAGTTAGTTTTCATAATTTTTATTGTCACTGGAATAATTCGGTTATATTGAAAAATGCCTTTTCACCAAATTTGATAGTGAGGCATCAACACTTTGTTTTCCCAATTTTCTCTGTCACTGAATAATTCGGCCATGTTGACAATTTCCTCTGATCAAAACACATTGTGCATACTTTTTTTCTATAACAAAAATTTTGCAAGAGATAAACAGAGACAATTCTTTCTACACTGCTCGTTGAACATCTGTTACGCTATTACACATACGCAATATATTTTCTCTAGTCTATTAAAATCCACATCAATTTCTTTTCCCTCAGGGTAATAAACCTCTTTCTGAACGGTGTCTGCCTTCCTCTCTGGGTTTTACCTTCACCCTTCCAGGGGCGCCTCAGGTATAGTGAATGTGGAGACACGTCGGCATACTTTGCGCCTGAGTTTACTTGGTTGGGTGTGTGTAGAATATGATGAGAGCGGTGAATTCTGGAAGAAAGACAAGAAAGCCTTCCCGACCTTGAGAAGGGTGCACTCGAATGTTGGAGAGGCTGGCCAATTGCCCAGAAACAAATTCACAAATGTCAGCATGCTCTTATAGTTTTCTTTAAGTGGCAGATTGTCCTCTCTGACATTAAGGCATTATATCGAATGTTAAAGAGAGAGAGGCCGCTCGAGACGACTAAATGCTAGAACTCAGCGCAATGATGAAGGGTCACTTAATTTGGCCGCGAACTCCCGGGGATAAGGTGTTTCAATAAATACGTGATATCACTCACTTGGCGAGTGATTCGAAATCCCGTCTGGATGGACAAGAGGCTTTTCATAGCGTGACTGATAACTTCACCGGAATGTGTCTGATGCAGTTTATGTAAAGAAGTCATTTGTGCATGCCTTCTGGTCGTACAGCTCTTGTGCTAGCTTCTTCAAGGTTCGCATACTGTATGGAAAATTCTTTGTCACAGAAGTTTATTCTGTATATTGCAATGTGGTTCCGTCGCTGATTAGGAAAAAAACACTGGGTGTCTTGGCTTACTCGGCATTGTGAGAATCGTGATTCGGACAAAACGAAAGAAAGGAATTCACAAAGGTGAGTTTTTCTCGTCTCAGACGCTGGTAACTTTTACAAGCAACAGATTAAGATCAAAATTAACTCTCTTTTTTTTAATTTGGTGTAAGGTGGGTAAAAGTTGTGCGTTTGTTTCGAATGAAAGGAACTGGCTTTGAATTATTAGATGTTACATGTCAATAAAGGATTTTGGGTCCTTTGAAAATCCATTGACAACCCATCTCAGATGAGTAAGTCTTGCATTTTTGCATTTTCTAAAAAAATCAATTTAACTTAGCTGGAATGTGTAAGTTCATTGCCCACCACCCCTTTTTTAAAAAATAGTAACCACTTAATTTTTGTTTTTTCCCCATTGGTATTAGGTGACCGAGATTAAACGTACAAGCGAATGTGTATTTTATTTTATTCTCTCAGCGCTATTTCGATTGGTTAACTAGATTTTCTGTCATATTACTCAGTGAGCTGGAGGGGGCACAACTGATGATATATTTTTTGGTTTGGTTTTATAGCATATCAACCCTTGTAGGTTATTTAACGCCAAATCCATTTTTATACATATAAATGGTTCTATTTCAAACAATTCAGTTTAGCATAAGTACACAGTTTCAATTTCAAAAATACTTCTATTTCAAATTTTTCAGTTTAGTCAACAAAGTTAAATGATTCGAAGTATTACTAACGATTTTATTAAACATCAGTCATTTATTTACATACAGTTAAATGTAAAACACTTCTATTTCAAGCAATCCAGTTTAGCATAAGCACACAGTTTAAATGTTAAAACAGTTCTATTTCAAACAATTCAGTTTAGCATAAGTATATTATTTAAATGTCAAAACAGTTCTATTTTAAACAATCCAGTTTAGCATAAACACTCAGTTTAGTTCTATTTGGCCAATAAATAGAACCCTATTGGATTCTACCGCTCTGGGCTAGAGTAGAGCCTAATCATCAGATCGTTTAGAGGCATATACCAGGACACTCACTGGGAGAGTTTTACCCCTCTGCAGAGATGCAGTCGGTGTATTCTGCAACTCCAGGCGACTAGACCAGATGATGTTTTTAATCAAATTGTATAAATATTCATTTTTATTCAGTTTCATTTCGTTGGGATAAACTTCTGAATAAAAATTTCGATCATGTCCCCACCTACTTCAGAAATTTATGTAAATAAGTGGTTAGGTTAGACTCACATGGAATGATTGGTGTAATGTGTTTATCGAAGAAAAGGTTTTTCGCTCTCTATGTGACATTATGGTGAAAGAATTATTAAAGTAAGTCATGGGTCAATGAATAGAACTAGTTACGCTAAATCTAGGATGTTGATGAAGATACTTTCTTCCCCGTTGCTGCAGCCTCTTGTCATATATGATTTGTTTTACATTATGAATTTTGCGTATATATTTGTATTCATGATTGATACTAGAAGAAAACAATTACTTCTACTACGATTCGTTGAGGTTACCTTACATAACTATTTTCAATTCTCACAGGGCGAATATGCGCTTAACTCCAACCCATAAGACGCACATTGATGAGAGAGCATTTTTAGCTAAAAAAAACAAAAAACTTTTTCATAAAGAAATTTCTTAAAAGTTCCCAGAACTTATGAACTTCATACTGGCCAAAGTGACTCACAGAATACCGTTTGTATAAACTGTTATGAATAATAATGATTTACATAGCCTTTTTGCTTAGATGTGGCACAAGGCCATCTGAATGGGGCACCTAATCAGACACGAACTGACTCGTTTAGGTTTGCTAATCTAACTTTCAAACCATTTCACCACCATATAAGTATGTGAATTCCTTCACACGCTAAATGGCGGTGAATCCAACATTTTCCTTTGAAAATTTTTAATGAGTTATTTTATATCTACTATCATTTTTTCCTTTAAAAATAGCAAATGATATTTTTTAACTTAATACTTTGAGTATGTAGTGGTTATTCTTTCATTCACTCATCTTTCTTACTGAAACTATGTAGGAAATAGCACTACATATTAACCACGCAGTGAATTATTTCTTTTAGAGGTCTGGGTTAGGATTCAAAATTAAAATAAAAACTTACTTGCTGAACTTTCCTGTAATATTGGATTCAAAAACTATTGGAATGAGAGCCTTACAGTGCGGTGGAACGACTTGTGACAGTGGGCTGCTTCGCCGAAGTTCCTCGCACCCCATCTACAAGAAAAATAATGAATGATATCCTTTTCTTTATTAAGAATTATACCTTTACGAAAGAATAATGCAGAATCATTCATATGATAGCCAGCAAAATATGATAATGGTAATTGTAATTAAATTGAGTCATCATCTCTAATTTAGTATAGGACAAAACTCACGAACGAAAATTTGAAAACTGCTTCACAGACATGCGAGGCGCATTCAATAAGTTTCCAGACATTTTTGTACAGGGATTTAAAATTGTCGAAGACTCTTGAAAATTCAGTATGCTATTGCTAGACATCTTATGAGATGTCTGACCAATTCTTATGATTTAAGCTCTAAATGAACAGCTACAGCAGCAATTGGAATACACCCTACTAATGCCTGATTGTCACAGCTGGTGAATTTCAAAAATGCAATCTCGACGTGAGGACACTTTAGAAGAACGATATGCAATAAAATTCTGTTTTAAAGTCTGAAAAAATGCCACAGAAACGTAGGGAATGCTTCAGACTACTTTTCGACCATCTTGCATGAATCGAGCATCAGTTTTTGGGTGGCATAAGAGATTCAAGGAAGCCAGGGAGTCTGTGAGGGATGATGAAAGGTGTGGGAGAAGTAAGGAAGTCAATACACCAGAGTTGATTGGCCAAAGATTTGGGTTAGGGTTAGGGTTACTATGTTGAGGTTTTAAGGGGGTTCAGCAAGAGATTCCGTCGGAAGAGGCCAGCACTCTTCAAATCGGGCCCGTGGCATTTCCACTAGGACAATGCACCAGTCCACAACTCCGTCCTTGTCACAGACTATCTAACCAAGATGGGCATCAAGACAGTTCATCACTCTCCCAATAGTCCAAACCTTGCTCCCTGTTACTTTTGGTTATTCCCTAAGCTTAGAGGCTGTCGTTATGAGACAATTGAGGAGATGAAAGAGGATGTGACGAAGGTCATTGACACGCTCAGACAAGAGGACTTAAATGAGACCTTCTAGAAGTTGTTGGAACGGTACAACAAGTGCATTGCAGCCGGAGGAGATTACTTCGGAGGGGAATAGTTTCATGTGTGTACTATCAATAAAAGTGCTCATACGAAAAAAGTCTGGAAACTTATTTAATGATCCTCGTATCTTTACTTTAGCTGAAAGTTTTCAGGTTTATTTTTTTCTTTTTTTAGATATCAATTTCTTTGAACGTATTTTCCATTAATTTGAAGTTTAAAAGAAACCTGTTTTCATTGAAATGCGTTGAGAATTTAATACCGAAAGTCACAATTACTCCAGGCAAAAACTAGAACATTTAGAGAAAGTTCACCTTGCTGACAAGAATTTTTTAAAACTGAAAACCGATTTGTAAATCTATGTTTCTGTTGGTATTTTTTTTTTTTTTGAATCTAAATTACAAGATCATGCCATAAATTTTCCTCCAATTTACTCTAATATGCCCTACCATGAGTCTCAATTTGTGCGTCGCTCCCCACTACAAAATGACCTTGTATCATAGATTGACTTGGTGGGAAGTCAGTTAAATCTCTTCCATAATTTTCCCTCAACATTGGGGTATTCAATATTTTTTCTGCATAAATTGGAAAAAATTATATCATTATTTTAAATAATTTGATTTAGTTTGTTGAAAGAATATTTTATGAAACAATCTTCAGCTTATAGGACTTTACACTCCTATAAATTATTTTGGGCGGTATGCCACTTGTTCCCACAAAGATGGCGGACGCTCAATATTCAGTCTCGGGAAACCATTGGCCAGGAGGACCACGTGACATGCTTAAAACTACGTCGGCGCGTAAATTCAAGTCCTGCGTTCGGAGCCACCTACAAGACGCGTATTTTCTATAAATACGTCGTCTTCAAACACCCTTGTTCTCTTTTACCAAATTTCTTCGCAGTGGCAACACACCATCTCCAGCGTGAATCAACAGGAGTGAAAGACAACATGGATGGGCCTCGCAGACATTCATATACAATGACTATGAGACGCTTTCCAGTCTCTGAGAAACTGCCCGTTTCTAATCATAAAAAATGACATTTTAAACTTGCAATTCTTTTATAGCTAAGTAGTGTTACACACACACACACACACACACACACACACACACACACACACACACACACACACACACACACACACACGAGCTCACACATATACACACACACTATTATTTTGTTAGTAGAATTAGAAATATCTTTATATACCAATGTAAGTTTTATTGTGTTAGTGTATAAATTTGTTTTTGTTCGTCGCCTTGTTTTAAATGTTCATTTTGTCCACGACGTTTTACAACCTTTATTTGTTTCATATCTTTTACTCATTTGTTACATATTCTTCACTCATTGGCTTCCTTCATTTACTACTTTATCCATGTACCTATATTATGCCCTATTCCACCTTTATTCTAAACTAAAAATTGTAGGGGACCATAAATACATTCACTCACTCCTCCTACAAGCTATCAAAGAAAAATGTTTCATGTCTTCTCCGTCATTACTTTATTTACTGCAAAGAAAAAATTCTTAGTGAATGTCTTCGAAGTGAGTTAATCCCACAATTTTTATAGTTGTTAAATGAATTTAAAAATTCCAGGAGTTTTCAACGATTATTGATTTAGGTATGTGACTTGCATTGCAAAAAATATTTTCTTTATATCTAGTGATCTTCTCTTAGGACGACACTAAGCCATATATGGCTAAGGATATTGTCTTACGCCAATTTTCCAAGTAAACAGGATCAGTCTATGAGTTGTTTTCTAAATCAAGGGAAATAGGAACTACCATAGCACTAAGCACAGTTGGTTAGTAATAAATGAATAAAATGGATAAACAATACTTACTTCAGCGACGACGAATATATTAGTCTGTAAATTGTTGACGACGATCAAATTTTTTGTGTTCACTGATTTTCTGCAAATCTTTCCAAAATCAATTTTTGGTGGACCTGGTATCGAAAGAAATAGGAAGTGTTTATCTCATATGGTTTAAACTCGAAAAAAGAAACAGATATATTGTCTAATCTATCATAATATATAACTAAAACTGTCTTTAATGATTTTGTGTCCAGCGTGAGCAGCGTATTTTCGATGAAAAAAGGTGTATATACGTCAAGTGTCATGTAATCTTTTTTGTTATGCTTTTGGTTGTGTATACTATCTCTGTTCTGTCAGACCTATCTTGTTTTTGTTTCGTTCATGAGTAAAGTTAAGAACTGAATTTTTTTGGAAGGTGTCTTGCAGTATGTTGATTTCATTAATATCATTTGCAAGAATAAGTATATCATCAATATATCTTCATTATTATTGAAGGTTTTCTAATGCTATTAGATATTTTACTTTCGAGGTCGGACATATGGAAATTACTGAAGATTGGGCCCAGAACAGACCCCATATATAGTAAGTAAAGTTGGCGACCGTAGTCGAGGGCGACCAGGAGGCTCCCTTTTCATTAGCTACCACACCGAGATGTAGGGGAGGGCGCTACTCCTTTCCTTGGATTGCTCCACTTTACCCTTGATACGCACCTTATATTGCTGAGTGTTAAGCAAGGAGGTATCAAGTACTATTTTTAAAGTTTTTGGTATGACGCTATCTAGGGTTGAAATGAGGTCTCTCAGACCATTGGCGAATACTCTACCCACTAGGCCAATACTCTATCTATTTGAATGTTGATATTACCAAGGTAGTCATGAAATGGACATCAGTTGTGCATAACTGGAGTATTTTTCGAAATATATTAGGGTTCGTTTTAAGAGGGCGAGAGATGGGTTGTAATTGATATCATTTATGATAATATCAATTGTTTGATTGACAGAGATAGATATTCTACATCCAATGAGGCTAAAATACATTTATTGGGTATAAATGTATGTAGAACTTGAATTAATTCGTCATTAGATTTTATGTTACATTTACTAGGTAAGCATGTAATAAGTTGTTTTATTGTTTTTGTAATTTCATAAATCGGTGTAGGTATTTGTGATATAATTGGACGCAGAGGATGATTAGGTTTATGTATTTTTACGGTTCCCTATAGATAGCCAGGTTTATAATCATTATTTTGGATAGTTTTGTGCTATTATGTTCGACATTATTAGCAGTGATAAGTTTATAAATTCTTGATTTTAGTTAATTGGTGGGATTCTTATTTAATTTTTTGAATTTTGTATGGTCATCGAGAATATTTTGTAGTTTTGAATGGTCGTCTATTTTATTGAGTATTTCAAAAATATTTGTTTTGTCTGTTTTTATGGTGATGTTGTGGCGATTGCGCAATTCTTTAACAACCCAAACGCAACAGAATTGATTTTGAAAACAGTGCAAATGTACTTAAATACTTTTAGCTACTGACGCTATTTATAAAAAAAAAATTTAAAACACCAGTATAAATACTCATTCTTACAAAGTAGTAATGTACATACAAAAGTTACATAATTTTTGTAATACATCATCCCCTGATGACAGCCCAAAGTTTGGTAGAAAATACTTGACAAATAACTAATTATGGAAGGTTTATGAACAAATTCCCGCCGAATATCATATCAAAAGGATTAACAAAATAATTGTAGACAAAAAATATCTATAATGTTCAATCAAATATATATATATATATATATATACTTTTATCCACACACACACACACACACACACATATATATATATATATAAACTTACATACATATAAAAATTATATTAGATTCAACAAACTTCCGTTGTTTTTTTATCTATTTATATAAACTAACATTTTTTAAACCTTTTTTCGGTATCTAACTTTAACGATTCCCAAATTTCAACTCTCTACAGAGATGCAGTCGGTGTATTCTACAATAATAGCAGACTGCGAATATACATACGTATGTGTATATATAAATATACGTCTCTCTCTCATTCACTCTCTCTCTCTCTCCCTCTCTCTCTATATATATATACATATATATATTGTGACGAAGAAATACGATACTCTCATACATTCGCCGGGTTATGGGGAAAGGAGGTGCGACACACTGGCCGTCAGCCGACTATAGTAGTCACCAATAATTGGCAGTGGAAAGAAAAGCCGTCTCTCTTCAACCCTCCCATATAAGCACCAAGTGACATAGTCATGAGAGAATCCCAATCTCTATTAGCCATGTATGCGTCAGTGGAGAGAGGCAGACCTGCGATCATGATTGGTGCGGAGGAATAAACGGCCAAAAAGCCAACACGTGGTAAATTTTCAAACTACGGAAACAAACTAGTTGCCGTTTATTCGTCAGGGAGTGAAGACACATAATTTGGGATACCAAAGAAACCCAAATTCCAAAGTCATGCCGTACGGAGAACACTGAGAGAAAATAAAAAGCTTCTCCTATGAACAAATTCGCACTCCGAGGTATGGTGAGCCTCGTTAAACGAATACCCAAAGAAAAGACTTGTCCACGAGGAAAGAGACAATAATTAATCTTGGTTTTATCTGAAGATGTGCATCTCTCTATCAACGTGTTATGGCAGCCCAGTAACGAGAAGAAAAAGAAGAAATAAAAGATTCTAAAAATTCCGAAGTAAGTAGACATACAATTAAAGTATATTGGAATTTAACTAGCTGTATTCATGCTGACGTGAATAAAAGACAAATTACGGGAGGAAAAAATATCTTTAATAAGATAGAGGAGAAAAGAAGTGGGAATATTCACCGAATGATAAACTTGAGATTTGGAGTACGGGCTCTGCCATTAAATCCCAAAGTGTGAAGGAAAGCGGACCGTAATCTACCGCTGACAAACTGCATTCTCACTTTCTGCCATTCAGAAGGAAGACTTTCTCGCCCCTGGCTTTTACCTGAATTGTTTTTTTTTGGGTTTTTTTGTTTCTCTCTTTTATTCAATAAAAGAATATTGTCATTAATCTTGTTAACCCAAACACGGCAGTTCAGAGTCCTGTTTTTGTTGTGGAAGAATTTTATTTGTTGAAGGCCTGGTAATTGAGGAGAAAAGCTAGCCAGTTAGCTGTGTTGAATTTTAATAATTCATCTATAACCCACCAAGTGGCTTTAAAATGTGGTTCACCTAGGGAGTTGGTGATATCTGTAATAACAATATATATATATATAATCACAGTGTTGGTTGTCAGTATTTCACTTCGAGCTTTTGTGACGGCCCATATGCGATATAATTTGTTTATATATTTATATATATGTGCGTGTGTGTGTGTATGTGTGTGCAGAAGTGCAAAAAAGACATCCGCCTAAGTTGAAACCCTGTTACAACAACCGCCCAAGCCGAAACTCTGCAACATCGTCTGGAGCGAGCAGCTGCTGGCATGGGCCTCCATGTCAACGCAGACAAGACGGAACACATGTGCTTTAATCAAAGAGGCGACATCTCCACACTAAATGAGTGGACAAGTTCACCTACCTAGGAAGCAGTGTCTCATCAACTAAGAAAGACATCAACACGCGACTAGCAAAGGCATGGACAGTTATCGATAAGCTATCGGTCATATGGAAGTTAGGCCTGATCAATAAAATAAAATGTAGTTTTTTTTCAAGCAGCGGTTGTGTTGATACTGCTATATGGACGCACTATATGGACGCTAGCTAAACGCATGAAAAAAGCTTAATAGCAATTACACAAGAATGCTGTGAGCTGTATTGAACATGTCCTGGCGGCAACATCCCACAAAACAGTAGCTGTACAGCCACCTACGACCCATCACGAAAGCTATCAAAGTTAGACGAACCAGATATGTTGGACATTGCTTGAGAAGTAAGTGATGTACTCTTGTTGACCCCTTCACATACACAAGCAAAGGTAGGACGACCAGCTAGAACGTATATAGAACAGCTCTGTGCCGATACAGGATGTAGCTTTGAAGAACTAGCGGGAGCGATGGACGATAGAGACGGGTGGCGAAAAAGGGCCAGGAAGATCCGTGCTGGCGGCACGACATGATGATGATGATGATTTGTCAATATTAAGCTTTATGAGTCTTTTTAGACCTTCATCAGGGTGTATGAGTTATTAAATGAAACGAAAAAGATGGCAAAGTTTTAAAACATTTAACGTTTTGTTTCAAATTTTTTCGTTGTAATTAGATTTCAAAAATTCATTTAAAAACATCTATCTATCTATCTATGCATACAAATCTATCTATATCTATTTATCGATCTATCAATCAATCTCTCTTTCTCTATATATATATATTCTCTATATCTCTACTCACTCATCGTATCTACTCTAACGCTTGTAATAACAATAAAAAAGATTCCTGTAAGTTAGCGACCAGAAGCTATATTTTTTCAGAACACGTACAATAACCAAGTAAGTAACTCTACTTCATAAAAATACAATTGATAACAGAGAGAGAGAGAGAGAGAGAGAGAGAGAGAGAGAGAGAGAGAGAGAGAGAGAGAGAGAGCATATAAAGATAACAAAGTCGTTAATTTACTAAAAGATAAAATCAATAATATTGTTGAATTTGAAAAATTGCGAATATACTGATTTCTTGATAATTAAAGCAATTGTTGGGGAATGATCTATTCAGGCAAGTGCGCCGTGACAGATAATTAATCAGCATATCAGGAAAGTATTAAAATTTTATACTGACTTTTGTCAGCAAATAAAAAACAATATTTGTTAATCTAGCTGGAGACTTGAATAGGCACAAAGGAATAAAAAGAGTTCAATAAAGAAATGTCAAAAAGGAAGAATTTGAAATTTTTTAGATAAAGCATCATTTTCTCTTTATTTACTGTTGTGTAACAAAATAGCTTCTGAAGCCATTTTGTTACACAACAGTTTAAAAAAAAATTGCCTCCCATTATGGGCCCTTTTTTTAGCCGTTGGACTAATCCTTAAATTGTCACTGGTCTAAGGACTTCCAGTTTCGTCTTTTTCCTTACAGGCTTGAACGAGACAACACGTAGATTTCACCTTCTTCGAGTTAACTTTAGAATATAGACCAAAATGATAAAGCCTTTATTTGAAGTATTATGCATTTGCGTCACCACAATTTATCTCATAATTTACGGCTGTGTCTTCTTTTATGGAGCTTTCGGCAAGTGCCTTTTTCTCTATGACTACGAAATGACAATAGCCTGTGAAAATGCTTGTTACTTCAAATGTAGTGTCTGTCTCATATTAGTAGTATTTCTCCTTTAATTTCGCTCTTTGCTACTGTAAAAATCCAGGAACTATTACTTTATTTCCTTCTCTGTTTTTAGGGCTATAGTATGCACATTTCTTTAGTTTTAGATGAATCAACTCAGAACACATAGATAGGAATGTTCAAGAAAAAAAATTTCACAATCTCACTGACATAGAATTTATACTCATATTTTTAAACAAATCAGCGAAGGACACATAGAATAGAATATTCTAGAAAAAGCGGATCAAAAACTAACTTGTAGAAAAATTTGTCCCCAAAATAAAAATAGTTAGGTTCTAAAATAAATAAGTAATTTCTGTGAATCTGATCGGTGAAGACAGGTTACGGGTTGCGTTTTCGCCGATGTCCGCGTATTTGAAACTTATTTGACCAGTAATAAAAATGCTGGGCCATTGGTTTAATGAGCAGAGTGTTCGCCAATGGTCCGGTCGACCGGAGTTCAATCCCAGGTCGAGTCATACCAAAGATTAAAAAAAATTGTACTTGATGCCGCCTTGCTTAACACTCAGCACCAGGAAATGGAGTACAGTCCTTCCCTACACCTCGGAGTTGTAGCTATTGAAAAGGGAGCTTTAAGGTCACCCTCCACTAGGGTCGCCAACTTTTTACTTTAATCCACTTTTATTTTACCCAAAAGTATAAATAGCGAAGTTTCTTAGTTAAAAGCAGAAAGACCGACAGAGCCGCAGAAAGTTACAGCAGGAGAGTTTGACGCTAATATACTGTACGCTAGGAGAGTGGCCAAAAACTCATATATACCTGGACACACGCAGATACATACACATACACTTGTATGTAAGTACAAGCCTATCTTCTTTTAATTCGGATATACTCATACATACGCACATTCAATTTGACTGAGAACATTCGTGTTTAACACACACACACACACACACCTTTTCTATAATCATTGCTATTGTCGAGTTGATAAAATATACAGTTGTTTTTTTTCTTTAAGGTTCATGTTGTTAGTCAAATTTCTTTTGTCTACGTTGCTTGTGCAAATTTATGTTGTATTTGTGGAACTAACGCCCGAAGTTTTACTTTTCGCGGAACCTCGGGAAATCCTATTCCTCCACAGGGCTTTCCGATGATAACTGTGTTAGATTATTCATGCGAGCATAGCACTGGCCTTCACCAGTTTCTTTGTGTAACTTCGTCAGCTACCACGATATTGTCCTAGTTAGTTGTAAATACTTAAACTAAGCCGACAATGGGCTTATTTATGCGCGGTATTGTTTCCTTTCAAACTTCTCAAGCAATGTCCAACATATCTGGTTCGTCTAACTTCATTAAAGTTTTCACCCTTTTCAAAGGTGAATAAAACCTAGTGACACCACTAATCTGTCTTGAGTCTTTACTGTGTGGAAGTTTTAATTAAACTAAGTATCTTAAAAACAATTCCGACGTTTCGAGGAAACTAGGATTGTCTACTCAGGACACGACACGTTTTTTGTTGATTTTCATTGGCAGGTTCAGGTATGTATTCATCTAACCTCTCCGCTACGGACCGGATGCATCAAAAGGTCAATTCTAAGGTGGTGTACACCGGGTTTAAATGCGGTTTTTATCCTCCTGGCCGTACTATGGTTAAAGTGCCCTGTCAGCCTTGCCATTTATCCATAGATGAGGAGCAAAAAGATGGATCCCTGCCTTCCCCAACGGCATTAACAAGAGAGTAAAATGCAAACTGCATCATTCAGATCACTGAGTCTATTTCCTAAGACGATAATTGTTAGCTTACACACCTTTTATTCGAAGATTTAGGTCATGTTTAAATTGTACAACAGTTAAATTAGCCGCGTTGGGGACAAATAAAGAAATATTCTTTGAATAGACATCCACATCTGACAGTTTCGAATGATACAGAATGTGAATTCAAATCTCATCAAAGGTGTAGCAATTAGACGGAAAAAATAAGCATAAAAGGAAAACAGGACACGACACTTCAACAAAAGGATGTATTCTCAACAATATCAATTACAAGCGTAATACAAAAAGCAGAGTGTAAAAAATCAATGAAGAGCAAGTGTTGTTAAGGAATTGTTAAGTGAACTTGATAGGTTGCAAAATAATATGCCAGCGAACTTATTTTGTCACTTCGGTTGCTCAATGTCTGTTGCTTCTGTGTGGTTGACTTTACGTGGTCATCGGCCTTTATAAGTCGCTGGCATGTTAACGTATTACTTGGACGGTTTGCAGCGTATTTAAGAGGACGATATTTCTCTTGTGTTTGTATGTGTACCCCAAAATAGAACCTAATGTCGAGTGTCTTCTGTGCTGATTGGTTGCTGACAATGGCTTTTGACCAATCGCACAAGCTCTTAGGCAATTTTGGAGGGGCGGTAAATGTGAGGTTTCATATGTTATTTCTTTTAAAGGATACATTTTTTAAATTAATTTTACATCGCACTAATTACTTAACGACTTTTGTGAAGATCTACTTGAACACAATAAATTCATAGATAAAAATATCATACAGATTGGTGAATGCATATTGAACAAGTTTATCTATCTTCTTGATAGAAAGGTAAGAGTGTGGCAGTACCAATCGACAACTAGTTCAATCTCGCCAGGCAACCGACCTTTCACTATATTGAGTTTGTTTTTTTTTTAAAAGAAGTCAGCCGTCAGTTTTGGTCGAAATTGTAGAAACCATGAGTCAGATTCACAAAATGAATGAATGAATAAATAAATAATTAACAAACGAACACTAAAATAAAGAACCGTATGACTTATTAAGAGATTCTCTTGGAAGCGATTCTGCGGACGTCGTATGTGAGAATTGGCTCCACAATGTAAGTCGAATAGGCCCAATCACAATATGAAGAACAAAATCTCATTCTGCGTCTAACGGCTGACTACTTCCTAATGTTTTCCGACTACACCTCAAACTGTTAGCTGACACCAGCGTTGCTTTCCTGCGTACATTGACCAACTGTTGCTTTCTCGGACTGCTACTCGACCCCGACTCAAACTGCTTCCTAGAATACATGAAGTTTTGATTTACAGAAAAGAAAACTGTTTTTTAGATCTAAGATTAGCCAAAACTCAAAGATAAAAAAGCAGAATCCTGACTGTACCTGTGCCGATGACGCTGGTACAATAGAAACGAGAAATTCTTCTCTTTCTATTTTATTATCTTTTGAAATATACCAATTTTCCTAACATCATTTAGCTATCCTTTTGATCTATTACACACACACAGAGACCTAAATGTACATGTACATACATACATGTACGTTATGCCTATGTTAATGATATATATATGAATATTTTTGACACGAATACTAAAAGTTGACCAGAATTAATTTTGTCGGGAAGATAGTTAAAAGTACACTAATATTTTGGTTGCAGCAGACTCACCCAGAGAGACAGACAGACAGTCTTAGATAAACTTGAGTCCACACATCAGGAAAATGACGTTTCACTTATCACACACAACCGCGCGAGCGCTCACACACACAAACAGACTGATTAACATTTACCTAGTTACACTTACCCCCACACCTATATACATACATATACGTTACTTTTATATGCCTACATACCCATATAGACACGCTCGCACCTAGGGGCATATGTATCATTGCAACTAAATATACGCAACCAAGGTTCGAATAACAACAAGCGTTTCCTTTCAAGATAAAAAAAAGCTGATTAACAATTCTACATCTTTTAGTTTTTTTGTTTTTTTTAAAATTCAATGCAACTATGCAAACTAGGTAGTCTAGTATGGTAGAATAAAAATGCATCCTTACCAATACTAAGCAGATGCAGTTCAGAAGGTGATAGTTCTGTTGCACAATCTAATTTTTCTTTTTGAGTTGTCGGGATGGCATTCAATCCTTGACTTAACTGAAAAATAAAACGTTAAAGACATAATGATAGGTGGCGGATTAGTTTGCATTTACATTAAAGTCGAGTCAGCATTTATCTTTATTGATATCAACAAGCACACATCAGATCTGCTGATGTCATTTTATCCATGGTTACTTGTACCAGTTGTGTTTCAAAAACAGTTTTATCTTAAGTGTCGAAATTGATAACCTGATATTTTATTTTTATAGCAGTAATCTCTATTAAACCTTGAATACTGAGGATGGAACAAAACGAAACTTTGCCGAGTAAGCAAACTATTCCACTTGCTGCCGCAGTTGATTGCTCAAATAATCTAATCTATTTTGGTTTTATCAAAAGGTTCCAGGATATATGTTCTTTAGTTTTGCTGAAATGCATTATTTTCACTTATCTATTTCTTGCGAATTAATTTGACGATTAAAAAAGAAAGAGAGAAACAAAGACAACAAAAATCTAAGAAATTGAAATTAAGAAATGAAATAGAAATATAAAAAATTATTCTAATAAATCATTTCAAAATTGAATAAATTTGACTTATAATTACAGGCATCAAAGTTGCGTCCAGTTGATTCTGTGCCAAGTCTCTAGTACTGAAGAGTTTCCTTCCTTGTTCGGATGATTCATTTTCACCTGAATGGAAGACATACATAGCATCAATACAATGATCTTTAAATTCATTATATTCCGTGTTGTTATTAGTTTATTCATGTCTAGTATTTCTTTCATCATAATATCAACTGGGTTTTATCCCTGATCATCACTCAATTATTGTAAGCAGCAAGAATCAGAAATAAAGAATAAGACTCCAGTGAGGTTTCTAATCATATTCCTCATCCTGCCTTTGTATTAATAATGTATTAGGCTACCAAGAAAAAAAAACATAGAGTCATTTGAACTTTTGAAATGGAGACAAATATATATATATATATATATATATATATATATATATATATATATATATATATATATATATATATATATATAAAAGCATGTTTCATTAAACACTAACGGCAAATTTTGTCTGTATGATTTAAGATCCTTTCGAGTTTTCTGATAACTGTCTTGGTTTCATATTGGAATTGGTGGATGAATTTACCAAAATTGTCCCGAGCGCTTTCGGACCCTTCATAGGCCATCTTCAGGGGTTGCTTGCATGTGTAAGGAGAGTTGTTTTTTGAAATGAGTTTTGAATGTTTTTGAAAGTTTTTATAACATAACAAGAAAATGCAAACGCAGAGTTGGTAAAACTGAGCTGCAGATGAATTCAAAAACAGAACGCTATCAACTGAAATAGCACACTATCAAGGAATGCGGGATATTAAAAAAAAAACCTAAAAGCATTTCAAAACACTGACGCTATTTTCGAAATTAATTCTATAGATTTTAGTCTTTTTGTTGGGCTTCTATGATTTGTAGTCGTAACTTAACAATTTCGTGTGCGATTATAGTGGTGTTTTCAACTAGAATTTTTCGAAACTTGGATTTAGGAATAGAATGTTTTAAGATGTAAGGTTATATTTTACATATAAAAAACCTACTAACATTAATCCCTGCACCCTTAATTTCCAAAGTGAATGCCACTTCCGCTCTAAAAGAACAATTATAAAAACACTTATTTCCAGAGCTAAGTTACTATCCTCCTCACGAAGTATCTTCCTTAACGAACTTAGAAATATTAAACAAACTCTTATCAATAATGGGTTTCCCAACTACATTGTTGATACTGAAATTAAACAATCTATTAATAAACCTGAACAACCTAACATTGACAATAACCTAAACCATAAACAATCAATAAACCTATACGACAAAAGCCACTCCTTACACATGCAAGCAACCATTGATGATGGCCTATGTAGGGTCCGAAAGCGCTCGGGACAATTTTGGTAAATTCATCCATCAATTCCAGTCTGAAACCCCAAGACAATTATAGGAAACTCGAAAGGATCTGAATTAAATTATACAGACAAAATTTGTCTTTACTATTTAATTAAACATGCTTAAATGAACGACGGCTGCCTAACCAACCACCCACCCACCCACACACACACATATATATATATATATATATATATACACCAAAACACTAAATTTCAGAAAAGAGGGATCGATGGATTTACATCTATCCAAATTACTAAAAATACAACGCGATTATACATCTATAAAGAAGAAGTGGATAAACAGCGTTATGAAATGTGACGCATATTTATCTTTTGAAGAAAAATCTTCTGACCACAGAACCGTTTTGTTAAAGATTTGCTTGTATCTTAGAAGGAATCAGAAGCAAAATTGTGCTCGAAGTAAAGCAAGAAAGAAGAAAAAAAAAAAAAAAAAGAAAAAAACCTCCGATGTAACAAAATGCAATATCAAAATTGGCAATTAGCTGGTTCCAGAAAAAATATCAATAATTTTTAGGTATCTTTGTTTACTTGCATATAAACCTTTGTGTATTATATAATGCGAATGAACTGAACAGAAGTGGTAAAAAATTTAACTCATTGATGGGGTATAACGGGTTTCATACAATTCCAAAGAGTAGGAGTATGAAAGTGAACGTAATAACTCGATTAGAGTTCGATCTCGCTTTCTATGATATTGCAGTCTTGCACATTAGCCGCAGGGACTCCCCCATATATAGAGGTTTGAAACTTCTGCAATATCAGCATGTATCAATGAAAATTTCAAAGAAACGAAATGCTGATACACATGAAAATAGCTTTCTGTTATGTTTGTTATAAAACCACTATAATTCTATGGAAAAAAGCGACTAAAAGTAAACCTTATAATTTCAAAGAACATTGAATTTTTAGTTAATTCTAACTCTCGTAGAATTTTTCCGAAGCTGTCTTTTCTAAGTCTTCTATAGAATTCTGTTAAGATTTTTGTAATGTATACGCGCGTAAACGTTTATTGGCTGATCAAGAATGCTTTTTCATAGAAAACGCCAAAAACAACTTACCTCCAGTTACTGCTTTGATCACTTCACTAACTTTCAAAACTCTCGGTTTTAGACCGGCAGATCGAGTCAGTCCAAGATCAACGCAGTTATTTGTCAAATTAAAGTTGCTACAATAAAACAACAGAAGGAAAACAATTACATGGCTCGTTTTTAAATACTTTTTTCAATTAATAATTTGTAATAATTCCCTTCAATCAAAACAATATCATGGCACTTGTAATAAAGTAATTACGTTGTAAATACTTTCCACTGAAACAAAGTTGTCATTGGGGGCGAATTGATAGGAAATCTTTTAAACTCAAAAATTGATAACAAAATTTATACTACATTTGACATTCTAGCATTAAAAAAAAACAATTAACGTAGGGTTAGCAAATTTATCAATGCTCCATCAGTCATCTAAATGGTCTTAAGAGTGGATCAAGCATACTGCCTGATGCTGCCTATATAGACGAAAATTGGAGGAGTCCCTATTCTGAGAGCCCCTTATAAAAGAAACTTGGTTTTACAAGTCAGCAATTTTGAAGCCGAAAACAGACAAACGAGAGAAGCCATGGCAAGAACTAAAAGAGAAATAACCCCAAAGATGCAATATAAGTAGGTTATTCTTGAGACCATCCCTAAAAAAACAAATAAAAAAATCGCTACGTATCAATGCTACAAGGCTTGAGTGATGCAGATCCTAATGCTATTTCGAAATATTCCACGTATATGTTAGCCAATACTGGCAACAGCGGTGATCACATAGCCAAGTATTTTTTGTCGGTATATGTCAGACCCGAGTAGGTCGTTTCAACACAAAAGCTCAACATCTCCATCAGGTTATCTTTTGGGATACAATAGGTTCTTCCAGCAAGAAATATGCAACCAACTTATCCCGTACCACTGTTTATGTCTCATCAGTGGGTACTCTCGTGAACAGGTTTACTATATCTAGACTCACCATATAGTTGGAAAGAATAGGAGCCTTGCTGATTTTTTTCCACGAAATGGGCAGAGTACTTGACTTGATGAGGACTTACCCGTTAGTGGGGTGACTATCTTCACAAGTAAGCGACTCAGTAGGTGACATGCTGAACCTCTGTTGTTGACAATGGATCTTAATGGAATATCATTACGTTGTGAGTATAACAATGAAGAGGAAGACAATAGTTTGAATATTCAAAGTGAAAAAACTTCCTTAAAGGACAATGTACAAAAAACATGGTCATTTCAGGAATGTTCAGAAAATGTCATGTCAGAGATATCACCCCCACCAAAAAAACAAAAACAAAAAAAAAACAATATTATCACTTTAACGATTAAAGAGACTTAGTAAACAGTAAAAAAAAAGGTGTACTCAAAAGATCTAGGAATATAAAAAAAATCTTAGTCATCACCGTCTCTTTCGAGATATTCAATTACCTGATGTTTGCCAAGTAGTTTACAAAGAGTAGGGCTAACAAAGATTAGTTTTCAAAAGTCTGCTCGTGATCTTTGAATTTCCTGAGATTTTGTATGATCGCCAATTTAAACACAGTATACTTAGACAAGAGTTCAGTTTTTCATATTGATATCCACTGTCTTTACTTCAGCTATTTTTTCCATTACCTAAATATTTCAAGCATCTGGAGAATTGATAATTTTGCTTCTTTTTGAAATCTAACATTTGTTATATGTAGTCAGAAATGTTTAGTCCGTAAGTACTGAAATGTCTACAGCTATGCTGGAAAAAGAAGAGGTAAAGATTAAGTAAGTAGACAACGATAAAAATATCAAGGCAGATGTTTGACATTCAAAGAGAAAACAATCTAAATATTTAAGTCTTTTATCACTGAAATAATTGCAAGGAAACTTCTAAGTGTCTAAAACAATCTCACTAAAACCGAATTGATTGATTCCATTACAAGAGACAAACAAAATAGATCTATAAAGATAACGACAAAAGAATAAAATGATTTTGGAAGCCTAGCTTTTTTTTTTATTTCGTTAATAACCAGTGTAAATGTTCTTTTTTCTGGGAAAATTTAAATTCATTTTGTTGTAATTTACATCAATCAGCAAAATAAATTGGTTTCGAAATAAAGCTGTATGATGTTAAAAGAAAGTAATTCCTAATTCCATTTGATATCAAGTAATTATAATTAAACCTTTTGATGTCATTTGTCCCTCTCATTTAATGCCAAGAAAGAAAGAAAACGTTTGAAAGCATCAAATTTACTTACTTTCTTTCTTTTTGGGCGATTTTCTTTTTCGTTATTTCCGACACCATGATCTTATAATTCTCCCGATTTCTTCGTATTTCGCTTGCTTCCTGGTCAGTGTACATATAATCCACATCAGTGTAAGAGTAACGTTCTTCTTTATTAAACAAATTTCTATTAGGAAGAGAATGTAAGATATTTAGCCTTAAAATTCAAGCGACTTCACTATTCAGGTTAAGTTTCTTTGTTTTTAAGGGTATATCAACCTTAGTGGAATAATCAATGCCAAAGCCATCATTATAGAAGAATAGTAGTGCTGCTATTTAACCAATGATTGGGGATAAGTAGATTCATACCTTTCCAAGTGTATTAGCCCGAAGGTGAACATAGTAACTCGATGGGGGTTCGAACTAGCTTACTAAGATATCGCAGTCCAGTACATTAGTCACTATGCTGAGAGAAGAGTTGAGAGAACAGATCTCGTCATCGTCAGATCTGGAGTCTACTGATTGAGATTGAAAGGCGGTGACAAGATGGCCAAAATGTAAGGAATTTGCAAGAAATCTAAAATGATTATTGAAAACAAAGAGGACAATTTTACCTATAATCATTATAATCAACGATTCAGAACTGAGAGAATGAGAAAACTGCGCTAGGATTAACGCTTAAAAGCCAACCATAACAAGCAAGAAAAACAATTTTTGTGAGATATGTAAATTTGAAGATATTAGCTTTAAATGACTTTCAAGTTGAGTTGCCACAAATGAAGCAGAATAAGAACCCCAAATACAAACTATTAAACCTTCAGCGAAGAGAAGAGTTGAGTTCATGTGAATGGAGTTTCCCCTTACCGATAATTTTTATCATATTTTGAAGATCGTATACTTTGAGCTCTATCGTTTGGAACAGCAATCAGAGATCTAACAATGTCGGACGAACGAATCAGTCGTCCAGTCTGGAGCAATTTAGACGTGGTTACTGAAGCCCGAGTGTTTCGTGGTACATATCTAGCATCAGGGAATGTTATGTCTGTCAAGATACCTACTTCGTTTGTGATGTAAGGCGATATTCCTGCAATGAGAAAATATATTTTCACAAGTATACCAGTAACCAACAATGATTTTTATCTTTTATTAACTTTTTCCATAGATCATGCTTTAAACTTATTTGAAAACAAGTACATATGGTTTAACTATAGAAATGATAAAAAAAAATCAGGTTTTTGCGAGTCGAATCTCAACCCAAATAATTTTTCGTTCTGAATCTTCGGAAATCTGTCTTTGCTTTTAAGAATGAATATTGAATTATTTTATATTTGATTATCTCTAAGTCTTTCTGTCTACTCCTTTTTCTCATATTAAGTAAAAATAGAAAATATCTTACAATAAAAACAGAATACCGAAGAATGTAGTCGTATTAATAAATAGCCACATCAGTAATGTGTATTCCATGTCAGATTGGCTCTCAAGGAGTTTGCATGAATCATCTTAAATTCATACCTATCGAGTTATTCGGCATCTAGGGGTGATGGGTGCTATTTAGTAGACAATATTATTGCATTTTTCCAACCTGTATCTGTAATCAGTGTTTGATATAGTAAGACACAAGATTTAAATGTTGATTTTCAACCCATCAGATAGATCCTACTTGGACAACATAATCATCCGAGATTCCAAATTTTTTGATTTACCTTGAGCAAAACTACCTTATGCTAAATACACACACACACACATATATATATATATATGTTTATATATCCTTCTCTTCTTTCTTTCTAGAAATGTTTACATAAGAGTTATATATATGGTAAGTAACTATTAATAATCATTTTCTTTTTAAGTGATCAATAATCTTCATAAGGACAAGCCAAAAATATATAACTGAAAAAAAAAAATGATTATATCAAAAATACCTTACCGATGTAAATCATTGTCTTCTTGATTTTCAATTGAAAAAAATTATAATTTGACAGCTAAGATTTTCTGAAGCAAATCTTAGATTAAAAAATGCAAAATTAGGTGCTGAACTCATAAAATTCAATTTAATATAGCATCTAATATTGATATGGTGATTTTCATTCTACAAAAGAGATTCACTTTTTTCTCCCAACATTGTGTCAAGTGGAGGTGATTTCTGAATTAATTGTTTGGAATAAGTTCTTTAGCTGATCATCGAAAAATAATATCAACTTTAAAAAATCATCTTGTTTATTTTTTCTCATAATAAATTCAAGATGGAATATTTGGCATCAGCTTATTTCCAATAGATGTTTTTTTAAATATTTTTTTGTATCTCAAAGTATGTAATCATTAGAGAGATTGAAAGTATTTACATATTCGTTTAATAAATTCTGTACATGATATCAAATATACGTAATATCATGAGTTGCTAAAATAATTAGTTTATTAAATGAGTTATTTAAAAATTTCCCTTAGGAAATATATTTTTAAATGTTCCTTTGAATTATTTTCATGGATGTGCAAAAAATATATGAGATGTAGAGAATAATCTTTTTGGTAATATCGAAATTAATTGTCTGCATTGCGAGAGGAAATATGATGAACCATCATTAAAACTTCTCGCAAACACCAGAAATTAGAAAGTGTGTTTGTTTTCATCTCTTTGTACAATGGGGAGGTGCTACTTTTCAGACAGATCCTTTGTCCTGAGGCTATTATTATTTATTTATATGATATGAAGTATAAAGACTTGCAGTTGATTTTTGGAGTTTATTTTTCTTCTTTTGTAGAATTATTTATGAACTTCGAGGGAGTAACACTGGTAAGTAAGATTTTATTCAAATCACTAAGATTGCATTTCACACGAAATTGGAAAATGTTCTGAAATTTAAAGTAAATAATTTTTGGATATTTTTAGTTGTTTCGAAAAATACTGACAAAATCAATAAAATAGAATTTGATCGCTTGATACACTGTACAAATTCAACAGTGTATAAAAATTTAATCCAATCATTTGTATAAATAACTGATTTTGTTCTTTTAATTATAAAAATATAAATTGTAAAATTCAAAATAACAGAATATTATCTAACATGAATATTCTCTCATGAAATCTCTAAAATGTCGTTTGATTGTGAATAAGTTCGTCAAGTTTAAAAAGTTTGGCAAGTTTAAAAATTGGATGTAGTATTTTTTTTTTCTTAAATTCGATTGTAAAATATAATCAAATATTGGTTTGTTTGGAAACGTTTATTTTTACTAGTTAAGTGCAGTGTAGACTTGTGATATTCAACGAGTACAAAAATATTTACCATCATTTTTTTAAATAATTTTTTTAAAGTTTAAATAAATGTTCATTGTGTAATTGAAATGTTTCAAACTACTTGTTTGATTTTATTGTTGTTTTTGATCATTACTAAATAATATGATATTAATAACAGAGGAATAATAGAATTAAACAATAATCATTATTTACTGTAATACAGACAGAGTTTTGTCCAAACGTCAATAAATTTAGAATGGATAAAAAGGTGGGTGATGCAATTATCAATTCATTTTCTCTGATCTGATCACAGCTTATTAGTATAGTTGTTGAGAGTTTTTGAGGCAAATTGAAGAATTTCTGGGATTATTCTCTAGTAATCACTGATAGATGTAATTTTCTGTTCATTTTAGCAGTCATACTGTAGAATGGAAAAATGTAACCTGCCACCCCAAAAAAAGTTGGTAAAAATACTTTTTAAGTTTTAATGTAGGAAATCAGTATATTTTTTGTCAGGAAAAATATTCATCATCATAATTATGGGTAATAAGTTATGTTTTATTTTTACATTACACGTTTAAATTTTTTTAACGATAAAATTTTTCCTTAAAAAACTGAAGATATTTTTAGACAATGTAAAATACATTTTTTCAACAAAAATGCACTAATTTTCTAAAATTGACTTTTATTTTGTAATTTAATTTTCTGTCTAAATTCTTTCCACAACACTACATTAGAATTTGTTTTTTCTTTTTTACCTGTATTGAACTTTGGCGGTCTGACAACTGGATTCAATTGTGCGATGCCATGTAAATTAAATTTTTGGGCGAAAATGACTTTTTTTTTCGTCACACAATGATAGTTTAATGGTGATGTGCTTCTTTTATCTTTCTGTGAACAGTTTTCCTCTTCTTTTATGGCTATCTTTTCATAAACTTCAAAGATTTTCTTGGAGTTAAATTCTCCTGATGTGAATTAAAGAAGAAAAGAAAAAAAATAGATTATTTTAAGAAAGAAAAAAAACCCAAACTAAAACAACGATTTATAAAATAACAAATAACATAAATTTTGTAGATATCTTTTTTAGATACACAATGGCTTTTTGTCTATTTTACCCAAGTAGGAATGATTGATCTCCTTCTTCTAATTTTCTTCCAATTGAAATTTACACAAAAATATATCATGTATTACCATACATTTTGTTGTAAATGGTTTTTTGTCTCAAGGCAAACAAGCATTATTAATTTTTAGAGGTTTCATAGGATATCTGAGATCTCCAAACGTACTCAAAAATATCTTCCATATGTCTCGTTTGGTGGATATATTTATATTAGATAAACGATAAAAGCAAATAAAATATAATTCAAAAGTACCTAATTAAACTAAATTTTGATAAAAGTGACACATCTTACGACTCATATGTATCAGTATTGCTGGTAAAAATAATTTCCAAAAATGTTTCAGAACACTGGTCAATTTTGGTGCCAAAAAAACAAAACATGTTTTTAGCTAATTTGATGTTGCTGATTCTGAAAATGACCTTAGGTTTTCATGGTTAGCTACTGTTTTTGCTTGTACAGTAAATGCATATTTTTTGGTAAAAAGATTAATTTACGATTTGGCAGATCGCAAAAAAAAGTCGTAGAAACCCATCAATTTTCAGGTAGGCTGAGCAATTGATGTCAGCCACCTGAAATAGAGTAAAAAAATGTAAAATAGAAGCTCCAAATTTTTCCAATTTATCACCAAAACTCAAATTATTGATAAACTTTATCAGTAATACACTTTAGTAAACCTGATAATTAAAGTGACATAAAAAATGAAACCCAAAAGTCTTCTGTTGATACTCATAAATTTATCCCATTACTTTTGTCCCTTCACTACCAAAGGAAAGCAAGCGCATTGAGAGCTTCTGTTTTCACAATTGGAAAGAAACCCCAATTAAAGACATCCTAATTGAATGCGCCTAACATCATGGAAATGGTTTCACAATAACATCAAGAAATTCATTATGATGAATTTGTTAATTCAATGAATGACTTGAAATTTATGCATTTGGACATCATTTGTTGACATGGTGAAAAACTTCCTAGGCAATCACCAGGGCGAAATTTACAAGGAGTTTGTGGAAAAGCTATTGAAAAGTCTACAAGACACAGGTGCTAATATGAGTAATAAGATTCATTTTTTACATAGCCATCTAGATAAATTTCTGGATAATTGCGGCGATGTGAATGGAGAACTATTCCATATCAAAACAATGGAAGAACGCTAGCAAGGATGATGGGACAAATGAATGATGGCTGACTACTGCTGGAGTATGAAAAAGTGACTTAAATAACATTGAACATGACAAACAATCAAGAAAGAGAAAATTTTCACCATAGTTCTAATGTTCACGAAGGTTTTATTTCTGCTGATTTGATGAAAATACTTGTTAGTCTTGGTATATTCAATCATATTATTTTCAAAGACAGAGTCTGATTGTTTTTGCAAAAAATAGTATTTCTCAATAAGCTGACTAATATTTGTTGGTTTGAATACGGATTGAGAGGTTTCTATGATTTTACTTTGAGAAATATTGTCATCGGTCAATATCGTATATACTAAAAACAAATGAAAAAAATGTTTTTTCCAAAAATGAGGCATTTCTGTACAGCAAAAACGATAGCAAACAAAGAAAAAGTAGTATAATTTTCAGTTTCAATGCCCTTAAATTAGCTTAAAAAGATGTTTGGTGCCTTGACGCCACTTCAAAGTTTTTTTTTTTTTTTTATTGACCAGTGTTTTCAATGTCAAGATAAATGCCAACAATAATTTGATTCTTACCTGTTTGTTTGGGAACAAAACTAAAGATGATTTTTTCTTGACCGGTTGCTTTTAAACTACCTTTTTCAGGTTCTACTTTGAAGTGGGCATTTCGCTTGAATTGATAGTTAATTGGAAGTACTGAGGAGTGGTTGCTCAAGATATACGTTGCATTGATTTGATTTCCTACTTCACAGGAGCCGAAATCAATTTTGTCCTGATTAGGAGTAAGACTGATTAGCACTGGTAGAGCTGTGCCTGTGATTGCAACTTCCACATTTGGGCTGTCTGCAGGGATCATAAAGAGAAATATATATTTTCTTTATTCAAAGAGGATCATTAAAGAATCTATAATGTTCTGTTCCTTTAAAAGATTTACTACCACTTCTTTCTTCTGTGGAAAACTAATATTGTTAAATTCTTTATTTACTATTCATACAGATTTTCAAAACTTAAACTGATATTTATTTTCTCTGCATCTAATTACTCGTTAATTTCATAGTTTGGTTTGTTCTGTTTTATTCGTTTAATGGCATATAAAGTCCATATAGGTAATTTAACTCTGATATTTGATTTTTTTTTCATATTTGATTTATTTTCAAATGACTATATTTTCAATGTTGCATTGCATTTTTTTATATCTTATGTTTTGTCAATAATCCTTTGCTTTCACACCATTATATCATATCAAGTATTCCTATTTGATAAAAATATTTGGCACACAATCATATGGTTTCAAGTATTCCAACTCAATACTAATAATTTATAAACAAGTACATGGCTTCAAGAACATATTTCTATTTAATTATAATCATTTGTTTGCACACAGTTTTATGGTTTCAAATAACTACAAATAATAATCCTTTGTAATTAATAATCACTTCAATAATACCAACAATTTACAGTTATATAGTATCAAGTATTTCTCTCTAATACAAATAGTTTTTAAATGGATCTATTTGTGAACCACAATGCGCTCCTTTTAGTAAAAGAAAGTGATCCAGTTCAAGTTTACCCCATTTATCACGCGTTTGGACCAAAGACGACAACCACCAGTTGGAATAATTCATAGGAAAATGAATATATTCTATCTCAGATAATTAGACAGTTGAGGAAAGCTTTACATCATTTTCCAAAACATAGTGTTAAAAATAACAAATATAGGGATACTCATCTAAGTAATTCATGCAATTGTATATTATCTCCACATGTCTATATTGTATCAGATCTTATCAATTATATAAACACAAATGAAGTGAAAGAGAATTTTTACTTGAGATTTTGAAATTTGCTATATTTTAACTGTGAATGTTTTATGAGTAAAACAAAACAATTTTCTCAGCACAAAAAACTATTGTCCACCAAAAGAAAAATATGAAACCACTCAGCAGGGAAACTAAAACTAAGATCAAAATGATGTATCTGATTTAAAACAAATATTAATGGTAAACATATGTGGGCCCTTGTCAAGGATGATAATGACTCTAACTCTTGTTTACTTGATATTTTAGGAAGAGTGTAAACACTCAATTTCAGCTCTTACATATCAGGAATTGAAAATAAAAAGTGAATCATTAAATTTTGATGAGGAAATTTTTTACTTACGTTTACTTTCTTCTGGCATTACACTGCACTTTTCATCACTTGAATAAGACTGCTTGCCAACGACTTGGAAATGTACAAAAATTGCAAAATCTCTACGGAGCGGTGGTTCTCTTTTAAATTTCCAACCTTTCTCAGGAATTTCCCATCTGAAATTAGAAGCTCAGAAATAATGATGATCACAATAGTTTATTTCTAAACTTTAGACCTAATAAGAATTCTATACTTCAGACATTTTAAGAATACTGGAGACAGTGGCTGTTACTAATTTCTTATTTAAGTAAAAGTTTATGCTTAAACAAAAAGTTCTATGTCTACTACCTGAGTTTATTCAACTCAGGATTTTTATTTAAATATTTGTATTGATATATAAATACAATGTGTGAATTATTAGATTTCAAAAGAGGGAAAATTGTTGTAATATGGATGGATGGTTGAAGTTTCAGTCAAAATAATTAGAGAGAACATTGTTTTTTAAGTAATATCGCTATATAAAAAATCAAGGAAAAAATCAACTCTTATAAGCATAACCATAGATAGGAGAAATTTAGTGAATACAAATTGGTGAGAATTCAAAAGTATTATGTCAACAAATCTAGAAACGTGATTATAGAACTTAAACTGCACCTAACAAGCTTAGTGTCCACAAAAACAGCATAAAGAAAATCCTGCAGCTGAATGCCATGACAAAGCTGCTATTGTTCAACCTCTCTTTTCCAATATAGATATTGGAAGCACAAAAATTGGAATACTGACCATCACAATTGGACAATTAAGCAATGAATTAGGTTTGTGAATTGAATTACCATGATCAGAAAATCCAGCAAACACTTGCATGCGACATACAGAAACACTGGACACCTGTTTTGACCTTATTAGGTCTTATTAGCAGTGCATACCATAATCTCCCCCACTGGAGATCAGACCAGTGTCCACAGAATGCAGAGCTGAAACTCTACCACTGAGCCACCAATTCACATTGCACACAAATTAACAAGTCATGGTAATTGCACAGCCAATTAACCTGTCTTCTGTAAAGAATGTGGATGTAACTTGCAAGACACATTCAGGTTAATTGGCCGTGCAATTAACATGAAGGGTAGTAGTAGTAGTATTATTTTACCTATAGCAGGGTCTTGAACAATTGAAAAATGTCATCTACTCTGAAGAATAATCATTTTGATTTTCCATACTCAGGATGAGTTCATATCTGAAAATGGCTCAAATGATCCTAACTACCTAACCTCCACCAGAGTGAAGCAGCAATGTGATCATTTGGGGGGCCATATCATGGTATTCAGTTAATCATGTTGTAGTATAGCATGAAAAAGTAAGTGTCAATATTCTAATATTGAGGAAACAATCAAATTAATTGACAAAAAATTAGAAGTGATACTTCTAGCTTTTATGACAGCCCTAATTTTTTCAAGCATGAATTTCACTAATTTAAAGCAATATATTTTATCAGAATGGTTCTAAATTTCTTGAATGTCAGTTTATAAATTTCTTTGGTGGGTTGAGTCTTCTTGTTGACCATTTAAAAAAATTTCCATCATGAATTTTTAATCAAATCCAAAGTATTTGCTGGCCATGTGATTGATTTTATGGCTTTTCATCAGGATAGAATGAATGATGTGATCAATGAACAATTCTTGATCTAAATATGATTATAAATTGATGGTGGAAATTAAAAAAACATAATCCATGGGAAAGGTCCATGTATCAACAAAGATCTTTTAACTGCCATTCAGAAACAGCTTTCATATACTTTAATTTAGTGAACTCTATGGCTAAAACAATCATCTCCAGCTACAGCCCTACCAATGTTAGTGAAGAAACAGAACTAGTCACCTTCTACGATGAGCTATGCTCTCTAGTGCGTAGCATTCTGAAACACAATGTGCTAGTCATTGGCGGAGATATGAATGCCCAAATCAGGAAAAACAGAAACAACAGATACAGCCTACACAACACGTCAAATAGGAATGGACAACATCTAACAGATTTCATGATAGAAAATAGATTAACATGCCTCAATACAAACTATCAAAAAAGGGAGGGAAAATTATGGACCTACACATGCGTGAACAACAGTAAAGCATAGATAGACTACGTCTTTATAAACAAGAAATGGAAAAATAGCGCAATGAATTGCGAGGCATATGCCTCTTTCGAGGGTGTGTCCTCCGATCATCGAATAGTCACGGCAAAATTACGACTAAGCCTACGAAAAAATGCCACACGGACAGCAACCACTAAACACTATAACTGGGCCCTTCTTAACAACAAAGAGATAAATATGTATTAGAATTAAGAAACAGATTCGAGACACTACAAGAGAAGACAGAAAAAGGTACCCCAAATGACGAATATGATAATTTCATTGACGCACACCTCGAGGCAGCAGCAAAGTGTATTCCAACAAAATCTAGAACTAAATATAGAGTCCCATGGGAAATGTTAGTGGTTAGAAAAAAACGTGCACTCGTAAAAACTGCCTCCAAAAGCTATTGGAAGAACCCAACACACACAAATGCCCAAAAACTAAAAAAGGCACAATATCAATTAGCAGGCATATATCTAAAAGAACAGACGGAATACATACAAGATCAGATAGATAAGATTAGAGACTCGGAGAAAGATAGGCAATCTAGGATAGCCTGGCAAATAATAAACAAAGTGAGTAGAAGGAAGAGCACAGCCATAGCAAAATTGAAAGCTGCAGACCAACAAGAAAGAATAAAACTGCGGAAACAGCATTTTGAAAGCCAGCAAGCTAACCTTCCAAACGTTACGCATGAACCGATCAACAGAATTATTTGTAAGCAATTGGACATTAAACTAGGTCTGTTCACCAAAGAAGAACGTGACTCGGTTCTTAGAAAAATCAAAAATAGGAAAGATGCAGGGCTTGATGAGATTCCGCCAGAAGTATGGAAGACCAGACAATTTGATGACATACTGCTCCGACAGTGCAACGCAATCTATAATCACAATCTGATAGACAGATGGATGAAGGGATGCATCCTCCCCTTCCCGAAAAAGGGTGACCTCGGATTAGCCAAGAACTACCACTTACATCCATAGCAGCCAAAATTTACAATGCCCTACTACGAAACCGCATAGAACCCAAATTCGACAACATCCTTAGGAAAAACCAAAATGGCTTCCGAAGAAATAGATCCACGACCACATAAATATTGACCATCCGTGGAATCCTTGAAGGCGTACGGGCAAAAAACCTACAGGCAACATTACTATTTGTCGACTCTACCAAGGCCTTTGATTCCATTCACAGAGGGAAGATAAAACAAATCCTACTAGCCTACCAAAAGAAACTGTAGCAGCAATAACGATTCTCTACAGAAACACAAAAGTAAAAGTACATTCACCAGATGGAGACACAGAATACTTCGACATTGTAGCAGGAGTACTACAAGGAGACATTGGCTCCATACCTCTTTATCATCTGTCTAGACTACGTGCTTAGAACTTCGATTGATATAATCAGAGAAAACGGCTTCAAGCAGACAAAGAAGAGAAGCAGAAGGTACCCCGCAAAAAAAATTACTGACGCCGACTACACCGATGACATAGTATTACTGGCGAATACACCCAACCAAGCTGAAACACTACTGCATAGTTTGGAATGAGCCGCCACATGCATTGGCCTCCATGTCAATGCACGTAAAACTAAATATATGTGCTATAATCAAACAGGCGACTTTTCCACACTAGACAGAACCTCTCTGAAACTGGTAGACAAATTTAACTACCTAGGAAGCAGCGCCTCATCAACCGAAAAAGACATCGACACACGGCTAACGAAGGCATGTACAGTTATTGATAGGCTTTTGATCATATGGAAATCAGACCTGACCGATAAAATGAAATGCAGTTTCTTCCAGGCAGTGGTCGTATCGATACTGCTATATGGATGCACTACTTGGACGCTAACAAAATGGCTAGAGAAGAAGCTAGATGGCAATTACACAAGAATATTGTAAGCAATATTGAATGTCTTGGCGGCAACACCTCACAAGGCACCAACTATATGGCCAGCTGCCTCCTATCATGAAAACTATCCAAGTTAGATGAACCAGACATGCAGGACACTGCTGGAGAAGCAAGGACGAGCTCATAAGTGATGTACTCCTATGGACCCCCGCATATGGCCAAGCAAAGGCCAGACGACCAGCTCGAACATACATACAGCAGCTATGTGAGGATACGGGATGTAGCCCTGAAGACCTGCCAAAGACGATGAATGAAAGGGAGAAGTGGCGAGAGAGAGTCAGGGATATCCATGCTAGCGGCACGACATGATGATGATGATGGCTAAAAGATTTAAGGCTGTAATAAAAGCCCTACATAATTTTTTTAAATATTGTTTTATTACACAATATTTTCATCTGGATAGCTTGGAAATAAATTCTAGCACTAATTTAAATAATTTAATCTTGTTTCTTTATGGTATATTTTATGAAGTCATAATTTTCAGTTATTAAATAAACATTTTGTGTCTTATTGATTTGTTTACAGCTAAATAAAAAAACCAAAAAACAAAATGAACATCCTCTCGGTGTGCTAATTCTATTGATTTTGCATGGAATTTATTATCCCTGGCAAAATTTATGAAATTAACAATTCTATAAAAATTCCATGTTATTAGCACATTTAGAAGTTGATTAAATTGTGTTTGGTGGTGTAAGACTGAATTGAAAACAAAACTTGCCAACCAAGATTGAATTTCAGCCAAATTTACATTGAGTTACTTCATATTAATGTCCTTTGATAAGAAACAAATACTTCTTTTGTACTCTGAGCAACTTCCAACTTCTTTGACAGAATATGAATCAACTCATGAAAAAATCAGTCTTCCATGAAAACTCTACTAGGCTAAGTAGCAACATAAAAAAAAACCTCTCAAACTTTATCAAACTTGATAGTGCTAGTAAAGATAAATGTTAAAATAGAATTTGGGATTTTGGTCAACTGATTCTAAAGTCTTATAAAATGAAGGGAGAAGTCTTTTTCATATTGATTATGTAAATAGCCAATTTTACCTTGGTTTAAAAAGAAAGGTAATGAGCATTTTCTCATTTGGGCCTAGTGTACCTTGACTTGGTAGGATGGTGATGAGCTTGGTGAGAGCATTTGGATGACCCTGTTTCTTCTCCAGCTTATTGACCAATGTCATGCAAGCAGGCTCAGTAAGGTCACCTTCCTATTGAAAATGGATGCAACATTTAATGGTATCAAAAAGGACAAACTAAAATGTTTTGTAGATTTGTAGACATTTAAAATAAAAGCAACAGGCTGAAAGTTAAAAACAAGTCACATACATAAAGTAATAATAGAAGAGAAAATATGGTATAATGATTATCATCATAGGAAATGGATCAGCAAGCCAATTTTAAATTTTGGACAGGACTGTTTGCATTTCCTTTTATGTTGATGTCCTTAGGTATGAATCCATCTTATATTATGACCAAATACAAGTAGTATGATAGACTGGAGAAATAAACTCTTTGAATTCAAAACCTAAAGTGTGTTGTTTAGATAATCTGTGACACAATGGTGCACAATTATTCTATGATTAGCTTATCCAAAAAGTGTGGCTGGTTCTACACAAAACTTTGCCTCTAGAAACAAATCACAAATCTAAGCAGTCAAGTGATTTACATCTTAACTGTTGGATAATCATATCATATACAATGTAAAGTTACTATATATATATATATATATATATATACAGATCTTTGTGCAAGTGTGTAAATGTAAGTAATTTATTTACTGGATTGTACACATTGATAAAAGCAATAGATTGGAAAGTGTGAATGGTTATTTCTGTTTTGATTAAACAATTACAAATATAATCAAATTTATTGATTAGAACAAACTAATACTTGTAGAAAAACATTTCTAATCAAACAACCATGACTTCAGCAGATGCAAATATTCACTATCAAAAATTGCATTAGATAATATAATGCTGATAATAGAGTCATACAAAGATAACTGAGTGAAAGTCTCCAAACATTGATTCCAAATGACTTTAGCATCAAACTAATCCATCCTCAAAACACTGATCTAGATTGACACAAAGTCAAATATCTGACTAAAATAGTTATGGTTAATTTGAAGTGAACCCCATCCATGCCTAACAACTACATCCCCAATGTAGATCTCACTGTCAAGTGTTCATGATAGCTGTGATCACAAAATGGTCAGTTTAAAAGTATTCAATACCAAAAATAATCTGTATTGAACAAATCAATAAGCTACATTACCAGTTCATATTTTGTTCCTTCTTGGCATATCAACTCCCTTAAACTATTCTAAAAACTTTTCTTCATAAGACCTCTTTCCTAATAATGATTTATGGTCAATGTTAGTTGAGAACATTTAAAAAATAAATAAATTTAAAGAAATATTTATATTTATCTCATGAATTTTGTTCATCTTGTAATATATACAAAGTTATAGCTCCTACTTTATATCCTGGGACCAGTTTATTACTAATTTTGATATAATACTTTGTAATAACACTTCAATTCAGTTTCAGACAGCTTCATTTAGCACAATTTTTCTTTATTATCACAGGAAGACTTGCTTTCTGACTGAATTTTTTGGAAAATTCAATCAATGTTGTCTATCTTCTTTTCTTGTGCAGTAATTTAGTGCAGCTAGTAGGTTGTAGTCCATATCCTAAGACCAGCTTGTTAGAATTTTTTGATATTATACTTCATAATAGAGGAAGAGATTTTTTTACCTTCCCCTTCCTACTTCCACTTCTATGAAATGCAATCATTCTTTGCATTAAGTAGGGAATATTTCGTCATTTTAATCTTCAGTTTCAGCTGATGATGGTATCAATTAATACATAAAACTTTGGTAATGAAGCTGACATACAATTTTTTTAGGTTTTAGTTTGCTCTGCTGGCCAGTATTTCATGATTAAAGAAAAACATTTTTGAACAATCTGTTTCTTTGCCCAGAAACACACACACACACACACACACACATGTATGTGTGTGTGTGTGTGTGTGTTTGTGACATGCATTATCTATTTTTGCATATAATGTTATACATCATCCTGAATTAGGAGAGATAAACATTTTAAGCATTATCCTTACAGAAGGGACACCAAGGAACAAATCTGAACTTGTAATGAAAGTTAAAAAATCTTTAAGAAGTAGGAAGCTACGTTTTAATAAAGCTTACTCTAAAAACCAATACTCACAATTTCTTGGCCTACTGTGTCTTCTTCCATGACTGCTACAAACTTGACTGAAGTTGGGCCTTGATTATTAAGTATTCCAACTTGTATAAGATCACAACCATAGTAGCAGCTTCCAAACATTACTCTCTCCATTAGCTCACCTGTTTCAGGATGTAACAACTCAAGTCGCTGTTCAACAACATTTGCAATCAGCGTCACATTTTGCATTCCACTTCCTTCTAATGTCACCCTGAAAAAAAGTTAAAGGTAGATTATTTCTAGTTTTGTTTGGTTTAATGGCATATGAACCTTTGTAGGTTATTTGATGCCAAAGCCATCCTCCTAGATGAACAGTAGTGGTACAATTTAATCCATTGCTGGAAACATAAGGGGATTCATACCTTTCCCAAAAGTATTTGTCCAAAAGTGAATGTATTGGCGCGACTGGAGTTCCAATTTGCTAACTATGATCCCGCAGTTCAGTGCTTTAACCATTACACCATGAAAACACCCCCAATTATTTCTGGTAATTGCCACATTCTACCAAAGTGACTATTGCACATATTTGTGGCCTTCTTTCTTTGCAGTCAGCACAATTTCATTTGCAACAACCCAGTCTCATGTTGTACAAATTCTTTTAAGACAGAGTGATTATTTGCAGATTTGGGGTCAAAACTGTGGAAGTCACTAGTCAGCTCCTCAAGGTATAAAAGAAAAAGAAACAAAAGCATATTTAAAAAATACCAGCAAATTTTTTTTTACCTTAAGTCCATCCTATCAGGATGTGGGGGTGTGTGACACCTTGCAACAAAGGCCTGGATATTGATTCCTTACTATCACAATTGTGGACAGCAGATGAAATTTCTTAGATCATTATACCAAATAATCAGCCAACTCTACTGTCTATGTTCTCCCTATGAAAAACCCCAGGGGATGATGGAGGGGTGGCAGTAAAGCCTGCAATTATCTTAGGCTGCAAAACATCATTTTCTTGAATATATGGAGCCTTTGGAAAGAAAAGGAAAACCAACAGCTCTCGTTTGGGCCTCCTAAAAACTAAAGTTCTTAAAAAATGTTACTCTTGTTTACTCACTACTGACTACACAAGCTCTAACGATTTCTCTTTATGATGGGCATTAAAACCTGGTTCTTTCATTCCCATTGAGTAATCCATTTTTTCTATTAAAATCTGCCAACCTTCTTAACTTGTTCATCAATCCTTTTGTCATTATCATACACATACATACATGTACATACTTATACAGGACCTATACTCACACATCCAAATGCATATAAATACATATATACAGCACCTATCTGAATATGTACTTATATAGACCTGCTTGCATTCGCACACACATACATTTTTACACCAAACTATGTGAACCCAGTAGCAGAAAAGAACATATAGTGTTACATATTCACTACTTGCCACAAAACTGTAGCCCTGTGACAAATTTTTGAGATCGTGCAGAGTTTAAAAGAACTAGTTATGATAATCACCCCAAACATTACAGGTGTAAAAAAATCAATAGCCAAGTTCACCAAAAAAAAACCATTTTTGCTCCACTGGAATTTTTTTCAAGGGCTTCAAATCTTCAATGACACTTATAAGATTTTCTATTATTGTACAAAAAATGTCACTGAAAACATTTATATCAGCTTACAAAACACTTTTCTTTTTATTATAACGGCATATTAATCATGAATTTGAATGAAAATATCAGATAAACTAACATTAAAAAAAAAAAAAATTCTAAGTATTCAGATTACCTGGGCAAAGAGGAAAATTTTTCTGAGAATGAAACAATTGATTGTACAAACTTACATTAAGAATTCCTGTATTTTACCTGGTGCAGTGGCACAAAAGTTTATCTGCATTGTAAAAAAGAAAAAGAAAAAAGAAAAGAAAAAAAAAGAAATGAATAGAAATTAAATATATTTTCATTAGCTAATTTTTTTAAATTATCAGGAAAAATATCATCACAAAGCTATTTTTCTTGTATGTAGATAGCCATAAAAACATTTTTTATTCATTGGGTGAATGTATTAAAACATCAATTCCAAACTGCGTTTCAATTTACATTAAAAACTCAATTTCATTTGCAATATATCATGACAATACTGATCTTACAATGTGTCATTAGGGAACAGTAATTATTGATCTAGTCAGTCATCTTATAGCTGTTCAATTGAATTGAAATCTTACAAGTTGGCCCATGTTTGTAACAATGTACCAGACAACATTAAACTTATTCTAGTTTAATTTTTTTTTTTCGATGGAGTTTATTGTAATTCTGTTTCTTAGACTATTTTCTTTGCTATTATTGTTATACTTAATTCACAACCCTCAACCCTTCTTCTAGTGTATTTACGGTATAATTGTTAGTATCAACCATCCATAGTCAAGTCTGTGCAAATATGAGGAATTTTTCCCTTCATTGATTAATTCATGTCACTTCTATTTTATTTGTTTATTAGATATTCCCATACTTCTAATAAAAAAGATGAATAAAACTAAATTTAGCAATGTTCCAGTAGTTCTTTTAGTATATAAAATATATATATATCCATTAGTGTGCATATATGTCTGTGTGTTACTAGCCTTTATCAAGGTTGACAATCAATAAATACTTTATTCAACATTTGTACAACCTGTTAGGCATTATAGATAAGGGATAGTTGTCTGCTTATCTGGTTACTCTTTCACTTTCTTGGTGAATTATTGTGGCATATCATTGATGAAATATCTTTCATCAATGATATGCCACAATAATTCATAATAATTATATTGAAATTATCCTTCTCTGTAGATTTAAAAATATTTTCACCTGAGCTAAATTATTTAGGAGGCAAATAAAAAATGATTAATTCAGTTTCATGTTTGCTCCTAGACATCAAATATTTATTTAGCAATTTGTTTTGTTTTGGGAATCCTAATATACACAACTTTTCATCCAAACACACTTATAACTACCAACTACAACACAGACACACATAAGTATGCAATTCTTTCACTATTTATCTTTTATACCATTTATTTATCTATTTCTGTGTGTGTGTGTGTGTGTGTGTGTGTGAATGAATCTGTACTAACCTTTATTGTCTGAGCTGAATGTGGAGGAACAATACCTTCTTTTGGATGAATGGTCAGTGAATTAGAGCCAGTGTATTTCACTTCAAATTCTCCTTCATTGTCACCTTCATTGGTCACTTTGATGTTTCGACTCACTACACGATTATCAGCAATCAGACAGCCAAAATCAACTTGTTTGGACACTGACAGGACACATTTTGGAGGTGACCTGGAAAAATATAAAAAAAAAAGATAAACTGAAATAAATTCAGTAACATGTTAAGACATTATATCAATTAATCAAAGTTAAAGGTAAATTATAAATATTTCAAAATTAAACTTTAAAAAACATTATGTTTATTTTGCTAAAATTAATGAAGAATACTTAAAGACGACAGGAGAATATAGCAGATGTGTTATGAAGTAAATTAAATAACTTTTATGTGGTTACTATGGAATACATGTGCTTTAATCAAAGAGGCAACATCTGAGCACTAAATGGTAGTTCTCTGAAACTAGTGGACAAGCTCACCTACCAAGGAAGCAGTGTCTCATCAACCAAAACAGACATCAACATGCGATTAGCAGAGGCATGGACAACTATTGATAAATCATTGGTCATGTGGAAGTTAGACCTGACTGATAAAATAAAACACAGTTTTTTCCTAGCAGCAGTCAATGTCAATACTGCTATATGGATGCAGTACATGGACGCTAACTAAATGTATGGAGAAAAAGCTCAACAGCAATAAAACAAGAATGCTGCAAGCAATGTTGAACAAATCTTGGAGGCAGCACCTGACAAAGCAGCAGCTGTACAGCCACCTACCACCCATCATGAAAACTATTCAAGTTAGACAATCCAGGCATGTGGGACACAGCTGGAGAAGTAAGGACAAACTCATAAGTGACATACTCCAGTGGATCCCATCACGTGGTTGAGCAAAGGCAAGACGACCAACTAGAACCTATATACAACAGCTCTGTCTTGATACAGGATATCGCCTTGAAGACCTATGGGGAGAGATGGGTGATAGAGATGGGTGGTGAGAGAGGGTCAGGGAGATCTGTGCTGGTGGTGTGACATGATGATGATGATTATGTGGTTACTACAGTGTTCAGAGTAATAGAATTTATACAACCTAGTAACAAAAAGTAGTAATTCTTTTCTGCAAAATTAGTCATGTATATGCCTTATAGCATGTTTGTATGAGCATTGTAAATATTCAAATGAAATGCCAATTTTTAGCACCACTGCAAATAAATTTTTAATTTATGGAATGTCAATATCTCTGTACATGTCTTATAAATAAAATAAAAGACAGAAGACACTTTGTTGTGCAGTTTTGCCCATGCTGCCACTAAGAGCAACTACCAAGATCAACCAAAGTTTAAAGATTATTAGATTACATTTGTTCAATTTCATATCTTTTTCAGCAGTTGATAATAAATGTCATTTAATAAGTAAGCATAAAAGGAATTTTATCTTCAACCTAGATCAATTTTGCCATTTTCAGACCATGTCTGTTTGTATTTAATACAAGTAGTAAAGTTTCAAAATTTCTATATTATATTGTTCATTGTATTCACTGTACATGAATTGCTATATCAACCTTTAATCAATTTTCATAAAAATGTTATGCTTCATTCTTATATGAATATACAATTACATATTCAATTACAATTTATGTTATTTAATGTTTTTTTGTTATCTTCTTTAATTGTTGCATTAATTTTCCAAGAGTTTCTTCATTTTTATTGTTCATTCATTTTGAATTCAGTTTTTAGATATTATTGGAGTAGGAAATAAATGAAAGATCATTATATTCATGTCTTTCAATGGCAGAAGTTTAAGAGAACATATTTCCTGTTCTCCACTGGATATTCACATAGATTTTTTTAGTTTAGACTGGCACAATGTTAAATGACCAGGACACTGTGTGGATTCAATTCATTATTCAAGTGAAAATAGCTTCTTAATCTTTAAACCACATCAGGTGGTTTACACAATGTGTTTACATATCTATGATTTTATAAATTGGAACTGAAAAGGTATATTCACAGTAACTTTGGTAAAGATGATAAAACACCTATATACACACATACATAACATACAGCTTTATCCATATTCCCTATGCAGCATTACAAAACATGATGCCAGCACACACAAATAAGTATGAGTCATTTGTATGGACAGACATTATTTAACTAGATTGGGTGGCACAAAAGATTACAAAATCATCCATTTATTTTATATTAATTTAAAGAAAATTAAATAAAAAAAAGTGACCCTACATTCTTTTTTTATTATCAGTTTGATAGAATATTCCCATCTCCATATTTTACAGCATGTAAGGGAAATCTTGAAAGTGTTTTTCAAGTTTACTCAGTTCTTTCATATTTGTATGTACACACTTTACAAACATTTCACGGTTATGTGATAGTTTTAAAATTTATTTGCCTAAAATTCTGAGATGAAGTATAATTTTAATCATTTGGTGTATTCAGACTTTCGTCTTCATCTTTATATTCACAAAGTTTCAGCCAATGCATTCTTTCAGGTGTTTCTTGTTGAACCCAGAAGCCTACGCACCCCCAGGGATAAATTATTTTATTAGCCATAACCAGGTACAAGTGTTAAGCTATAGTAAGTATTCCTTGTTATTTATATGTAGAAGGGATTGAACCTGCAACTTCCAGTTGATTTCACTTCAAAACACTTTTCAACCAAACACCTATATCCATTGCACTATGTGTCCTGCTGGACAATTCAGTGTGAATTTTTTATACTTATAAACCTAATGTCTTTATCAACCTATGACATACTACTTATTACTATTATGTACAATCTTTACCTTTACATATTGTAATTTTTTATCTCTCCTTTTTTTTAATCATTAATGCTCATATTGAATTCATCTATACTTGGTCTACTCAAAAGGTCACTGTAGACCAACATATGCACTGCTTCTTTAAGATGAATCCAACTATATCTGGATAAATCTTACAAGAAAAAATCTCATGAGATCAAGTCACACCAAACTATGAAGGTAGAAAAGATGAAAACTGAGGGCTGAAAGACCAAGCCTATTACTCAAAGCACCAGCTCAGTATCTCTGAGAAGTCAGTGATAAACAAGGGTTTCAACTTTGCCATGACTATCAAATGGCAATAGCCCAAAGTGAGAAGGCAGCCTTGAAAATTCCAAAGGCCGGTGCTAATGAGCTAAATGGAAAGTAAGACAAGCACTGTGTAACATATTGACCTTCGACCCAGCTGTCAATCCAGAAACAGGTGCATCCAGTCGAAGATATCAAGATATAACCTTGACCCGTGGACGGGTTGAATTCGGTACAATTGCGACGCCCATGGGAAGCAGGTGGATGTCAAAAATTATATAACCTGGTGCCACAGACAGTTCGAGTTAGTTAGAGTTGGAGTCAGTTTGTTGGAGTTTGAGTTGCATTACGAGGCAGTGAGAACCAGCTCCCAGCAGAAGGCTTGGGCCCTCAGTACCCCCGGTTGAGCAGCCCAGCAGAATGAGAAAAGAAGTGCTGCTATAGTCAGAGGAACTGGGGGTCAATATGTTGCAGTCTGTTCAGTCTCCCACTCACCTCTCACACATAACCCTTTCGCAACCCTTTCGATTAAAGTGTGAGGGGTATATTTTTCTAAAGAAGTGTGTTTGTTCATCATTATTGTTAATTATGTTTCTGCATGTATATGTATACGTATAGTTGTATCATGGCTATACAACAACTAGAGAAATCAAAGCCTCCAAATCCAGGAGCGGATCAAAGTTAATGAATATTTCGATTTTCCTGAATGAAAATGGCAGTGTTCAAGTAACAAACATGGAGTTGCATGTTCTTTAGAGGGGTTATTTTTATGCTAAGGTTGTTTTAGTCCATGCAACATATTGTTTTTATGATGGCATTTAGCAGAAATCTTCATGTTATCATTGTTGTTTTATTCCATGCAAAATATTTGGACTAGTTATTATTTCCAACAATTTTAAGATATAAGAAAATCCTTAAAAATCCATCAAATCAAAGAAGGAATCATTGTTTTTATAATGGAATATACAATTTAGCTACTACAAGTTCCAAAAAGAACCAGGAAAAATATTTGACTTATAGAATAAAAATTCTATTAAATTTTAAGAACAAAAAATGTTATCAAAAAGAGCTAAAAACTTTTGCATCGACCAAACATTTTTGCCAACAGCCACAAATTTTATGTTTTTAATTTAGTTTGTATATTTCTTTACAAAATTTTCTATTGCCTAAAGATAAATTACCAAAATTAATATCTGGGAAATGTAGAGGTCACAAAACTGGAATTATTCCATCAATCAAACATTTTAAAAGGCTTACATCCAAAAGTTGATTCATTGTGCAGGAATGTAACAATTTATAGTTTTGTAACATAGAGGAGTTTCTTTTTTTCTAGAAAACTGTAGAAATATATATTACTATTCATGGTATAGAAAATAAAATTATTGCATAAGTTTAATGGTCTTTGTTATGTAGGATCTGGTATACAAACACATATACATGGCAAAATACTTACGCAATAAGACGCACTTCGATGTACCCCTCTTCGCATGATACAAAGAATCTATCTTCTTCATAGGAGTCTATTTTGTCTTTTGCATACACTAGAATTATTTGAGTTGATAATCCTGGAGCAAGGACTTTCTCTGTTGAGTTCACTTTCATTCTGAAGTTCTGCAAGAAAAAGAAAGTAAGTGTTTGATATTTAAAACTTATGGCAAACATTAAGAAGGTTCAGAATTATGATATAAATTTATTTCCAATCTGTATTAAAATATGATGTTAAATTGATCCATAACCTATTTGTGAGCTGAATTTTGATTGGAAAATGACACTGTATAATGTCTGATCTATGGAATTAATATTCACCATTGAATAAAAAACAGTGATTAAGAAGATTGTCAAAAGAATCAAAATTCTCATGTAAAATAAATATATTTTTCATCATTAGGGTATAGACATACTGATAGGCCTTCACTAGTATTTATCTTACAGACAATTTAGGTAATTATTTCCTTTCCAAGTTGCTAAAATTGGTTAAGTGTGTTCCATATTACTGTTCCCAGTGCAAATTGATTCTTTCAGACATCAGTTTCCCTAACTAAGCAATATTTTTTACCAAAGTGATTCTAACTTACTCAAATGGAAATTAATTGATCTCATTTAGTAGGTGAAGCCATCTCATGGGCCATTTAAACAAATTTCCACCTTAAATTTTCAATTGGATATAGATCAGAGATAGTTTGCTAACCTTATAATTGATTTTATATTCATTTCTTGAAAAAAAAGCTGTAATCTGCTTTGCTCTATGACAAAATGCATAATTGTTTTAAAAAATAACTTCACCATCACCAAATTAATTTTCCATTGATGAAATTAAAAGATTATCCAGGATTTCAATACATACTTGTATATAGATTGTTGAGGTAATGATCCCCTGGTCCCTTAAATGACATGTGCAGACAAAAATAAAACAGGCTGTAACTCAATAAAGACCCTGAATATTTAGTTGGGACCCCTAGGCTGGTAAGTGTTATTGTTATTCTACACAATCCGATATCATAAACGTCTTGGGAAATTTGCTGTTTTTTTTCAAGCAGTCATCATTACAATGTTTTATTTGAATGGCATCAGAAAAAAGTTTAAGTATCATCACCTTGGCCAATGTAGATTCTTGATTCATTGCCAAATAACTATTTCATCTAAATGTCAACACTATGATTGTTTCTCTTTAGCACACACCAACCTCATTTTCTTCTTTCTGTATGTTAGTGCTGCTTTTTGTTTGTCTATTCTCTATGGAAATTCTATCAATCATTCCACCAATTTCTTTGAGTTCTGTCACAAACATTGACTTCTCTTTTGACCCATTTGTGTTGTACATTTTTTTCAAAGTATATTGCTTTGTGTTTTCTATCCTGACACTTTGATGTTTTTTGTGGTTTACTATGTTTTCCTTTTTTAATTACATCCTTTCTTTTATATTTGTATCAAATTTTAAATACACAAGTTAATGTCTTTTGCCACACTCCACAGCAGATTGCTTTCTGGAAGAATCTTTATGGTCATTTCCATTGTTTTCATAGACAGATCTCTTGTTAGAGCGATGTTTTCTTTCAATCAGGTGTATCCAATTGCTTGTTGAAGTCTGCAAGAACTGTCTTTTCACCACAGACTGATTTGCATATTTAGGCTTCCCCTGGTATTTGATTTAGGAATGTAAATTACCAGATCATTTCATAATTATTTTCATTGTAATATTTTCATTTTTGTGGCTTGGAAAAAAATTATACTCTTAATTTAATTTTCTTAGTTGAGGAAATACTTTGAGGAGGTAGAATGTTCAGCTATTAAAGAAAAAAAAGTTTTATACTTTATCTATTATTCACTAAGTAAACTAATTCCATAATTTTTTTCTGGGGGTTGTGAGCCAAATTTAGTTACTTCTTTATCTCTGATCAATTCTAACTTAAAAGCAGCGCTATGTGAAATTAATAATAAAATTAGTAAATGTTAGAAATTCTAATATCTTAAAGACTATCATGTCGACAAGTTAGACCAAATGAATAAAAACTAATTAAAAGAGGAATTTATACTGAAGCACTAACTTTATGTTACAGTGAATTTCATGAGATATTCTGAATTATCAAATGTGATCTTTTCTAAAATTGAATTCACTTTTCAATTATATCTTGCAAGTGTTGAACATGTTACCAACTCCACCAATAAAGTTAGAGATAGAGAGAGCAAAAGTTAGCACTTGCAAAATACATACATAAGTATACTAAGTAAAATGTATTAAATAAACCACTATTTCTTAATCTATTTATCAATATGGAGGTAATGAACATAAAAGGTATTTTTTAATATATTTGCAAATGACAGTAATACTTCTTTAGATGAGGGGACAGGTATTACCTGGGGTGAAGGAGGTTCACTGGAACTTAAGTTTTGTTTATCTTTACAGCATCCAATTCATGAATGTTCAAGTAAGTTTTAATCTAGAATAGTGCCAAGAGAGTGTAGCAATATCTTGGATTAAAATCTCTCACAATGGCTTGAAAGATGAATCTGCTAACACCTGATTTTTAAAAGAAAGTTTCATATCTATATTATCAGAATGCTTGGCATACAGAGTGAGTAATACTTATTAGCAATGGCCTGTGAACTAAATTGCTAAAACTTCTTTAGATGGTTTTGTCTTTTAGACAAGTATACTACCACAACTGTTGAACACAGTGCAGAGTAAATTCACAAACAATGATAAATATACTAACCTAGCTCTGAAAGAGACACCATTTTGATATTGACCTAATTTATACAAGCCAAGCACTGAGCCACAATATTAAAAATATCATGGAATTTAAACTGGCAGCAAGTTAACAATGTTGTTCTATATCATCAGCATAATGACGTAATTATGAGTGAACTTTACCCGTCTCATATAAGTGGGGTTAATGAAGCATATATTCAAAAGACTTGGATTTCATATGATGGGAAGATAAAATGTAAGAAGAAGGTGGTGGCGGTGGTGGTGGTGGTGGAAGAGGAGGAGAAAAATAAAAGAAATTGTTGAGTAGAAAATTTGTGTATTTGTGAGGAATAAAAGCTTTGGCTAATGAATTACCTGAGGAATAAACAGAGAAATGAACTATTTCTTGTCTACACTGTGTTCCTATGCATGACATGTCTTTATAATCATATGAAACATTGTTATTCAGATGGTACAAAACAAATGAACAGAATAATCACTGGTAGTTCAGTTTTCACTTGAAAAAATTCCTGTTTTGTATGTGAACTAATGACTTCTAAAGAGAAAGAGTCATACGCACATCATAGTATGTCTGTAGCCTAATAATATAAAAATACTTATTTCATAATCATCTTCAAGCATATTCATCTTTTAACATAATGTCAGTGCACTTAACAGTTCTCAATCCGTCACGTAGTTTGATTATCATACAATGAAAATTTCCTATTGAAAAAGACAAAAAGATAGATATGGCCGTTACTACGATGGATGAATAGCTAGATGGCAAAGTAATTATTTGGTAAGCTTAGTTTTGTTGTGGCACAAGGCCGCATGTTTATGGCACCCAATAAAACAAGATTTAAAGAGACTTTGATTATTAGATCAAAAGTAAACCATAAGAATGTGAATTATAATATAGTATACATATTTCTATTGATTAAAAGAAGTCTGCACTTCAATATTATCATAATTCTATGAAATATTTTAATTATTCTCTCCTTTGCAATTTTTTCATTAATATTCTTTGCAGTCATGTTCTCCAATCTACCTTTGGTGTATATTAACTCAAGGAATATTTCAATAGAATCTGCCAGCTTTTCTATATATTCTTATCTTTTATTACTCTAAAATTAAAAAATAAACACATTTTTTGTGCGACCCATTTTGTATCAACTACTGATAAGCAGTTATAAAACCTTATACTTACTAGCGAAATCCAATGAGAATGATTTTTTCTCGTTTTTTTTATACCATATTTTATTCTTTACCTTTACATGTATTCATGAGAATGAATTAACATTTTCGGGCGTTTGTTTAATAAATCCTACACAGGATATCAGAGGTTGTATAAATTATGAGTTATGTACATTGAATAAGAGGAGGAATTATATATTTTAATTGTATACCATAACAATTATTTTACTCAACATTAGATTATTCCATAATATTTTCCTCTGAATGGTTTAAAAGATTATACCATTAATTAAACTCTTTTTATTCATTCTGTTTAAGAAATATCTTATGAAACCAGAATGTTCAGCAATTAAATAAAAAATATTTGGCATCTTATCAGTTATTAGTTTATTTACTATTTAATAAAAAAAAACAAGGTGACCGTCCTTTAAGTGTGCTAATTTTGTTTCTTTGTCAGGGGTAGTAAACATACACACACACACACACACACACACACACACACACACACACACACACACACACACACACACACACACGTGTGCGTGTGCGTGCATGCACATGCATATGTTCATGTGTGTTTCAGAGGTCCAGACTATGTTTTTTAACTAATGTCTTATATAACAATTTAAGCAGTCCAAAACAATTGTAAATGGTCTTGCAACCAAAATGTTGACTTTTTTTTTTACTGTAATCAGTTTTAGTTGTTTGTAGCATAATGAAAACACCACTAAAGTGTCTATGAAATAAATAATATTTATCTCGGTCTATTTAGTCTTGAAATTGTGGTTTCTACATTTTTTTAAAGAAACAATGAAACATCAGCTAAACAAGAAAAGTTTTTATTTTAAAAAAAAGGGGAAAATAGAATAATTTTCAGCTTATGCCAAATTTTTAAGTTATTGAAAAAAGTTCAAAATAATATTTTTAATCAATGAAAAAAAACAAAACTAAAGGACATGAGAGATAAAATCTGATTATTATAGTTTTATACTAGTTCATGTCAAAACATAACAACAGTCCAAACCAAAATAATTTGTTTTTGCTTTTAATTCCAAATTTAAATTTAAAAAATCTGGTTGGAGAGAAAACTAGCAAGTTCTTCTTCAGCTTGGTTATCAAAATGTAGCTTTTGCTAGGGTTATCATCTTTCCACTTGTGGTTTGGCAGTGTCTCTACCTGGATCTTGATTTTTATTTTAACTGTGAGGTTAGATTGCATTTTTCTCTGATGGCGATGGTAGGTGGTAGTCAATGGGTGTTTCTCTGAGTATTAGAAGAGCCATGTCTGGGTCAATGTTGGAAAGTTTAGGCTTCTTGCATTTTTTTTTTAGAGTTTGGATTTGTCTCTTGACAAGTCTATTTGATGGTGATGATGGAGATTTGAGATGAAACTGAAGATGATGTCACAAATTTGCAAATTTTCTGAATATTAATGATGAAAATAATAGGCCATTGTCACTCTCTGTTTTGAAAAGATTGACTCCATGGCTTTTTTGATGCCCTTGCATTCAGTACCGTTGATCTTCCTTATAATCGGAAATTTGGAGTAATAGTCACGTACAATCAGGTATTCATCACCATTTAGATAGAATAGGTCTGCTACCAGAACATGCCATAGTCTAATTGGAAACTCATGTTGTAAGAGCAGCTCATTTGTTAGCATTTTGGAATTCCTGTCAGATGTGGCAGAATTTGGTGAAATGTTTAATATCATCGTTGATGCAATAGATAAGTTTTGGCCCTGAATTTGGTTTTCTTAATTCTTTTGTGAGATTTATGAAGCTTTGCAAGGGTTTTATGCTTCATGCTGAAGATTATGATGATGCATTCACCTTTTAATAGCCATCTTCAACTGACAGCTCATCTCTGCATGTCCGGTATATGTTTATTGGTGATGATACTTTGGTCATTTGGATCAGCCTTCTATGATGATTTTGTTGCATTTATCTTTGCTTGTTTCTTCTTTTAATAGCTGAATTTTACGGTGTGAAGTTAAGCCATATTAATTCTCACATCTACATTGATTGTTTTTAAGGTTTAATTGGATATTCTCTCTCGAGTTTGTACCTTACATCATGCTTCCAGGCCTGTGGAGATCTTCATATGGTGAATTGCCCAGTCGATTAGGGCTGTAGAATACACCGACTGCTTCTCTGCAGAGGGGTATGACCCCACCGCAATGAGTGTCCTGATAAGACACTAAACAATCTAATGGTGAGGTACCCTTTCATTGCCATCACTCCCAGGTCCATTGTGGCCCGGAGTGGTAGCACCTGATAGGGTCCTATCTATGGGTTAAATAGTACTAAACCATGCTTCCTTCACTATACTGATTTTTGCATTCAAACTGCTTATTTATGCTAAACTGAATTGTTTAAAATAGAACTGTTTTGACATTGGAACTGCATACTTGTGCTCAACTGAATTGCTCAAACTAGAACTGTCTTGACGTCTAAACTGTGTACTTATGCAGAACTTAATTATTTGAAATAAAACTGTTTAACATTTAACTCTGTGTATTGCCCAGTCGGCTAGGGCGGTAGAATACACTGACTGCACCTCAGCAGAGGGGTAAGACCCCCCTAACGAGTGTCCTGGATATGACAATAAACAATCTGATGGTGAGGTCCCAGCAGTACTGGAGATTTGGGGAATGTGGAGTACCCCTTCATTGCCATTGCTCCCAGGTCCACTCTAGCCCGGAGTGGTAGCGCCTGATAGAGCCCTATCTATGGGTTAAATGGAACTAACAGCATACTTATGCTAAAATGTATAGTTTGAGTAAACTGAATAGCTTGAAATAAATGTTTTTGACAATTAAACCCTACTTACATTTAAACTGCGTGCTTATGCTTAACTGAATTATTTGAATTAAAACTGTTTTTCGACATTAAAACTGTATTTACACTTAACTGAATTGTTAGATATAACTGCTTGAATAGTTTGAAATAGAAATGTTTTTGACAATTAAATTGTACTTATGATAAACTGAATTATTTTAAATATAACAGATTATTTACATAAAAATGGATTTGGCGTAAAATAACCTACAAAGGTTGATATGCCATAAAACCGAATAAACCAAACCAAACCAATCATATGGTGATATTGGATACTGACTAACATCTGCTGGAGCCAATGTGGTGCCACATATAGGTTTTTCAAGTGAATCATTTGCAAGTGTTTGTCATAAGATTCCACTACAATCTGTTTGCTGTGCGAGTATGATTGGAAACGTTCATATCTAAACACAATGGCAAAAATTTCTCTTTCAATGTTTGCACACTGCTGTTCAGTCTCACTCAATGATTTTGAAGCAAAAGCAATAGATTCCTCATTTTGAAGTAATGCAGCTCTGAAGCCCTTCTTGGATTCATTAAACCTTAAAATGGGATCAACTGTTATGTTAAAGTTGGTGAGCATGACTTTGAGGTGAATTAAGTCTTTAATTTGTGGAAGATAAACAATGTGAAGTCTATACCTTTTTTATGAGCTCTTTTAGTGGGGCTGTGTGTTGAAATAGGTTGGGTATGACTAGTTCTATGTATATGGTTCTTCCCAGAAATTCTTGATGTTGTTTGAAATCTTCAGGGGCCACTATCTCCTAGATAGCCTTCACTTTTTCGGTGTTTAGGTGGATGCTGTTGGCATTGAACATAAGTATAAAGAACTTGACATATTGTTGTGGGAGTCTTACCCATCTCATCATAATAGACTCTTCTCACCATTATTAGTACTGAGAGATTTTGCTGCCAGAGAGGCAGATCAATCTCGATCTGAACCTCTCCAGGTGTCGGGTAGCGCTTCGGCCGGCCGTGTTATCTGCGGCACAGATCTGGCCGAGTGTGTCTCGGTACCTGGAGATTTCCTTCGGCCTCAGGGGGCCTTCCCCCCAGGCTTTTACCTCCTTCAGGAGGGTTGGGTTCATTGCCCGGCGCCTGAGGCGCCCCTAACAAGGGGAATGCCGACGGGGCCGAGGGTATTTTTGGCAAACTCCGGGCGCGTGTGGGCTACGGCCCTGCGCCCGGTCCCACCCAAAAAAAAGCCTTGTGCCATACATGCCCGTAAGATGGGGCGTGCATCAAATACCGCAGATCAATCTCGCTCTGACACCTCTCCAGTTGCCGGGTAGCACTTCGGCCGGCCGTGTTATCTGCGGCACGGATCTGGCCGAGTGTGTCTCGGTACCTGGAGATTTCCTTCGGCCTCAGGGGGCCTTCCCCCCAGGCTTTTACTCCCTTCGGGGAGGTTGGGTTAATCGCCCGGCGCCTAAGATCAATATCCATGTTATCCGAACAGTACGAGACTTCTTTTCTATGTAATTCTATCTTGTGTAATATAATCTGTTATCAAATATCCGTGTTTGCGTTTTCATTAGTGACCCTTTCCGGGGCCACAACATACTGGCGACGAGAAACTCGAACGAAAAAACGGACTCTCCAACAAGCAAAAGGGGTTAATCGCACAACATACTGGCGAAGATATATCGCAGCAACAAAGAGATACCCAACTACAAGTTGTTAAAGAATCTACAACAAAGTTCCAGCATACAACGAACCGAACAAGAATTTTGTTAAACAACTACAAGGTATCAAATTGTACAAACGACGGAGTGTGTCGGATAGCGGATATTTAAAAAAAATTTTTAAGTAAGATTGTCACGAAATCAAAAAGTGATTTTCATATTTTTCTTTCTTCCCCACACTCTAGAGAGAAAAATTTAATTCGGCGCTTACAGTTTTGTGTTGTACAAAACACACACACAGTAAGTATTCTTGATTTCTGAGGATATTTACTGAAGTAAAAAAACCCAAAAAACTCTCCCACCTCCAGAGAAAAAAATATTTTTTTGAATAGGAATTTTTTTTAAGTCTAAAAAAAATGGAAGACCTTAAAGAAATGTTTGCACAAATGATGAAGTTCCAAATGGAGTTTCACAAAAAAATAAGGAAAAAACTCCTTCAACTTTAGAAAGAAAACGAAGAAAGAATCTTAAAAAATGAGGAAAAACAACAACGGTTCTTCCTTGAATTGCAAAAAAAAACAAAAAAAAAACAAAAACAAGAAGCACTTTTTAAAAGTCTAATTAATAACCAGCCTACAGATAGTAATACTATTTTCACTCAAAATACAGTGTGGAACGCACTCGAAACATTTTCCTAAGCACCAGATGAGGATAAGCTGCAGGTGCCCGTGGTGTAGTCGTTATCGCCGTAGGAAATGAACACGGCGATACGAGTTCAAATCATGGACGAAACTGATTGCATTTCACATAGCACTAATACCCTTGGGAAAGGTATGAATCCAATTATTCTCCCTCCAGCTATGGGTAAATAGTAGGATAGACTAGGTTCTTCAGCCTTGGTTAGGCAACTAGTCTAGGAGAAGGAAAACCCTGAATTCAAACCTGTTAAACTGCGCTTAAAAATTGACCTTGTGTCATATCCTGCCCGAGCGGAGGGGTTGGTAAATAGTATCAGATGAGGATAAGACCTTTGTGGCATATTACAGAAGATATGAAGATATCTATATTACCAACTGTGCCGATTGGATAGATGCAAAAAAGTCCGGCTACTTCTACGAAAGCTAGGAAATGTGGAACACAAGTTCGGAGATTATATATTACCAAAAAAAAAAAAAAAAATTGCGAACTTGGCTTTTAAGAAACAGTTAAATTACTGTCAGAATTATTCAGCTCTAAAACGTCTCTATTCCACAAAAGATGGAAATGTCTCAACTTAACAAGAAGGGACAGTGATGATTATTTAGGGTTTGCCTTGGCCGTCAATAAAAATTGCGACGATTTTAAACTTGGCGAATTGTCAGCAGATAACTTCAAATGTCTGATATTCGCACAAGGCCTAGTGTCGGCAAAAGACGCGGAAATCAGACGCAGAGTTTTGTCGAAATTAGAGAACGAACCCGATTTCACACTTCAAAAACTGGCTGAAGACTGTCAGAGGATAGTGAGTGTCAGAAAGGCCAAGGACTGTCCCTATCGTACAAAAAAAATGTCAAAACTACGATAAATTCGGACAGAGTAGAAACAAAAATAATTAAAAACAAGAGTCAGACATATAAAAAGCGAGGACGAGTCAGACAAAGTCGTTCGTAAATACATAACAGTCAAAGTACTAAATAAGTCGGTAAGATTTCAGTTAGACTCTGGCTCTGATCTATCAATAATAAACTTACAAACTTGGAGAAAATTAAATAAAGATAACAAGTAAGACGGCGCGAACGGTAACAGGAGACAAAATAAAATTTGAAGGCGAAATAATTATCCCAGTATCACTAAATGGTATAACCAAAAATTTAAAAGTCTTCGTACTGAAGAACACAGAAAATTTGTTTGGGTCGGACTGGTTTCAGAAATTTAATCTCTGGGATCAACCAATTAATACGTTTTGCCAAAAAGTAGAATGCATTACGGCCGAAGCTGAAAAAATCAAGATGGAACTAAAAGGTAGTTTTCCCGAGGTATTTTCAGCTGGTCTTGGCAAATGTACTAAAATTAAGGCGAAATTTGAACTGAAGGAAAATACACGCCCCATTTTTAGAAAGAAGCGAAACATACCATTCGCTGCGACTGAAGAAATAAATAAAGAGCTAGACCGATTAGTGAATTTGGGCATATTATCGAAAGTGGAATTCGGCGAATGGGTCGCTCCAACGGTATATATAAGAAAAAAAACTAAGGCAATCCGGGTATGCGCAGATTTTTCGACAGGATTGAACACTGCACTCAAGGATTACCACTATCCACTCCCCCAGCCCCTAAGAGGTTTTTAATAAATTATATGGAGGAAAAGTCTCTTCAAAAATTGACTTAAGCGAGGCCTGCCTCCAGATTCCAGTAGAAGAAAATAGCTCAAAGCTACTCTGTATTAACACACACAGAGGGCTGTACAAATTTGACAGACTAGTTTTTGGAATAAAAGTCGCACCGGCTATCTTCCAACAGGTGATGGACACCATGCTGGGCGGCTTTGACTTCACTTTCGCTTATCTTGATGATATTGTAATTTGTAGTAAAACGAAGGAGATACACAGAGAACATCTAAACAAATACGGGAATTTGAGTTCAGGGTATAGGAAGCAAAATGCGATTTCTGTATGAACAAAATCAAATATCTGGGACATATCATGGGCAAAGACGGGAGACGTCCCGACCTCGAAAGCGATACAGCTGTCAAGGATATGCCCGCCTCTGATAATGTCACGACATTACAGAGCTTCTTTGGACTTGCAAACTACTACCAAAGATTCATAAAAAATTGGCACAATCTCCGCGCACCGCTAAACGAACAACTAAAACAAGATAAAAAGTGGAGATGTACATCCGAATGTCAAACAGCATTTGACATTCACTGGTTGATGATTATTAGCCTGACTTTGTATGACGTTGGTAATTCTATAATAATTGGGCCTTCTGAACCGAATATGAAGATGTCACCGTTACGATTTTTTTCTGTTGAAGCTGCATGGGATTTTGGTGACACCGTATTAGGGCATTTTTGTGTCATTGTATGCCCTTAGGTTAGTTGAGAAGGGTTTATTAGTGTTTCACAATGGGAATCCTCTACTGTCAATTTTCATAGGAAACATGCACCAGAAGATTCGCAAGATAGTAAGTTAACTTGTGCTCCGTTTCCTCTCTAGTATGTTTCTTTGGCAGTATCAAAGATGATAGGCTCAAGAATCTGCTCTCGAAAACTTTTAGGTCCAATTGATTGTCCGTTTACTGACAGTCAGCAGAATCTGTTGTATCTAGTGCCGATCCTGATATTTGGTTCTGAGTGGCCGTACCCCTTTTCTGCGCAGTGGTTTGCATCTTCTCATTTTCACATTCACTGCAATAAGCTGGGAAGTGGCATGGTGGCTGCTATGTGCCTCAATATATGTATGGTTGTTGTTTTCTGATTTGGTGGATATCTACTCTTCGTAAGCTTTTAAGTTTTTGTAGCTGGGCCAGATTGTTTATGGAGACCTATTGTACTCTAGCCAGGACGACTGTCTGGTCGAATGTGAAGGTTTCATCTTTGATCAGCAGCTCTTTTTTATTCAGAGGCAGCATTGTTGTCTAGATGATAAACTGTTCAATCAGTTGCTTCTAAAAGTCATCTCCGTTGAACTTGCATTCCATTGCCAGTAGCTTTAATCTGGTCATAAAATTGTTGATGGATTTATTTTCTTCTTGTTTGTATTTCTGAAGGTAAAAGCATTCGATTCAAAAGTTGATGCTATGCTTGGTGAGGTTTCGTAAATTTCTTGAAGATGGTGTTTGGGTTTTTTCTTTCTTCTACAGTGATTGTCCAGAAATTATGAACGTGCAGGGTTTCATCGTCACTTTTCTGAGCATAGGCTTTCTGTTAGTTCATTTATTTTAAAGTTTTTCTTCATTTTGGTGCCAATTGGATTCTAGGTACGTTGAGTGGTTTTGTCTCGACACAGTTTGCAAAGGATTTAAGTTGGAGACGTACGCATAAACAATTTGTCCGTTCAAAGAGAACTACGTAAAAGAGTGGAAAAAAACTGATAAAAGTGTTGTTAGGTGTGTGACGGTGTAATCTTTTATTTCTTAGTAATTTGTTAACTTGCAATCAGCGATTTTCTTAACAGTGATTACTCCATTTGTAATTTATATTACTATATATATATATATATATATATATATTACAAATGGAGTAATCGCTTTACCTTTGATGCCGATACTTTAAATCGAAGTTGAAACGCAGTCTGACGAGAATCGTGATATTCATTTTTGTTTCAATGCTGATTCTTTATGCTTTTCTTCATGTTGGATGAAATCCCGATACTGTTATTATGTAATGTTCAGATATCAACATTTGTGTTAATATCGCTTTATAGGATTGGGATAATCAGTAAGACACAAGACGGGAGGCATGTTTTTATTTTTTAGCCCAGTATCATTGCACCGAGGAAATAACCCGAGAGCGGTGATTATGTCAAGAAAGTAGTCACTTAACACTCTTTTCTTTAACCCGTTATAAAACAAAACAAACTTCTTCACAGATTCGGAGGGATTAGAAATACTCCGAAATTATGTAAAAATCGGTGAAGATGTTTAATCCTTTGACAGTCGGTCATACATATTTTGATTTTTAAAAAATTAACTTTCCAGAAAGGTGTCGCAGATGAGGGGTCTTGGTATCCCAAACGAATATTTTAGTTTTCCTAGGACAAGGGGACTCCATTAATCTCGAACCCTGATATATGGATGCCTCTTGTATACATATATATGTGCATATATAGTGTAGCGTAGAGTTATGGTATTGACGACTGAATTTGTCTTGGTATGTTAGTGAGTACCATAATTACATTTTTTGAATGTGAGGAAAACAATTCGGAGACATGTAGCAGGGGAAATGTATCATGGTTTAATATTTTCTCGTGCAAAACAATCTAAAGAATAATTTACACGTTAATAGGAACATATTTTATTGTCTAAGTAAACTTACTCGAATGAATACAAGAATGATATGAAATACAAAAAGCATACAGAATAGATATCCTTTTATGTAGCTAAGAGTCCTCAATTACGTTTATATGAGACATAATGGAAGTGATGAATAAAGACATAGATAAAGCTATAACATCATGTGCCATGATACACAATATAATTATATTATGTATCATGGCACATGATGTTATAGCTTTATATATATCTTTATATATGACACGAGCCCCCAACTGTATGGCTAAGGGCGGACCTGAGCGCTTTTCTTGGACCAGGAGAGAAAAAGAATTTGATTTTGCCGCACTTTTCTTTGATATGACACGTTGTTCACACCACATAGCAGCCATAAGGAGTAATATTTACAGTTAGGAATCTAATCTCAAAGACACACACACACACACACACACACACACACACACACACACACACACACACACACACACACACACACACACACACACACACACACAGAGCCGAAACACTACTGCATAGTTAGGAACGAGCCGTCTCAGGCATTGGCCTCCATGTTAATGCACACAAAACTGAATATATGTGCTATAACCAAACAGGGGACATTTCCACACTAGACGGAACCTCTCTGAAACTGGTAGACAAATTCACCTCCCTAGGAAGCAGTGTCTAATCAACCGAAAAAGACATCGACACACGGCTAACGAAGGCATGGACAGCTATCGATAGGCTCTCGATCATATGGAAATCAGACCTGACCGATAAAATGAAACGGTCGTATCTATACTGCTATATGGATGCACTACTTGGACGCTAACTAAACGGCAGAAAAAGAAGATAGACGGCAATTACACAAGGATGTTGCAAGCAATATTGAATTAGTCCTGGCGGCAACACCCCACAAGGCACCAACTATACGGCCACCTGCCTCCCATCACGAAAACTCTCCAAGTTAGACGAACCAAGCACGCAGGACACTGCTGGAGAAGCAAGGACGAGCTCATAAGTGATGTACTCCTATGGATCCCCGCATACGGCCAAGCAAAAGCAGGACGACCAGCTCGAACATACATACAGCAGCTATGTGAGGATGTAGCCCTGAAGAGCTGCCAGAGGCGATGAACGATAGGGAAAAGTGGCGAGAGAGGGTCAGGGATATCCGTGCTAGTGACATGACATGATGATGATTATGATATATAGGAAAAACTATAAATAAATCCGACAGTATGAAAATTTGGGGGATGAAAAAACGCAAGATCTTAAGAGGATGATCTTATTTAAAGAAATATTTGTCAACATTAAAGGTTTTGTTCTTCAGACTTTTCTTAGGGCGCGTAAGTTACTACATGAAAGGAAAAAGATAAGAAAATTACAGAACATTTTATTTCTGTTTGTAACGTTCTGTTTCAAATTTGTATGATGCATTCCAAAATTTATTTTAAAAAAATCCATATCTATCTACTATCTATATTGATATTAATATTATCTAATTCATATCTACCAATTATAAATACTCCATATTATATCTATTCGCATTTATCGTAGTTAACCTTCTTTCTGTTTCTGTTTAATTCGGCTATCTGTTTATCTATCTGTCTTTCCAAATATATATAAACGATGTAGCTGAATTATTCAAACAAGGGATTTTGTATCTTTGCAGCACAAATTTGACCAAATAATAAGACAAACTGAAAAAAAAGCTCTTTGATAGCATTGTGGTTTGAAATGATACTAGATTCGGCAATTTTCTGATATTTTTTTTATCATCTATGTAAACTAACATGTCAGAATCTTTAACATTAAAGTTGTGATTAGTTTCTAAATTGTGTCTAACAATTTCAAGTTTGCTCTTTTAAAATCTTTTCTGTGCTTATAAATTCGTTCATTAATACTACAGGAAGTTTCATGCTCATATTTTTTATTATAATTCGACGTCGGTATCATGATTTTTATTATTAGATAAATTCATTATTGTCTTTGAAGAGTTAGCATCTTTTAATTCCAAAGGGGTTTAGATTTTTTTCGATGTTGTTTGTGGTTGAATTGTTCGGTAAAATGATATATCGATGGAATTTATTATTATATGACAAATTGTTATTTTGAATTTCTAGAGAACATTTACGTTTGTGAATTTTGAGGCTTTTATTTTGGCATGTTGTATAGAACATCTAGGATACTGAAGTTGCCTTAAGGAGTTTTCTACCTAGTCAAATTGTTGTGATTTGCAAGGTTAGCACGAGTCAGTGGCTAATCAAGCTTCCCAGTTATTCTCAGTGAGAGACTTATATAGGTTCTCTCCAACACTCTTGCAAATTTGCCAATATCACAACATCTCCCTGAAACGTATGGGTCATATGCCTATACTTGGTCTTGTACTTCTTCTACGGAAGTTTTTTTTTAAAACAATTTGTACAAGTCTTACCAAATGCTGGGTCTTTTTCTCTTTTTATTTAATGTTTACGGCCACAATAAGAAAATTAAAAAAAATCATTTTTAACATGTAACTATCGGCGAATATTTGTTCGCTGGGTTGACTTTTATCATGGTGGTATTTCTATAATAATTCTTGCTGCTGTAAAAAGTCAATGCAGGTATTTAAAGACATATATCCTATTTGTAGTTATTCCATTATTTTATATCAGTGTGATGCATTGTACATACCTTCAATTAACCTTAACTGAATTACGTCTTCTTCAATCGTCTGTTCTTCTTGTCCAAGTTTTTTAAACTTGGAATATCTACTCGCATATCATAGACGGTGTAGATATTTTATGATTGGTTCGTTAATTTCTTGTTTCATCGATATGCCACGAGCAACCTTTTCTTAAGCTTCATATTTTTTCTTATGATCTGACTTACTTTTTTAAAAGTCAAGTCTTCCAGGTTTGTGGGAAACGCCATGGTGGAGACTTTTACTGTGCCCCGCATCCAGCTGTAGCCACAAAGAGACCCTTAATCTCATTTTCTCCTACCTTTTCCTTGTCGTCTTTCAGCTTTTTAGTCCTTCCGCTCGCAGCAAAACATCGTATCCACGTATCGACCAAATCAGGATCCTCGAGAGTCAATTGGTATTCTATCAGTGATGCCATTATTTTGGTGTGCAAGGTTAGTCGCTAATAAAGCTTCCCAGTTATTCTCAGTAAGAGACTTAGATAGGCTCTCTCTTACACTCATGCAAATTAGGCTGATTAATATGCTAGTATCACTACAAAAATCAATCATTTCAAAGTTTGAGAGTGAGAATCTTAAGTGCTCTAAGGTAATCTTTCCTCTCTTTATTTTGGTGTTATGATGTGAGTAAAAATATATAGGGTCACTTTCATTCATTGATTTGAAATCAACTTTCAATTCTAATCTATTGTTATTATTTATAAGTAAAATGTCCGAGACAAGTTATTATTTTTTAGTTCATATGAAAAACCAATATTATCAATCTATCTGCAATTTTCGTTAAATCATCATTCGGCGGATATCATCACTGTAACGGAAATAGAATCTCTGTGTACTATAAGTTTGAAGGGGCCACAGATCTTAGAAATTCAAGGGAAAGGCATGCAAGGACTTTAGTAAGAGGTGAAACTATGGATAAAGCTAATTTTTCTTTATAAAAATAATGTTATATTGAAAAAAAAGAAAGAAAAAAGGTAATGTTTCGTGGATAATGTGCAAATTGTAATTATTTTGTGAATAGATAAAGTAATGCAATGTTTATATTTTTGAGGTGAATTTCTAAACATTTGACGCATTTGTTAGCAACAATATTGCAGTATACTAATTTTATGTCGAGACTGGCTAGAGATCTATTTTCCATTTTTAGTTGAGTAAATCACCGGAGTTTTTCATGTGCGAATTGCAATCGTGCCTAAGAGGAGGATGACATTTTGATATAAGATTTTGCCATAACTAATTCCAGATATAATTGGTCATAGAGGTATTCCAGGTTTATGGGTTTTAGAAAGACAATTACTTTTAGGGATTGTGGGATGATATTGTTTTTTATAGGACTTATTAAAATACCTATATTTTTATTTTATAGTTTGAAGAGAAATTTGTTCGTTTATGTTTTTGTCATCTAATAAGTTTATAATTTATAATAAACCAACTTTCATAAAGATGCCACCTCACAATGTGGATCCAATACCGGACCCTGAGACAAATGCAACAGTAATTCCAGCTAAAAAGACCCGATCAGGCCGATAAATCACATTCGCTAACGATATATACATTAATTGATGCGATCAATTATCTAGGGAGAAGGCCTAATGGTAGCCAAAAGCTACACTTATATTCTTATTTGTTGTTGTTGTTTTCACAACCGGAAGCCTGATAAAATTCGGTGTTATTTTATCACGGTCTCAGTATAAATGCCAAAATCAGACTCGTCAGCAGGCCCTGCCCGGGCTCAGGATCAGAAAACCAGATTGAGGCACCATTCCAGCCGTTCTACTCTGTACCAGTAGTTCCTGCAAATTTTCAGCTGCTCACTCCTACTCACTACTTCTACTTTCCTTTTTAGGGCATTCCTCTAACGACTACTACAACTGTCGCTATTACTACTGTCCTTATCAGGTCATTTGTCTTGCCTCGCCTGCAACTGCTTTACTTAGAACAAGTCACTACCGCTGGGGCCGGCACCGACGACGACAATAAGCGATAAGTAGCTTTACTAACCAGCTAGCTCGATCAGCCCAGAATAGCGACCATTAGCAACTCAGGCAGGATAATGGCCAAAGAACCGCCGGCCTGTTGCATTGACGACTCAAGTCTATAAGCAGATTACACCGCTCGCACCCACGGCAACTTCGTTCATTCGATCGCAGCTAACGACGACCAAAATCCGGTTAAATTCCAGACCAAACACTGGTACGTCGATACGTCTCTCTGGCCATCTACAGACGACTTGGCCACCATCAACCTATTCAAGATCATCCAGACTCACTATTGGTAAAAACTAAAACATAACCCAGTCTATGCTTTTGACATTCACATAAATTCTTCCTTAACGCTTTTTTAAAAAAGTTTCTTTTCAAATAAAAATTGGCTCTTTTAATATAACCACGGCGCCTTTTGTTATACTTGCCTTTTCTGTGTCACTTCACTCATTTTTAAAAGTCTATGGGGTCGGTTACAATAGATGACCGGCAACAATATATATATATATATATATATATATATATATATATATATATATATATATATATATATTATAACAGAGTTGGTTGTCTCTAAAACACTTTGTGGGTTTGTGGTGAACCAAGTGCAATATAATATGGAGAGTGCTCAATATCTAGGATAGAGTTATTTTATAATAATAACACTGGTTTACAAAAATAAATTTTTGGTCTGAGGCAAGAATGGGGATAGGTGTTTTTGTTAATTTGGGTGTGCTGAATTCAAATTTATAAATAGTTTTGACCTATCACCTCTAGTTTTCTGGCTTTTAAATAGTCTCATTTTAGTATAAACAGAGAATACATGTGCATATCTCAAGAGTTGCAGCAGCTTATAACAGATAAAAAAGGATAGATAAAGAACACTGATTGAATCAATATACTTGGATGACACAATTACACAATTCATAGTACCACAGACAGTCAAAAGTGTGTTTTCTTAGAAGATCTGGTGTATTTTGCCCCCGGGATGTCACGCAAGAGCATCCAGCAGAAGTCTCCCATTATGCTGGGGTTCCATTTGCCTTGATAGTTGCTCTCCATCTTCGTAATGTCTTGTTGGAATCTTTCTCCATGCTCATCACTCACTACTCCAAGGTTTGGCGGGAAGAAGTTGGGGTGGGAATGGAGAAAATGAATCTTGAGTGACATTCGGCACCCCGTATCCTCGTGAGACTTTAGCAACTTCTCAATACAGGCTTGGTAATCTGGTACACGTGTGTTACCAAAGAAGCCACTACAGACTGACTTGAATGCTTCCCATGCTCTCAGTTCCTTTGAGTAAAGAAGCTCCTCAAAATGAGTATCCTTCAGCACTTCTCGGATCTGAGGTCCGACAAAGATGCCCTCTTTGAGCTTAGCAGTAGACAAGTGTTGGAAGGCAGCACCATTTTTGTTCAACGCCTTCACGAAATTCTTCATCAAACCAAGCTTGATGTGAAGAGGAGGAAGAAGCACCTTATTCATGTTCACCAGAGGATTCTCCTTGAGGCTGTGCTCGCCAGGAACAAAAGTGCTTCTAGACCACCAGTCTTTCTGTTTGTAATGCTCGGATACAGCTCGACTATCCCAGAGACAGAGAAAACAACAATACTTTGTGAAGCCCGCTTGCATACCCATAAGAAGACCAATGATCTTATTTGTTCTGATTCCTGAAACTGGTGATCCTTACATCTTCCTTGACTAGGTTCCACTGTTTAAGCCGAGAAGCCAAGAGCTCTGACTGCTGTTTTGACAGATACAAATCACGAGCAAGATCACTCAGGTCTTCTTGCGTGATCCAGTGTGGCTCATTGCCACTTGTTCCTGAGTATGTAGACTCAATATCTTCCAAAGATATTGACTCGACAGAATCCTCCCTTGAATGCATTTCTTCATCTGATGAGGAAAGAAGATCCTTATTTACTGGAGGTATGGGTACAGGAAGATCATCTAAATCGGGAACGGGTCTCATAGCAGATCAAAGGTTGGGATATTTAATCTTTTTCCTAGAAGATGCATTGAAACTAGTTATATTAGTTAAACAAAAATAACAATCATCTGCGTGGTTTCGCGGCTCTCTCCACACCATCTGTACTGCTAAGTTGAAAGCCGCTTTCTTGCCATTAAACCATGCAGTTAGTCAATTGTAGTAGGGTTTACAACAGATGTGTGGAGCCAAAGACTTGTCCTGATCACCAATTTTACAGTCAAAATAGTGAAAGTAGGTGGTTCTGAGGAGGTAAGTGATGGTTCGACGCTGTGCAACTGTTGTGAAGTCCCCACACACGTAGCAGAAAGAATTGGCCTTGTTGAGGCACCCTCGACATTTTGACGTGCTTGAAGCCATTGTAAAATCTGAAAATATAACAAAGTAAAACTAAATGTGCATTTGAAAATGTAATATAAATATTTAGTAACCCAAAAGATGTGTAGCACGACAGTTGAGGGACACCAACCTCCTGCGCCGCCTGCGAGACAACCTCTTCCAATGACTGCCAGAGTGTGGATTGAGACCTGCTGCCTTAACTGTCAAAATCCGTCTTGATATATAACTATATATATATATATATATATATATATATATATATATATATATATATATATAATGTAATGCTATCACTTACATTTAGGACATAATAACTAAAAAATAAGCCATAAGTCTCACAATATTAGAATTAACCCTGAATTCATATACGCCTTTATGTACCGTATATGCACAAAATGCACACTATGCATATCTAAAAAAAACTAGAGTTGCTGAGTAAAAACGGATTTCAAATTTGAATTCAGCACCCTCAAATTAGGTAAAAACGGGTATTTTTGTGCTACCCTCAATTTCTTTGTAAGCCAGTGAAATGAATGAATATATAAATCTAATATATATACATATATATATATATATATATATATATATATATATATATATATATATATATATATATATATGTATATATCATCATGATCATGTCATGCCGCTAGCACAGGTATCCCTGACCCTCTCTCGCCACTTTTCCCTATCGTTCATCGCCTCTGACAGCTCTTCAGGGCTACATCCCGTATCCTCACATAGCTGCTGTATGTATATTCGAGCTGGTCGTCCTGCTTTTGCTCGGCCATATGTGGAGGTCCATAGGAGTACATCACTTATGAGCTCGTCTCCAGCAGTGTCCCGCGTTTCTGATTCGTCTAACCTGGAGAGTTTTTGTGATGGGAGGCAGGTGGCTGTATAGTTGGTGCTTTGTGGGGTGTTGCCGCTCGGACTAATTCAATATTGCTTGCAACATTCTTGTGTATTTGCTGTCTAGCTTCCTCTCCAGCCGTTTTGTAAGCGTCCAAGTAGTGCATCTATATAGCAGTATCGACACGACCGCTGTCTGGAAGAAATTGCGTTTCATTTTATCGGTCAGGTCTGATTTCCATATGATCGATAGCTTATTGATAGCTGTACATGCCTTCGTTAGCCGTGTGTTGATGTCTTTTTCGGTTGATGAGACGCTGCTTCCTAGGTAGGTGAATTTGTCTACCAGTTTCAGAGAGGTTCTGTCAAGTGTGGAAATGTTGCCAACTTGATTAAAGCACATATATTCAGTTTTGTGTGCATTGACATGGAGGCCAATGCCTGCGGTGGCTCGTTTCAAATTATGCAGTAGTGTTTCGGCTTGGTATTTGCCAGTATCGCTATGTCATCAGCTTAGTCGGCGTCGGTAATTGTTTTTGCGGGGTACCTTCTGCTTCTTTTCTTTGTCAGCTCGTAGCCGTTTTCTCTGATTTTATCAATCGATGTTCTAAGCACGTAGTCTACGCAGATGGTAAAGAGGTATGGGGCTAGGGTGTCCCCTTGTAGTACTCCTGCTACAATGTCGAAGTATTCTGTGTCTCCATCCGGCGAACGTACTTTCACTTTGGTGTTTCTATAGAGAATCGTTATTGCTTCTACGGTTTCTTTTGGTAGGCCGTATGCTAGTAGGATTTGTTCCATCTTCCCTCTGTGAATGGAATCGAAAGCCTTGGTAAAGTCGACAAATAGTAATGTCGTCTGTAGGTTTTTTTACCCGTACGCCTTCAAGGATTCTACGGATGGTCAATATTTGTGAGGTCGTTGATCTATTTCTACGGAAGCCATTTTGGTTTTTCCTAAGGATGTTGTCGATTTTGGGTTTTATGTGGTTTCGTAGTAGGGCATTGTAAATTTTGGCTGCTATGGGTGTAAGTGTGGGGGTTGTATGTTATTTGGTTATTTCAGTAGATGTGCGTCCATACTTTACGGATATTGCTTGCTAAATTATTTCCACCACAAATACAACACAAAACTTTACAATCGCGTGAAAGAAATGGAATAGAACACAACGAACATTAAACAACAAACAATTTAATATGCATATAACAGAATATGAAAACAAATAAAATACAGGATGTGTAAATGGCCTTTGGGAAAATAAAGTTTGACAAGAAGAAAATAAATTTGTGTGTATGTTAACGGAGTCCGTAAATAAGTCGTTCTTACTTACATTAAGTTCATAGCGGGTTTTATGATGCGGCGACAGCGTGTCACGTTGATGAAAGAAAGTTTGTCGGGTTTTTCTTTTGAATGTGATTCGCAGCCATCTAAAGCTAGGTCATGAACTTTAGTTGATGAAGGAAAGGAATTTGCCGGACACAGTATCGGCTACTGCTTTACTGGCTTAGTGGCTAGTGGTTTAGTCTTGTCTTCGTCGGTGTGAATGGCTCCCTAACTCTGAGTTATTTATATCCAACAGGTGGATCAAAGAATCGTCCAACATTTTGGCGCGTAGACATTTATTGACCAATCAGATTTGTATTTTACTATTTTATTTTTGAGCCTAAATATTTTCTGTTTGTTGACTTCCGATCCTATTTTTCTAGAATGTTCTATTCTATGTTTTTAGCTGATGGGTTGAAAAATATAAAAATGTAACTTTAAGGCTAATGCAGTTTTGATCCTAAATTTCTAGAATGTTCTTAAGTATGTTTTTATTGCTTATTTTAAGACTAGAAAAAATGTGTATCCTATATAAGTGTTATACCTCGGTAGTTCTTGGCTAATCCAAGGTCACCCTTTTTAGGGAAGGGGAGGATGCATCCCTTCATCCATCTGTCTATCGGATTTTGATTTTTTATCGAGTTAACATTAATATATAAAGGGTACTTTTAAGCTTTTAAGTTTTTAGGATTAGGGAAGTCTGATCAAATAATAAGATAGTTAATTTCCTGGATGTGACCCTAGACCTTTCGAATAACACTTATGAACCGTTTATAAAAACTGATCAGTACCCTTTATATATTAAAGTTAACTCGAATCACCCTAAGACCATAATTAAACAAGTCCCAAAAGCGGTTAATTTGAGAATAAGAAATTTATCAGCAAATGAGAAAATATCTCAAGAGAGTAGTAAGATATACATGGATGCCCTTAAAAATAGCGGTTTTAGGGAAGAGTTTACCTATCAAGAAGAAAATATACCTAATGATATCAATAAAGAAAAAAAAAAAGAAGTATGATAATAAAAATAGAAAAAGAAAAATTATATGTTTTTTTTGTAGACGAGCTAGTACAAAGGTAGATAAATATTTTTTGAAACTGATAGATAAGCACTTTAAACATGATAGTATACTACATAAAATATTTAATAGAAAAACGTTAAAAATTAGTTACTCCTGCACGAAAAATATTTTTGAAATAATCAATAATCATAATAAAGAGATAATAAAGGAATTTCAGGACCGAACAAATAATAATAATAATAATCAACAACAAAAAGAGAACTTGCAAAATAGTCGACTTTGCTATCCCGGCAGACCACAGGATAAAACAGAAAGAATGTGAAAAGAAGGATAAATACCTCGACCTTGCTAGGGAACTGAAAAAACTGTGGAACGTGCAGGTGACAATTATACCAATTGTAATGGGTGCGTTTGGAACAGTAACTAAGGGATTACTAAAGGGACTAGAGGACTTGGAGGTTGGCGGACGAGTGGAGACCATCCAAACGACAGCATTGTTGAGAACTGCCAGAATACTAAGAAGCGTCCTGGAGACTTGAGGAGACTTGTTGTCACTCAGACTTCAGTGAAAAAGTATCGGCTATTGCTGATGTGAAAAGCTCTAATGAGTGAATAATAATAATAATAATAATAATAATAATAATAATAGAAAACAAGACGGATATAATGGTAAAACTTGAAATAATTGTCCTATGAATGGATTATGTAACTTAAATAATGTAGTATACCAAGGAATTATTTACCCAAAAGAGAATATTAAGGATAAAAAAAACTTACATCGGAATTTCCTCCATGAAATGTAAAATTAGATACGCAAATTATAAATATTCTTTCTCCCATGAACATCTGTAACACCAAACAGCCCTATCAAAGCATTTTTGGAATTTGAAAAATAAAGGGTTAACCCCTGAGATTCAGTGGTCCATATTAAAAAAGTCAAATACTCCAAAATGTTTTGATAGTAAATGTAATCTATGCCTAGAGGAAAAAATTCAAATAATGGTATACCCAGACCCTGAAAAATTGTTAAATAAGAGATGTGAATTAATAGCTAGATGTAGACATAGGACAACATTTAAACTGTAGAAAAATTATCATAGATAATGTTTTAAAAAAACATAGGATTAAATTGAGATTTAAGGTAAATGAATAAATATAAAATAAAATAAAAAATGTGAAGAAACCATATCATATATACGTACTATTCAATAAAAGAGTAACTGAATTAATAGGCTCGAAAATAAAATTGAAATAAAAAATTTTAATTTTAATTTTAAATCTTGAATTTAATTTAACATAAGTATTACTGCATCCTTACGTAAAGTTATCAAATAAAGTTATGTTATCTAAATTAGTATTAAATCTGGAGTTTTAAGTCGAAAATTATTTAAAATTTCAAAAAATAAAAAAAATTAATTTACTATAATTCCAACAGGCAATAAAATAAAAAAAAACGGAAGTGGACTAAATGAGGAAAAAACCCTTCACCCCTCTTCTATCCCCTCCTACCCTTCTTTCCTGTGTCTATTCTGAATTATTTTATCCATAAGATCTTAAGAAGTCCTGTTAATTTTTTTTCGTGTTTTTGATTTATATCAAAAACATATAACAGGATGGAAATAAATTTATCCTATTTACCCAACCCCTCCGCTCGGGCAGGATATGACACAAGGTCAATTTTTAAGCGGAGTTTAACAGGTTTGAATTCAGAGTTTTCCTTCTCCTAGACTAGTTGCCTCACCAAGGCTGAAGAACCCAGTCTATCCTACTATTTACCCATAGCTAGAGGGAGAATAATTGGATTCATATCTTTCCCAAGGGTATTAGTGCTATGTGAAATGCAATCAGTCTCGTCCAGGATTTGAACTCGTGTCGCCGTTCATTTCCTACGACGATAACCATAATGGATGGAAATAGATTTATAATCCTAATCTGACCGGTTCTGTTTTTTTCTTAAAGAAATTATTGCTCTGTAATGTCTGTTACATTGAGCTCTTTACCAGGAAAATTTAAATGTTCACCGTTGAATGGTTTTTTGTCCTGAGGGAATTACTCCCAACTCCGGTTTAACTGGACCGAATAATACTGACGCACACACACACACACACACACACACACACACACACACACACACACAGATTCATATATATATATATATATATATATATATATATATATATATATACACAAACATATTAAAAATCTACAAATTAGGCAGGAACCTGAATTTTAAATTTAAACTATTTATTTAACGTATCTACCAGCTAAGCCAAACATCATATTTTGTCTGATTTGCATATATGAAAAATTACATCCATCTATCAAAAGTCCAATTTTTAAATAGAAGATATTTATAAAAATGAAAATAGAATAAGGAAAGAAAAGGTCATTTTTACTTCCTACCTGGTTTAACGGTGGATAAAATCGCACGGCTGTGCTATTTATACAGATATTTCGGACGACCACAGTTACTTCTTTTTCTTTGCTTTCCGTAAATTCTACCACGGCTGGGGTAATTCTCAAGCCATATTTTGCTTCTATTTTTTCGTCCATTTTCTTCGTTTACAGTTAGCACTGGGCACAAACAAACACCAGGTCTTTTTTCCTGCTTTTCGGAAATTTAAGTGACTTGTTTTGTTTACAAATCTTGTTGCTATGGGAAACGGTTTTTTTAAGCCGTATTTTCGTATACATTTTTTAAAAAACTTTTTGAAATATTCATTTTAAGTGCTTTATTTATTTTTATTAGTATATGTGAAAATTAGTTACGGCGAAATTTTCTATCTTATTTAGTATAAAGAAAAAACAGCAACAAAAAACAACAAAAATACTAAAATTAAAAGAAAGACGCATAAAATTTAGATTTAATAAGTGAATTTGCAACAGGAAAATTAAATATTAAACGAAGCTTAAATGAATAATTTTTCCGGATATAGTTCACTTCACTAGATAAGATTTTCTATTTTTGACGAGACATGTATGTATGTATGTACAGAGCGACTATTTATCAAGCTCGGCTCGGCAAGGCTATTTACTGTGAGTACCTAACTTTCAGCTGGACTAATACAATCAGAAATGAAGAAATTAAAGGGATGAAAAAAGATTGCATTGTGCTGATTTCGAAATAGGGATTATCTTTCTGTTTTTTACTGTTTAAACTTGAATACCAGAAGGTACCTCGTCAACAGCCAGCATGAATACGTACATACAGACATGCAAAGACACACCCACACACCCACACACACCCACTCGCGCGCATGCGTGTCTGTGTATATATATCTCAGTACATATGGGACATAAGACATTTATTACCATTGTGTATTAAGAAAAGTTCTATATCAATATAAAAAACAAAAACAAATTAAGTCTTTCTCGATGTTAACGAGTAAAGATAATCATTTAATGTCATTACATAGTAACGATAATTTAAGCAGGCAAAAAAAAAAAAATACTCTAGATATTATTTACCTTCAAATTTATTAAAGTAGAAAAGTTCAACAGTTCACCAATGTTCAGCGTAGTATCGAAAGATCGATCACAAATCGATCTGATTTTATTTATTAAAAAAAAATCATGACAAAACTTATTATTTAGTTTAAGTATTAGGTAAATTAATATATATATATATATATATATATATATATACATATATATATATATATATATATATGAAAATTGACATTAAAAGTAGGAAGAAAAGAATAACTCCGCTTACACCGTTTCCCTTGACAACGTTGTTTATCAATACAGTTATTTTAATAACAACAGTTGGCGGTTAATTTACACTTTTTTGGTTCCAACAAATTACAATGGGAGTTGATTACTACGACCTGCTTGGTCTTACTCGAAGTGCAACAGATGCTGACATCAAGAAGAAGTAAGTAATTAAAATTCGAAAGATTTTAGTGAATTCTTTTTTCTAGATCAACTAAGTCCTTTCTGGACGAGGTATTGTTATCATTTTTTTCTTCTTTGCTTCTTTAAACTTAGCTAAATCCAACACAATACCAGATGAGCGGAAATGAGGTGGGAAGATTGTGTTGCGTCAATCTTCCTGATTGATAGAGCTCTCCCGTCTTGAAAATCGGTATTAGGATCACCAGTTTTAAGTGCACTCTAGCACTGGGTGGATATGCACTTTAACATGAAAGTCACGTGGAAGGGTAAATTTTTTCTCATTGTACAATTTTTTTTTTTAGTTCAATGTTCACTTTTCTGATCTTTTAACAACCTAAAATTTGATTGGAAGGTGGTTTTATATTCATTCAATATTGCAGGGTTTCTATTTAACTATAGTACATGATTTAACTATAGTACATGGTACAGAACAATAGTAATTTCGAATAAAGATAAGCTTGATATGAATATCGTCTCTGGGTGAGATAACTCACACTAACCATAAAAATCTGAGAAAGAACACAACCATGGTGATGAGATGTGTTTGAGATTTTAAAGAGAAAAGAAAGATTTTATTCTTGGTTGATGTACCGAGATGGTTGTCAGCTGTCACCGCATTTTGTAGTTAAATGTTATCAGTAACGTAGTTGGTTTTAATTCCATAACGTCGTTTGTTTCTTATCTCAACATGTAGTTGTCGCTTCTTCATTGAAGTTGCTACTTCTTAGTGAGCGTTTGCCATCTCTTTGAAGGCTGTTGCTGGTTTATGACAGTTTGGTTTCTCTCTGAAGTTGCAACTGAGAGTCTCAGTTTACACACACACACACACACACACACACACACACACACACACACACACACACACACACACACACACACACACACACACACACATATATATATATATATATATATATATATATATATACTTTAAAAGAAAATACCTCTACCCTAAAAGGCAAGAAACAGACGGTATCCTGCCAAAACGATGATTGATGCAGACTATGCAGATAATGTTGTGCTTCTCGCAAATACACCTGTCGAAGCCGAATCCTGACGGCATAGTGCAGAGCAAGCAGCAGGAAAAATTACCTAGGTTAAAAAAATCATTGCTAGTGGGAGCAGAAATTGATTCATGCCTTTTTTAAAGATATTAATTAGCCTAAAGTGAAACACAAACTGCCTCATCGAGGATTTGAACTTGCTGAATCCATTTCTGATGATGATAATCTTTATGGCATGTTTGTGGGTATGTGGATATATAGTGTATTTTATGTGTATGTGTATATGTGTACCTGTATATTTGGTTTTGAGTGTTTGTGTATGTGTGTATATGTGTGCATAAGATAGTGTTACAATTACCAACACAGGAAAGAGAAGAAGTGATTTTAGATCTTTTATTGACTAATATTGTTTATATTTATTTTGCACTAATTGCTTTTGAAAAAGCATGAATCCACTTTTCTTTGCTTTCTGATGCATTGCCATTGTTATTGGTATAATGTGATTTGGGTGAGTGAGGTTCAGAACAAAATACTCACATCTTGAACACTTCAACAAAAGCTCTTATTCTATTGATAGTCAATTTTAACTTGGATTTTAAAGGCCTTTAAGTTCAGTTCTCAATTACTCTCAGTATTCTTTATTATTATGTGGTGAAATGATAAATGTTATGAGTTGACTAAGCAGATTAAATCATAATGTTAGGGTCATACGGAAATCAGACCTGACCGATAAAATGAAATGCAGTTTCTTCCAGGCAGCGGTTGTATCGATACTGCTGTATGGATGCACTACTAGGACGCTAATTAAACGGCTGGAGAAGAAGGTAGACGGTAATTACACAAAAATGTGGCGAGCAATATTGAACAAGTCCTGACAGGCAACACCCCACTAGGCACCAACTATACGGCCACCTGCCTCCCATCACGAAAACTCTCCAAGTTACACAAACCAGACATGCAGGACACTGCTGGAGAAGCAGGGACGAGCTCATAAGTGATGTACTCCCATGGACTCCCACATATGGCTGGGCAAAAGCAGGATGATCAGCTCGAACATACGTACAGTAGCTGTGTGAGTATACAGGATGTCGCCCTGAAGACTTGCCAGAGGTGATGAACAATAGGGAGAAGTGTCGAGAAAGGGTCAGGGATATCCGTGCCTGTGGCACGACATGATGATGATGATATCTTCATCATTCGTGATTATTTGGTTTTGAAGACATATCCATTTTATGTTGAAATAGTATTTTTCTTGTAAGTGTTGACCAAAAGACAAAGTAATATTTGATTGTGAAAATATGAGTAAATGTACTGATGGAAAATAAAATTGCAACATCCTGAAAGATGATGTCAATTTTGATTTAGTTTGGTTTGGGTTTATTTGTTCAATCGCATATCAAATGGCTCATTTAAGTGGTGTAGCAAGAAACCCGCAAGCACATTAGAGTGAAATCTAAAGGTCCCTGGTTCAATCCTGTGTTCAGCATTCAGGGAGATCATCCACCCCAAAACTACAAGCTATTTCGGCATAATGGGGGACAGGTTCGACCTGAAATTAATTCCGGAATTCGATGGCTCGACCTCAGTACTTGACTGGGTGGAAAAAGTGGAACTGCATTGTCTCTTGTCTGGCGTAAAGGGCATCGAACATGTGATTCCTCTGCGTCTGTTCAGCGGGGTTTTTGCTGTGTGTCAACCGCTCAGTGCTGAGGAAAAACAGAATTATGAGAGGAACGTGGCACCCCAAATAATGAAGACCATTGTCAACGCTATGTTGTCACAGCAAGAAACAATAAAAGAGGGGACATCGGTGTACCTTGATGACATACATGTGAACGAAGATGTTGTGTCGTCATCACGCGTAAGGTCCAAACTGGCCGAGTTTGGTCTGATTTGCAAGGACCCAGAACGTTTAGAGGATGGTGCCTGTGTCTTGGGCCTGAACATTCAACAGGAGCGGTGGACCTTGAAGTGGGGGCGCAGAACTGCAGTTCCTGAAGTACCCGATGTCTTCACGGGACGAGCTGTCTTCTCCCTGTGTGGAAAACTTGTGGGGCACCTACAAGTGTGTGGATGGACTCGTGTGGCAACAGGCACCATAAAAAGGAGGGCAAGCACCCCCACTTACAAACGGGCGGGTGTCATCTGTGAATTGGAGTCCATATTTTATGAAAGGGGACCGCCTGAAGAGATCCTCACGGACAACGACACTGCCTTCTGCAGCATGGAGTTTAGGCGTTTCATAGACGAGTGGGGGGTCAGGCTCAGACACCGATGTGCGTATGTGCTGAGTGGTAACAGCATAGCAGAGCGGTGCCACCGAAGTGTGAAGAGGATCGCGGCCAGGAAGGCGTGCACGATCGCGGAAGCGGTCTATAGATATAATGCAACACCAAAGGATGCTGTAACTGCTGCGAGCGCACTCGCCAATGCAATCCATCGCTACTGAGTGTGCATCAAGGGCATTGACGCACGTCTGCCTGATTGGCGGGGAACAAAAGGGCCGTATGAGTTAGGGGACATTGTCTGGGTAAAACCTCCCAATAGCCGGTGCACCACCAGTTTTCAAAGGGGACGAATCACTGGCATCATCAGTGAGCAGGCCGTGCTGGTCGATGGTACTCCACGCCATGTGAGGGACGTCCGGCCTGCCCTAAATACGAGTCCGTTGGCGAGTAGTGGCAGTGGTGAATCATCCAATGATACTATTTACCAACCCCTCCGTTCGGGCAGGATATGACACAAGGTCAATTTTTAAGCGGAGTTTAACAGGTTTGAATTCAGAGTTTTCCTTCTCCTAGACTAGTTACCTCACCAAGGCTGAAGAACCTAGTCTGTCCTACTATTTACCCATAGCTGGAGGGAGAATATTTGGATTCATACCTTCCCCAAGGGTAATAGTGCTATGTGAAAATGCAATCAGTCTCGTCCAAGATTTGAACTCGTGTCGCCGTGTCCATTTCCTACGACGATAACGACTACACCACGGGCACCTCATCAATGATGAACTGTGGATCCGACCTACGCCCCATAAGCCTGATGGTCCGACTGCGAACTCTGACGCTGATGCCGATAGTTCCAATGCCACTTCTGAGAGCTCAGATGAAGAAGTCCAGACAATCCCCCTTCGTAGGAGTGCCCGCAACAAACGACCATGTCCGCCATGCCACATGTGTGATCTTGAGACCAGCGGGGAGTGTGGACATGAAAGTGAGACTAACAGTAGCTCTCGACAAAAGAGGGTTCGTTTGTGTCTAGTGTGCAGGGCAGTAATCTGATCCGAAGGAAGAAACACCGCCATTATGGTGAGTCGGTCTGTATGTGAAAGAAAAGAAAAATACTCATCACTGTTTCAATAATCCACCTTCAGCCCATTCTAAAGAAAAAAAGAAAGGGGGCCCCCGAGTGGAATTTTTATAGGCTGAGGAAATGGATTATGGGTAGAGTGGCGTGAATAAAAATCGACCAATTCCTCTGGTGACGACTTGTTTTTTTTTTTCGTCAGTTTCTAGGCGAGAAGCAGAAGCAGAAGTAGAGAAAAGGAGAAACAAGAAAAAAGGTGGAAGAGGAACAAAAGGAGAAGCACAGAGAGAGAGAGAGAGAGAAAAGGAGAGTGAAGTAGAGAAGGAGGAAAGTGGAGGAGGAACACAAAGAGGGAAGTGGTGCAGCAAGAAACCCGCAAGCACTTTAGACTGAAATCTAAAGGTCCATGGTTCAATCCCTGGTTCAATTCTCAGGGATATCATCCACCGCAAAACTACGATTTAATGCTGAGTTAATGTACCTTTGGATAATTTTTAGAAATAAGATTTATATGACCACAACCAATCTTAACTTGATTTCTTTTAACATGTTTCTCTCAGAGGAAAATGTTGTATTACATGATGAGTCAGAATAATCTAATGAAAAATTATTTTATAAAAAGCTAAAATAGAAAACTAAATATAAAAATGTAAGTGCTCAGCAACTGAGACAACATTTGATCAGAAGCAGGTTGCTTAAAAGATCACCTAATTTTTTTTTTTTTTTTTCATCATACAACGTGTGAAAGCACATGTGATACCCTAACCTCATCAGCCGCCAACTTGGGTGATAACACAGTTTTGGTAGCTCAAGGTGGTACTGCCACTCCTGGCGCTACCAAGCAGCTTTTGCCACCAGACAGGGTATTTAAAAGAAGAAGAAAAAAAAAAATTAGGTGATCTTTTAAGTAACCTGCTTCTGATCAAATGTTGTCTCAGTAGCACAACATTTGATCACAAGCAGGTTGCTTAAAAGATCACCTATATCTTATCTCAACAAATACTTTTTACATATGTTCTTTTTGTTTCTTGGAAATTTGTATTTTGATTGAGACAAAAAATGAATTGAAAACTTCTCTTTTGCCTCTTGGTTCACTTCTCAATCCCTGACTATTTTCTGTGTGCATTCCAAACTTCCAGAAATGATTATGTGCTATTTAATGTTATTGTTGTTAAAATGATGTTTTTATTTTCAGTTACAGGAAATGGGCCTTGTTTTATCATCCAGACAAAAATGAAAATGATCTAAAAGCGAATGAAAAATTTATGCAACTGGCTGAAGCTTATGATGTCCTGAGTGACAGTAAGTAGACATTTGAGAAATATTACATCTTAATAAAATTACTGTTTTTCTGTGTTGGACACATTTTTTCTCCAAATAAGGGAGGGTTTAAATGCTTCTTTCTGGTTTTGCATAAGGAGTCAAATTCTAATTTTCTCTCTTTTTGTACAGCAAAACTAAGAACTACCATTTACCTACCTAGTATTGATTACTTTCCAAAATAGATTTGAACATTGGAGTGTGTTAGACATTGAAATAATATTACAGAACCTTGCTTTGCTATGGTAAAACAATTTTGGAGATGCTGACTCTAAATTTAACTATGCTTTCAATACAACTCCTGATTCTAAATTTAACTATGCTTTTATTTGTAATAAGATGTTCACTCATGTAAAAATTTCAGGAAAATAGACTAGTTAATTCAGGGATTGTTGTCACTGGTAACTTATGAGGTAATCAATTTTTTTCATAAAAATGTTCAATATGCTCTTTCTCTTACTCTTTTACTCTCTCTTAAACACATATGCATATATACAAAAAAAGAGATAAATGGATAAATATATAGATATACAGAGACAAGAGAAAATGTAGAGAGACAGATGTAGATACATCTAGAAAGAAAAAAGAGATAAATACACTTAGAGATATAGATATCGAGAAAGGCTAAGAGAGAATGAGAGAAAGAAACCTAGTGAGAGAGAGAGAGAGAGACCAATAGTTTGCTAAAGAGTCTGAAAAAGAGAGAAGAAAGATAAATAATGAGAGAAAGCGAAAAAGAAAACTGGAGATAGAGACTGTTAGACTACTTAGGTCCAAACAACTTTTGGATAAATTCAACTGAAAGGGACCAATGGTTTATTTTGTATCAGTGATTTGTCACTGAATCCATTTTCTAAATCATGAAGTATGTTTTCAAATGTCTCATTTGTTGAAGACTGATGTTTAAACTTCTCCCACAAAATGTCCAAGAACTATTATGTATCCTAAACAACAATATTTTTCCTGTTATTTGTAAATGAACATCTCCACTAATTAGTAGATACTTGCAAAGCTGATTATTGTCTTGGCTCAAAAAAGGAATCATATTCTTTCTTGCAGTGATCATTTGAAACTTCTGAGTAAATGTTGAGTGAAAATTAGGTTGGATATTATAGGCTACCAATCTTCCAAATATAAAGAGTGTGCATTTCTTTAGAATCATCATTCAAAGTCCTGGTTTCTTGTGGTGTTTTATCATGACCCACGACTATGAACTACACAAATATCTCAATTACCTCTACTGACCTTTACTAACGGCTTTGAATATACCAACTATACTCTTTGCAGAGAGCTAAGACCTCCTCCCCCTACAGAAACAGGGTGTTCTGGGTAAGATATTAATTTGCTTCTAGTGATGAGGCTTTAGTTTTGGAGATCTAAGGAGTATAGAGTTATCCTTTCATTAGCAAGTAGAGACAAAATTCAGTTAGGATTTCTTTTGTTTTTGTTGAAAGTTCTTGCTTTAGTCTGAATGTTGCTTTGAGAGAGAATGAGAGGTTTTACAATGTGTGCTATTATCACTGATTTCTGCTATATTGGTGATGATGATTGCTTAGTAGGTTTGAAAAACTCAAAAGCACAACTTTCCCTAAATGTAATACTTTTTCTTGTTTATTCTCTTGATACAGTTATATGAAGCTGTGGAAATACATAAAAATTGATGATGGACTCTGTGTTTTGGGGCAGATTTTTCAGTCTTTCTTTGTTCAAGTGGAAACCAGCTCTTCTCAGATCTTTCAGTGGTTCTTCCTCTTTCAGTTCATGTTATATTTCACTCTTGAGTCTCAAAAAGAGGTTGAATAAAAGAAGCTAGGTTTAATGAACCCTACTTCTTTCATTCAGCCTCTTATTCAACCTTTTATTTGGATTTTAAAGACCCCCCACCTACCTCTGCTTGCATAGATAGCACACCTGACCAACTCTTGAAAGCATTTAAATGGTTGATAGAGTCTAATGATTTTGGTAACTTTTGTTAATTGCTGTTTTTGTGATGGAGTGCAAAAAAGCATATCTTATTACATTTAGTCAATTGGACAAGATAAGAAATTTGTTACCTTCTCTCTCTCCTTGCTGCTGGCTTTTTTAAATAACTTATCTGCTCACATCTTGTGATCGATTCACTTAAGCACTCATTTACAATGTTACAAAGAATGAGGTTTCTTCAGTCAAACAATCCATCTAATCTAGCCACCTCTGACTGCAGTGAAGAGTGAAATTTTTCTTCCTGCTTTCACTTATTTGACCACAAAGACTATTTGGTTGCTTTATTAAAAATACATTTTCCTGGTTAAAACCTCATGATAATAGTATAAAAGTATGAATCATCAAAGTCAATTATGTAGTCTGTTCTCTTTTGACCACTTCTAATATTGCCATGTATACAATGAATTTATGAGATCAAGCAGCTGTATTGAATAAATTTTACATATATCCTCCTACTTATCTTCCATAAGAAAAGGATGTTGCATCAATATCACTAGCATTTAAAATCCTGGATTTTATCAGCAAACCTGGGTAATAAGAATATACTAAGCTTGACTTATTTCAAAATGATATCACAATAATTAGTGTTTGGTACATGCTCTCTCCATTAAGTTATGTGCATAAGCATATCATAAATATTTTTTTGACAATCTTTAGATTTATTGATTTCTTGTAATTTCAGAGAAAAGGAAAGCCGTGTATGATCAGTTTGGTGAGGAAGGGCTCAAATGTGGCGTCCCATTGAGATGTGAAGAGGATGGAGAAACTTGGACAAAGGGTTATGTCTTTCATGGAGATGCAGAAAAAGTATTCAGAGAATTTTTCGGGGGAGACAACCCATTTCAAGGTGAAACATTGATTTATTTAGGTGTCTCATTGATCATCTGATGCACTTGTGTGGATCTTAATATAATTCTTGTTGGTTTACATTTTAATTATTCCCTCTCAGGACTAACTGGCAATGTTTTAAGAAATGAAGTGCCAAATACCTTCATACTTTCCAGGCATATTTTTTCAATATTTACAACAAAATATTTGGAAATCTACAAAAGTCTACCAAAAAAATGAATAAAAAGATAAGAATGATTTGGTGGTCTGAAATGTGTCATTTATTGGTAAATGATTTAAATTATTTATGATATTTCCATTTCTCTGGTGTCATTTTAATGCAGAATTAGAATAGCCTTGTATTTAGAATGCAGTTTTTGAATATTCTGAAAATCACTTTGAAAATAAAATGCTTATCAGAAGATGTATTTAAATATATTCTGAATTACCTGCTTTTCTTGTCAATGAAAATATCAGATTAATACCCAAATTCCTGGCTTTATATTTGAGCAGTGTTAAAGAAATCTTAGAATTTATTTCATTATCTACCCTACAATAGTTGTTTGTAGAAAATAATAATTTTATTCTATTTCTGTGAAAATAATAGCTAAAACATATTTAGAATTATTTATTTTTCATATTTAATTTAAGCAAAAGTTCAGAACAATGAACCATTGAAACATTTGATGACAATGCTGTAGGGGCCAGCATGAATTGGGAATGCTTTGAGGGAAAAGATTGCTCTAAAAGACATTAAAATTTGAAAACAGATTTGGTGGAGGACATTTTGAAATGCAGCCTGAACAGTTCCTGTGTTTCCAGTAGAATTAGAGATGAAGCAATAAATTTACCCTTAGTTGGTGGGAGAAGATAAAGATTCATACCTTTTCTGAAGACATTAATGTAAAGTGAAAACAGATTCATCTAGGATGTGAACTTGGCATATCGAGTCATTTTCTTCTGACAGTAACTGCAACTTCATTGACACCTCCATAATGCTTAAAATACCAAAGATGAGATGTAATAATCAATTGTATTGTTTCTGAATAGAATATAATGATTACAAGATGAATTTTTGTAACCATTTTCCTGGTGTTGAGGAGTGGATATCTTTGGCAGAAAACATCTGGAAAGAAGGGACAAATTAAAACTTGCGTGAAAGGAATTTTTGATGCTAAAAAAAAAACAATGGCATGATTCTGATGACATGTCAGCTGGCATGAGTTTTATCGATGTTGCATCTGCCAGTTTAATTAGCCATTCACTTTCGTAATACCTTCTCACCGAAAGCAATATGTTCCCACTTCCCAAACAAAACCGAAACAACTTTTAGCTTTCTGCAGTGGCACTTTATACTCTGGCAAATATTTGTGAATTTAAAAGAAAAAAAAATTGCACACTCACTTGTTACTCTGTAAAAAACTTCAACTCCTTATTTTAAGATTTGCTGGGACAAGAAAATGTATTTGCAGAGAAAGAAGGGTTGATGAATTTTTATGTGTATAGTTGTGTGTGACAAATACAATATTGCTTTCAGTACATGCAGCAAATTTATTCCAAGAAAACAATTTATCAGACTCAAGTTCTTTGTTTTAATAAGCCACTCACTTTCCTAATGCTTTCTTCCCAAAGACATCTGTTGCCTGACATCTGAAAAAGACAGCAGCTATTCTTTATCTTGTGGTGTACAGGTAAAGACAGAAGACCAAGTCAGTTAAGATGTCTTATTTAAAAACACTATTCTTCAAATAAAAGCTGAAATAATCCTAGAAATAATTTATATAAGACTTTGAGTAAACTCTAATGGTCTCTTTCCCCAGTTAAGCTTTTAAAAAGGTTTCAAAGAAAAAGTATAAGAAACTTGAACTTTTAAAATTTGCTAACCTAAAGAGCTAGTTTTTAAATTCTCCTTTGAAGTAATCCCATGAAATAATTGACAAAAAGCAATACTAACAAAGTGTATTGCAAAGCCCATACTGAATTTAATTCAAAGGTGCTGCACAAATTTTTTGAACTCTAGGGTACCACTTTATATATATATATATATATATATATATATAGAGAGAGAGAGAGAGAGAGAGAGAGAGAAAGTGTGAGAGATGAATAATAGTGATAAAAAATAGTATTTCTTTGTACTTATTAATTTCTTATTTATTCTTAACTTTAGGTCATTATCCAGAAAGAATTATAAATTACGGAACAAAAAAATAATTTATCATATTATACATTTTTTGTGTCAGTTATCATCTGACTAGTTTCAAGTTGCATTTTCCCCAATATTTTTATGGATTTTGGATTGTTTAGACTATAAAATCAATAAATGATAACTTTTTAATTTTGCTATTGTATGTGTGTGTCTGTCACATGCACAAAAATTATATCAAGTGAAAAAATCTTCATGCCTTAAAAATAGTTGACCTGCTACTTTTTCTCCTTTTTCTGTCTGATGATTGTGTGCTTTGCATGAAAGTACCAGACTCAACTAGAACATAATTTTCATATTATAGGTTTTATACATATCAATCAATCAATTGAGACATCAGGACAGCATGGATTCACTTAATTATCTTTTGCCATTTGTTTCTATCAGCCTTTGTACTTGCTAAGTCCTCAAGATGGAACCCAATATTTACGTAAAAGTGATGAAAGTCAGTATTTCCGTGTGTTGGATATCTATAGAATTTTTCTTATGACTTTGTCTTTATTTCCCCAGCAGTACTCAGCATGTCTTGCCTGCCTTTCTTGGATGGCTTGTGAAATGGGAGGTAAATGACTGTACAACTGCTGTTTTGTAGGGTGCTGCTTTCAGGATTTGTTCAAAACACTATGCAGCATCCTTGTGTTGTTCCTATCTAGCTTTTTCTCAAATGTTTTGGATATATATATATATATATGTAGCAAGAATTTTTGAAAAACTATATATATATATATTTATATATATATATATTATATTATGAGAGTTTTGGTCGTCAGTAAATCACTATGTGGTTATGTGTCGAACCAAGTACAATATAATATGGAGAGTGCTCAATATCTATGATAGAGCTGTTATAATAATAATAATGATAATAAATAAATACATATTATATATATATTTAATCCATGGAAAATATTGTTCTGCAACCTTAGGTTTCATGAAGTTTATAGTGACATTCATCAGGCACTTAAGAAGATGGAATGAAATTGAAAATCGAAAATGCGACAAAATGCAGACAAAAAGCTGTTAAGATTTTGTTTATGTGTGGTTGTAAGTATGTGTGTGTATATGGGTGTGGGTGTATGTGTGTGCAGGCCTGGAACGTAAAGTGTTGGTTATAGCAGAATGGTTTACAAATGTGTATACATTTGTTTCGATGTATTCTTTCATTGACAGTGGGACAAATTATCATCGTTGCAAGTGGTGGGGAATGAGTGAGAATCTGATTTGTAAACGTGTATGGTGGGCAAGAGTTACAATGGATATAAGTAAGGTTATACTGTGTCGTAAATATGTTTGTATAATATATAGGGGGGTTGTATTATAATAATAATAATAATAATAACTAAATGGGATATAGCGTTTGAATTGTATATTATGGATCTTATAGGTGGTATGTATGTAATAGAATAAAATAAAATAATGAAGGGGTAAATAATTGTAAGGGTGTAAAATGATAAATATGTGCGTAATAACTACACATAAACGAAATCTTAACAATATATTTATATATATATAGTTTTTCAACATTTCCTTCAAAGTAATCACTTTGGACATTTGTCAAAAATTGTACATCTCACTGCATGGCATCGTAAAAATTTCTTGCTACATTCAGTTCACCTGTTTTGTTTGAATTCCTCACTCATTTGACTTGCAATTCATATTGTTCCAGCAAAAATATTGTGATTTGAGTTTAAACCCTTATTTGATTAAATCATATTACCTAAAAATGTTTTTTTTTTCTGTGTAGGTAATTGAAATAACAGTTCTAAAGAAGTTTTAAAAAGTTTTACCAAAGATTTTAAATAAGGGGTTAGCATTGTTAGAGTTCACTGCTCCTTCAAAACCTGAAGATTAATATGGAAGTCATTTATTCAAAGCATTAGCAAATCTTTCTAGTGCTTTTATTTATTTATTTTACTTTTTAGATTATTTTGATCGAATTGATGGTGACCTCAGCATGAGTTTTGGGGGTCTAAAGGGCCGAAGTCGAAAAAAGAAAGACCCACCTATTGAAAGGAACCTTTTTTTGACTCTCGATGAACTATATCATGGATGTATAAAGAGAATGAGGATTTCACGTCGAGTAAGTATAATGAATTTAATTGAAGGAAATCAAAATCTTATAAATTGGCTGGTTAGTGAGGGTAGTTAAAGAAAAAACATGTTGTTGCAGAAAGATAAGCTCCAAAGTATATGATGTGAGAGCTGTGATAAAAAGAAACAGCCATAAGATGAAAGTAAGACTAGTCAATTTCATCCATGGTCTGAACCCATTATATTTTCCCTAATTTTTTTTTTTGTCTTTTATTATTAATCAAGTGAGAAAAAATCTTTTCAGTATGATTAGACTTTTCTCATAATTGTGATGTATCATACTAATTGCATTTGTTGGCCTTGATTGATGTCCAGCACTCTTCTCAGTATTCTTTTTAAGTTTTCATGCCTGTAGTCTATAATGACTTCCATTGCAGGTATTTTCAATATTCCAGCATAGAGTATTCTTATTATCTGAAGAGTTAAAATTATTTTGTTGTTGGATCTACAGTTATTCAAATGTTTGTATGCTGCTCTTCCACAACAATTATTATCATGTTTATATTTCAAATGTATTTCAATTCTTGGGTAATACTCCAATCTTTATAAATTCTTTTTCAATTTCATCTTGAGATCTGCTTGAATTGGTGGAATACATTATCAGATATATCTTCTTTTCTTTGTTTATGGTACTTATAGTTGTATTCTTATTCAATACAAGGAGAAATTTTTGAATTTCAAAATCCCTTTTAACTTATACTATTCATTTTGACCATTCTGTTTTCTGCTTATTCCATTAACATGTTTGGCTAAAGAGAAACTGGATCTTTTTCAATCATATCTAATTTAAAACTCTTGAACTAATTTCTTAGATTCAGTAATTATATAAACCAACAGCACTTACCTGTATTACATCACAGTTGTAAGATAGTCATTATTAGGAATAAAGGATTTAGAGTTGCATTTATCAAAGTTTAGGATAATTATTTATATGTAAAGGACATTTTATTTCCTTCCATTGTTTTTTTTTACAACAGGTTACTATCTAGATTAAATGATCAATTTTAAAAGAAAATCAACTCACCTAGAGTTATTTTATGCCTAGAAGTTAGGGAATCATATTGAATCTATGTACATATTCATATATTTAGTGTTATTTCTTAAGAGTTTTGTTTTTGCATGCAGTCCGATCAAATATAAATAATATTCAAATGAATGCTTTTGACTAATCAATGGGACCCAGATGGAGTGGATTTGAGAGAAATAGCTATGATGGGGTTCTCTACATTCCCCAGATCTTGAAAACTAGTGCCTCATCATCAGATGCAGTTTAATCTCATATCCAGAACACAGGTTACTGTCTTATTTAAACCAAATATGATATACTCATGATGGGTCTGAGATCCTCAAGAGATTTCAGATATCCTCAAAATTTCTTAAAACTTGATAAATAAATTAGTTTCATCATTTTCCAGAGGTTGTATTAACTTAAAGTTTTCTGGTGAAATTAAGTTTCCAAGCCTTTTATAGGTTGGATGACCATAGTGATGAAATAAATTCCTTCTTAGCATGATTCCTTGCCATGACGGAGAAGGCATATAGAAGGCGTATTGAAACTTTTAATTATATCTAAGAAAGTAAGAAAGTACTGTGAGACAGACACCCATTTTGAGCAAGGTGTACAGTAAAGGATTGCAGGTGAAAAACAGATCTCTTAGTATATCATAAAACCCTTCCAACCATAATTAGAATCATGTTGTTGGGAGACAATAAATAATTGGATTTTGTGGGGGTGTCTTTTGCATGCCTTGTGGTCATGGGAGAATCTGAAAAGCCTTTCTTGTACTTTTACATCCTCTTTCTTTGTATAAATGAGATATGCCTTTTTATCACTGTTTATTGAACAGAAGAGGGACTTTGTCTCCAATCTGGTGACAAGCTTTGTCTTTTGCCTCAGTATTGAAACATAAAGTCTTCATGACTTTGCCAACCCAAGAACTTAAATAAGACTTTTTACTCTTTTTGTAATCCTTTTCATATACTGCTTGTTCATGAAACAATATGTGCACATTTATTTATTAGGACACATTTATATATTCTTGTTAATACTTCTTATATGTTTATTATATATGTATTACATGTCTCTATATGTGTAATGAGTCTATATTATTTTTCCTTTTGTCTATTCAGAATTAGTATATTATTGGATATTCTAATACTAATATTAGACTTTAGTGAGTGGTGATTCCGCTAGATATACTCAGTGCATTAACTAAAGCAATAAAACAATTCCTGAAAGTCAGGTTGATATTAGGCAAAAAGTAATGGAGCCTTAGTGATACAGACAGATTCATGGGCATTTAGTGGATTTATATAATGTTAGCTGTCGTTTCTTGTTTAACACAGGAATTGTTTGCTGTTTTGAGTTTTGTCCATCATGGCTTTAATGAAGATTTTATCCATCTGTTTTTGTTTTATTGATCATTTTAAAAAAGTTCTTTATCCAAAGATGTCTATACTATTCTATTTCCAGTTTTTATTTTTTCTGTTTTAAAAATCAACATGTAGATTTTGTTTCGATATTTGCTTTCTAGTTTTTGGTTTTTCATGATTTTTTTTTTATATTTTCTAATTGTTAGAAACTTTTATTGTAATTTGATTAAAAGGCAATTTGGTAGATTGTGGAGAGTAATATTGTTGACCACTAAAATCTTTTGAGTTTTAGGTAAAAACGTAAATCATGTTTGCAGTGTACCAATAATAAAAACTATTTATTATATATTTGTTTAAAATTACCTTCAACTCACATTCACAGTAGGTTTTTTTAGAAAGAAATGAGGGTAATCAATGATTGTTACAATGAAGAAATTTAAGTTATGTAAATCCAATTTAAAAGTTATTCTTTTAGAAAACTACTGTAGTTTCTTGCATTTGAATGATAAGAGAGATAGTTGATTTTAGTGGTACTTGTTTAAGTTCCATTTATATGTCAAAAAGACCTAGGATAATGTTTGAAATGATTTTAAACTACATTTGCTCCTAGAATATTAATATTATATCTAACTATGCAAAATTCACCTTTTTAAAATGATTGAACTTCATAAATACATTGGATCTCAAAATTTATGTTGCACTTTGATAGGAATAATCAAAAAATGATATATAATTGCTTGAAAATGATTATCATTATTAATATCATTGAAAAAGAATAATTACTTGAATCCATATTGTTGGCAAATTATTACTAATTGATAAGAATACTTGAACTTTATATTAAGAATAGTTACTCAAAGGTATCCTTGTTTGCTCGGGATTATTATTAAACAAGAATAGTTATATGAAACCTTATAATTGCTTGCTAAATTGAAAAAAATATCAGGGCATTTATACATAATCAACCTCATCTATTTTAAGGAAAGGTTATCTTCATTTCAAAGGATTTCATTAAGAAAAGATAATATTGTCAATTTAAAAAACAAAAATATGCTCCTAAATGGGTGATTAAATTGATTTGGAAGGAATTAATTCTTATGCTTAACTACACAAATACAATATTTTGTAATCTTTTGTTAGTGCTATTCAGGGTCAAATGCAGGGATATGGGGTTAGGGAGATTGTGATACTTCAGGCTTCTAAGGTGTGAGCTGGATCTTGCTTGCTCTAAAATTCTACATTGAGAATTTATCTCAGGTCAAACATTAAATGTGAGTGTCAGTAGATAATTACTTGAATGGTAGAGACAAGTTTTACTCACTCTTGCTCCATAATGATATATCCATATTTTATTGATGTTAATGTCAATATTATTTAGTTTAACATAGTTTGCTGTGAAGCTACAAATATGAGCAACCTAAAGAGAATGGAAATTCCTACAGTTGTAAATAAAAATCAACATGAAAATTTGCCAAGTGTTGTTCCATGGCAATCACCCAACTGGAAACGGTTTCTATGAAGTGGATTTTATTTGAATTCCTGTCATTTGTTTGTTGCTAGTTAGAGTTCTGACCAATATTGATTGAGTTTTCACTTGATTAAATATCAATTAAAGATTAATCAATTTCCAGGTTATGAATGAAGATGGTCACACATCAAGTGTGAGAGATAAGATTCTGAACATCACTGTAAGAAAAGGTTGGTTACCTGACACAGCAATTACTTTTCCCAATGAAGGAGACCAGGGTCCAAATATTATTCCTGGTGAGTCAGAAATCTTTCGTTTTTTCTTTTGTTCTTTGATTTTGTATAAGCTAAATAAATTCTTATATCTTTAAAGCTTTCTAAATTTTCTTGAGAAAACTCAACATTTTTGTCTTCTTTATATTTGTTACAATATTATTTTAGCCTTATTTATTCCTCAGTTTTCCTTGGATGTATAATTCATAAAAAAAAAAAAATAGCTTCTTTTCAGTTGTGGAGCTTGCTGAGGTTATTAAAGCTAGGTAAAAGTAAGGAATTGTTGATTTTTAAGGCCAGCTGGCTTTTCTAACTTATGAAATGTGCAACATATGTATTTCCATCCTCTGTATTTGATCCTATGTCATAGTAATGTATTCTTACTTATCACATTGTTCAAGCTCTCATACAAAAACAAGATTTCAAATACTGAATACTTAGGTTATCTACTCTCAGAACAGCATGAAGTAGAGTTTTCCTATTTTCCTAAAAAAATTTATGGTTCAAGGATGTGTTTAATAAATATATGAGAGTTCTAGAGAAAAAAATTATCTTCATCATCTTGTTGTGCTGTGAGCTTGTAGTTTCCTGACTCTCTCTTGCCAGCCTTCCCTATGGTTTATTGCTCCTGGCAGGTCCTTTAGACTTGCATACAGTATCCACACAGAACTGATATATGTAAGTCTTTGCCAGTCAGATAACTTTGGTGTGTCCATACGAGGATCATTAAATAGGTTTCCAGACATTTTTCGGATAGGCACTTTTATTGAGAGTACACTCATGAAACTCTAGTCCCCTTTGAAGTAATCTCCTTCAGCTGCAATGCCCTTGTACCATTCTAACAACTTCTGGAAGGCCCCACGGAAGTCCTCTTGTGTGAGAGTGTCAATGACCTTTGTCACAGCCTCTTTCATCTCCTCAATTGTCTCATAACGACAGCCTCTGAGCTTAGGGAATAAGCAAAAGTCACAGGGAGCAAGGTCTGGACTATAGGTAGGGAGAGGAACTGTCTTGATGCCCATCTTGGTCAAATAGTCTGTGACAAGAATGGAGTTGTGGACTGGTGGAAATGCCACTGACCCGATTTGAAAGAGTGCTAGCCTCTTCTGACGGAATCTCTTCCTGAACTCCCTTAAAACCTCAACATAGTAACCCTAACCGTAACCCTAACCCTTCAGCCAATCAACTCTGGTGTACTGACTTCCTTACTTCTCCCACACCTTTCATCATTCCTCACAGACTCCGTGACTTATTTGAATCTCCTCGGCCACTCAAAAACTGATGCTCGATTCATGCAAGATGGTCGAAAAGCAGTCTGAAGCATTCCATATGTTTCTGAGGCATTTTTTCCAAATTTAAAACACAATTTTATTTCATATCGTTCTTCCTCATGTCCAGATTGCATTTTTGAAATTCATCAGCTGTGACAATCAGGCTTTAGTAGGGTGTATTCGAATTCCTGCTGTAGCTGTACATTTGAACCTGAAATCATAAAACTTGGTCAGTCATCTCATTACATGTATAGCAATAACATAGTGAATTTTCAAGAGTCTGCAACAATTTTAAATGCCTGTACAAAAAAAGTGTGGAAACTTATTGAAGGCATCACATATGTAGGAGTCTGTTAGAGAATGTCACTTATTAGTTTTTCCTTACTTCTCCTGCAGTACTCAACATGTATTACTCTTCTAACTGGGATGGTTTGAAAGATGGGTGGTTGAAGGGCATACAGCTGCTGTTTTATGGGATACTGCTTCCAGGATGTGTTCTATACAGCATGTAGCATAGTAGTGTAGTTCCCATTTAGCTTTTTCTCCATGCTTTTCATTAGAATTTAGGTTTTGCACCCATACATTTGAACCAGTTTAATCTCCACTCCTACAGTCCCTAACAGATGCCTGAAACCATAGTTGTTACCAAAGCATATATATATATATATATATATATATATATATATATATATTAAGTTAGAAATTACCATGACAAGAAAATCCAGCACACACCTACACGCGACATACGGAGCTGTGAACAGCTGTTTTGACTTGATTAGGTCTCATCAGCAGTGCACACCGTGATCTCCACCACTGGAGATTGAACCAACAACAACAGTATGGTAAATTGCATGACCGTATTAGGTCAATTGGTAGCGCAATTTACTATGACTTGCTAATTCAATACCGCTTATACGTGGCATGAACCAGTGGCCCAGTGGTAGAGTTTCGGCTTCTGCATACTGTGGTTGTTGGTTCGATCTCCAGTGAAGATCACAGTGTGCACTGCTGATGAGACCTAATCAGGTTGAAACAGCTGTTCAGTGCTCCATATGAGAAAATTATCAACTAAAAACAACTTTCATGGGCATTAATAACCTCTTAACCAAATTGAATTATATAATAAAATACTATACTGTATATCAATGCTATTTTCTCAAAAAAGTAAGAAAATTGTCATATCAATATTTTTATACTATTGAATATAATTGGTCTGATTAATAATGTAAAACTGAAAATGATATCAGTTACTGTTAAGACTATGATCTAAAATTATAAAATAATACTACATAGTATTATATATCCTCAAGATTGCAATTATATCTTACACATTATCATATATAATATTCATATCATTACTAAAACTCAAATCCTTCAATTCATAAATAAAATCATAATAAGTATTATAGATAATGCCATATTAAGGATTATCATCACAATTAATATTACTATTATAATTATTACTACTAATCATCAAACCTATTTATATTATAAACTAATCATCAACTGATTATTATTATAAATACTAATAACATCAATGCCCCAAAAAATAAAAACAGACATCAACAACTACCACAATATGCTATTACTTAATATAATAATGACATTTAATAATTAATACCAATAACAAATCTTTCTAATTAATATTAATAATTATTATGTACTACAACATTATAACAAAAATATCCTTCATAATATGCATACTGTCATCATCATCATGTCGTGCTGCAGGCACGGATATCCCTAACCCTCTCTCACCACTTCTCCCTATTGTTCATTGCCTCCGGCAGGTCTTCATGGCCACACCCTGTATCCTCACATAGCTGCTGGATGTATGTTCGTGCTGGTCATCCTGCTTTTGCCTGGCCATATGTGGGGGTCCATAGGAGTACATCACTTATGAGCTCGTCCCTGCTTCTCCAGCAGTGACCTGCATGTCTGGTTTGTCTAACTTGGATAGTTTTCATGATGGGAGGCAGGTGGCCGTATAGTTGGTACCTTGTTGGGTGTTGCCACCAGGACTTGTTCAATATTGCTTGCAACATTCTTGTGTAATTGCCATCAAGCTTCTTCTCCAGCCTTTTTGTTAGCATCCAAGTAGTGCATCCATACATGCATACTGTAATCAATACAGAATAATGCCTTATATCACTTATTACATATTTTAAATAAATAAAAGCAGTTGTTTAAAATATAAAAATTAATCTAGATTATATCTTAAAACATATATACTCAAATCCAAAGTACATCAACTTTAATTGAATTTTTAAAAAAGTATATTTGTATAAAAAAAGAATAAAAAAAATTTAATGTCTAAAGTCATTTAACATAAGCTTATATCTATTTTTATGGCAACATTTGAATATCAATTCATTTCATTGATTTAGTAATTTACTGGTAGTTTTATATTTTATAATACTAATTTTTTCTTCGAGACGGAGATTACATCTACTTATGAAATTACTTGAGGTGGTTGATCTTCTTATGAAATTCCATCTAGCTTAGGAGTAAGGCCACTATCCTTCAATTTCCAGGACTATTTAGAAAGGGCTGTTTGGTCTTTTTAAAGAAGGGTAAGAAAAAGAATGCCTATGACTATAAAACCTCTGCTTCTAATTTCCTCTAGACATTCCATGGTATATTTCTATGTTCTTTCTGTTTTCTATTAGGAAAATAGTTGCCTTGTACACTACATTCTCGGGATTACATTTATCACCAACAGGACATTCTTTTCTAACTCTGTAGTTAGAAAATGGTTTAGTCAAACGTTGTCTATCAACACATCATTTTTCGATTAAATCTTCATTATAATTGCTAATGATTTTGTATGAATTATCAGTGCATGAATAACTGATTTTAACTGTTTTCCCATGAAAAAATGTTTTTCAATAAGTTATTTCCATTGAAATGTTTACCTTAGGAAGTATATTAATAGTAGATAATTTACAAAAAAGCGGGTTGAACTATATAACTTTTCTTATCTTATGTTTATTTTCATTTTTTCTCCAGCTGTTCTCATTTTTATTCCTCGCATGAGTGTTATTCAACCTATCATTTGTCTCATCATTCATGTTCCTATTGTTATTATTTTTATTATTATTATTATTATTATTATTATTAATAATGTTGTTACTGTTGTTAATAGTAAAATAAGATAAAATAGAAATTTAATCTTATGCAGATTGTTTTGAAGAATATCAGATTTTTAGTAAAAATAATTTATAGTCCAATAAAAATGAACTTTAAGTATTCAAGGGAAAAAACTCTTTTAAATAATTTTACATTTACCTCCCTTGTAAACATTTTTTGATATTTACTTTTCAGAAAATAATATTTATACCAAAGTCTTTAAAAATGTTCTTTTTTTAAAAAAGTTTTTCCTTATTACAGTAGTAGATATAGATAAAATCATTTAAAATTTAATTTTAAAGTGAAGTTTCAGGATAACATCAAGTATTTAATCTTAAACGAAATTACGAAAATGAAAAGACATTTTATAATTTTTTTTTTAATGATAAAAAAATGTAATATATTTTATATTGTGTTGTGAATGATACTCAGCAACTTGACAAATTGTTTTTCGTGTTGATGACAAATTCAAAGTAAGAAATAGTTATATTTAAAAAAAATAAATAAATGAAGCAGACTAATATCATGTTGCTATCCCAAGAGAAAAGAATTATCTTAAATAGTAATTCAGAGAAAATTACATGGTTTCAGTTAACTATGCCTATTTAATAATAATAATTATTATTATTGTTATTATTATTACTCCTTGAGATTTTTTCAAATCAGTTTTAGCTGATGGTCTTTCACTTGAGTTTGAGTGACAGCAAATCTCCAGGACTCTTCTCAGTATTCTGGCCAATCACAAAAATAAAGGAGTTTGGATGGTCTCTACTCGTCCTCTTATTTCTAACTCCTTCAGTCCCTTTATTAATCCTTTGGTGACTGTACCAAGAGCACTAATTACAATTTATGTTCCACAGTTTCTTCAATTCCCTCGCAAGGTCGAGGTATTCATCCTTCTTCTCACTTTCTTTCAATTTTACTCTGTGGTCAGCCAGGACAGAAAATCCACAATTTTTCATGTTCTCTTTTTTTATTATTATTATAAGATATGGTTGTCTGGCCAAGATTAAGTGATCTGTTTGTATGTCAAAATCCCGGAGGAGTTTGTGTGCATCATTCTCCAGGATAGATGTTGGGTTTTTCATATAACATTTGTTCATATGGTCAAATTTCAATTTCTTGCTCAATTCCCAGTGGATCACTTTGCCACCCTGTCGTGTCTAGTTTTATTCTCTTTTTGTGCTAAGTTGCTGCTTTTGCTTATTGATGGTTTCATCTCTATCACCACATAACCTACATTTGCTGTTTTGTTGCATCTTATCTAGTCTTGCTTTGATATGATTTGTTCTTAGAGTTTGTTTTGTGCTGCTATCAGGAGAGATTCAGTTTCTCTCTTAAGGTTTCCCTTTATTTGTGACAACCATGTTTTCTCATGTGAGATGTTACTTATTAGCTGTTTAAAACGTCCATAGAGTTGTTTTTCTTCCCGTTTTTTTCTGATTATTGTTGTTCTGTTGGTCTTTATGTTGTCAGTATTGTTTTCAGTGGCTCCACACTTTTTTATATAGTCTTCAAGTGTTGAATTGATGCGTCAACACTGTCTTCAAAGTTGGTAAGTCCTCTTCCGCCTTCTTTTCTGGACACATATGGTCCCGAATATACTAGATATTTATTCCTTTGATAAGGTTTCTGCAAGAGAGTTTTGTCTTGAGTAACTTTCTGGTTCTTCTGAAATATTCTTTCTTAATTTTTTCTTTCATTTCCTCTTGTTGGATGGTGTCAGCTTCCAATATCCCCTAGTATTTGTAGATTTCCCTTTTTTTTAAGTATTCTAATTTTGTCTTGATTTGGTTGTTCCATTCCCTCTGTAGGGTGTGGTTTGTCGCTTTTTATTACTAGCATGGTGCATTTTTCTATGCCAAATTCCATTCTGATATCCGGACTGTATATGTGTGAATTAGAGTTTCTAGTTCTTTTTCATTTTGGACAAACAGTATGATGTTGTTCATGTCCATCAGGTGAGTTATCTTTTCCTGCGATTTACTAAATTTGTAACTGGCTGTGCATTTTTTGAGTATGTGGTTAAGTGGTACCATTGAAATTATAAATAGTTATAGTGATTATGCATTTCCTTGGAATATATCTCTTTCTATCTTTGTCTCTGCTAAGCTTTTCCCTCCTTTTGTCATTTCCACTCTCTAGGTTTTCATGGTTTTCTTGATAAAGTTTTTAACTTAGCTAGATATTTTGTACATTTTGAGACAGTTTATTATCCAACTTTGTTGGAACATATCATATGCCTTTTTGTAATCAATTCAGGTCATAGCTAGATTTTTGCATCTCGTCTTGCTCTCGTTGAGTATGTGTTGATCAATTAGAGTAGTTCGCCTGTGCTTTTGGATTCTTTGTAGCATCCTTTCTGTTCCTCAGGGAACAATCCGCGACTTATTTACAAGAAATAAATCTCTTCTCTTTTTGTGCGGTTAGTATTTTCCACATCATAGGTTGGCACATTATGGGTTTGTAGTTGTTTGAGGCGGTTCCTTAGAGGAGGTCCTTCTCAATGTGGTCTTTCATTTGGTCATTCATTCGGGTACGTGTGCTCCTAGTTGGCATCTGTTCATTTCGAGTGCTAGTCTGTCATGAATAGTGGTGAATTTCTTGAACCAGATTCCGTAGCCTAGTGTTTTCCAATTTGATATCTTTTTTAGTTTCATTCTCAGTAAATGTGTATTTCTGCTTTCGGACCTTCTTTGAGTCCTTCTAATTCTTTTGTTGTGTTGCTTATCCATTCGGCTTTTTTGTTATGTTCTATTGGTTGTCGTATTTTACTCCAAAATTATTCAGCTTCTCTTGAATCTGGTTGTTGGTATGTTTTCATGTAATCTCTTCCTATTTGTAAATTGAATTTTCTTACGCAATTTTAGAATGTTCTGTCTTGTTTTACTCTTTGTTGATATCTTTTTAATCTTCCTTCTTTCGCCAGTATTTTCGGGTTTATTTCCTTAAGTTGTATCATTTTTTTTTCTTGTGTTGCATTTTCTATTTTGTCCCAAGATGTTTCAGCTTTTTTCCTTTGCTTTATCATTTTTGCCTGCTTTCATGGCTTTATTATCTGCATTTCCAGTTTACTTCTTATGAGAGTTTTTCCCACCAGTGTTAGACAGCAAGTCCCCTCAAGTCTCCAGAACTCTTCTTAGTATTCAGTCTGAAGATCTGAATAATGCTGTAGATTGGATGATCGTCACTCGTGCTCTTATCTCCAAGTCCTCGAGTCTCTGGTGACTGTGCTGACACTTTCATGTTTTATGTCAAGGCATTTTCAAAAGGCAATTACATCAAAACCAAAAACATTGAATAATTTCTTTGTAATATTGGAATAAACCATAGTGTCAAGAGACCTGAATCTTGCGGTCTACAAAATATCATTAATCATTCCTGCAAATAAAAACATCTTTTATGCTCTTTACACCCTTAGCCTTTAAAACTATCCGAGAGTGTAGTTTCCCTACATGGATTCATTAGACATTCACTCTCCATCTAAATATATGATTCCTAGCTATGAACGAAACCAAAGTTCGTCTCCGGTTCTCTGGCAGTGCCCAGCATGTCTTGTTCGTCTTGGATTGTTTGTGAGATTGGATATAGGTAACCGTACAGCTGCTGTTCGTTGGGTTCTGTTTCCAGGATTTGTTCGGACAGCACGTAATATCCTTTTGTAGTTTCTATCTTGCTTTTTTTCCGAGTGCTTAGTTAAAATCCTGATGGTGAACCCATACAGAAATATTTATACCGCCACAGCTAGGAAGAATTCCAATTTTATTTTATCGGAGATATCAGATTTCCATGTGGTCAATATACCGTCAATTGCCGTCCCATTTTGTGAGGAGATGGCAGCATCTCTTTACAAACACATGAACTCTGTTTTTATTAGTAGAGGTCAATAAACGTTGGTGTTTGCTTCCGGCTATGCAGTGTATTTGTGATAAGTGCAAGATAATCTGCTTGGTCTGCATGATAGTTTATGTGGGTGATCAACAGCTTTTTGTTATTTTTCTGTTTTTTACTTTAGTAGAAAACTATTTTCTTTCAATATATCTCCTGACGTTCATAGTATGTAATCAATGAAGTAATGGTGCTAGTGTATGCCCTTGTAAAACTTCAGCAACATTTTCAAAGAAATCAATGTCAGCATCGTTAAGTAAACCATTTCTCTCGTGTTTTTGACGAGCAACATTATAGAGTTAACAGTTTCTTTTGGAAGACTGGTATATGCTTTATCTTTCCTCTATGTATGGAATGCCTTCGAGAAATCTTCAAACAATTGTGCTGCCTCAAGATTTTTTGCACTTAATCTTTCAATGGTTCGAGGAATAGTCAGAATCTGAGAAGTTATGGATTGATTTCTCTGAAAACTAATTTTTTAAAGAATTTTCTCGATTTCATGTTAGATGCAATTGAGAGGCAGGACATTATAAATCTTAGCTGCAGTATGAATCATGTTTCTGTATTTCTGAGTGATTCTGGGGTTGCTTTTCTTTGAGAAGTGGAAGATAGTCTTTTGTCCATTGGCATTTATTGTGGGTCGATCCTGACCAATCGACTACCAATAATGTAACCAACTAATGACGAGTCACTTCTGGTGTTGTTAGGTACGATTTTGCTTGTTTTGACTGCATTGATGTTTTTCACGACTATGCACTACTCTGCCCATGTTGTGATTTGATGAAAGAAGATAAGAAGGGTGCTTGATGAAGTCACTGAAGCAATAAGCATATTGACGGTTAGTGATTACATCAAAATCATTCTCTAATACTAAAAAAGATAAGTCAACACAAGTTAGAAAGTTAACAACTCTTTTGTTTATATTATTTGTTGTATTGTTTGTTGGTTTTAACCTATCCAATAACAGTGTTTGTCGAGTAACACTGAAATCTAAAACACATATGTAAACGTTATAGTAGTAAGAAAAGTCTTTAATTTTCAGCCGTTGGTATTAGGTCTCAGCTTCAGAGGTCTCGACACGAATTCCAACAGTGGCTGTAATAGACTGCTGAGATGTTAAATTCCCCAGATTATATTGTATTTAGTGTGCAACCCACGTGGGGTTAATTAAGATATGGTGATACAGCTATCACTTAAACCTTAATGTCAATTTCGCCTTATTTCAGTTTTCCTTAAAGCAGCTTTTCGAAATTTCGAGAATTGTCCAAATCCTTTTAGTGGAAGAGGGTTGGATCAACCTTCTCAGCTCCAATCTACTTTAATTTGTATCACTTACTCATACCTGGTATTAACAGTGTCTTAGAAATCTTTTATTCCTCTCTTTCTCCTAAAATTCGACTAAACTCTTATCTCTGGGTAGGCACAACCGTCATTCGTGACGAATCAGATTTTCAAAATGCATAGGCGAAGGCGAAGTCTCAAAAATTATCAGTAACCATTATGTTCTTATTAGATTGACCCCCAAGTCATTTTTTGATGCAAACAATCCTGGCTTCTCTGATAATTTCATCAACAAATCAAAACCCTCGTCTGATTTCCTGGCATTTTCACCACTCTTTTTAGTTTTCAAGTTTATCTAGACGATATTAAGCAATTAAGATATTCTTACCTGACCTTCCTGATCATTTTTTTAGATGCAAACAAATGCGTTCTTTTCTGATAATCTTGGAAATTATCCAGACTCTTTTTTTCACCCTCGTCCGGTTGTTTATCCGAATCATTTTATCTTTTTGGTTTCAAAAGTTTTCTTTGTTCAAATTATGATTTTTAAAGAGTAAACCACTTACCCTTTCACTTATTCGTCAGTGTCACATTTCCTTGTTGTGTTTTCATACATAGTGTTGCATAATCGAAGAAAAATGGCATAAAATTTCCTTGTTTTCCATAATTCAGGTAGCATTTTATCAGAACCAGTAGTTTTTCTACTTTTAATAGCTTTAATAGTATATCAAGTTCATCCGCCGTGAAGTGTAAAAATAATTCCTTCAGCAGGTTTATCTGTGAATTCAGGTGGGTTTCGAAGCGGATTCTTGAAATGTTCCTTCCACTTCTGAGGTCTTTCTTCCTGGGAGCATTTCATTTTGAACTCATAATGCTTATTTTCCACTATATTCTTTTACTCTCTGCCTTGCTAATCGGTATTGTTTATCTTCTATAGAATTTCTGAAATAATTGCTTGGATCTATCGATCCAGCCACGTTTAAAGGCAGTCAATAACTGTTGTGTTTGTTGGTTGTGGCTGCTGAGAATTTAGTTTAAAATCTGTTAAAGTTTCCGCACATTTTAATAAAGTTTAAGTCTGTTGAGCTAGGGGCAGAATTGAGTATCTGGAAGTCAGCAGAATTCTCATGGAATCAGTTACGTTTCATTTGCGCACAAAATAGTAGGGGCATGATTTTTAACCATCATCATTGAGAAAGATGGGGTGATAAGAGGTGCAAATTGTATGTAATAAGATCTACGTATAACACCTGTTAAAATGCTTTTCAGTTACACTAGTGATCTGTTTAAATGCCAACAGAATTCACCCCATACTATTTTATAAACCATGCAAACTTTCACAACACCCTGATAAGACTGGTGCTACAAACTCATCCTCTCCCTTCCAGATGCAAATTCCATTCTGTATACGAAAGAGTTAAAAAAAGGACTCGTTTGATTCGACCACATACTACCAGTTTTCACGTTTCAGTATCAATATTTTCTGGTTCAGATGAAGGAAAGTAATCAATGCTGTTGAGTCTGTAATGATACCCTTGTTGGTCAACATCTATGAACTTGTTAGGAATCCAGTGTACCCTGATATAATGAGTAGGATTACCACCCTCAACTGTAATTTCTATATATGACTACCAGATGGTGTTTATCCGAATAAGTTGGTTGGTTGGTTGGTTGTTTGGGTTTTATAACATATCAACCTTTGTAGGTTATTTAACGCCAAATCCATTTTTATACAATTCTATTTTAAATCATTCAGTTTAGCATGAGTAAACAGTTTAATTGTCAAAAACATTTCTATTTCAAGCTATTCGGTTTAGTCAAACAGTTCTGATGTAAACTATTCAGTTTAGTATAAGTATAGTTTTTGTCCACGGTTATGCCACCCTATGCCACCAGTTAAAACTGGGCATATGTGTGGGCCTCAAATACCAGGTCTTCGACATATACAACATTCAACGTTGAAAGAATAAATCCAGACTGCAATGTTGATTGAATCAAATCCAAAATATAAATATTCTTTATTTAAACAAATAACTCGGTCAAAGATATAATTGAAGAAAATTATTATCTACAAGACCAGAAAGAAAAAAGTCCAGTTTCTCAACATAAAAGGTAATGTCCCCTTTCTCGGGCTTCATGTCCGAATAACGGAATATCAATCCAGAGGCCTTATCCTCTTAGGGAATATTCCTACTCACTTTTCTTATCAAATATCAACGAACTATCAATAATACCATTTATACAACAATACAAAGAATGAGGATATTATCCGAAGAAAAGGATGACAATAATACTTCCAAATTCTCAGCTTTCTGCTTCAATCGCACCAGAGGTCTTCTTCGCCTCACTGCCTCAGTCTATTCACATCAGCATGAATATTACCAAAGAAATTTAGATATTTTTCAAATACAGTTCCACTTAATTGATTTCTATTCTTTACTTTTTCTCAACTTTCATCTACGGGCTTTCAGAGCTGCGTTAGTTAGATGAACACATCTTATTTCAGATAGGACTCTTCGGGCTTTCAGAGCTGTGTCTTATTTCAGATAAGATTTCAATGTATAAATCTTCGTTGGATTTCCTTTCATGGATTGATCAATTCTGGGTATTTTAACTAAGGAGTTTCCCTGACCCCAAAGTGTGAGTTTCTACAGGGTGAAACCCTTTTCCCATCTTCTCCCCTTCACGAATAAACTGCAACTAACAAATTTCCGCTGTTTCAAATTTAGTCACGTGTTCGATTTTTTTGTCGGGTTACTTCCTGAACCCAAGTAGTCGTCATTGGCGTATCTCCCTTGACGCATACATATTATATAGCGAGTGAGGTTCTCGCATGTTTATTTCTCTTAGTGACAATAGAGTTAAGGAGTGACAGCGTTCCTAACACCTAGATCTGCCTTCAGTCCTAAGTACAACTATTTTCCATGCTTACCCATAGAAAATGTATGAGGGTGTTGTATTTCATCGTCACACCACTCATTGTCAAATGTCAAAACAATTCCACATCAAACAATTCAGTTTAGCATAAGTACAATTTCAATGTCAAAAACAGCTCTATTTCAAACAATTCAGTTTTGCACAAATGCACAATTTAGTTCTATTTGACCCATAGATAGGACCTTATCAGGTGCTACCGCTCTGGGCCCGAGTAGACCTGGGAGTGATGGCAATAAAGAGGTACTCTGCATTCCCCAAAGCTCCAGCATTACTGTAACTTTACCATCAGATTGTTTAGTGTCATATCTAGGACACTCATTGGGGTGTCTTAACCCTATGCAGAGGCTCAGTTAGTGTATTCTACAGCCCCAGCCGTCTGGGCAAATTCAAATATGATTTAAGCAATCAATATTTTCTTAAGAGTACAACTTTTTTCAATTTCTTACTTTCAATTGATCTAAGTTCTAGTGTTACAAAAAGAAATGCAAGGATAAATGAATAAATCACAGTCAATATTGTCATGTTAATTATCTATCTGCATATTATCTAAACTCACACACACACTCACACACACAATATATATATATATATATATATATATATATATATATATATATATATATATATATTTGTTTTATGGAAATAATAGGATATATGTTGAGGCCCTTAAAAAAGTGGATTTAAACAAAGATTCGATGCCTAGAAATTCTTAAAGATAATTTTGAGACTTGTAACAATAAAAACAATGACAGTAACACCATTAACAACAACAATAATGATAATAATAGTAATAATAGTATTGTGGATGATGAGACAAATAATAGGTTGAATAACACTAATGAGAGGAATAAAAATGAGAACAGCTGGAGAAAAAATGAAACTAAACATAGGATAAGAAATGTTATATAGTTCAACCCGCTTTTTTGTAAATTATCTACTATTAATATATATATATACTTCCTAGATAAACATTTCAATGGAAATAACTTATTGAAAAACATTTTTTCATTGGAAAACAATTAAAATCAGTTATTCATGCACTGATAATTTATACAAAATCAACTTCTGACTAAGCCATCATCTAACTGCAGAGTTAGAAAAGAATGTCCTGTTGGTGGTAAATGTAATTCCGAGAAAGTAGTGTACAAGGCGACTATTTTCTCAATAGAAAAAAGAAAGGTCATAAAAATATACTATGGAATTTCTAGAGGAAATTGGAAGCAGAGACTTTATAGCCGTAGGTTTTCTTTTTCTAATCCTTCCTTAATACATCAAACAGCCCATTCTATATGGTTCTGGAGATTAAAGGATAGTGGCCTTACACCATTAATTAGATGGAATTTCATTAGAAGACAACCACCCCAAGTAATTTCAGATGTAATCTTTGTCTAAAAGAAAAAAAAAATAGTATTATAGAATATAGAAATACCAGTAAATTACTAAATCAAAGAAAGGAATTGATATTTAAATGTCGCCATAAAAATAGATATAAGCTTATGTGAAATGATATTAGGCTTTATATACATATATATATATATATATATATATATATATATATATATATATATATATATGTTTTAAAATCTAATTAAAGGTAATGAACTTTGGATCTGAGTATATAAGTTTTAAGATATGATCTAAATTAATTCTTATATTTTAAACAACTGGTTTTATCTATTTAAAATATGTAATAAGCAATATAAGGCATTATTTTGTATTAATTACAGTATGCATATTATGAAGGATATTTTTGTTATAATGTTGTAGTACATAATAATAATGATTAATATTCATTAGGATGATTTGTTAATGATATTAATTATTAAATCTTAATTATCATATCAAGTAATAGAATATTGTGGTAGTTTTTGGTTTTGTTGGTATTGATGTTATTAATATTCATAATTATAATGGGTTCATTAGTTAATAATATTAATAGGTTTGATGATTAGTAATAATAATCATAATCGTAATATTAATTGTGATGATAATCCTTAATATGGCATTATCTATAATACTTAGCGTGATTTTATTTATAAATTGAAGAATTTGAGGTTTAGTAATAATATGGATATTATGATATTATCATATCATAATATATAATTGTAATCTTGAGGATATGTAATGTTATGTTGTATTAGTTTATAATTTTAGATAACAGTCTTAACAGTAAATGGTATAATTCTTATTTTTATTTTTAATGTGATTCATATCAATGTATTGATATGACAATTTTTTGTTTGTTTGAAAAAAATAGTATTTATATACAATATAGTATTTTATAATTCAATTCTGTTAAGAGGTTATTAATACGCATGTGAGTTGTTTATAGTTAATATTTTCTCTCCTCAAATCAATTTATTCCTTTATTCTACACTTTCTACTACATGTTCTTCATTTAGGTTGAAAAGTTTTTGTCATTATATTCAAAAAGGAAAGAGAAGTAAAAATTGATACATCTTGATACAGGAATTAAATGTCATTTGTCAACCAGACGAGAAAAACAAATGGTCTAGTCTTTACACAATAAAAATGTAATTTGGGTTAGGGAGATAGGATGGCCGGAGTATATATATATATATATATATATATATATATATATATATATATATATATATGATACTTCATACTTCAAAATTTTCAAAATAGGAAATCGAAGAAGAAGCTTTTATTTGGAAAAGGAAACGTTGAAAAGTTGAAAAAAAGGACGTATTTTTTTCGTGGGGAGTGCGATTCTTCTGCTTGACAAGGAATTAGGGTTAGAGAGTTAAGTCACTGTTTAAGCTAACGATCATCTTTGAAGGTAAAAAAAAAAAAAACATATCAAGAGGCTTTCAATTTCAGTGAAAGCAAACAGAAAAGTTTGACACAGACGTCTTTATAAATGTATATATATGGATATAGTTATGGTTTTGAATTAAATCAGACTATATGAGAAGCAGAAAACAAAATGGAAAGTTGAACAGACACGTGTCAATATAAGGATAATTTCATGAAAAAGGTGATTTTATTTCTCAAAAAAATGTCAACTCGTAACAAATATGCTGTGGAGAGAAAACGCGTATCGCATTTTTTAATTCTAAAATTTCTCATGGCGAAGGTACATAAAAAGTACGCTGATCAATTACAACCAATTTATGGACAATATTCTACAAACTTAAATGTCCATGTAATGGGATATTAAAAGATATAAACAACAAAAAATGAAATAAAATAACACATAAAATACAATTCAAAGCTCAATCAACTTGTGATATCGAAAAAACGAAGAATATATAGGATTGAATAAATTATAAAAAATAAATAAAATAAAGAAAAGCGTTGGGTTAGTCTCTCACTTGTTACTTTCGGATTTCGCTTTTGCGAAAAACGATTTTATTTCTGACGAAATTATAGAGAAATATTTCAATGTAATTCTTCACATGGTCTTCTTCTTCTTCTTCTTATATATATATATATATATATATATATATATATATATATATATATATATATATATATATATATATATATATATATATTATATATAATTATTCTAATATTTTAAGTTTAAATTTTGATATATCTTAAACATAGTTATTTATTCAATTTGATTTCCACAAGTTGTGATACAATACTGTCATCCATTAGCTCACTTCCTGTGAGTGTAGAATATGAAAGGAATTATTTAATAACCCAGCCCCTGCAACCAATTATATGAAAGTGTTGGGAGACAAAAATAATTCTATTCCCTAGATTTGAGGGCATGGCTTCCTACGTCGCGTAACTGTTTGTCTCATGATTACTTGGACCCCTACTTTTTCGTGTTTTACCTTTCGATCTTCCGATTTTCAGTTTTTGCTCATGGAGCAAAATGGACATGACTTTTATTTCTGTTTGTTGAACAGAATTGAGATGTTTCCATCTCCGGCGGGGGGGGGGGCTCTATTTTAAGCTTGTCATGAAAACCATTGAACAAGGAAGATATATTTTTTCGATGTTCGTTATTGACAGGAGAAGATGAACTCTTTCTTAGTCTTTGTTGGAGCGAAATAGATTTGCTTTGGTTTGTTCGTTGGGCAGAATGGAGACGTTGTTTCTATCTCCGGTGAGGTTCGGTATTTCACCTAACCATGAAAGCTCCGAGAGAAAGTAAGATATTTATATTTATTCTTTTTTTTATTTCCTTTTTATACATGCTTTTTCTTGGAGCAGTTCTTACATTGATCTGTTTTGGAAGATGTTGATAATTGTTGCCCATTTATATGTACTTATTAAATATTTTAAATGGGAATATGAGTTAATCTCGTCTCTCCCTTTGCTTTATTCAATGAGAAGGAAATGATAATTTATTTTTCCTAACACCAAGTAGCGAGTAAATTAAAATTAGCACAATTCATACCGTTAGAATCATCATATAACATATACATTAATGAATAAGTATTGCCATGGGTCTGTTCTACCCAGGACGAAATTCGTTTCATTTTTTGCTAAACCCTGACAAATAAATAATCAGATAAAAAAGAACATAGTTCATTTAATACACATTGTATGTATGTGTGTGTATAGATAATTAGATAGATAGATATTTAGATTGGTAGAGAGGTGTTGAATAAAACAATGTCTTTTGAGAGTTCTGTGTGTAAGTTTATTAAAAATAAAACGTAGCCTAAATAATACCGGTTGGAATCGACGAGACGAATTAGATTCTGAAATGTAGTTTTCATCATTGGGCGACCAGATATCAGTCTGAGTGAACTAAGTCACCAGGTAACTAAGTTCTGTGGTAATCAAATATATGACTGCAAAATCAGTGAAAAGTGAATGAAGAGAGGAGAGAGAGAGAGAGAGAGAGAGAGAGAGAGAGAGAGAGATTAATTTGGAGAATGTCACTATTTACTTTTGTGTTGCTGATTGGTTGACATCGTGACATGGTTTTTACGAAAACGAGTCAATATTTGATTTCTTTACTGTAGTTGTTTACATTAAATCACTGAATGTAACTGTATCTACTTTAAGATATTTGAATATAAAAATAAATGTTTTTAAGTTATTGCAACTCGTACTATACAAGTACACAGTTATTAATACATTTATATTTATTGACCTTAGTATCTCTTGCGTGCATAACATTTAGGAATAACATTAAAATGATTCCTTCTCTTTTTCTATAACGTCTTATAAAGGTATAGCAAGCTTCTTCACTTAGCTTCATTTGCATTAACACATGTACAACCAGATGTCGTGGCTGAAGTAGTAAAACGTTATTTTTTTTGTGTTCGAGCATAGGTGAAAGCAAAAACTTCAATAACTGATTTCGAAATCACACTGTAACTGCCCCCACTGGAAGAGTGGCACAATAAAATCTTCTTATCTTTTAATTCGTAACTATTTAGTTTTGGAGAAAACCAAGTTATTCTTAAACACCTACGCACATATGATTGCACAAACACATACAAGCTCACCTCTCTCTCTCTCTCTGTCTCTCTCTCTCTCTGAGCCTTTTTAAAGAGTGAAAATATTTTGAATATAAATAATTGGATATTTGGGCACCTCTGGTGGTGTAACGGTTAGCAAGCTAGACTAGCAGACCTACACGAGTGAGTTCGAGTCTCATTGGGCGCCCCATTCATTCGGCCTTGTGCCACATGAAAGCAAAGCGCTTTGTAAATTACATAAATAATTGGATATTTGGTTGGTTGGGATGAGCTTTATGGCATATCAACCACTGTAGGTTATTCAATTCTAAATAAATATATATGGTTTGTAAACACACTTTGTTGACGACGTCTTTAAACCAACCTAAGCTCATTCGTTTTCATATAGTTAAATATTTCCAAGTATTGCTATGTATCACTAACAATTCAACTAAACAGTCATTTGTTTACACCCAATTAAATGATCAAGCAGTTCTTCTTCAAACAATTCAATTTAGCATGTCATTTGTTTGCAGCCAGTATTACTGTTAAACAGTTCTATTTGACTCATAGATAGGACCCTGTCAGGTGCTACCACTCCGAGTAAGAGAGGACCTGGGAGCGATGGCAATGAAGGAGTTCTCTGCATTCCTCAAGACTCTAGCATTACTTGAGCCTTGTTATCAGATTGTTTGGTGTCACCCAGGACACTCGTTGAAGGGATGTCTTACCCCTCTGCAAAGATGTAGTCATTGTATTATACAGCTACAGTCAACTGTCCGAAATTGATTAGAGATTGCTTCACCGTTATGTTTTACTGTTTAAAATTTAAAAAAAAATCTATTTCTTCGTGTAACCATGTTAGAACGCTGGCAGAAATATTTGGTTATTTTACCAGCGATAGACATAATATAGCAACCACTCTGAAACAAAGAGTTCATTTTGGTTGATTTATTTGCTAGCATATCAATTCTTAACGGGTTATGTAGTGTCGGAATTCGATTCAGTTGCAAAGGTTTAATTATAATCATAACCATATTTTCAGAGTTCCAGTTTTAAAAAAGCCAGTTTTTTTATGGGTTTATTTGTTTGCATATAATTGTATGATATCGAATATTTCTATCTAATTCTAATAACTTATGCATAATGGTATGGTCTCAAGTAATTATTCCAATTTGATGATTGTTTACACACAGTTATATGGTTTGAAGTATTCCTATCTAACAATAATAATTTGCAAACAGTTATATATTTTCAATTAACTAAAAATAGCAATTCTTTGTAAACAATCATAGCTATAAATAGATTGTCTTAATACAAATAATTTACATACATTTATGTGATTTCAAAAAATCCTCTCAAATATGAATGAATAAATATCTTAAACTGATTTTGTTGGCCTATAGACTGGTCTCTAGTAAGTACTCTGGTCAGACTTTATATGAGAATAATCGAAATATAGGGGAATGCACATTTTCTCAGAGCTCCAGAACGGGAGCCTCATCTCCAGATACTGTCTAATGTCATACACAAGACTTCCTTTTTTGTTGGGTTCTATCTCATTTGCGGCGGACTCACCCAGAGGATTGTTCTTGAACAAAACTAAGGAATACGACTTATTCTATTTATATAAGACATCAAACGAAATCTCAAACTTTAGTGATATAAACAATAATCTGTTGCGGTGATTCGCAAGTTGTCATTATAAGGGGACATTTTATTTTGGATTTACCAGTAAATCAAGTTTTGTAGATATTCGAAATGGTGTATTTTGTGGTTGTGTTGGTTATTTATATATATCAAGTATATACTGATTTTTTTCTGTGATTAAGCCCAATTATAATCACAGACGTTGACATGAGCATCAGTTGTGAGGCTTATAACTTTATTATTCCGAGTCTTTCTAATACATATTCATACACAAATGTACAATATCCATCTATCTATCTATCTGTCTATCACTGCGATTCACTGTAATTGGTTTATGACGAGTTACTACGATTAGGCTTAAACTGACTCAAATGCTCATGCCCCGAAAGAATCATAAATGTCACTTATTTCAGGGAGTTCTGTCCGTTTACCTAGCAGATTTTATTTTGTGGATGTGAGGGAATTTATTACAAGTTTAGTGGTCGTCCGATCACATAAATCGGTGCCTTTGATGTTTATAATGCCTCTATCATTCCATGAAAGTGAAGCGCAGTTATTTGATTATGTCCCACAAGCGGCAGTAGTTTAAATTTGCATACGACCTTATTCAATGTTTATAGAAGTGATTAAGTAAAATTATGTGGGTGCTTATATGTAGCAGACATGGATGAGAAATTCAGATGAAAGCAAACACTGGCAGTACAAACGTTTAAAAATCTAACAACTGTCTTGAAAAAAATCTGAAAAAATAAGGTAGCCTACATAGTAGGATAGCAAATTTTGTAATCTAAGGCCTATGTGACATTGTTAGAAAAAATTATAAGTAATATCATATTATATGCTACTGTGTCCCGCCTGTAAAACGATTCAACTCAACGTAATCTTTTTTAACAAAATTAGCCGCAAATTCTGGTCGAAACAATATAAGACAGCGGTCAAAGAAAATAGAAAGAACAAACGAATCCGTGAATACACTTCTCGTTTCTTTATTCATCTTTGTACGGTGGTGTGTTCTAGTGAGAAGACTCTACACTCGAACTGCTACTGAAATTGTCTAGTTCTATGACACTAACATGGACGGTGGGCGAGGGAGGGAGCTCAGCCCGCTCCAACTGCCTAACTACCGCAAGTACTGGTCTGTTCAACTCCCGATTCCTTTCTTGCATATATGGAGTCCTGACTTTCGGGGAGCTCCTCTCGTGTTGACTCCCCAGAACTAAAATCCCTAAAAAATGATATGGTTGTCTACTGACCTCTGAGTGTCTTTACGCCGTAGACTTCTGTTTATAACGGACATTAAAGACTAACACTTTTATCCTTATTGAGAAATCTTTCTTTCTAGTTTATCATCGATTAAAATCATTTAATCCTTAACTCATTTAATTATCCTTTTGATGCGACTATATTCATGCATCCATGAGATGCATACATATCCATTATACCTATACATACCAATACAGATACGCTTGCACTAACATGCATATACATACATATACGGCTATACCCTTACAAAATTATACGGACATACTCGCGCCTATATGCACATGTCATACATGAATATATATGGACCTAGAGACGGAAAAGCTTATAAGGTCACAACTGAAATAAAGGAAACAATGAGTGATAAATATTTTAGATTTCCTAAATGTTAAGTATCTTCCTCTAGATCTTCGTCGTCAGATGTCCATATTTTAAGAAAACCACTTTTCATCCTTCTTTTTGTCAGCTTTCAAATTCTGTAAATATAGACGCAATTTATACACACACATTGTGCGAGTGTATAGATATTTTTGTGAGACTGTGGGAAGCAATATCTCTGTTTATTCCCAAATATTTTCTCAGCGAGGGAAACTGATTTCTTTATTAGGATATTCTTAGGGTTTGGAAGGCCATTAGACATGCTAGGACTGTCAGAAGACAAATATAAAAAAGACGATGATATAAATCCATAGCATATAGTTTGAAATTTGATGTTAGATCTGAGATAGTCGTAAGGTAAACTGGAAAAAAATTATCACCAAACAAAACCTAAAATTCTCCCCATCGTTCTGTTATTTTGGATTTATCATGATATGAATCAATTAGATCGTAAATAAGTTACTGGGTGGTTAATATGTAGTAATATTTTTTACATTAGAGAACTATCCAAAGAGCTTTGATATAAAAATGAGCGATTAAAGGTGCCGCGACCGGCCTACCCACGTAAACAGATCGGATTACTCCTTCACCCTAGAAAAATTACATCCGGGTACAGCCGGAAATGACTAAGCCCTTTTTCGACTCTAACCGGCCGTTATAGCTAAGAAAGGAATAAATTAACATTTATCAACATTTGCAAAACACTTCTGCCAGAAATAATTCTATAAAAATGGAAGTAATACTCTTCGCTAGCCTATACCGGGCTAAAGAAATACTTATTTTCTACGTCCATTTTTTATAGAAGAACTTTCTATTCACGTGGCGCGACAGAAGTGTAGTTCCCTTTCTTCCATATGAAAAAGGCTTCAGGCGGCAAAAATTCAGAGGTCCCCGCGGACCTTTTTTCCTCTCCAGTTGTTGGGTTGCATTCGGTAGGCCGTTTTATCTCTGGACGGTTCTGCCGGATGTGCCTCGGCACTGGAGAGTTCCTCCGGCCTCAGGGGGCCATCCCCCCAGGCTTATACCCCCTTCGGGGGGGTTATTGCCTTGCGCCTGAGGCGCCCCAAAAAGGGGAATGCCGACGGGGCCGAAGGTATTTTTGGCCTTGCCGGACGCGTGTGGGCTTCGGCCCTGCGACCGGGCCCACCTTAAAAACGGCCTTGTGCCATATTCGTGCGTTGGTGGGACGCAACGATAAATACAGAGGTCCCCGTGGACTTTCTCGAAACCTATGTATGGCACTAGACCTTGCTGTCTTGTTCAAGCCATAACCCGGCATACGTGCCCAGACCCACATTTGGGTTCGTGAAACTGCTTGCCTCATCAGGCTCACATTGCACCAAGTGAGCCGATGAGCAGCATAGACTAGCAGGGTTCGAGTCTCGGCTTGTTGCCGCCCTTCCCTCCCCTTTATCCCCACTTTAATCGGCCTTTAGACCATGTGTTAAGTCGTGTCTGGTGGGAGGCAGCGACAAATAAACAGAGGTCTACGCGGACGCTCTGCGGGTTTGAGTATCTCTGACGGTCCTTAACGACCAGTCAAAATAGACGGCCTGGAGGCAAACATGAATAGGACTAAAGGCCGGGGTTAGCCTTTAGCTACCATTCCACTATCTGCGCAGCGCTAAGATAACGCCAATCTTAGCCTCGGCCTCCTGGCCTGTTCGCTCGACAGCGCATAGCTTTGACGCGAAAAGCCTTAGCTACCGCAGAGCTTTGGCGCGAAAAGCCTTAGCTATCCCCCGACCGTTCGCACAGCTTTGGCGCGCAAGCCTTAGCTACCGCCCGATAATGCCTGCATAGCTTTGGCGCGACAAAGCCATAGCACGGCTGCATACATCTTAAGGCCTGGAAAACCTTAGCCACGGTCCTCCGTCCGTTCACTTGGTCCCTAATACTAAGACACGGCTCAGTCTTAGTCACCAACTCGCTCGACTTTACACGACCAAGCTGCCAACACCGACTTCGACCTCGACGCTCCAGCGATTCAGTCCACGTAACGACTCGCTGTTACGGACTGCCCTAGCATTGCAACAACTAGCCACGTATGACTCGCTGTACCGGCTAGCAACCAAAACGACTCGACCGACTTCAGCTTCCCGCTATGATCATTCCGCTGCACTCAACAACTCGACCGACCTCAGATTCCCGATACGATCGTCCAGCTGCATTCAACGACTGGACCGACCTCAGCTTCCCGCTACGATCATCCAGCTACATTCAACGACTTGACCGATCTCAGCTACCTGCAACGATCGTCCAGCTGTATCCAACGACCCGACCGATCTCAGCTTACCCGCATCAAACATTTAGCTGTATCTCCACGACTCGACCTACGCCAGCTACCCTCGTCGAACGTCATGCTGCGCACTTCTACGACTCGACCATACCAGCTATCGACATAACCCATCTTAGCTGAAGACTACATACAACCGCCTCGGACATTTACATACACGTTTGTAATTCCGGCAATAAAATCGTCACTTTTGTTGTATCTGTTATCTCGCCTTTTGTCTTTCTTCATTGTCTTTGGCTGTCATTACTCGCACGCGTTATACCCTAAATTCATTTGCGGAGCTGACACGCTTATCGACTCAGCAAGAAAGGAATAAAGACTATGTGCTCAGTATATGGAGTTAAAACATTTATTTGTTAGGTTAAAAACAGAAGAAAAGGAAGTGAAGAAAAATAACTCTTTGAAGATGTTTTAAAAAAATAGACTCTCCGCACTTTAGAGTCTGTAAGGGAATATATATATATATATATATATATATATATATATATATATATATATATCTTATTATGACAGTTTCCACAAAATGTCCTTTGTCATTTTGATCAGTAATAAAGCTTGTTGAACAAGTTCATAATGCCGAGGAAAGTCCCAGAAATTTTTTTTCTGAAAAGGTTGGAGAGTTCTTTCTTATAACAAATTAAGGTACACGTTTTATGTTGTGAATAAATAAATGTTTTCTCTGAGAGAATTTTGACAAAGTATTATTGTGTTGTTGTTTGGAATTGTTTAAGCAATTGTTCAAACCAGTAACAACAATCTTGTGTCCCATGCAGTTAGGAGTCTCAGCCGCACTTAAATAAATAGACAGGCCGTCCTTTTTTTCAGCACGCGTCTAAATAACAAACACTTTATTTGAAAATATTGACTTGACCTCTGTTCCTGCTTCTTTTCGGTTACTACTGATACTACTTTTATTCCTACTTTTTTAAAAGAATGGGTAGATTCCAAAATGAACAAGAACAGGTTGAAAATTCTCTTTAGAATGAAGTTTTTCGGTTGAAAAAGTTAAACGATTTGTTGTTCAGTTAGGTTTGGAGTGCGATGTTAAATTGCACCTTTTTTAGACCGGCTCGTTTGTTCTACTTTTTCCTGAAATTTTGACGAGAGGGTCTTGAAATTTGAAAGATTTAGACGTTATTTTCTATTCAATCGTTTGAGTGAATGGAAATCCTATTTAGGTGATTTTTAGAATATCGGAGCTTCTTTTGTAAATTTCGAACATAGAGAGCTTTCTTTTTGTAAACTTTCGTTAGTTTTATTCTACACCAACTTATAAAATTTGTTTGAAAAAAATGTTCTTAGATTTTATTTCATGTGACCAAAAACTTGAAAAATATTCTTATTAATATTTATTTCCGATAAGAATTCATATGATCTTAATTTTGTTGCTTTTTTTTTGCAATTTCTCAGGCCATTATTCCACATCTCAGCGTGGATTGGAAATAAAGAATAAAGCCATCAGCAAGATTCAAACTGACATTCTTTACTCATCATGAGTAAACTGTATTACTGGTTCAGGCTCAAAAGCAACCAACTACAAAAAGGTCAATTTTAAAGCTGTATTTGAGATAAAAAGGAAACGGCGATGAAAGAAATACTAGACAAAAAATTAATATCAACTTGGTCGACCCGTGGAACTTTTAAGGGTTTTGCTAATTAAGATTATTCATTATTCATGCATCTATTCTTCTCTCATTTTTTGTCCGTATCTTCCCATTAATCCTTTTATTCTTTCGAATCTTCATTGATGATTCATATTTTTATCTAAATGTTATTCAGTCATGAAATATTTAGTTGGTTCTGTCTTATGATATATCAACTCTTGTTGGTTAATTAATGCCAACCAAAATTCGGTCACATTAGGATTATAAATTTATTTCCATCCTGCTGAGAGCATTGATATGAATCAACAACTCCAAAAAAATTTAACAGGACTTCTTCAGATCCAACATCGGAATAAAGGAATACAGCCAAATAGTGGGAATGGTCACAGGAGGGGAAGGGAGGAAAGGAAAGGAGCCTTATCCCATTTAAGATTACTTCCAGTCTCCTCTCGTTTCCGGTTGAGACAATAACAAAATAATGAAGAAACAAAAAATTTGAAATAATTTTTACAATTATTTAAACTTCCTTTTAAAGCAATTTTTTTAGGTTTAACAATAAAATAAGGAATTTCTACGAAATTAAATTATTTCAAATAAACATAAAAGTCAAAGACCACAATTTAATCAATTACAGAAATAAGTATCTTAAACGCCAACCTTCCCTAACGCCATTTACTCCCCGCTCTCTTTGTTCTTTTTGAAACATACATAAGCCTCCCTTTACATGGTGCGATCTTTTAATTAATCATCTCTGATGAGGTGTTCGTGGTGTAATGGTTATCGTCGTAGGAAATTGACACGGCGACACGAGTTCAAATCCTGGACGAGACTGATTGCACTTCACATAGCACTAATACCCTTGGGAAAGGTATGAATCCAATTATTCTCCCTCCAGCTAAGGGTTAATAGTAGGGCAGACTGGGTTCTTCAGCCTTGGTTAGGTAACTAGTCTAGGAGAAGGAAAACTCTGAATTCAAACCTGTTAAACTCCACTTTAAAATTGACCTTGTGTAATATCCTGCCCGAGCGGAAGGGTTGGTAAATATGATAATTTATCTTGATCAGGTATAACATGATTTGTATCTTTTCTTATGGACACAAATTACATCTACTATCAAAGCAGTTCAGAGTATTCAATCTTTTCAATATACTCAATTGAATTTCAATATCCAAAAGTGTTTGGATAAGGCTGTTTGATTTTTCAAATGCTCATGAGAGAATGAATGATTCTGGTTATTAAACCTTAGCTTCCATTTCGTCGATGAGATTCCTATATAAGTTTTTGTATTTTTAACGTTTTCTTTTGGGAAAATGATCCCTTGGTACACTACCTTTTCTAAATTACATAAACCATTCATAGGACATTTATTTTTTGTTTTACAATTGCATTCGTTTTCTCGACTAGTATTATTAATATTATTACCCTTGCTCTTCCTATTATTATTATTATTATTATTTACGCATAAGAGTTTTTCACATCAGCGTTAGCTGCTGGTCTTTCACTGGAGATTGAGTGGCAGCAAGTTTCCTCAAGTCTCCGGGATTCTTCTCAGTATTCTGGCCGTTTTCAATAATGCTGTTTGGATAGTCTCCACTCGACCGCCAACTTCCAAATCCTCCAGGCCCATTAATATTCCTTTAGTTACCGTGCCAAAAGCACCAATCACAATAGATATAATTGTCACCTTCATGTTCCATAGTTTTTTCAATTCTCTAGTAAGGTCGAGGTACTTATCTCTCTTTTCACATTCTTTCAGTTTTATTCTGTGGTCAGACGGGACAGCAAATTCGACAATTTTGTAGATTTTCTTTTTATTGTTGATTATTATACGGTCTAGTCTTTTAGCCGAGATTAGGTGATCCGTTTGTATGTCAAAGTCCCATAGGATAGGTGCTGGGTTGTGCATATACACACACATTGTGCGAGTGTATAGATATTTTTGTTCGTATGGTCAAATTTAAATTTCTTGCACAATACCCAGTGGATCACCTTCCCAACCCAGTCATGTCTAGACTTGTACTCTTTCAGTGCTAATTTACTGCATTCGCTTATTATGTGATTGATCGTTTCGTCTCTGTCACCGCATAACGTACATTTGCTATTTTGTTGCATCTTATCTATTCTCGCTTTGATATGATTGGTTCTTATGGCGTTGTTTTGTGCTGCTATTTGGAGAGATTCCATTTCTATCTTAAAGTTTCCTTTTCATAGCCACATGTAGGTTTTGTCGTGTGAAATGTTATTCATTGGTCGTTTAAAACGCCCATAGAGTTGTTTTTCTTCCCATTTTTGTTTCCAAGCTATTGTCATTCTGTTATCTATCGTGTTGTTCGTATCGTTTCTGATGGCTGTAATCAGTCCTCGTTCGTGTTTTTCTATGTAGTCTTCGAGTCGTTTTATCGATGCGTCAACGCTGTCTTCGATGCTGGCAAGTCCTCTTCCTCCTTCTTTTCTGGATACATATAGTCTGTCAACGTTGTCTCTGGGATGTAATGCCTTGTGCATGGTCATTAGTTTTCTAGTTCTTTAGTCCATTCGTCTAAGTTCATCTCTGGTCCACTTCAGAAAGTGTCCCGAGTATCTAACGAGGGGTGCAGCCCAAGTATTTATTCTTTTGATAAGGTTTCTGCTGGAGAGTTTTGTCTCACGTAGTTTTCTAGTTCTCCTGCAATATTCTTTTTGAATTTTGCACTTGTTTGATAGTGTCAGCCTCCAAGATTCCTAAGTATTGTAGGTTTCGTTTTCTGCGAGCGTTCTAATCTTGTCTTGATTTGGTTGTTCCATTTCGTCAGTCATATGTCATTTGCCGCTTTTCATTACTAGCATGGTACATATTTCAATGCCAAATTCCATTCCTATGTCCTGACTGTATATTCTATGTGTATTAGGGTTTCCAGTTCTTTTTCATTTTTTGTAAATAGTTTGATGTCATCCATGTACATTAGGTGATTGATCTTTTCTTGCGATCTACTAAGTTTGTATCCGGCTTTGCATTTTCTTAGTATGTGGTTAAGTGGCATCATGGCAATTAGGAATAGTAAAGGTGATACTGCATCTCCTTGGGAAATACCTCTTTGGATCTTTGCTTCAGCCAAGCTTTTTCCTCCTGCTGTCAATTCCACCCTCCAGGTTTTCATGGTTTTCTCGATTAAGTTTTTGACTTCATGTGATATTTTGTACATTTTGAGACAGATTATTATTATTATTATTATTATTTGTTCGGTCATGATATTTCCTAATTATTTCCTAATTTTCCAATATAATAATAATAATTATTTCCTTGTTATTATTGTTAAAGGAAATAATTAGGAAATATCATGACCGAACGAATGGGAATAATAATAATTAATTTCAAGTATTTCCAACATTAATTATTCTTTTTAGCATGAATCATTTGTTTGCACATAGTTACATGGTTTCAAGTATTGCTATTTAGCGTTAGTAATTTTATTTATCAATTATTCTTATCTAATTTAAAGCTAATCATTTGTTCACACACCGTTGAATAGTTTCAACTATTGCTATTTAATAATAATAATTCTATTTAATGTTTAGTATAATATCTGGTAAAAGACTAAACAAATCTTTTTGACCTATAAATGGGATCTTACCAGGTGTAATACTCTGGGTCAGAAAATAACTATGAAGTGGTACTTTACGCATTTCAAACGACAAGACAAGAGCCTCTTCATCAGATGCTATTTAATATTATACCCTGGATCCTAAATAGTTTCAAGTATTGCTCACTAACAGTTATAATTCTAGCCAACATTACTCATTCTTTTACATCCAGTTAAATAGTTTGAAGCATTGCATTGTAATACTAATAATTCACTTCAATATTGATCGTGTTTGCCCACAGTTAAATGGTTTAAAGTATTGTAAGTAATTGAATAGTTCTATTTGACCCAATTGATGAGACCCTAAAAGTTTCTTACTAAGTCAGAGTTGTCCCTTTGAGTAATGACAACAAAGGGATACTCCACAATTCCCAATGCTCTAGCACTGAAGCCTCACCATCAGATTGTTTAGTGTCATATCTAGGACACTCGTTGTAGGGGGTCTTATTCCTCTGCCGAGATGCAGTTGTTGTATTCTACAGCCCCAGCCAACTGGGCTAAGTAATAAAAAAAGTTTCGTATATGAAAATTTGGGTGTATCTCTTCGTGAAATTCTAATAAAAAAGTCTTTCCTTCCCGTAATTCATTAAAAAATTTTCGTTATCATCTCTTATATTTTCATGTATTTTACTCAGTTAGAAAGCGCAACTTATTCCAGCCGGGAATTGGAAATATTGTAATATTGCGTGGGAATCGAAGATTGCCACTTGACTCCATTTTGTAAAAATATGTTGTCGGCTTATCTAATGCCAAAGTCAGTTTTATTTTTAATACTATATGTTTTTATGTAACTAATGGTTTGAGTCTTGTCAAAACAATTATAGATTCAGATAACTGTTCTTAATATTTATAATTTATAAAGAATTTGATAGTTTCAAGTAATTATTTATTTCATAACAATTTGGATCAATTTGGGATTCTTTATTTAATGGCATATCTGCCTTCGTGGGTTATTTAATGTTTAATCCATCCTTGTAGAAGAACATTAGAGGTACTATTTGACTCATAGCTGGAGGAATAAAGTGGTTCATACGTTTCCCAAGCGTATCAATCCGAAAGTGGACATAATAGCGTGATTAGAGTCCTGAGCTTTTGCCATTACGTCACGGAGACTCCTCAAAATAATTTGTTTTCTCACAATTATATCGCTTCAAGGATTCCTATCTTATGCTAATATTTTTAAATAGATGTATTTGATGCAGAAACAGGAACGTAACAGCTGCAAACATTCTGGGTCAAAGTGGACCTGGAAGTAATGGCAACGAAAGGATAATCCACTCTTACCAGTGCTTTAGAACTGGGATTTCATCACTTATTATCTTGCTTTCTCTGCCAGTTTGTTTTCTTTGTGTTCCTTTCATTTCCATATCGTCTGTATCTCTTTATGTTTTTTATCTATAGATTTTCCTTTCACCAGGTTTTGTATTGTTTTTTCTCGAGCTGATTCACCTCCGACTATTCCTTCTTCACACCTCTTTCATCGTTTCTCCTTTCCTTTTTCTAAAAACTTCCCGCTTAATATTATTACGTAGGTTTCTCAGATTTATTTCAGCAGTAGTGAACTTTGACTTGTTACCTGTATATCACACCCTGTAAACGCTCCATACATCTACTACAGCTCGGTGTTGAGTGTGTTGGTTAGGCAATTATATAACGCTATTCTATACTCTAATCTTCGGTAAAAATCTGTGATGATCGAACATAGAAACGAGAAAATTATATTATTGGTTCTCCCTACTGTGTCTCTATTTTCAGTTTGTGTTGTATTTAAGCAATACATTCGATTTCATATTAACCCAAAAAGTAAATTTAAAAAAAACATGTACGTTCTGTGACTAGGAAATCTATTAACTCTAATTCAAACCATTTTACAAGCAAAAACCATTTAGTAGGCCATAAGATATATTTCAATCTGTAACACATGGAACTAAAAAAAAGAAAAAAACCCACAAGAACAACAAAAAAGGTTGAGGTGAATTTAATGATATTTAAAGCCTAAATTAATGTAAAACTTTTCCAATGAGCTCATAAATGATTTTCATGTTTTTTTCTGATTTAGATTGGATTTTACGAAAATGTCGACTGTAATTTGCTCAATATTCGGAAATGTAATTATTCCGATTACATTTCACGAAAAAAATGTTGTATATTTAGATAGCGATTTTTCTGGACTAAATGAATCCAATAGGCAAGAGGACCTGGAAGTAATGGCAACGAAAGGATAATCCACTCTTACCAGTGCTTTAGAACTGGGATTTCATCACTTATTATCTTGCTTTCTCTGCCAGTAGGCAAGAGGAATACGGATTCATTATGTCAAACATATTTTTACGCATATTTTTAAGCATAAAAATTCACCCATAACAATTCATTAATCATTAAACTTGATTAGACTCTTCGTCTTGACTTGAATCAAGATGAATAATTATTTTTGCGCACAACATTTTAGAGCTTTGTTTTATTTTCTTAAAATGCTCATTTAGATAAATTTTGCAGATAGTCTCTGTCGTAATGTTATAGAAAGACAAAATAACGTGGCTAGTTATTTATGATTCATCAAAATCAGCCTCCAAAACAAACGGAATCTAACGATTTGAGTCAGACGAAGAGATTTCTAACTGAAATAATAGAAATTATCTTTAAAAATCTCAAATATGTTTTACTTCACTGAATATATTTTTGTTTCAACTTAGCAGCTAAATTTTTAACGGTGAATAATTATTTTCTGTTTATTATAGTATTATATGAAAGAAATTCATTGGGTCCAAAAGATTCAACCCTCAACTAAGTTCTGTGCGAGGTTGTGTATATGTGTGTGTGCTTATGTGTGTAAGGTCCAGAATCTATTTCACAAAACAAGATATTGAGTGCTTAACATTTCAGATTTTAGCGGTGATTGAGACAGACACTCAAGGTTGGTCAAAGCCATTTGTTTAGAAAAATATCTTTTTGTAGAATGGTTACTTGTAGTTAGTTGTCTCATTGAATGCCCCATTCATATGGCTTTGTGCAAAGCAAAAAGAAAAAAGCTTAGTAAATTACTACTTGTGAGTTATAGAATGGTTAGTTTTATAGAATGGTTAGTTATCAGCTGTACAAACTAACACAGGCACTGAGATGAATGTTATATTTTGACCTTCAGCCCGAGCAAAATGCCATTCAAGGTGATGCACCGGAAGGAAGTGACACATTCCAATGGCAGTTATGTGAGGAAATCGCGTGGGCGGAAATTGGCTGATGAAATGGGACGAGCTAAAAAAAATTCCCATGGTACACTCATAGACTGATGCACCGGAAGAGAGTGACCTCTGAATTGCATGACAGTTATTTCCGCTTGATGACGGATAAAAATTCGATTTCAAAGATCGAGTGGGCGTCGAACGATGATATAATTCAGTTGAGTTCGACGAGCCAGTGGAGTTGCCAGTAGAGTTCCAGACAGTTGGAGTGAGATGTGGTAGGGAAAGCCACACCCATTCGAGGGGGCCCTCGGGAACCCCGATGGAGTTTGGGGTCCAGAGAAGATGCTGATAAGATGCAGTAAAGAAAGCCAGCATCCAGCAGAGTGGGCCCTAGGCCTCCGGTTGAGCAGCCCTAGAGAACAAGAAAGACACAACGTGACGGTCATAACAGTGGGGTCAAAATATTACAGTTTATGTTCGGTCTCCAGCTCCCTCTCACAGTAAAACCCCACACAACCTTTCGAACCCTTGCAATAAAGTGAGAGGTAATATTTTGTTAAAGAAGTCTTCCTGTGTGCGTCGTTTATTACTGCATCTGTCTTTATTATTGTGTCGTTATGATGCTGCATGAACATGCATATAAGACAATGCAACATGAAGAATTGTATTTACACAAAAATGTACTTGGATGCTAAAATGTTTCCTTTGTTTTAAATTATGCATATAATAAATTATGTAAAAAATAGAAGCCCGTGTAACATTGTTGATCTAGAATTGCCATTGATATATGCGCTCGTGCGCGCGCGCACACACACACACACTATATATATATATATATAAACGTGGTGCATTTCCACACTTTTTATACAGACATTTAAAATTGTCGTAGAATCTTGAAAATTCAGTATGTTATTGCTAGATATCTTATGAGATGACAGAACAATTTTTATGATTTTAGGTTCAAATGAACAGCTACAGCAGCAATTGGAATACACCCTACTAAAGCCTGATTGGCACAGATGATGAATTTCAAAAATGCAATCTGGACGTGAGGACACTTTAGAAGAACGATATGCAATAAAATTTTGTTTTAAACTTGGAAAAAATGATGCCACAGAAACGTATGGAATGCTTCAGACTGCTTTTCGACCATCTTGCAGGAATCGATCATCAGCTTTTGAGAGGCATAAGAGATTAAAGAAAGACATGGAGTCTGTGAGGGATGATGAGAAGTATGGGAGGAGTAAGGAAGTCAGTACACCAGTTGGCCGAAGGGTTACTATGTTGAGGTTCTAAGGGAATTCATGGAGAGATTCCTAGGGAAGAGGCCAGCACTCTTCAAATCGGGTCAGTGGCATTTCCACCAGGACAATGCACCAGTCCACAACTCCATCCTTGTCACAGACTATTTGACCAAGATGGGCATCAAGACAGTTCGTCACCCTCTCTATAGTCCACACCTTGCTCCCTGTGACTCTTGCTTATTCCCTAAGCTCAGAGGCTGTCGTTATGAGACAATTGAGGAGATGAAAGAGGCTGTGACGAAGGTCATTGACACGCTCACACAAGAGGACTTCCAGAAGTTGTTGGAACGGTACAACAAGTGCATTACAGCCGGAGGAGAATACTTCCAAGGGGACTAGAGTGTCATATGTGTACTATCAATAAATGTGGCCATACGAAAAAATTCTGGAAACTTATTTAATGATCTACGTATATATATCATCATCATCATATCGCGCTGGTAGCACGGATATCCCTGACCCTCTCTCGCCACTCCTCCCTATCGTTCATCGCCCTAGGTAGGTCTTCAGGACAATATCCCGTATCCTCACATAGCTGCTGAATGTACGTTCGTGCTGGTCGTCCTGCTTTTGCGCGGCCATGTGTGGGGATCCATAAGAGTACATCTCTTATGAGTTCATCTCTGCTTCTCCAGCAGTGTCCTGCATGTCTGGTTCGTCTAACTTGAATAGTTTTCGTGATAGGGGGCAGGTGGCCGTACAGTTGGTGTCTTGTGGGGTGTTGCTGCCAGGACTTGTTAAGGATTGCACGCAGCATTCTTGTGTAATTGCCGTCTAGCTTCTTCTCCAGCCGTTTTGTTAGCGTCCATGTAGTGCACCCATATAGCAGTATCGATGTGACCGCTGCCTGGAAGAAACTGCGTTTCATTTTATCGGTTAGGTCTGATTTCCATATAATCGATAGCCTATTGATAGCTGTCCATGCTTTCGTTAACCTCGTTTCGATGTCCTTTTCGGTTGATTCGACGCTGCTTCCTAGGTAAGTGAATTTGTCTACTAGTTTAAGAGGGGTTCCTTCTAGAGTGGAGATGTCCCCCGTTTGGTTATAGCACATATATTCCGTTTTGTGTGCATTAACATAGAGGCCTATGTTTGCTGCTGCTCGTTCCAAACTATGCAGAAGTGTTTCGGCTTGGTCAGGTGTATTTGCCAGTATCGCTATGTCATCGGCGTAGTCGGCGTCGGTAATTGTTTTTGCGGGGTACCTTCTGCTTCTTTTCTTCGTCAGTTCGAAGCCATTCTCTTTGATTTTGTCAATCGATGTTCTAAGTACGTAGTCTAGACAAATGATAAAGAGGTACGGGGCCAGCGTGTCCCCTTGTAGTACTCCTGCTACAATGTCAAAGTATTCTGTGTCTCTGTCCGGTGATCGTACTTTTACTTTAGTGTTTCTATAGAGAATCGTTATTGCCGCTACGGTTTCTTTAGGTATGCCGTACGCTAGAAGGATTTGTTCCATCTTTCCTCTGTGAATGGAATCGAAAGCCTTGGTAAAGTCGACAAATATTAATGTCGCTTGTAGGTTCTTTGCCCTTACACCTTCAAGGATTCTACGGATGGTTAATATTTGTGAGGTCGTGGATCTATTTCTTCGGAAGCCATTTTGGTTTTTTCTAAGTATGTTGTCGATTTTGGGTTCTATGCGGTTTCGTAGTAGGGCATTGTAGATTTTGGCTGCTATGGATGTAAGTGTTATGCCACGGTAGTTTTTGGCTAATCCGAGGTCCCCCTTTTTAGGGAAGGGGAGTATGCATCCTTTCATCCATCTATCTATCGGATTTTGATTGTATACTGCGTTGCAGTGTCGGAGCAGTATGTCATCGAATTGTCTGGTCTTCCATACTTCCGGGGGAATTTCGTCCAGCCCTGCAGCTTTCCTATTTTTAATTTTTCTGAGAACCGAGTCGAGTTCTTCTTGTGTGAACGGTCCTAGTTTAATGTCTAATTGTTTGCTAATTATTCTGGTGATTGGTTCATGTGTTATTTTTGGTGGGTTTCCAAGTAAGTTTTCGAAGTGCTTCCACAGTTTTATTCTTTCTTGTTGGTTTGCTGCTTTCAGTTTTGCTTTGGCTGTGTTCTTTCTTCTACTCACTTCGTTTATTGTTTGCCAGGCTATTCTAGATTGTCTATCTTCCACCGAGTCTCTAATCTTATATATCTGATTTTGAATGTATTCTGTCTGTTCCTTTATATATATGCCTGCTAATTGATATTGTGCCGTTTTTAGTTTTAAGGCATTTGTGTTTGTTGTTTTTTTTCGATAGTTTTTGGAGGCTGTTTTTACTAGTGCACGTTTTTCTCTCCCCGCTAAAGTTTCCCATGGGACTCTATATTTAGTTTTAAGTTTTGTTGGGATGTATTTTGCTGCTGCCTCGAGGTGTGCATTGACGAAATTTTCATATTCGTCGTTTGGTGTACTTTTTTCCGTCTTTTCTTGTAGTGTTTCGAATCTGTTTCTTAATTCTAATACGTATTTATCTCTTATATCTTTGTTGTTCAATAGGGCCCAGTCATAGTGTTTGGTGGTCGCTATTCGTTTGGCGTTTTTTCGTAGGCTTAGCCGTATTCTCGCCGTGACTATTCGGTGATCGGTGGACACACCCTCAAAAGAGGAGTATGCCTCGCAATTCAATGCACTATTTTTCCATTTCTTGTTTATAAGGACGTAGTCTATCTGAGCTTTAGTATTGTTTACGTACGTGTATGTCCATGGTTTGTCCTCCCTTTTTTGGTAGTTTGTATTGAGGCATGCTATTCTATTTTCTATCATGAAATCTGTTAGATGTTGCCCATTCCTATTTGACGTGTTGTGGAGGCTGTATTTGTTGTTTCCGTTTTTCCCGATTTGGGCATTCATGTCTCCGCCAATGACTAACATGTTGTGTTTCGGGATGCTACGCACTAATGAGGATAACTCATCGTAGAAGGTGACGAGTTCAGTTTCTTCATTAACATTGGTGGGGCTGTAGCATGAGATGATTGTTGCTCTGGGGTTGCCGTTAAAAGTAGCTGCCATCATTCTAGGTTGTATTTTCTCAACGCTATTAAGCGTTTTCAATGCTGTAGGTCCTATAAGTAATCCTACCCCTCCTACTGCGGCGTTGATAGAGTTTTTCCATGCGGATACAGTGACGAGCGACCACCCATTGCCAGTTTCGTGATATTTGATATCTTCGGTGTGCGTGTATCTGTGTTTTTGTATGCATATTATGTCTATCTTATGTTCTTCGGCCGATGCGATTAGCTCTGGTAGTTGTCCTATTCTATTTAAGGTTCTTACGTTAAATGTGGCTATTTGTAGTGTTTGCTTGCATTTTAGTAGTTTTGATTGTTTGAGCTCTGTAGCTGATTTTTCGGACACTGAGGCCAGGGCTCCAACCTCAGCAGGACGCGCCCCTTTTTTACCCGCGCGAAGAGCGATGCGGTTTGTGTATGTGGTTTGAGTGTGGGTCATGGTTATCTTTCGATGGCTGTTTTATTCTCTTCTATAGAAGCCACTCTTATAGAGGAGCAGCAGTAGTTCCCCGATCGAACTAACGATCCTGAGCGTAAAGTCGTCAAACTCACGTCTAGGACCCGTTTAGCTATTGAGTTTGGTCGTCCATGGGTTTATTCAAATACCTTTACGTACATCATGCTGCTTCCCTTGTGTACGCAAAAAAAAAAAAAAAAAAAAAAAAAGTGGGGGGGGGTAATTTTGATTTAAGTTTTCTTAACTTACTTAAAGTCCAAGATTAAGGTACTTTTGTCAGACTTTCACTGGTACTGATTTTTGCGGTATTGGGACTTTTCCTAGGCTTTTTAGTTTTTAGTTTTTTTCTCTATACTACAGTTGGGAACCTACTAGGCTTCAGGAATTATAGAGCTTTAAAATTTTATTTTATTTTTTTTTTTTTAAAAAAGAAAAAAAAAACGTATATATATATATGTATATATATATGTAGAAAAAGTTAAAAACGGAAGAAAAATACATGTTTGGGGTTTCGTTTACATCTTTCTTCTGTTTTTACCTTTTACTACATACATTATGTCGTGTTCCATTCACTTTCTCTGTCTTTCTCTCTCTCTCACACACACACCCACACACACACACATATATATATATGTATATATATATATGTGTGTGTGTGTGTGTGTATACGAGAGAGGATACCACTCTAAAAAAATGAGTTCGAACCAGAAGTACTTGCAATTTGTCCAGAGAGATATAATGAATTGAAACTATTCAGCGTTAGCGTGCTGTGAGCTCTGGTTTTGGATTATATACCCGGTGTTTGAAATCCTTTTTGGCAATTTTCGCTGTCGGTGAAAAGAACAGGAAATGAACATTTTCGTTTAGATACTTTGTTTAAAGACATATCAACCTTCATGGGTTATTTAATGCTGAATCCATCTTTGTAGAAGAACAGCATTGATACTATTTAACCCATAGGTGGGGGTTTAAGGAGAATTATACATTTCCGAAGGGCATTAGTCCGAAAGTAAGCGTAATAGCGCATACTTCGGGGGTCACAGTCCAGCACTTTAACCATTTCGTCACCCGGACTTCCTTCAATAATGAGCTGTAAAGTTTTATTTTCATTTGCAGAGAATTGATGAATGTCCTCTTGTTCAAACATTCCTCTATTAAGTACTTTACCTGCTCCGTAAAACCTCGTCAACCTCGACAGATGCCAATCTGAGAGACTGAGGAAATAACATACTTTCAATGAAAAAAAAAAAAAGCAAAAAAACAAAATAATGTTTTCTTTCATTTTCAAGAGTTTGAAAAGGTGAAAAAATCGTTTTGAAAATACATTCTTCTCGAGTAAATTCAGAAAAAAAAAAAAAAACTAAAAGAAAATAAAAGGAAAGCAAAGTAATTACAAAATGTTTCATGTAAGAAATTCGGAAAAAATTACGAGGATTGTTTACTACTAACAGAAATAAGAAAAATACTAGAAATTGATAAAAGATAAAGTAATTAGATAATTAAATCTAAATGGTGTCTGTTGATTAGTTTTAGACTCCTAATTTTTAAGTCGATGTCCCCAGCAGAGGATCTTCAAAGGGAGGGAACTGAAATCTTGTTCGAAGCATATTCATAATTTATACTATTTTGTTTATCGGTTGTAGGTTGTAACCACTCACCAAAGAATAATCTTTGTGATGCAAAACAACGATATGGGAAAAAACTGGAAAAAGTATTTTCTTTTAATTCTTAAAATTTTTGCACTCTTTGCCTTTGGTAAAACTTCAAACAGAAAAGTCCGTGTTCATGTTTTTAGTACCATTTGTCATTTTAATAATTTTATTACATATAGGCATCTGCATTGTATGTATTTACTAAATCCCTCTGACACGTACTGGATGTGAAAAGTTCTATTATTTAAAGCAGGTTAAATATGGTTCAATTTCAGAGTTTTTCTTCTGCAACACTGTTTGCCTAACTAAGGCTAAAAACCCATTCTGTCCAGTATTTGTCCATATCCGAGGGGAAAACAGATGGATTATGCCTTTTTGAACTGAATCACAAACAGTTTTGTCCCGGATTTAAACTCAGATCACCGATCCCTTCGACGATAATCACTGCGCTATGTATGCTTATCTTGTACGTATTTAGTTAGTAATTATTATTTTGACTTAAATGGAAGCCCCAGTGAATATTTTTCTGTCGATACCATTTTTTTCTGTCAAAATAGATTTTTCATTTTGTGTTTGGCCTCCAAGGAATGTTGTCGCCACAATTTTATTTAGTTAAATAATGATTTTTTCCTTTTTGCAAGTACTGTCGAGGTCGTTTCGAAAAGTGTCAATCAACCCTAGGCAAATACAGAAATGGATAAATGTACATACATTCATCAGTTGATAATTGAGACTGGGCATCTCCATGAGTTTAGAGAATAGGAAAATTTTTGTTGAGCCTCTAAAAAGGGGCTTTTAAAATGTTGAAGCTCTTCCCCAAACACAGAAATCAACAACAATTAAACAGGTCAGCTCTGTTGTACGGCCAAAATGCAATTGCTAAAACTCAAAATTCAAACCTTTTCGTCTCTTTTTTCAGTTGAAGTCACCTTTAAGTCTAGCAGTCGATAAAATGCCTCCAGACATTCGTTGTTAGGGATGCTGGTGATGAGAGGATATTACAATAAACGTATGTGCAAATGTATCAACAAATAATTTTCAATAGATTGGAGCAAGATCTGAAACAATTCAAGCCATAGTAAAGTTGATGAAGATATGGGGAGGCCTGCTGTCACTTATATGCTTTGTAGGTAACATCCTGTTATAAATAGTTTAAAATCTCTTGAGAGTCACGGAATATTTTTAAAAGAACAGAAAGGATGTCCTTAAAGAACTCCAGGAACAAATAACCTATTATCTATAGACCTAGGCTAGGTAAAGAAGCTAAAGACAAGGAAGAAAACTGTTGACATGGCATGGATAGACTACAAAAAAGTGTAGCTGCTCAAACATAGATAGATATCAGAAGGGTTGAAAATATTCAAGATGTCAGAGCAAGTCGTCAATGGAAAACTGTCACGTAGAATTAATAACAAGTAGACAGACCCCAATAAAAGTAAAAACCTAAAGAGCATCTTATAAGGAGACTCATTATTACTTCTATTCTCGGCTATATATATGATGACATTGAAGTTCATAGAAAAAATACAAGGAAGGCTACACATTTATAAACTCGAGGGAAAAGATAAGACACGTATACTGAGGATATGACAATATTTGTCAAAAAATAAACAGAACTAGAAACCTTTGTACAGACTTTGAACATCTATCAGATAATATAGGAATGGAATTTGATATTGAAAACTATTTCATGCTTAAAATCTAAAAAGCAAAAGAAGAAACAATGGAAGGACTAGAACTTCCCAATTAGGAAAGCATCTGCATATTGTGAGAGAAAGAAACTAAAAATATCAGGGAGTACCAGAAGCAGATACTATCAAGAAGAAGGAGACGAAAAAAGAAAAAAAAGTAAGAAAATAGTATATCAGAAGTACGAGAAAACTTCTCGAAACCAAACTTTGCGGAGGAAATGTAATCAAAGCCTCGCTCTGTAATATAATCTGGACCCTTTCTAAAATTGACAATAAAATAAGGAAACTAATGACGATACACAAAGCCTTACTCCATCAGAACAACACTGATTCAATGTCAAAAAAAGAAGGAAGAGGACTCTTAAGCAGAGGATTGTGCAGATATATTAATTCATGGACTCGAGGAATATACAAAAAAAGCCATACCAACAGAAATAACGGGAAAAATCTAGACAACAAAAATGGAAGAAAAAAAAAAAAAGAGAAGCAAAAAAAAAAAAAATAAAAAAATAGACAAATACTTGGACCTTGCCAGAGAACTGAAAAAGCTGTGAAACATGAGGGGGACAGTGATACCAGTTGTAATTGATCAACTTGGAACAGTCCCAAAAGGATTGCTGGAACTGGAAACCAGAAGAATAAACGAAAACATCTAGACTGCAGAATTTTTTATATCGGCTAGAAAACCCAAGAAGTTCTGGAGACTTGAAGAGACTTACTGTTACTCAGGCTCCAGTGAAAAACCACCAGCTAAAAACTCGCAAGGAGTGCAATAATAATAATAATGATAATAGTCAACTAAAAAAGAGAACTTGTGGAGTTGTGGACATTGCTGTCCCGGCAGGTCACAGAGTAAAATCGAAGGAAAGTGAGAAGAAGGACTTTGCCAGGGAAATGAAAAAACTGTGGAACATGAAAGTGACGGTGATACCAATTGTAAGTGACCCGCTCGCTACAGTCACCAAAGGATTGGTACAGGGACCGGATGACTTGGAAATAAGAGGACGAGTAAAGACCATCCAAACTATTAAGATTGGCTCGAATACTCAGAAGAATCCTGGAGACTTGAGGGGACTTGCTGTCACTCAAAATCCAGTGATAGACCATCTGCCTACACTGGTGTGAAAAACTTCCAATAGAGTAAAAATAATTATTGACTATAATGACAAGAAAAGAAAAATATGCTTTCTGAGATGCCATTGCAAACAGATAATAACATATCAGTCTAAGAGTATGATAAAATAAGTAAAAACAATGACTTGGAAGAGGAAATCCTTAAAACTAACAAAGTGTAACAATAAGAGCCCTTAGTATGATCAAGAAACGGACTGATAAACGCATTGATAAGATTCCTGGCAGTCTCAGCCTTTCTGAAATACAAAAAAATGTACTTTGTGGAACTGTTTATCTCTTTAGGAAAATAATATCAATGTGATTGGAAAAATAACACCTCAAAGAAGCTGCAAAAACAGATACATAGAATACAAAATATCACAACCTTTTTTCACTATAGATCTTAGGTAAAGACCTGGTGATGGATTATAAGAAACCGAAAGTAAAGCTGAAAATTGAATAATAATAATAATAATAATAATTTCTCAAAGGTTCACCGTACGACCTATGGAATTGATCCTTATAATATCCAGGGATTTTAGAGGCAGGTGTGTGCGATAGAAAGTGAAGATTTATATTCTTTCGAAGGATTAACAGTTTCAGAAGGAGAATCTTGGCGCGTAAAAAAGCACCATTTTGCTCCAGGAAAGACGCTGATTTAGCAGGTTAGGGGCGACAGGTGCTTATCTACCGACAATCGAGCATCGATGTATTGTTATAAAAGTGTCAAGAACACTTGTCTCTTTCCACTCTTTTCTGTGTTGCTCATGCTCTTCTCAATCGATATGCACAAACTTATTTGCATTTGTTCCCATGCGCAATTTTATTGGAGATAAGACTAGCTTTGCATCAGCAGCATTCTCAGGGAGATATTGGAAAGGAAATCTGATAGATAGATATCCGTAAAGAGAAAATATATCGACAGAAAGAATGCAGAGAAAATATTCAAGATGTCTGTTCAGAGAGGACAGACAAGTGGAAAGGAGCAAGTGAGGATTTAATAGTTTAAAGAAAACTGAAAAGAAAATAAGAAACCCAATCAAAAGAAAGAAAACTATGAGAATCTTATTTAGAAGGAAAATACGAGATAAAGAAAACTAAAGGGAACCAGCAGAGATAAGAAAGGAAAGGAAAACGTAAATGACATAAAAAAAGCTATGCCCACAGAATATAGAAAGAAAGTATACTATAATGGTTAGTTGGTTGGTTGGTTGATTTTACGGCATGACAATCCCTTTTTGACTACTTATGCCGAACACAATCTTTTTTTCAGGCAGTTAATTAATTCAAGTTACTAATGATATGGGTGTTTTGTCAACAATCCTTGCTTCAAGAAACTATTTTATTATTAATAATTTATAAATCATTATATGGTTTCAAGGAACGATTGATATTTGTTAATAATCATTTACTTGCACACAGTTATATGGTATTAAGTATTCTAATGTAATACAAATAATTTGCACTCAATTATTTGATTTCAAGTATCCCTATCTAATATAGTAAATTTTCAAACGAATACTATCACCTGCAAATACTATCACTCCAAATCAGGATTCACCTTGAAATAAAGGCAACAAAGAGCATCAGAGCTGGGATCTTACCATCAGATTTAGTCATACTTTGATCACTTTTTTTCTTGTAGAATTCTTACCGTTATACCAGAGATGCAATAGCTACATTCTAGGCCCCGTCAATTGGAGGTTTAATAGAGTGAAAATTCGAAAAGAAGTAATAGATTAAAAAACAATGATGCTTATTAAAAAGAGAAAATGAAAAAATTTCAAAATTAGAATGAAACTATCTTTTAAAAACTGGTATAGTAAATTCGGCAAGACGCAATATCTAAGATAGCAGTAGATTTTCCATTACCTCTGGATGTAACATATTGACCTTCGATCCAGCCGTCAATCAAGAAACAGGTGCATCCTGTCGAAGATATCAAGATATAACCTTGACCCGTGGACGGGTTGAATTCGGTGCAAATGCGACGCAAACAATTATATAACCCGGTGCCACAGAGAGTTCGAGTTAGTTGGAGTCAGTTAGTTGGTGTTCGAGTTGCAGTCCGAGGCAGTGAGAACCAGCTCCTAGCAGAGAGCTTGGGCCTTCAGGACATCCGGTTGAGCAGCTCAGCAGAATGAGAAAGAAGTGCTGCTATAGTCAGAGGAACTTGGGGTCAATATGTTGCAGTCTGTTCAGTCTCCAACTCACCTCTCACACACAACCCTTTCACAACCCTTTCGAATAAAGTGTGAGAGGTATATTTTTCTGAAGAAGTGTGCTTGTTTGTCATTTTTGTTGATTATGTTTCCGCATATATATGTATACGTATAGTTGTATCATGGCTATACAACATGGAGTTCGATCTTCGAGGCCAGTTAAAATTTACTATTTGTAATGTTGATTTTCAAGACAGGTTATATTCTTCACTTCGACGGTTGGTGTAATACAATCTTCTTTATCTTCATTCACTCAACATTACAGAGCTTTAAACTTTACAAACTGAGTAGTCAGCCGAGGATCAGATGCGGGGAGGAAAATATGACCACACACACACACACACATATATATATACATATACATCTAGGGTTATTCAATAAATAATGTGAATTTTGTCGACGTTTAGAATTGCATTTTTTTTTCACGGGTATCAAGTGTGATGGGTCCTTTCATGTCCCAGAAGACTGTCCGCACGACTTTCCTTTCTAATTGCGGCACTCGGAACTTTTTCTTTACCGGAAATTTAGTCTGTTTCTACTCCATGGAATGTCTTTTCAGCTTAAGCTCATAATGATAAACTCATGACTAGGTCATTCGTAAACATGATTTTAACTAAAACAAGCTTCTCAGCACACATCACACATACCTCTGTAAATTTCTCATGATTTGCCTTTATCACCCATCAAACATCTAATGACAGAATTACAGACTGCTGTTAAAGCCTGGAGCACTCTGTTTGATTTATCACCATTTTGAATTGCCTCAAAGTATTTTTGTGATATTAAAATATTTTTCATAGATTTTTCTAAATGGAGGAAGTATAATATATAAACAGAATTACCATGACCAGAAAATCCGGCAAGCACTGTGTGCTACATACTCAATCACTGGACAGGTGTTTCGACCTTATTAGGTCTAATCACTCGGTTTAAATTCATCATCATCATGGCGTGCCGCTAGCACAGATTTCCCTGATCCTCTCCCGCCACTCGACCCCTTTCTCTCCCAGTAGGTCTTCCAGGCTACATCCAGTATCAGTACAGAGCTGTTGGAGATAGGTTCTAGCTGGTCGCCCTACCCTTGCTTGTCCATGTGAAGGGATCCACTGGAGTTCATCATTATGAGTTCGTCCTTACTAGCTGTTTCCCGTATGTCTGGTTCGTCTAACTTGGATAGATTTCGCGATGAGTGGTAGGTAGCTATGCAGCTGCTGCTTTTTGGGATGTTGCCTCCAAGCCTTGTTCAATACAGCTCACAGCATTCTTGTGCAATTGCCGTCTAGCTTTCTCTACATACGCTTAGTTAGTGTCCATGTGGAGCATCCATACAGCAGTATTGATATAACCGTTGCTTGGAAAGTACTGCACTTTATTTTATCTAATAGACCGATAGTCCATATGGCCGATAGTCTATCAATAGCTGTCCATGCCTTAGCTAGTCACGTGTTGATGAGATTTTCGGTAGATGAGACGCTGCTTCCGAGGTAGGTGAACTTGTCCACAAGTTTCAGAGATCTACCATTTAGTGTGGAGATGTTGTCTCTTTGATTAAAGCACATAAACTCTGTTTTGTCTGCGTTAACATGGACGCCTATGTCACCTGCTGCTCGTTCCAGAGTAAGCAGCAGGGATTGTGCCTGAGCGGGTGTATCTGTCAGAAGCTCTATGTCATCAGCGTAGTCCGTGTTTGTAATCGTTCGTGTGGGGTATTTTCTGTTTCTTCCCTTTGCCAAAGTAAAGCCATTTTCTTTCATTAATCTGTCGACGTATGAAGCATGTTGTCTAGGCAGATAATAAAAAGGTATGGGGTTAATGTGTCCCCTTGCAGCAAATCTGCGACGATGTAAAAGGAGTCTTTGTTTCTATCTGGTGAGCGAACTTTTACTTTCGTGTTTTTATATAACATCATTATAGCTGCGACGTTTTCTTTGGAGACACCGTAGCGCAGAAGGATTTACTCCATCTTCTCTCTGTGTATGGAGTCAAATGCCTTGGAGAAGTCTGCAAATAATGGTGTCACCTCGAGGCTTTTTGTACGACCACCTTCCAATATTCGATGGATTGACAAAATTTGTGATGTCATGGATCGATTTCTCCCAAAGCCATTTTAGTTCTTCCTAAGAAATTTCTCAATTTTAGATTCAATGTGGTTGAGTAGCAGAGTATTGTTAATCTTGACCGTTATACCTCGTTAGTTCTTGGCTACTCTGATATCACCCTTCTTCGAGAAAGGGAAGATGCAGCCCTTTGTCCATTTGTCTATGATGTTCTGATTATATACGGTGTTGCAGTATCGGAGCCGTATGTCGTTAAATTTCCTTGTTTTCCCTACTTCTGGGGGTATTTCATCAAGACTTGCACCTTTCTTATTTTTAATTTTTCTAAGTACTACGTCAAGTTCTTGCGTATACTATCCTCGTTTGATGTCTAGTTGGTTGCTAATGATTTTCGTGATAGGTTCATCTATAACTTCGGGGGATTTTCCAAGCAGATTCTTGAAATGTCGTTTCCAGAGGTATATTCGTTCTTCTTATCTGACAACATTAGGTTTGGTTCCTGCGGTGCTCTTCATTCGACTTACCTCATTTACTGCCTGCTATGCTATCCGAGATTGTTTATCTTCAGCAGGGTCTCTAATCTTTATAATAGGATAGTCCATGAATATAAATGTCTTTTCCTGGCTTTTATCCTTTTTCCAAATTGAGAGAGAGAGAGTGGTAACAAAATTTGGGTGTAACGGAAAAATGTCCCAAAGTTACTTATCTTATTTTTTTGACGGGGTTCCACTGGATAATTTCTCTTCTTTCACGGGCTAATAGACTTGGTACTGTTTTTAATGCTGGCTTGAGGGATTTTGGAGTCCCTCGTGTCTCAGTCTTTTTGTCTTTAGCCCGGAGTAAAATGGCTATCGTCCGTCTGCCACAAGCGTTGCCCAAAAACTACTTTTTTTTGTATTTACTTCCGTTAGGGGGAAAGGGAACCCCACTTCCGTTTGGGGTCCCCCCACCAATCATTTGGCTTCATTTTCTCCTTCCCCTTCCGATGTCCGGCGACCCAAGGTCACTTAGGTGCAAACATCTGTGTGACCCACATTCATTTCTAACGGTCACTTTTTGACTGCTAGATAATTTTAGTTCAACGGGGGGAGAGTATCATTCCCACCTCCTCGTCTCTGTGAGCCATCACGTGACATCTTATTGATCCGGCCTTGGACGTATTCTGTTTGTTCTTTTAGTTGTGCGTTATTAAGTTCACTTTGTACCTTTTTAAGTTTCTGGGCGTTGACATTAGTTGGGTTTCCCCTATTGCAGGGGTGCAGTTTTCACGTCGTCACGTTTTTCTTAACTGCTAATGTCTTCCAGAGAGTCCTATATTTTGCTCTTAGTTTGGTTGGTAAGCATTCAGCTACCGCTTCTATATCAGCATTGACGAAGTTCCTATATTCGTCATTCGGAGTAAATGTTTCTGATATCTTCTGAAGTGCATCGAATTTGTTTCTTAGCGTTTTCGGATATTTATCGCTAATATCCTATTATTTGGCAGTAGTGTGCGGTTGTGGTTGTTTTCGCCGAATTTCTGCATAGGATAAAACGTATCTTTGCCGTGACAATTCGGTGATGGGAAGGCACACCTTCAAAAGAGGAATATGCCTGACAATTCAAAGCGCTATCAATCTATTTCTAATTCATAAGGATGTAGTCTATATGTGCTTTAGAGTTATTTGGGTAAATGTTTGTCCAAATTTTTCTTTTTCTTTTCTGAAATTTAGTATTAAGGCATGTTAATCTATTTTCTAGTATGAAGTCCGTTAGGTTTTCCCAATTTCTGTTTGTCGAGTCGTGTAAGCTGAATTTGTTGTTTACGTTTTTACCTATTTGTGCATTCATATCTACACGATGATTAGAAAGTTGTGTTTCGGGATGCTACGAACAAGAGAGGATAGCTCGTTATTGAAGGCGTCGAGTTCCATTTCATCACTAGCATTAGTAGGGCTGTAGCAGGAGATGATCGTTGTGTTGGGGTTGTCGTTAAACGTGGCTACGATCATCGTTGGTTGTATTTTCTAGATGCTGTTAAGTGATTTAAGGCCTGTAGTCTTAATAGCATACTTATGCCTCCTATCACGGCGTTGACAGAGTTTTTCCTTGCAGATGCCGAGACAAGCATCAGTATCGTAGTATTTTATATCTTCTTTGCTATGATGGTATTTCTGTTCTTGTACGAATACTATGTCTATGTTATGATCCATAGCAGACGCTGTCAGCTCCGGTAGTTAGCCTATTCTATTTAAAGTTCTAACGTTAAATTTCGCGATTTGTATTGTACTTTTACATTGAAGTAGTTTTTGTTTGTGTTTGAGTTCTGTAGCTGATTTTTCGAACACTGGAGCTAGAGCTTCAATCTCAGCAGAACGTGTACCCTTTTTACCCGTGCGAAGGGCGATGCGTGTTGGACATGTGGTTTGAGTGAGAGTCATAGTAATCTTTCGATGGCTGAAGTTTAACCTCATCAATAGATGCCACCCTAAGAGATGGTAATTTACTAAGCTTTTTGCTTAGATGTTGCACAAGGCTGCATGAATTGGGCACCTAATGAGAATCGAACTCACTCGTGTAGGTTTGCTAGTCTACCTTGCTAACCATTACACCACCCGAGGTGCCCTGCCACCCTAAGAGATGAATAGCAGTAGTTCCCCGACTGAACTATTTGATCCTGGCCGTTGACCTGTGGTGTTCGTCCATCTAACATCTAATGAAGCACGTCGTTGACCCGTCGCTGGATTCAACCACCTTACTTCATGTTCACCATGCTGCTTCCCATGGCTTCTTAGGTTTAGTTTTTTGAGAAAAATCCCATTTCTTCTCATTGTTTGCTTTTTTTTCTCCTCTTACTTCATGTACCTCCCACACTAACATTCCTTAAATTTTAACTTAGTATAAATCCAGAGTTGAGCTATTTTAAAATTCACCGAAGAATTATCAGTGGCTGTTATTTCTCGAGTGTCATGTGTGCGCTAATTAAAGCAGTCGGCTTGTGGGAACTTGTTATTGTAGGATCAATCTCTGTAACGATTATTTCCTTTGGATTCCTTTTTCATATCTGGTACCGGATACACTTTAAACTATTCTTATTTATTCTAGCAATCTTCAATATATTCCATTTTTACACCAACTTATCTAATCAATGATTGTGAAGTATTTCTAACCAAAGTAAAAATATTATTTTAGCTCGCTTTTTTTATAACTCACCTGAAAACCAGACGTCAAATTAGTACATTTGTTTTTCCATTTAAATAACAGATAATATCCTGCAAAGATTTTACTTTCAGAACTAAACTTTTAAATACATGTTTTCAATTCATGATATACATATTTTTGCTATAAACCAATTCTATATAATGTAATGCTTAGGTTTATAAAAAAATCTGAAAAAATGTATCTTAAAAAGAATTATATTTATTGAATGAACACTGCATATATACATATATATATATATATATACACAAGAATGGGACACTTTGTTTTTATGGGGTTTAAACTAGGTTGATTTTCAGCGCCTTAACCCATTAAAGTATGATGTGTACGAGCTTTATACATCTTACTTTTTGCTGCGTAATTTAAAAAAATCATTTTGAAAATGAATGGATTAGCTAAAAGCACTCGAAACTGTGAAATTTTTTTTTAACGATTTTAGCATTTTTTGGATCTGTATTCATGTTCGGCTCTTTTTACACGAGAAAAAACTGTTTAAGAAATCCAAGAATTCAACCTCATGTATTCTTTTTTACCAAACATAAATTTATGAAAAATTACTTCCAAAATATCTAATATATATATATATATATATATATATTAGCAGTATTTCTTCATTAATACAAATTTCGTTGAACATAATAGACATTTTCTGTCTATTTTTATCGTATTCAGCGGGAATTGATTGATGTATTTTCCATAATTATACTTATCCCAAGTACTTTCTGCCCGACTTTGGGCCATCATCAGGGGAGGATCTATTACAAAAGTGATATAACTTTTGTTTTTGCATTACTACTACGTAAGAGCGTCTTTACCGTTGTATAGCGTTTGCTTTTAAATGTGTGTCTATAAATAGTGTCAGTAGCCAAAGACATTTAAGTACATTAGCACTGGTTTGAAAATTAATTCTGTTAGGTGTCGGTTGCATGTTTTTAATTCGTAGTGCTTCTAGAATCTGTAGTTTTTGGTTGTTATTTGGTGTTATAATATTTTTGTGTTGTTGGTGAGAATTTTTCGTAATTCTGTTGTTGGTCATGAATGTTTTTTTAAATGCTGTATCATTGAACTTGTATCAGAAAGGTGCATTGTAAGTCTCCTCGGTCAGGTAGTCGAGGTTAAACCAACATATATATTATTATTATTAGAGTTACAATCTCCTAAAGGACATTTAAATTGATATATAACGTTGGTTTTTTGCAAAACCCCAATCGAGATAGAGGAATTATTTTTAATGACTAAGTTGGAGGTTTTAAATCTATTATAATATATAATAAATTTTATCTTTTTATTAGGATCAGTGGGGAGTATGTTTCTATGAATCAATGTTTTTGATATTTTTTATCTGATTTATATTATTTAACAATATCTTATAAAGAAATAGAAAAAATAAAACAGGCTCTCATCAATAATGGGTTTCCCAACTATATTGTTGATGAACAAATTAAACGTATGATTTAAAATGTTAACCAATAAAATAAACACTGTACTACTACACCCAGTCAGCAAACATATATCAAAATTTTTTACCGTAACCAAATGCTCTACAATTATAAATCTGACACTATTGATAGACACACATTTAAAAGCAAACGCTATACACTCCAACGGTAAATATGCTCTTACATAGTAGTAATGCAAAAACAAAAGTTATATCACTTTTGTAATAGGTCCTCCCCGGATGATGGCCCAAAGTCGGGCAGAAAGTACTTGGGATAAATATAATTATGGAAAATACATCAATCAATTCCCGCCGAATACGATAAAAGCAATACGGCAATATGATCGGATCAAGAAGAAAATATGTAGTCAGAAAATGTCTATTACGTTCATCGAAATTTGTATATATATATATATATATATATATATTACAATTGATGGTTGTCACGATCTCTCTTGGTGGGTTTGTAGCAGACCAAAAACTGTATAATTCGGAGAGTGCTAAATATGTGTGATGCAGCTATTATATAGTAATAAATAAATATATATTAGTTATTATAGTGTCATTCATAGACTGTTTCGTAGTATCACAACGCTTCAGTGTGGCTAGACACGTAGGACGCTTGAAGCTGGGATCGAAACTAACCCACCTTTATGCTAGACTTACCATGGATGCTTATCTGCGTAATAAGACGGTATGAAACCTTTAGTCGCAGATAGGCTTCATACTATTGAATATATATATAAAGCATCCTTGCTATTAAAAGCATCCATGCAATTAAATATATATATATATAAATTGATATATATATATGTATATATATAGTCAATCTTTTTTCACCATATCATTGTAATTATTCATTCAGGGTTTTTATATAAAATAACCAGAATTCCGTCAGTTACAGTAAAAAGAATTTCAGCTACAATTATCGATTTTTTAAAATATCTCAATTATAACAAGAATAATAGTGTCAGACAGTGGACTTAGCCGGCCCGGAAGACCACAGAGTAAAATCGAAAGTACGTAGACCTGGCTAGATAACTGAAAAAAACCATAAAAGTGAAGGTGATTCCATTTATAATCAATGTGCTCGGTACAGTCACCAAAAGATTGGTACAGGGACTGGAGGACATGGAAATAAAAGGACAAGAAAAGATCACCCCAACTACAGCATTATTAAGATCAGCCAGATTACTGAGAAGAGTCCGAGAGACTTAAGGAGACTTGCTATCTCTCCAAGTCCTGTGGAAGACCATCGGCTAACGCTGGTGTAAAAAACTCTCAAAGGATGGAAACAGAGCTGTGAATGCCCGAAGAAGGCTCTCAGGGGAACATACACCCCGATGGGCTCTAGGAAACACTTAAAAAGATAAACTGGAAAACCCCTGACCTTGATGGTATACGCGGATTTTGTTTAAAAAATTCAGTTCCATACACGACAAACTTGCTTCTGAAATTAATGAATACATACAGAAAGCTGATATACCCAAACGGATAACCAAAGAGAAGCCCACTCTAATCCAAAAGGAACCCCTCAAAGGAACTGCCCCAATAAACTGTTGACCAATAACGTGCCAACCGATGATATGGAAAATACTAACGGCATAAATTAGGGAGCAGATCTACTACTCATTGATAAGCCGCAGAATCTTCTCCGACGAACAGAAAGGATGCTGCAAGAGAACCAAAGGCCTAGAGGAACTACAGTATATAGATCAACACATCCCCAACGAAAGTAAGACGTGACGGAAAAATCTAGCTATTTTGCGTATAGATTGATAGATTATGACAACTGTTGTATATGCACGCATATCTATCCCGGATTAAAGCATCTGTGCTCTCCGTAAAAGGACTTTTTGACACACACACACACACACACACACACACACACACACATATATATATATACAATGCTTTATGTATACACACATATGCATATATACATAGTGAGAGAATGGCAGTAAACGAAAATGAGCCCATTGTGGAACATATATTATAGTATGAATTCAATTGTCATGTATTTTGTAAAGTAGGTATTATTTTGATGAGAGAATAGATTACTAAAATCAAAATAGTTGAAATAATATTGAAAAAACTACTGAAAAAACTTGATATACAATATCGCACTAAAGGACCTTTTCAATGGAAAGAGGTTGGTTGATCGCATACTCAAAATTGCCGATAAAGAGTTAGAAATAAAAGTGCATCATCCAAGTTTCGAAGAGTAGATGATTTTGAAAATAGGGGATAAAATTGTTAAGCTCTCAAAGAAAAATGGCCTAAAGCATAAAAAAAAGAATAAATATATCACGCACGCACGTTCACACGTTCGCACGCAGGCGCATATACACGCATATTAGATATAGTAGATTCCGAAATTGCTTGTTCAATCTCTGAATTCTGACTGAGATACTACCTTGCGATATTGAACTGATAATGAGGCGAATAAAAGGTTGAAATATTAACCAAATTGTCTTTATCTCTTATTATGTATGACAGATCGATAAGAGCCCATAGTTAGATTTATAGATAGATCCTAGAGATCTGAGAAAACTTGCTGTTACACAGACTTCAGTGAAAGAAACACTAGTTAGAGATCGTGTGAAAATCTCTCAACCAGTAAAAACTACAACTACTACTTCTACTACAACTGCTGCTGCTGCTACTACTACTATCGACAACAACAACAAGAAAAGAAAAATCTAGGTAATCCAGAAAAAAATAGTTGAAAAGGTTTAACGAGTAAAGAGGAATTGAAAATATTTCTACATTTGAAAAAATCGATTTAAACAATCATTAGTTATTTTTCCCCATACAAACGACATGGATCTGATGATATAATCTTGGCCAATAATCAATGGGAAAGGATCATTAAGGGTAAGGGTGAGGTGTTGGATGCTTAATATTTTTTCTTCGTGACTAAGAGACGCAGTTTATGCAACTTTGGCATATTTTATTTCATATTATTTCCGAGGTATTTTTCCTAAGAAAAATCCTATAAATCCACTGTTGAACAAAAGCCACCAATTGATTACCCACAAGAAATCGATAATTGAATTTCGTCTCTTCTTATTGTCTCCAATGACAACTGCTCTTGTTTAGATGAGTCTAGTTTTGAATAAAAAAAGAATTGACATTTTTCGAGTTGCTATAAAAGAAACTAAGAAATATTTCAAATAAAAGTAAAAATCTCCAGCAAAATTGTCAGATAACGGATTAAAAAAATTCTCAAAAGGATCGAGAACTTAGTATTGACACATTTTCCTACCTATCTATCTATCTATCGATAGATATATAGATACTAGCTGTTGATAAGTTAGCATCTATGAAATGGAAAATTATCTTTTGATTATTTACCTTTTTGTTAAAATCTATCTATCTATCTATCTATCTATCTATCTATCTAGTCGAGCAAATATCAGTCTCATAAATCATAAGTATGACTCCTTTATCCTATGCTGGTAAATATATGCTTTTGTCCGAGGGAATAAGTTCCTCACCCCCTCCTTCCGTCTTTTAAGTATTATATTATTATAGTCGACTGTAGTCGAGGGCGACCCGAAGGTTCCCTTTTCAGTAGCTACTACACTGAGGAATAGGGGAGGGCGCTACTCCTTTTCCTGGATTACTCCACTTTACCCTTGATCCTTACCTTATAATGCTGAGTGTTAAGCAAGGCAGTATGAAGTACCATTTTTAAAGTCTTTGGTATGACTCGATCTGGGATTGAACCCAGTCTACCGGGCCATGACTTACCTGACTAGCGTGTGGCTGCGTTTTGTACGGTTCAGTCACTTGACAAAAAAAGCTAAAATGGCGACACACAGTCACTTTTGTATTTGCTTATCTCGTGTGAAGTAACGCAAACTCTCGGCTCTCCTATGCAAATGAGACTGTCAGGTGTTATAAAAAGAGCCGCGGAGGGAACGGGAATGACAGGAAACAAGGCGTGTTGCGGAGACAGACGCGTGCCGCAGGAGTGTCTGAGTCAGTGACGTCATTGGAATCAACTTTCAAACCACAAGCTATTTCGGTGAGATAATACCTTTTGGCGATGGAGGGCAAGATTTTTGACGTCCGGCTGATTCCGGAGTTTAGTGGTGCTGCGACTGATATGTCAAGTGGGTCGAAAATGTTGAACCTGTGTGCGAGCTTTGCGCTCTAAAGAATTTCGAGCGCGTCCTGCCATTGAGATTGCGAGGGAAAGCTTTTGCCATATACAGGAAACTTAGCGCGGAGTAGAAAGCGGATGCTGAACTGATCAAGTTGGCCCTCGTAACCGTATATGCTACTGATATATTGAATGTATATGACCAGTTCATCACTCGACAACTTCGCCCAGATGAGATGGTGGACGAGTTTTTTGCTGAGCTGCGACGACTGGCCCGGTTGGTTGGGGGACCGCTGCCCGAACGTTGGTTAACGTGCGCATTCGTTTCTGGACTGCCGCAACACATTAAATATCTACTACGTGCCTCATCCAGGATGGAAACGATGAGTGCGGAACAGCTATTGACCCGAGCGAGATTTATCATGACTGACAACGAAGGCCCCGCAGAATTAGCCGCCGCCTCTGCCAGACGAACACCTTCAGAATCAAAGATGCGCAGTGACGATAGAAAATTTACCTGCTACAGGTATGGTGGTCCCAGCTACATGGCGAAGGACTGCTTACAGGATCGCCAAGAGAGACCGGACAGTCGGATGTGCAAGGTTCGTCGTGAGATACACTGCTTCAGATGCAGTGGCCTTGGAAACGCCAAAGGGGAGGAGGCATCAGTATAAGTCTCCTCCCCGATTAACTGAACACTAAGAAACTGCCCTCCATGAAAGTACGTGTAGATGGGCAAGAGTGCACTGCGTTGATTGATTCTGGGTGCTCACAAACGTTGGTGAGTAAAGCCGTGTGTTGCTTTTAGAAACGGAAATCAGCGGGAGTCCTAACGACTGACGGAAGGACATTGAATTGCCGAGGATACGGCAAAATAAGTGGAGGTTGGCTGTCGACATTGAAGCATTAGTTGTCGATGAACAGCTGTTGGGCTTCGATCTGTATTGGGGATCGGTGCGATTAAGGAACTCGGTGGTGTTTTCCTGACGGAATCAGGCGAAGCACGTTTTGGAGACCTGAACAGATGTGCTGCCATCTCAATCGACGAGCCAGACTTTAGCGTGACATACGATCGTAGAAACAAAGAATAGACTGCGTCATGGAAATGGGCGAACGGTCATTCTCCTAGCGAACTGAGTAATAGTGTGCAAAATACGCAGTGCCCTGTCATGCCAGGGACACCTATAAGAACGAGACCCTACAGTGGCAGCGGAATGGATGGCTGTTGCCATATTCTGAAGAAGAACTTGGCCCACCTAAGGGTCTAATTACCTTTATGGCGGTCATGCAGGAGAAGAAGCAGAAGGTGGGTCTGGTGCTTGACTACCGGGAATTGAACGGTTTTGTGGATGCTTTCACTGCAAATGCAGAAGTGTGCGGGCGGCGACAAGGAGTCAATGTGTCGCTTCTAGATCTGTGAAATGAATATCTTAAAATCCACGTTGACAAGGCGCTATGGCCGTTTCAAACAGTCATTTTTAGGAGTCAGCGCTTCTGTCTTAGACGATTGGGATTTGGACTGAATGTGGCGCCGCTTATTACGAAGTCTATTATAGACGCTATCGTATCTCAAGACCATACGATCAAAAGTGCCACATCAGCGTATATTGATGACATTTCAATTAATGAAAATCGAGTTCCTGCATCGCGCTTACAACATTTTCTGGACTATGGTTTGGTTTTTGGCTTGCAAGTCTGGGAAAAGGATGGCACTCTCTGAAGGAAACGAAGAAGTCAAATTCCGGAAAGTTGTTGGTCACTTCCCCGTATGAGGGTGGCCCAGAGTGGCAGTTGCATTTATAAAGCGCCTGGCAACTTCAGTAACAAAAGGCTGGGATTAAAAAACGCTTCTGTCTGTCATATATTAGCAGAAACTTTGACCAGAGAATGAGAAGCAGATCCCGTTGGGGGAAACTGGTGTATGGACGGTAAAGAAATTACAGTCTGGGTGGATGCGAGTTTCGTAGCTACAGGAGTGGCATTGGAAACGAATGGGACGGTCATTGAGGATGCGTGTTGGCTACGTCCAACAAACGACGCTCAGCACATCAATCTAGCTATTTGGCCCTTCAGTCGGAGGCGACAGTGTTATACTTGGTCACTGATTCGGCGTGCGTGCACCGGTGGATTTCCGACACTTTAACTGGAAAAGCACGTGTGAACACGAGAGCAGCTGGCGAGATGCTACTCAGGCGACGGCTAGGAACCTTGCAATCGCTGGCGAAAGAATATGGACTGACCAGTGACGTGAAACTTGTGAAGTCTTGTCAGAACCGCACAGGTACTATTTACCAACCCCTCCGCTCGGGCAGGATATGACACAAGGTCAATTTTTAGCGGAGTTTAACAGGTTTGAATTCAGAGTTTTCCTTCTCCTAGACTAGTTGCCTCAACAAGGCTGAAGAACCTAGTCCGTCCTACTATTTACCCATAGCTGGAGGGAGAATAAGGGGGTTCATACCTTTCCCAAGGGTATTTGCCCGAAAGTGAACATAATAGCGCGACTGGAGTACGAACTCGCGTACTACGATTCCGCAGTTCATCGCTTTAACCATTACACCACGAGGACACCCCAACCGCACAGGTAGTCTCACCAGAGTGCCGCGCAGGTGGATGGATTTGCTCAAGGAAGGAAAAGTGCCGGTGCTCGAGAGTTGCACAATGGTGGGAATATGACTGGACAGGGAGCAAGTGGCTGACATCCATAATCAAAGTGGACATCCGGGTGTGAAGCGGGCTTTATACTTTGCCTGGTTGGTTGACCCGCAAGTGTCCAACGAAACTGCTAACTCTGTTATGAAAGCCTGTAAAACCTGTCGATCGATAGATCCAGCTCCTTTTCGCTGAAAAAAGGAAAACTCGGCGTGAAGGATAACTGGAACAGATTGGCGATGGACATAACCCACCACAACGGTGAGAATTTTTTAACTATCATCGACTGTGGCCCCTCTAGATTTGCAATATGGCGGCCACTGCGCCCACAAGATGCGCCCACTGTTATCCGACAGTTAGAGAATGTTTTCTTCGGGCGAGCCCCACTGATGGAAATACTGACCGACAACAACACTGCATTCATTAGTAAAGACTTTGGAGAATTTGCGAGGAATTGGGACGTGCATTTGCGGTTTCGATGTGCCTACTCACCGAGTGGAAACGGAATTGTTGAAAGAAGTCATAGGCCCGTTAAGACTATTGCAGCCAGAAAGAATTGTTCAATATTGGAGGTGGTCTATTGGCACAACATCACCCCAAAGGATGACGTTTCATCTTGCACCGCGCCGGCTGACGCGCTGCATAGATACCCTGTTCGAATAAAAGGTGTTAAAGATAACCCGCTCCCCGAACCAGAGGTGAGTGCACGACAAAATATAGCACTGGTCGCGTTACTGAAGTGACCAGGCCGCAGTCTGTGAAAACCGATGGAGTGCCTCGTCACGTCAAAGACCTCCGACCAGTAATAGAGACGCAATTATCATCGAGTGACGAAAGCGATTGTGAGGATAGTGAGCGTTTAGACTATCTGAATTCAGATCCGCTCGACAGTGATTCCGATGCCAGTAGCCTCCCAACTGATGAAGTGTCTATTGAAACTTGAACTGCAGACGAGAGTACGCATGAGGATGAAGCCTGCGGGATTCCTCTTCGATTGTTTGAGTCAGTGACTTTATTGAAATCAACTTTCAAACCACAATTACATTTATTTAACTCATATATCATTTGTATTGTGATCAACATTTTGGAAGATATGCACAATTATGCCCATGCTCTTATTGTTACATAGCCATATACACGAATATGGCCATGTGCGAAATGGACATATAATGTTCATAACGATAGAACGTAGGAATCTCGGAATTCGAAAACACGTAACGACTTCTTGTTCAGGTACGAAACCTTTTATTAACTTTGAGTTAAAGGTCTCGACGTAAGGAGGAGAGACACAATCTTCTATGCTGTCTTATTCATTTGGCCCCCAACTCGAGCGGCCCCCATAGGGCGCACGTTCGCCTCGCGCCTGCGAGCTCCAAAAATCGATCCTTCTCGTTTGGCGTCTAGTACCCCAACTCTCTTTTCAAATTCTCACACAAACCTCCACGTGCTTCAGGTGCGTGACGTCACCCGCACCCTGTCACCTCGGTTCGTTTCGGAGTATTACACCTCCATCCGCCCGCGCGCACCCGCGTTAACATCTGCTTCCATGTTGCACCTAACTAACCCATGTGCTGAGCCGAAAGGTTCTCAGCCTAACTAAACTCAAAGGCATGAATCGAAATCCCTCGGCTATTTTATAACATACCTATCCAACCACAATAAAATCATTTGTCATCATCGATGACAAATGATTTTCTTAAACTTTTGTGCCGCTTCTCCTCACGTCGAACTGAGCAACAAAATTTTCAGCAGTACAATTTCAACAAAATAATACAACAAAAAAACATGCGTCAGTCCCAAGCTCAAAAGTGACTGAAATAAGAATAAAAAGTGTTCGTATTGTCCTTGGTTTTTTTTTTCTTCATTTTTTTTCTTTTTCCGACCACATTTTCTGGTTCTTTTTTCTCTTTTTTTTTTCTAATTTTTTCAAAAGTCACTCGTTCGGCATGTATATTTTTTCAGTCTTTAATTTGTTCTCTTATTTTCATATTGTTTTATTTTTTAAAATCTCAGGTCAATTGTTAATGAACAATGTCTTTTGCCTTCATTCTACGTCCGTACTCATTACTGTTAACTTTATATCTCCTTCTTACGTAATCTCTGTCATTAATTAATGTACACATTTTAACCTTCCACAACCAAGCATAGTTTGTAATCAAACCAAGATACATGTTTCCCCGTTTTTTCCAACTTTTGACCACCGTCAAACGGTCTATCTCACATCTTTTCAACAGCTTACGCGTACCCTTCTTTCTGATCTTCTTTCTTTCTTTTGCCCTTAAAATACCGGGTGTTCTTTTCTAAACCACCCAAACCTTTTATTAGCTCACTCAATAAAATTTCTCCCTCGACACAACTCAAAATCGAGTCCTCGAATTTTCCAAACACATCCAATGAGATCACCAGAACTCTGCGCATATCTTAAATAACTAATCTCCAAACCCATGTTTTTCCGAACATCTTCCTCAATAAAACCTCACAGTCCCACTCCAGAGGGGAACTCACAAAATAACCGTCTGCCCTGTCAGACACAAAAAGCATCCATCTCTTCGTTGCTCTGTCTCTATGGCAAGATATCTGAGACAATTGTCCAGTCGATACGGACAACGAAACGTCCGAAGTATTCCAAACGTGCCTCCGACTCTTTCGGACTCGACAACTTAAACAAAAACCTGGCCTGATTTCTTCAGCGCCCAAAATATCGATTCTCCAACATCGAAACCTGTCCCAAAGGTCCTAACTACAGATATGCGAAATTTTTCCGGCAATCCCATCGATGAGCAAAATCTCCAAGGTCCCGAATCAAAATTCTTATCTCATAATTTTATTTGCCCGGATCACCAACAAGTTACAACAAGTTTTCATTCATAAAAAACGTTATTTACTACAAATTTTACTTACAATGACCCCGTCTATCGTAAAATTCATTCATAAAAATACGTTATTTACTACAACCTTCACTCACAATGAACCCGTCTATCGTAAAATTCATTCATAAAAATTTTGTTTATTAAGGTTGTCCAACATATGCGCGACACAATCCTCTGTCCACACAGCGACGATCTTTATTTTTTCTTCTTCTCTGCTATTCTTTCTTTCTTTCCTCCCACCACGGTACAAAGTCACATACAGTTGTAATCATAATTTTCTATGCTACCAACGATTTTTCTATTTTTTTTTAAATTTTAGAATTATTTCCAAATCTATCCTCCACAACGGTTCAAACTCAATTCTTAAATTAAACTATGACAGACGGAAATGAGCAAATACCTTCTTATTCTTTTTCTTTTCTTCATGCTTTTTTTTTTTGGAGTGGAGCTGTGATGCTTCTTTTTTCTTTTCTTTTCACGCCTTTTTTTTCTTTTTTCTTTTGGAGTTGCGCTGTTTTTTCTCCTTCTCTTTTCGGTGTTAGACTTTTCTCCTTTTTCATTCTGAGGGGTGTCGCATTTGTTCTTCTTGTTTTTGGTCTCTTTTCCTTGTTTCTTATTTTCTGGGGGCCTTGTGTTTTCTCTCTCTCTCTTTCCCTCGATCGCCTGAACAAGCCGCTCCCAAATAGATTCCTCATTGTTCTTAGCCGCTTCTCTGATCGTCTCCGTGGAACCATGGTAACCTAGTCGTACTATACCCATGATACGGATATGCCTTGTTCTGGCGCCAAATATGTCTATGTTACATAGCCATATACACGAATATGGCCATGTGCGAAATGGACATATAATGTTCATTACGATAGAACATAAAAAGAACATAGGAATCTCGGAATTCGAAAACACGTAATGACTTCTTGTTCAGGTACGAAACCTTTTTATTAACTTTGAGTTAAAAATTTCGACGTAAGGAGGAGAGACATAATCTTCTATGCTGTCTTATTCATTTGGCCCCCATCTCGAGCGGCCCCCATAGGGCGCAAGTTCGCCTCGCGTCTGCGAGCTCCAAAAATCGATCCTTCTCGTTTGGTGTCTAGTACTCGACTCTTTCTCTCTTCAAATTCTCACACAAACCTCCGCGTGCTTCCGGTGCGTGACATCATCCGCACCCTGTCACCCAGTATCGTCTCGGACTATTATGACATCTGAGTGACACCTCCATCCGCCCGCGAGCACCCGCGTTAACACCTGCTTCAATGTTGCACCTAACTAACCCATGTGCTGAGCCGAAAGGTTCTCAGCCTAACTAAACTCAAAGGCATGAACCGAAATTCCTCGGCTATTTTATAACATTATTAACCAGAAAGCAATTAAAGATGAAATAATACAAGTAGTTCATCTTCAAATGATACCTTTATTGAATTCTTTCAGGAGCATCCGCTTAAGAGATTGTGAGAAGGTACACCCGATAAGGGTTTTTATGTTGCTTTTTATGATAGGTGAAATCTTAGTTCTTTCGAGTTACTTCGTGTGTGAAACCCTGCCATTGATTTTTCCTTAAAAAAGGTATCTGACTTTCATTGCCTCACCCAGAGATTGAAATCACAACTACATAATGCACAATTATCCTGTTGACTTGATATTTATTATTATTTTTTTTGTCCTTACAAAACTTTATATTTGAATAAAAGTGCGCGTATTTAGATTGGTTTTCATTACCGCTTTATTGGGCCAAATTGTCTTATTTTTGTTTTATCCTAATTAACTGGAATCTAATATACAAAATTCAACACCTAATGTAATTTCTTTTCTTTGTTCATTTCAAGCAATAGATAAACACTTTCATTTCAGCTAATTTTTCTTTCGAGTATCAAATTTACGAAGGAATTGAAAACAGACAGAGGTGAACGTTGTGCCCATCGCGGCTGGAATGCTTAGAAAGTTCCCAAGGAGCCGATTATAAAAATAAAAAAGGTGGAAAAATGGAAATCTGAAAAAGAATAGAAATGGTGTTGTTGGTGGTATTTCTAAAATAAATTATAATAGAAAATTTTGTTGTATTAAGAAAATTTTCTCCTACTAAATCTCTTGTGAAAGCAGTTAATTAATAATGTTGTATAGCCACAGAATACATATGCAACTATACACATATACATGCAGAAACATAACGACGACACAATAAAGACGAGCGACACAGTTCTTAGAAAAATATACCCCTCACTTTATTTGAAAGGGTTCGAAAGGGTTACTCAAGGTTTTACGAACAGAACTGCAACATATTGACCCCTACTCTTATGGCCATCAGCGTTGTGTCTTTCTCATTCTCCAGGGTTGCTCAACCGGAAGCCCGGGGGCCCAGCTCTCTGCTGTGTGCTGGCTTTCTCTACCACATCTTGTGTCCAACTGGTCTGATCTCCAAAACTGGTCTGGTCTCCAACTAACTGACTTCCTGTCTTCACCTAGTTATAAAATAGTTCAATCACCCACTCAATATCTCCCCATAACTGGCCATCGGAATTTGTCACTTCCGCCGTCTTTGGAATGACATGTTCGATCGTCATTGTGCGGAAATAACTGTCATGCAGTTCACAGTTCACTCTCTTCCGGTGCATCAGTTTGTGGCTGTAGCGTGGGATTTTAACCCTGTCCCATATTGTCAGCCAAGCTCGCCCACGCCAATGGAATATGCACTTCCGCTGTCTTTGGAATGGTATGTTTGGCGGGGTCGGGGGTCAATATACAACAATAAGTTGGCGACCGAGGTCAAGGGTAACCCGAAGGCTCCCTTTTCAATAGCTATTGAACCAAGGTGTATGGAAGGGCGCTACTCTTTTCCCTGGATTGCTCCAGTTTACCCTTGATCCGTACCTTATAATGCTGAGTCTTAAGCAAGGCGGCATCGAGTACCATTTTTTGAGTCTTTGGTATGACTCGACCAGGGAGTGAACCTCGGTTTCTTGGACTATTGGCGAACACTCTACTCATTAGGCAAACGACTCGATTTAATTAATACAAGTGTGAAAATTCACTGATTAGCAATGATAAATAATTATTAATACAAGTTTTGCTTTCATTTTCATATTTCATTACAACAGATTCTGCTTACACAACTCATCAAACAGAAAAATATCTAACAGACTTTTCACTTGAAAACTGGCTTGTATGCCTTAATACGAAATTCCAAAAAAGAGATGGAAAACTATGGACCTACACTTATTCAAATAATGCCAAAACACAGCCAGACTACATACTCATAAATAAGAAGTAGATAAATTGCGCTCAAAACTGTGAGGCATACTCCTCTTTTGAAGGAGTATCTTCCGACCTGAGAATCGTCACGGCAAAGATACTCCTAAGCCTACGCAAAAATAACATACAAAGCGTCAAAATCACCCGTTATGACTGGTCCTCATTTACCAATATAGCTATTAGCCCCAAAAATACGGTAACTGTCAGAAAGAAATTCGATACTTTTCAGGGAATATCTGAAACAGATACTCCGAATGACGAATGTGAAAATTTCGTCTCTGCTCACTTGGAAGCCGCAGCAGAGAGCAAACCATACAGGGAAATGAAAGGGCAGACAGAGCTGCAAAAAAGCACTTCAGACACTTATATCCAATAAAAAAATTCCATACACCGACCTAAAACCACTTATTAACAAATTTATACTCAAGAAATGGCAAAAAATTTTGGGTGATCAAACATAGAACAAGCTCCACCATATTCAAGATACCATAGGTGAATGGCCAGCAGGTTATGGAAGAAATAGAAAAGAAAACGTGATAATCTCCTGACTTCGTATTCGTCAAACCCACATTACCCATTCACACCTCCAAAAAGAGGAAGACTCGCCAGTATGTTCAACATGCAAAGTACCTCTCACAGTTGAACACATTATCATAAACTGTGACAGGTTTAGATAAATTCTCCCAAAACATTACCAAACAAACAATTTAAAGAACCTCTTCAAAAACTCCAAATAAGAGGAAATCTTAAGCTTTCCAAAAGAAATCAATCTCTTCATCAAAATCTAATCGAATATAATAAAACATAACTAAAACTCATACCTTAAAACCTAAAACATGCACAAAAGACAAAAGCAATTTAACTCTTCAGGCATTAAATGACCCACAGGGGTTGATATGACGTTAAACAAAACTCAAACTCAAACTTATGTAGTTGCTAAGGTTCATAATGCTCTATTTTCGCGACCGTATAAAATCTTAAATCAAGACAAGTCTTTGGAAAAATCAGAATGGTTTTCGGAGAAATAGATCCACCATATCACAGATCCTGATAATTTGTTGAATCATTGAAGGAATTCGTGCCAAATATCTCGAAGCAAGATATTGTTTGTAGATTTCTCAAAGGCGTTTGATTCCTTACACAGAGGGAAGATGAACCAAATATTTCTGGCATATGGTCTCCCCAAAGAAACTGTTACAGCTATGATGATGCTTAATAGAAACACGAAATGAAATGGATCGCTCTTCAGATGGATACATAAACTTCTTCGACATTGCTGTTGGAGTTTTGAAAGGAAATACATTAACACCATATTTGTTTATAATATGTCTAGATTACGTACTTTGAACGTCGATAGATTAAATAAAAGAAAATATTTTGACGCTAAAAAAGCAAGAAGCAAACGACATCCTGAAAAAACTATAATAGACGCTGACTATGCATATGGTATAGAGATTCTTGCAAATACACCTATCCAAGCCGAAACCCTTCTGTGTTGCCTAGAGCAAACAACTGGGGGCATTGGCCTCAAAGTGAACGCAAATAAAACAGAGTACACGTATTTTAATCAAGAAGGAGACATCTCCACTCATAATGACGGTTGTCTGAAATTAGTTGACAAGTTCACATAACTCGGCAGCAATATCACATTTACTGAAAGTGATGTTAATATACACCAAGCGTAGGCATGGACTGCTATCGATAGATTATCCATCATATGAAAGACTGATCTATCCGATAAAATAAAACGGGATTTCTTCCAATCTGTCCATAGCTCTATTTGGATGCACCGCATGGACGTTGACAAAACGCTTAGAAAAAAAGGTCGATAGTACTCACATAAAAATACTACGAGCTATTTTGAAAAAAATCCTAGAAGCCCATAAAACCACATCTGTACGGTTACTTTCCTCCCATCTTAAAAACTATCCAATTTTGACGAACGATACAAGCGGGAAACAGCTCGCAAAGCAAGGAAAAACTAATAAGTGACATTCCTCTATGGACCCCTACACATGGACGTGCCAGTGTTTGTTGACCAACAAGAACTTATTTACATCAACTCTGTGCTGACCCTGGATGTAGTTCGGATGAACTGCCGGGGGCGATGGACGATCGGGGCGGATGGAGAGAAAGAGAGTTAGGAAAATACATGCTGTCAGCGTGACTTGATTATTATTATTATTATTATTATTATTATTATTATTTAGTTTGCTGAAAAACATGTTACAAAATTTGTCTGCCGCGCGTCAAGCAACTATAGTTATCTGCAGCCGAAGCAGCAACAGAAGCTACTTCAGCAGCTGTGGCAAGTATCAATACGAATATTTAATGCATAAATGTAAACGTAAGGCAATGAGACCCATAAGGCAATTAGACACAATACATGAAAAATGTTGAATTCAAATCAACTGCGAGGAACTGGAATTTTTAAATGATGAAAAAGTAACTCGATTCATTCCAAAATATAGACTAAAAACATACCTTACGTAATTTTTACTGGAAAACTCAAGACTAATTTCTTTTCTGGTTATTAAAATAGAATTACTTTGGTTAAAGATAGAATCAAGAATAGATTGATTAATCTCGAATTTTAATTGGTTATAAAATCTCTTTTTTGCATTTTATTTTTATAATTCAAGGTGGAAAATTTTTTTTGCATTTTATTTTTATAATTCAAGGTGGAAAATTTTTTTTAAGTTTTGAAAATTCAAATTTTACATGGTAAATCAGATTTTATCGTCTGCAAAATCAAATCGGAATCGGTGATCGAAGGTGGTGATCGGTTTAAAATACCAACATGTAGATTCAAATCTTATGGTTCTCGGAATCTCTAATGACACAAAAAATTGACACTAGAAAAATCGATTGTTTTTTCAGAAGTATATACTCCATGATTTTGACATCCACTGTACAGCCAATCCAAGCAAAAGGACCGGTTCTGATAGTCACAGAGACGAAATAAAGCAAAAACTGAAATAGAAAAATAGTTGTGTCTTTCTCAAGAACCGAAACATCTGAAAAACTTTGAGACTGAAATCGTGTTTGGAAAAGAAGACGTAATTGGAATCGAGTCAAAATACAAGAATCGAAATTGGATGAGTTTGTGACTCAAAAAAAGTGATTGTTCAGGCTGCTGGGGTCTTAAAAGAAACTGATTAAAGCACTAGAAGAGGAAAACACTTAACTGTCACTCAGTCTTTATGATTATCCACCCGAAACTAAGTGTGAACATGAAAATTCATGAAATAAAATACTTTTTATCATATTGTAATTTACTTTTCGTTTCTTTTGTAAAGAAACCGCGAAGAACATTTGTGATTATTTAGAAATTCAGTGTACAACAACAACAACAACAACAACAGAAGCAGCTAAGACTGCATTTCTGTCCTGAAATTGGCTCAATTATTTCATTTTCTGTCAGAATATCAAATGGACAGCCATTTGTCTTGGGATAATTCCATCACTATTCACCATTTTCACAACCGGTAAGTAGACTAATAAATAGATTCAGATATTTGGCGTCCGTATCCCAGTCGTTCAACTGCCAGAACCTCGTTTTAGAAACGATCATTAATGGTGATGGTCGTTCCCACCTTCACCCGCGTTTATTCACTTTGTTTGTTTTAATCCTCACGCTAATCTGGCAAAGAACGGGCCATTACCAAATGAATGGTAATTCTTATTTATCTTCAGAACACCGTTGCTAATTTTCGTCTTTTATTTTTATGTAAGACTTTCTGAAGTTCACGGCAATATTTCCACTCAAAAATAACCTGATATCCAAGAAAAATCAGAATAAACTCATAGAATATCGACAGCGTCACCTATAGCTCTGATTTTCATATTTTCTATGCTAAAAGACCAGATCTAACAAAACTTACCGTAGAAGGATTGTGTTGCCAATATTTCAATTCAGGAAGTCCACTCTCTTTGAAAATCAGCATACAAACTTCTGGCATTTACTCCGCTCGAACACTGACTGCTGGCAAATAAACTTTGCAAATTCACCTACATCACTTGTTTCTAAAATCTTTATTACCAACAAAGTTGACTTTAGAAGTTACCGTTTATCTTTTAGAAATTAATCTATAGTTATTTATACGAGGTGAGATTAATCAAACTTCACTCCAGGTCTGAATTGATCTTGTGTCTCATCCAACTCGTTTGGAGGGGTCGGTAAATACGTACCAAGTCAGATTTGACCTGAAGTTAATTTATAGTAGTTGGTTGTGCTACGCACGAATCGAGAATCTTACAAGGCCATCACAAAAAAATGCTTGATTCACTTGACACAGTTCTATAATCGAGGTGCTTTCATGTTTATCATATAAATTGATATTGAAAAAGAATATACCTCAACACATAGTTTCCTCCGACTCTTTTGAAATAGAATCCTTGTAAACTCTGTTGCTCATCCAAATGTATCCTTTCATTACAGTTTACATATGTTGCAGATAAAGATTAAATGAAGGAATAGAAATCCGTTCAACAAATTTATTATTTTTATTTTTTAAATTTGTGTGAAAAGTTTGATGAAAAACAAAGTACAAAATCTTTTCTTGTAAACAAAAATAATGTTAACCTGAACGTATATATTTTCGAAATTGATATGCCATAAACCAAACTGCAAATATCTCTTCAATTATATATATGTGTGTGTGCGCGCGCGTGTGTGCGTGTGTGTATAAAAGGTAAGACAATATATATATATATATATATAGTATTAATGACAAAATGGAACACATTTTTGTAAAAGATGTTGGAGACCCGAGGAGACTTGCTGTTTCTCGGTCTCTAATTAAATACCACCTGCTTAAGTTGGTGTGAATAACTCGAATAATAATAGATAATAATAAAAGACGCACAAACTCCTCTGGGACTTTGGGATACAAACGTGATCCGTTTGTATCCCAAAATCTCAGACAACCAGATCTAGTAATAATCAACAAAAGAAAAAAAAAAGAGAATTTACCGAATAGTGAACTTTCCTGTCTCGGCTGACCACAGAGTAAAATTGAAAGAAAGCGAACAGAATGCTTAGTACCTGGATCTTGCTAGGGAATTGAAAAAAGTCTGGAACATGAAAGTGACGGTGATACCAATTGTAATTGGTGCTCTTAGTATAGTCACCAAAGGATTGATACAGGGAATGGAGGACTTGGAAATGAGTGGACGAGTGGAGACCACCCAAACGACAGCATTATTGAGAGGGGCCAGAATACTGAGAAGAGTCCTGGAGACTTGAGGATGTTTATTGTCTCTCAGCTCTAGAGAGAAACCAACGGCTATATCTGGTGTGGAAAACTCGTAAAGGAGTAAATTAGCAATAGTAATAATAGTTGCACAGAATGCATTGTAATTTTAAAATATATAGAAGACGCATATGGGAAACGCCTTTGAAAATGTTAATTTATTTGCATTTATCGTTAGGTTATTGGTCTGTATACATGAGGCCTTAAAACATTGTTCAAAGACACGATCTTTAGTACTGGTTGTATAACTGTCTCATATGTGGCGCTCATTTCATATTAAAACAAGTTTTCAATAAAATACTGTTAACCTTAACGGTACTTACCTTTTAATTTTGTTCACCGTTTATTATTTTAATCTCTCTCCAGAGAAATCACTGGGTACTCAAAGCACCTGAGATAAAGACTTCATTTCGGAAATAGAATGCTCATCAAAAATTACAATGCCTTTTGGAGATAAAAATACTTTCATTGACGCAAACTTCTGATCAGAAAGTTCATTCTCTTGTACCATTTGTTCCTTGAGATGTATTGATAAAAAAGGAACAAGATAGAAATAAAAAGATGTTGATATTGGGGAAAAAAGCTCCATGGGAACTTAACGCTATCAAACGTCAAACGTATAAGGTCACGAGCAAAAGACCGAGGGCAATAAAGAGGACGTCAATTTATGAAATGTGTGGATCAGAGCCGTTAACTATGCTCAAGTGGATTCCTTCCATTTCAAACTGTTCGTCCGTTGGCGGCGCGGACACTTTGGCAAAGATTCAAGACCGACCAAGTGTTTTATTGTCGTTAATATATATAAAAATACGGGCGAACAGAGGATGGATATGAACCCTGGGAGCTTTACGAGCTGGGAACTAGTTTACGAAATAGAACTGGTATATGTCGTTTCAAGAAGCCCATCATGTTGAAAGGTTCTCTTCTATGCAATCTTAACCGAGAATACGAAAATAACAGGAATCAACGTTTTTTGAAGATTTTACTCTTAAAACGTTTTTAGCTTTTACTTATTGATTTTTGTATTAGTATCTTTAATCCAATCTATGTGTCTAAGTAAGTAGGTTCTGTTGGCTTTTGTATGTAATTGTATGAGTTTGAGTGACTATAAACACACACATATTAGAGATTAGTTTCCCCAGTGCTAACACACTGCTGGTTGCTTTCGTCGTTTGTCATGGCATGCCAAGAATAAGATATTTCGGTCAAAATATCTTGTGATAGGACAGAGCACAGAAATTTATTTTCATTTGGTTCCGAAAAACATAAGCGAAGCTCTTTCTTTTCCCTCTATTTCTTTCTCCCTCGTCACTTTCTCTCTCTTCTCTCCCTCTCCCTCCCTCCCCCCTCTCTCTCTCCCTTTCTCGGTAGAGGTCCTTATTAAATCAATGTTTACTTTTGAATAGTAAGGGATTTTTATTTCAACTGCTTGTGTATATAATGGAATTGTAGGACAGTTATTCGGGCGAGTGTTTATTCACGTATACTATTTTCTGTCAATCTGTATGTGGTGGCAGATTTAAGGAATTAAGTCAAAATTTCTTGAGTCTATAGGAAGAAGTAGATCTTGTAATTTTTCTGAAGTATTTGAACGAATTGAACATAAGCAGCCCAAAACGAAATGAAAACGCAGAAACTTCCTTGACATTAACTTTTTCGTTCCATTTCCTTTGATATATATATATATATATATATATGTATAGTATTTTTGCAGCAAGTTATTATTCAAACACTTCTTATTTATGATTTTCAAGTGTAAACCTTCAAGTCTTTTTGTTTTTCGTACATCGCTATCAAGCGCTTTCAACCATTTCATTAGTCCTCATCAGGCGAATTATTGGTTGTGGTGGTTGTTTGTTTGGTTTAAGTTTTATTTATTTGAAAGTTTTTTTTATAGTTGGCCCATTCAATTTGTTTACACATTGAAAATCACAAAGAAATATTCCGTGGTCTTTAACAAAGCCTGTTCATCTGGGTTCAATCCCAGATCGAGTCATACCAAAGACTCAAAAAATGGTACTTGATGTCTCCTTGCTTAATACTCAACATTATAAGGTAGGGATCAAGGGTAAAGTGGAGCAATTCAGGGACTGGAGTATCGCCCTCCCCTACATCTTGGTGTAGTAGCTATCGAAAAGGGAGCCTTCGGGTCACCCTTGACTATGGTCGCCAACTTTACTTGCTTATATATATATATCGAGAGAGAGAGAGAGAGAGAGAGAGAGAGAGAGAGAGAGAGAGAGAGAGCGGGAGAGAGGGGAAAAGAGAGTGGGAGTAAGGGGGAAAAAGAATTTTCTGAAATCTAGTTCAACAGTGAATCCAGTTTTTAGTTAAAAAAAAAAAACAGTGCGTAACATGTGTATGCACCGTACACTCCTGCATTGAGTAACTAAGATTAAAATATTTAGATAAAAAAAGAGGTTTGCTTAATGTTGCTTAATTCTTTGTAAGATAGTGTATGTAAGTATGGGATGAGTTTGGATCGTTTAATTAATTATTCTATCCTGGTTTATATCTTCGTTGGCATTCACTAAGTTAATCAAGGAGGCTGGAGTCATTGCTTATACGTTTTTTAAACGGATGTGGTAAATTTATAACTGATAATGTCTGATCTATATAAATATTCATCTCTGACTTAGTTTCTCACAAACCTGGTTTTGCTTGTTTATTAAAGCCACAATTATTGGGCACCTAATTAAAATACAGTATTAATATTCTGCTAGTCATGACTGTTGATCATTACACAACTGAATTAAGTACGTTGAGAAGGAAGGTCTTTGTAATTTAAAATAAATATTTTCTGTGTAAAATATTTATTTCCTTAAAGTGCTGTTTTAATGCCGTAACCACACACACACACATACACACATATATAAGGGTTTGTGTGTGTGTGTGTGTGTGTGTGTGTGTGTGTGTGGATATACGTGTGCAGATGTATATGTGTGTAACTATTTAATTATTAGCATTCAAATAGAAACGACTATATAAAATTTCTGCTGCTTATATCTATCAGCAATGTCAGTGTGATCTAAAAATGGCTGTTTAACGGTTGACAGTTTTCTTTCTTCACGTCTATTTCAAATCTTGAGAAGACAACAAATGACTTCCAACAAGAAAATTTATTTTTTCTTCATCATCGCTTTAGGATCAGGAATATTATCAAGCCTCACCAACCATCATGACGAGGAGGATGCCCTTTGTTTCCTGTCAGTTTTCCTTTGGGATCAGAGTCAACAGAGCATATTAGGGTTTATCAAGTTGCTACAGCGGCTTCTTATTTCTGATAAGCCTGATTCACATTACTTCCACCGAAAATCTTTCCAAGTGACTGATTTTGTTTGCATGTTTTGCTTTTGGTTAGGTAGCATAATAACATTCGAAAGAAATGACTGGGCATAATGTATCGTTAGAGTTTTCCGAAATTCTTATTTGGCACAAACGTACGCCTTATATATATATATATATATATATATATATATATATATATATATATATATATATATATATATATATTCCCAAAAAAATCTGTGATGTCTCAACAAATCTCACTTGATGGTCAGTCTCTTAAAACTCATGTGTGTTTATCTTTCTTTTGATTGTTAATATGCATCGACGAATCTGGATCGCAGTTTTGAAATTCTGTATACTTGTGTATTGTTTTTTTTTCGATTTTCTATAAAGACAGGAAATGTTCCTTTATATTCCGAAATAATTTAAAGAAATTTTCTTACGTTGAATCTTCCAACAGATTAGCTGCATTTAGTATTTGTGTTTCTAAAATTTTAGCAAAATTCATTTTTGTGTCTATGAGAAAAGTTGTTAATTAACGAGGATTCACGTGCAGTACTCGAAATAACATCACTTTATGTTATCAATTTATTTGTATCATATATTCTTATATTGTATATACATAGACGATATAATCTGTTACAATATATATATATATATATATATATATATATATATATATATATATACAATATATATATATATATATATATATATATATATATATATATATATATATATATATATATATTGTCTGTTTTATTTTATATTCGAAATATTGTTCGTGAAAAAAATTACGAATAGATTTTCGAATGACAAATATGCTTAAAATTCGGTCAGAGATTATTTTAAAAAGAAAATAATACATACTGACACTTCTTAACATACACATGTATTCACAAAAGCAAGTGCGTACGACCCTATATATATATATATATATATATATATATATATATATATATATATATATATATATATATATGTTCTATTAAAGTTCATTAATTAAATCTTCTGATTTTGAGAATTATGGTAACAAGAGACCGAGTGAGAGATAGAGGGAGAGACAGACAAACAGACAGACAAAGACCGATAAACGGACAAGCAGACAGACACAGAGAAAGAATCGAAATAATGTTGGATAGTCGAACGACGTCGTTTTCCTCGCGATTCCACGTTGTTTCTCTTTATTTTGATGGGATGAATAAAACACACGAAGACATTTTTGGTTAACACATGCTTTATTTATCTTCTCAGATGACTTCCCGATTTCTGACCTGTATGAAAATCATTCGTTGCCGTTCTAACTAATGATGGAAATAAGGATCGCAAAAGCTATTGTCTGTCAACTTCAGTGTTCCTGGATGAAGTGATTTAAAGTTAAAATTTCAATTCTATATTCTATGGTTTTAGTCACCAGACACTCCTCCGAAGAGGAATTATCTTTCAAACAGCCTTTAAAGGTCTTTGTTTGTCAATTACATTCGGTTGACTTTGCTAGCTATACGGCGTCTGGGTACAGCCGTTTAATTCTTTTTAGATTAATGCACATTGTCCTAAATAAAAAGATTCAGTCAGTCCTACTATTTAACATTACTTCGATTATTTTCAAATTCATAAAGGTCGAATTATGAATTTCTCTTTACTTCTTTTCTCAATTTCAGAGGTTATTATTTACATTTCTGTCTTATCTCTTTACAATTTCCATCTATGTAAGATAGGGCATAGCAAAAAAAAAAAAAAAAAAAAAAAAAAAGTTGTTGTCGCCACATGGTTGTTGCATGCATATATTTAATACAACATTTACTATCAATAAATTACAGGACAATAAGTATCCTTTTGGAAACGACTAAAATTACTAGAACACTTTTTGTTCCATTATTGTCACAGGTTAACGACCAAATGATCTTTATTCTAGATATTTGTCATTCATTGGCGACCTCTGACGTTATCGTTCTATTGATTTTACTTTGACAGGTTCGTCAAAATTTCACACGAATATCAACGTAAAAAAAAGAACAAATAAACAAATACCACTACAACCCCCACTAAGAATAACTCGTGTAAATAAAAACTTAAAAGATACATTTACTTGCCCCAAACACAATACATCACATATGTAGAAACCATATATAACAAAATATGTGTAACCTAACGCTAACAATTCCATAAAATCGGACTACACCTGAAATGATTTACCAATTGATCCACAGATAGCGCTCCATTTTAAAGCGATCTTTGTGTAGTTTTTGACTTTATTCCACTTAGCTGCTGCCATTCCCTTTAAACTTCATTACACTAGACAAGACACAAATCCTCTCCATAGAATAATCAACAAGAATATTACTTTTGTAATTTACCAAATTTGAACCTGTCTCCTATTCACTGGCTGTGATACTCGGACACCACCGATTTACATTTTCATTTACTTACTAAACTACACCAAGTCTGTAACATATCCCATTAATTTTCAAATTCAAATTCTTTAGGACTTCTACATTAAGATTGTCACCAACGATTCAATTTACCTCCTTTAAACGAACGTTCCGACTCTCCGGTGCCTCACTAAAAAAATTACATATTTAACAAGTTCCTAAAAAATGTGTACATAAATTGTCTGGTCTCATATCACTACATTCTTTTACGGGAGTTTTTCGTTTTCTTAGAGCAGACCTCTTGCCTTTCGCCCTTTTTCTTCATCGGGCTCCATTTCCCTAATAAACACGGCCATCTTCAAATGCCGTCATGTAAAATTATGTGATATCAAGGATCTTCATCAGGACTGACGGGCTTTCTCTGAAGCTGCTTCTTTTTTCTAAATCTTCATCCAATCAATCAATATCCCGGTAACCAACATCTAAACAAAAGCCGTCAAGATCTCAAACAAATGCACGGATTCAAAGATTCATTTAAATTCATTAATGGCGAATTTGTCGGGTCGGATGATTAATAAAAACTTCCTACAAATTCTTCTCCATGAAATTTTATTCCCAAATGAAATCTACTACAAACAACAGAGCACAACTTCAAAACCCTTCACCTTCTCGCAAAAGAAAAAAAATTCATGCTACAGTAGGGTAAGGAAACTCAAAAACATTAAATTCAAAATGGTGCGCATGAAAATACTATCTCACTAATGGTCCAACAATGTTGAAGTGACTGTCCTTTTATTACTCCCCTCACGTAAAAATAGTTTTGCACGTGATGGCTAAATCCATGTGGAAAAAATGACTATTTATTACTTAATATATATTATTTCAAAAAGAAAAAAAATATACCAGTAGAATTTACGTCATTAAAGATTTTATGGGAGGGGAAAATATAGTCATCATCATCATCATCATCACGTCGCACCATTATGATCTCCTTCACCCTCTCTTGCCGTCCTTTTCTATTGTTCATCGCTTCCGGTAGGTCTTCAAGACTACATCATGTATCGGCACGGAGCTTTTGTATGTAGATCCTCGGTAGTCGTCCTGCCTTTGCTCGTCCATGTGAGAGGGCCCACCGGAGAACGTCACTTATGAATTCGTCCCTACTTCTCCTATAGTGCCCCATATGTCTGGTTCGTCTAGCTTGGATGGTTTTCATGATGGATGGTAAGTGGCCATACAGCTGCTGCTTTGTGGGGTGCTGCCTCCAGGATTCGTTCAATATTGCTCGCAGCATTCTTGTGTAGCTGCCGTCAAGGTTTTTCTCCATACGTTTGGTTAGCGTCCATGTAGTGCATCCATCCAGCAGTATCGACACGACCGCCGCTTGGAAAAAACTGCGTTTCATTTCATTGGTCAGGTCTGACTTCCATATGACCGATAGCCTATCGATAACTGTCGATGCCTTTGCTAGTCACGTGTTGATATCTTTCTCGGTTAAGGAGACACTGCTTTCTATGTACGTGAACTTGTCTACTAGTTTCAGAGAGCTACTGTTTTGTGTGGAGATGTCGCATCTTTGATTAAAGCACATATATTCCGTCTTGTGTACATTGAAACCGTTGTCTTTCATTTTATCTATAGACGTTCTAAGCACAGAGTCTAGACAGATTATTAAGACATATGAGGCTAATGTGTCTCTTTGCAGCACCCCTGCTACAATGTCGAAGTAGTCTGTGCCTCCATCTAGGAAACGGACTTTTACTTTCGTGTTTCTGTAAAGCATCATTATGGCTGCGACGGTTTCTTTTGGTAGGCCGTAGGCGAGTAGTATTTGCTACATTTTTGCTTTGTGTATGGAGTCAAAGGCCTTGGCGAAGTTGATAAATAATACTGTTGCCCTAGGTTTTTTGCACGTACACCTTCAAGAATTCGACGGATAGCTAAAATTTGTGACGTCGTGGATCTATTTCTCCGAAAGCCATTTTGGTTCTTCCTAATTATGTTCTCAATTTTGGGTTCTATGCAGTTTCGTAGTAGAGCATCGTATATCTTGGCCACTATGGGTGTAAGGGTTATACCTCGGTAGTCCTTGGTTAATCCGAGGTAGCCCTTCTTAGGGAAGGGAATGGTGCATCCCTTTGTCCATCTGTCTATTGTGATTTGATTATATACGGCATTACAGTGTTGGAGCAGTATGTCGTCGAATTGACTTGTCTTCCAGATTTCTGGGAGTATTTCATCAAGTCCTGCTGCTTTTCTATTTTTATTTATTCTTAGTTCTGAGTCGAGTTCTGGCGTAAACTGTCTCAGTTTGATGTCTAATTGTTTACTAATAATTCTGGTGATTGGTTCATGTGTAACTTTCGGAGGGTTTCCGAATAAATTCTCGAAATGTTATTTTCATAGTTTTATTGGTTCTTTTTGTCTGGTAGCTTTCAGTTTAGCTCTGGCTGTGCTCTTTCTTCTGATCACTTCGTTTACCGTTTGCCATGTTATCCTCAACTGTTTATCTTCAACCGAAGATCTTACCGATTTGTTTTTGTATACATTCTGTTTGTTCTTTTAGGTATACATTAGCTAATTCCTTTTGTGCTTTCTTATGTTTCAGGACATTGGTATTGGTTGGGTTCTTCCTGTTGCATTTGGAGGTAGTTTTCACGTCTTCTATGGGACTCTAGGTTTAGCTCTTTGTTTAGTTGGTATGCATTCTGCTGCTGCCTCTAGGTGGGCATTGACGAAATTCTCTTATTCGTCCTTAGGGTGTCTTTCTGTCTTCTCCTGTAGTGCATCGAATTCGTTTCTTAGTGTTAACGCATATTTTTCTATAATATCCCTGTTATTAAGCAGGGACCAGTCATAGTGTACAGTAGTTGTTATTCGGGTCGTATTACTTCGTAGGCTCAGTAATATTTTTGCTGTGACAATTGGTGATCAGAGGACACACCATCGAAAGAGGAATATACCTCGATATTCAATGAGCTATTATTCAATTTCTTATTAGTGATTTTCCAAAATTACAACATATATTTACGACAATTATAAAGGAAATATCGAATACACACCAGCAGGATCATTGCACACCTGCCTACATAGTAATATTACTAGTTGCTGTTAAGAAAATGGAAAAACCAAAAGCAAAACCAGGGGAAAAAACCTGTCTCTGGAAATCTTTTACCGGTATAAAGTGTTTTTCTCAGTTTTTCTACTAAAAACATTCACTTCTGTATCTTTGTGTTTCTCATAGCTGACTCTTTCTATTTTTCTTCTATTCCCCTTTTTTTTCTTTTTTCATTATTTAATGTCCCATTTGTTAATGCGTGTATGCGTGTGTCAGCGTATGTGTGTGTGTGTTTATTTGTGTATGCCAGTGTGTGTGTGTGTGTGTGTGTGTTACTTAAATTTTTTCTCTTTGCTCTCTTTACTTGTGCTTCAAGAAATCTGTTTGGTTGTTTATTTCAACCGTCATAAAGCTGTGTCATGGTTTCCACAGATTCCACCCACCATATCTATATAGGTCGATATAGCAAGCCAATTTAAATCCAGATTGAGAGAAATTTGTTGGGTTACCATTTTGTCTCTCTCGGCCAGTAGTTTTTCTTCCTTCCTTTCCGCTGTTTCTGTTTTCTTCACTGAGATATTCATAACGGAGACATTTTCTTGTGTACACATACTTTATTCATCTTATACGTAACCGGGCGAACGTTGCTGAATCCGACCTTTAGACCATAGATAGATATAAGGATTGCACAAACAAAGGTCCGGCTACTTCAGCGCTTCCTGGCTAACTAATTTAAAGTTAAAATTTTACTTCTTAATCAGAGGATTTTTGTCACTTGAGTTGACAATCCTCGAATAAGTATCTAGCTTTAAAACCGCAGTTAAAGGTCAATGCCTGTCCATTACATTGAGTTGACTTTATTAGATATACGGTTTCTGGGTACAGCCGTTTAATTTTTTAAAAATTAATACACTTGATGCAAAATAAAAGATTCAGTATATTATTTAAGAATATAATGGTCACCTACCTATTAAAGTGTTAGTAATAAAATAGCGTTCATCAAATGAGTTATAGATTCGAAAGCAACGTTGACGGTTTCTCCTGGGATTTGGCGTTTGGATAGATTTTAATAACAGGTCATTTAATTGCTGAAAGTTTAAAGAGCGAATGATTACTCCAAGTCGTCCCAGAAGAGGTTAAAAGGAGTTACTTGGCTTGGGCAACTCAGTGAAATATTTTTTTGTTTTTGAAAAGCATTTGCACACAACTAGTGCTGTATGGTATGAGGCAATCTTTCAAACCACAGCATTGTTTAAAAGAACTAGAATACTTGAATCCTGGAGACTTGAGGAGACTTGATATCACTCCGAATTCAGTGGAAAAAATCCAACAAAAATCAGTGTGCTGGCATGAAAAGCTCCCTTGGACTAAAATAAAAATATAATAACGATCTTTAAAATTTTGCCAAAGAAAGAAAGAAGGAAATTATTAACGTATAATAAGATGATTATGAATGTGTGAATACAGGTGTTTCAATCGATGCCAATGGAAACCAACAGTATTTTATGACATTAATCTTGATTCATATTTGTGGTATGGTAATGAAAGATAATCAGAGGTGGACAATCGAAGTTACAGATGCAGAAAGTTAAATGACTTTCTTAACAACATCGCTATATCCTGATAGATTTCTCAATTACTAATATACACAAAGTTAAAAGAATGCTAGTGTTTACATATCTGGAGCTATACGTCTATCTTTTCGCCACAATCTCATTTTGTCTCAATCAAAATGCTAGAATATATATATATATATATATATGGAGAAAATAGTAGATTGGAAAAACCTGATGTGAAAAAATAAATAGAAAAGTGGATAAACCAAACACAGACAAATGGATTCAAATTAATATTTCATCTTTATTTCATCGAAATACTTCTTCAGGATGGTGGTTATTTTGAAGCGTGTTGCAATAAGAGGAAATAGATAAACCAGAGGGAGAAATCGAAAGAAGGAGTGGCAGTAAAGGGAAATGAAAAGAAAAAGAAAAGGAAAAATAGAAATAAAAATCTGAGTGTCGAAGAATGATTACAGGCTACAAATACGGTACATTTTTTTTAAACAACTTGGATAATGGGTAAGCAAATAGAAAATAGGCTACAGCTAGTGTCAAGTGAATCAAATTTAATCAAAACAACCATCAGAACAAAATATCTAAATGAAAACTCATCAAGAAGTATGAAGTGTGGCAGGGAAATAAATTTCTTTGTTTTTATTATAACACATTTTCTTATCCATTGTCAATTTCGATATTATATGCGTATATATATATATATATATATATATATATATATATATATATATATATATATATATATATAAATTCGCTTGTCCATCAAAAACAACGACTGAATTCCAGTTTTGGACAAACCACCACCACTTTATTTAAACGCCTTACCTGGCACTTAGAGAGAGAGAGAGAAAGAGAGAGAGAGAGAAAGAGAGAGAGAGAGAGAGAGAGAGTTCTAAATTGTATTTAACTATTTTGGTTTCTTTGCTCGAACATGAAACAAAAAAAAACATACATTCTTCTTTGTCTTTTCGGTTCTTAATTGAACCATATATATATATATATATATATATATACCTTAGTGAAGGTTAAAATGAAGGTTAGAATACACTAACTGCATCATTCGCAGAGGGGTATGACCCACACTCGAAAAAAAACAAAACAAAGACAAAAATAAAAAACAAACATAAAAGAAAATAAATGAAACAAATGATGTGTCCTTTCTATAGGTTGAATAATATCGCCGCTCTTCTGTAATGCTGTCTTTGGAAACTCACGAAGCTTGCTTTACCATTAAACAACAAAAAACAAAGAAACAAACCAACGAAAATTATTAATGTTGAATAGGAATAATTCAAGCCATATAACTGTGCATACAAACGATAATTATTATTTGATTGTAATAATTATTTAAGATCATATAATTGTGTACACATTATTAATATTATATAGGAAAACTTGAAACTATACAGCTGTGCGCAGACAAATAATGATTATTGATAAAACAGTCTTAAAGAATGATTGCAATTGAATATTGGAAATATAAAGATATGATTATAATAAACATTTACAAATAAATAAAACTCTGGCATTAAATAAAATAAAAGGGGCTAAATAAACTCTTAATACTGTTAAATAAACAAAAGATAGCCGTTTAAGTTGATAACATAAGAGTTTAATTGATTATAAATTGCAAAAACCATCACTAGAGATTAAACAAGCTGTTGCGTAGTCAGATACACGAATATGGCCATGTGCGAAATGGACATATAATGCTCATAACGATAGCACAGATAAGGAACATAGGAATCTGGGAATTCGAAAACACGTAACGACTTCTTGTTCAGGTACGAAACCTTTTTATTAACTTTGAGTTAAAGGTTTCGACGTAAGGCGGAGAGACACAATCTTCTATGCTGTCTTATTCATTTGGCCCCCATCTCGAGCGGCCCTTATAGGGCGCACGTTCGCCTCTCGTTTGCGAGCTCCAAAAGTCGATCTTTCTCGTTTGGCGTCTACTACCCAAGTCTTACTTTCTTCAAATCTCACACAAACCTCCGCGTGCTTCCGGTGCGTGACGTCACCCGCAACCTGTCACCACATTTCGTCTCGGACTATTATGACATCTGAGTGACACCTCCATCCGCCAGCGCGCACCCGCGTTAACACCTGCCTCAATGTTGCACCTAACTAACACATGTGCTGAGCCGAAAGGTTCTCAGCCTAACTAAACTCAAAGGCATGAACAGAAATCCCTCGGCTACTATATAACATACCTATCCAACCACAAATAAAATCATTTGTCATCGATGATGACAAATCATTTTCTTAAACTATTGTGCCGCTTCTCCTCATGTCGAACTGAGCAACAAAATCTTCAGGAATACAATTTCAACAAAATAATACAACAAAAAACATGCGTCAGTCCCAAGCTCAAAAGTAACTGAAATAAGAATAAAAAGTGTTCGTATTGTCCTTCGTTTTTTTTTCTTCATTTTTTTTTTCCGACCACATTTTCTGTATCTTTTTTCTCTCTTTTTTAAAATTTTCTCAACAGTCACTCGTTCGGCATGTATATTTTTTTTCAGTCTTTAATTTGTTCTCTTATGTATTTTTTTAAAAATCTTAGGTCAATCGCTCATTATGTCTTTTGCACTTTTGCCTTCCTTCTACGTCCGTACTCATTACTTCTAACTTGATATCTCCTTCTTACGTAATCTCTGTCAATAATTAATGTACACATTTTAACCATCCACAACCAAGCATAGCTCGTAATAAAACCAAGATACATGTTTCCCCGTTTTTTCAAACTTTTGACCACCGTCAAACGGTCTATCTCACATCTTTTCAACAGCTTACAAGTACCCTTCTTTCTTGTCTACTTTCTTTCTTTCGCCCTTAAATACCGGGTGTTCTTTTCTAAACCACCCAAACCTTTATCAGCTCCCTCAATAAAATTTCTCCCTCGACATAACTCAAAATCGAGTCCGCGAATTTTCCAAACACATCCAATGAGATCACCAGAACTCCGTCCACATCTTAAATATCCAATCTCCTAACGCTTTTTTCCCGAACATCTTCCCCTCCAAAAATCTCACAGTCCCACTCCAGAGGGGAACTCACAAAATAACCGTCTGCCCTGTCAGACACAATAAAAATCCGTCTCTTCGTTGATCTGCCTCTATGGCGAGATATCCGAAACAATTTTCCAGTCGATGCGGACAACGAAACGTCCGAAGTATTCCACCGTGCCTCCGATTAGTCGGACTCAACAACTTAAGCAAAACCTGGCCTGATTTCTTCAGCGCCCAAAATATCGATTCTCCAACATCGAAACCTGTCCCAAAGGTCCTAACTACAGATATGCGAAATTTTTCCGGCAATCCCATCGATGAGCGAAATCTCCAAGGTCCCGAATCAAAATTCTCATCCCCGAACATTATTAGCCCGGACCACCAACAAGTAACTACAAGTTTTCATTCATAAAAAACGTTATTTACTACAAATTTTACTTACAATGACCCCGTCTATCGTAAAATTCATTCATAAAAATACGTTATTACTATAAAATTTCTTTACAAAATATTGTTTACTATTGCTATCAATTATGTCGGCGATACAATCCTCTGTCCACACAGCGACCACCTTTCTTTCTTCTTCTTTGCCATTGTTTACTGAAATTCTCTGTTACTCCTTCTTTCTCTCCCCCCACCACGGTACAAAAGTCACATACAGTAGTAATCATAATTTTCTATGCTACCAAGGATTTTTTTCTTTAAATTTAGAATTATTTCCAAATCTATCCACCACAACCATTCAAACTCTTTTCGTAAATTAAACTATGACATACGTAAATGAGCAAATACCTTCTTATTCTTTTTCTTTTTTTCATGCCTTTTTTTTTGGAGTTGAGTTGTGTTACTTCTTTTTTTCGTTTCTTTTCACGCCTTTTTTTTCTTTTTTTCTTTTGGAGTTGCGCTTTTTTTTCTTCTCTTTTCGGTGTTGGACTTTTCTCCATTTTCTTTCGGGGGGGGGGGGCGAATTTGTTCTTCTTGTTTTTGGTCTCTTTTCCTTGTTTCTTATTTTCTGGGGGCCTAGTGTTTTCTCTCTCTCTCTCTCTCTCTCTCTCTCTCTCTCTCTCTCTCTCTCTCTCTCTCTCCTTTGATCGCCTGAACTAACCGCTCCGAAATAGATTTCCAGTTGTTCTCAGCCGCTTCTCTGATCGTCTCCGTGGAACGATGGTAACGCAGTCGTACTATACCCATGATACGGATATGCCTAGCTCTGGCGCCAAATAATCATATGTACCATATTCACAATTAACGCTATGTGCGAAATGGACATATAATGTTCATAACGATAGAACATAGGAATCTGGGAATTCGAAAACACGTAACGACTTCATGTTCAGGTACGAAACCTTTTTATTAACTTTGAGTTAAAGGTTTCGACGTGAGGAGGAGAGACACAATCTTCTATGCTGTCTTATTCATTTGGCCCCCATCTCGAGCCGCCCTTATAGGGCGCACGTTCGCCTCGCGTCTGCGAGCTCCAAAAGTCGATCCTTCTCGTTTGACGTCTACTACTCAACTCTTACTTTTTTCAAATCTCACACAAACCTCCGCGTGCTTCCGGTGCGTGACGTCACCCGCACGCTGTCACCCAGTATCGTCTCGGACTATTATGACATCTGAGTGACACCTCCATCCGCCCGCGAGCACCCGCGTTAACACCTGCCCCAACGTTGCACCTAACTAACACATGTGCTGAGCCGAAAGGTTCTCAGCCTAACTAAACTCAAAGGCATGAACCGAAATCCCTCGGCTATTATATAACAAAGCCATATTATGAAAAAATAATATTTCTCTGTTGGAAAGTTAAAATGCATCTGATTCATGAACAAAACTATACAGACTGGACGAATTCACTGTTACGTGAGTGATTAATGGTAATTGTAAGCCGTTATCACCGTTTAACCCGTTCAGGCATGACATTAGCTGCAAGTGATAAGTCCTACTTTCAAAGCATTCTTTGATTACGTCACCGTTTTTAGGGGTTTCGCAAACAATAGTATGATATTTACGTTTTTGACCTGCCATATTCGAAAGTAAACCGAATATATATAATAAGCCTTTGAACAGCTTTTTGGCGACCTAGATCCATATTTAGAAAATCTTACATATCGACAAGAAAAACTTAATAAAAAACTAAATAACATCCTGTATCAATCATAGTTAATGAAATATAATTAAAAGAGAATGTACTATGAAGATGGAATAATATGCAATGACAGATGATTCACACACACACATATATATACATATGGCAATTGCAAAATCTCTTACTGATCACTTCCGTCCTACATAATCCCACACCGTCAATATCAACACCTTCCCACTCTTATCTTTTTAAATGACTCATTAATCTTGCTTCAGATTCACAAAGTCTGAAGTAAATATGACACATGAAGAACGTCCTCTTTTCTAGATCAAGTTGATAAGTTGGAGGAATCTGGTGGTTGTGCTCCACTATATGTCTCTAGAGACCAGAAGCCGACTTACAAACTTTATTACTCATCGTTAAATGTCCATTGGCTGTTCCTGGAAGGAAACCTGTGTGCACGTATTGTCTCTCATGAGACTTCCTATGATTGATATATTCAGACAAAATCCGACCAGCCATCCATGTTCTCAACAACATTACAGGTCTTTCCTTGCGAAGTTGGC